>BTPG01000001.1:52614297-52741797 GCA_036245525.1 Semisulcospira habei
TTTAGCCGGTGTGGACAGCTGTTTCGGTCTTGGCGACCTCTTCAGCACACCATCGGCGATACTGGAGGAGGCAGGAATTTCTGACTACCTGCAATGACAACCACTTTTTACTGTGGTGTCTGCAGGGGCATACATTCCATGTCACCACCTAGAGCTAAATTTCCATGATACTCACAAACCAGATAGGTGAGGCTAGCGCTGGCAGAATTGTCAGTACTCAAACCAAGGGGAATCACAGCGCTGGACAGACAACAGTTAGATCCCCTGCCCCCGCCTATCAGGGACCCAATCGCCAGCCCACAGAGAAATACGCAGGTATAGAATAAGACAATCATTTCCATCCTCAAAAAGAATGGATCAGGTCTCTTATATAACCCATGTCTTTCTCCGGAACTTAGGAAGTAGGCAGGAGAAACATACATACACAAACATGAAGGTGCGCTACTATATGTGGTCGGGTAAATACCCTGATTTCCCACAGTAGATGCACAGAACATTACACAACAATGTAACGATACAAAGTTTGCCTCGAGTTATTACTTACTTACGCCTGTCACCCCTACCCGGGTATAGGCCGTCGACGAGAGACCTCCAGCAATTCCTGTCCTGTGCTTCTCCTTCGATTCTACTCCAGGTGGTTCCCAGTCTCTTGATGTCTGCTTGGAGGTCTCGACGCCAGGAGTTTCTCGGCCTACCTCTTTTCCTCTTTCCCTGGGGGTTCCATGACAATGCCTGCCTAGTGATACTGGAAGCTGGCTTTCTCAGACTGTGACCGATCCATCCCCATCTTCTTCGCCCAATTTCATTCTCTGCTGTTATCTGCTCTGTTCTGTCCCAGAGTCTGACGTTGCTGATCTTCTCTGGCCAGTGGATTTTCAAAATTCTTCTAAGGCAACTGTTCATGAAGGTCTGTACTCTGTTGACTGTGGTTTTTGTCAATCTCCATGTCTCTGCTCCATATAGGAGAACTGCTTTTACATTGGAGTTGAAAATCCGGACTTTGGTGTGTTGTGACAGCTCTCTGGAACTCCACACTTTTTTCAACTGGAGAAAGGCTGCTCTGGCTTTACCGATTCGTGCTCTGACATCTGCATCAGTGCCGCCTTTTTTGTCTATGATGCTCCCGAGATAGGTGAAGGACTCCACCTCCTCCAACGGGGTGCCAGCAAGCAAGACTGGTTCTTCCCTGGTTGCGTTCAGCCTCATTGTCTTTGTTTTCTGTTTGTGAATGGTGAGGCCCACTTGGGACGAGATGTCAGCAAGCCTCGTGGTCTTGTCCTGCATTTGTTGATGAGTGTGGGACAGTAATGCCAAGTCGTCTGCAAAATCGAGGTCGTCAAGCTGTGTCCACAGTGTCCACTGTATTCCACTTCGTCTGTGCTCTGTGGTCATCTTCATGACCCAGTCTATGGCCAGTAGGAAGAGGAACGGAGACAGCAGACACCCCTGCCTGACACCAGTTCTGACCTGGAGCTCTCTGGTGAACTGCCCTTCGTGGATCACGCGACATGTCATGCCATCATAGCTGCTCTTGATCAGGCGGACGAGCTTTGTGGGTACACCGTAGTGTCGTAGGAGTTTCCACAGAGTCTCTCGGTCCACGCTGTCAAATGCTTTCTCATAATCCACAAAGTTGACGTACAGCGGGGAGCTCCACTCCAGAGACTGTTCCACGATGATGCGGAGAGTGGCGATCTGGTCTGTACATGATCGGTTCTTCCTGAATCCTGCTTGCTGGTCTCTCAGCTGGGGGTCAACGGAGCTCTTCATTCTCTCTAGGATGATCCTGTTGAAGACCTTTCCTGGTACTGACAGCAAGGTGATTCCTCTGTAGTTGGAACACTTGCTGAGGTCGCCTTTCTTGGGAAGCTTGATTAGGTACCCCTCCTTCCAGTCAGCAGGCATCACCTCCTCTTCCCAGATTTTTCCAAACAGTGGGTACAGCATCTCAACTGTTGTCTCTAGGTCTGCTTTCAGAGACTCCGCTGGGATGCCATCTGGCCCTGCTGCTTTGCCATTCTTCAAAAATGTGCCTCGAGTTATACGTGATACTAACAAACCAGATAGGTGAGGCTAGCGCTGGCAGAATTGTCAGTACTCAAACCAAGGGGAATCACAGCGCTGGACAGACAACAGTTAGATCCCCTGCCCCTGCCTATCAGGCACCCAATCGCCAGCCCACAGAGAAATACGCAGGTATAGAATAAGACAATCATTTCCATTCTCAAAAAGAATGGATCAGGTCTCTTATATAACCCATGTCTTTCTCCGGAACTTAGGAAGTAGGCAGGAGAAACATACACAAACATGAAGGTGCGCTACTATATGTGGTCGGGTAAATACCCTGATTTCCCACAGTAGATGCACAGAACATTACACAACAATGTAACGATACAAATTTTGCCTCGAGTTATACGTTATACTCACAAACCAGATAGGTGAGGCTAGCGCTGGCAGAATTGTCAGTACTCAAACCAAGGGGAATCACAGCGCTGGACAGACAACAGTTAGATCCCCTGCCCCCGCCTATCAGGCACCCAATCGCCAGCCCACAGAGAAATACGCAGGTATAGAATAAGACAATCATTTCCATCCTCAAAAAGAATGGATCAGGTCTCTTATATAACCCATGTCTTTCTCCGGAACTTTAGGCAGGAGAAACATACATACACAAACATGAAGGTGCGCTACTATATGTGGTCGGGTAAATACCCTGATTTCCCACAGTAGATGCACAGAACATTACACGACAATGTAACGATACAAATTTTGCCTCGAGTTATACGTGATACTCACAAACCAGATAGGTGAGGCTAGCGCTGGCAGAATTGTCAGTACTCAAACCAAGGGGAATCACAGCGCTGGACAGACAACAGTTAGATCCCTTGCCCCCGCCTATCAGGCACCCAATCGCCAGCCCACAGAGAAATACGCAGGTATAGAATAAGACAATCATTTCCATCCTCAAAAAGAATGGATTAGGTCTCTTATATAACCCATGTCTTTCTCCGGAACTTAGGAAGTAGGCAGGAGAAACATACATACACAAACATGAAGGTGCGCTACTATATGTGGTCGGGTAAATACCCTGATTTCGCACAGTAGATGCACAGAACATTACACAACAACGTAACGATACAAATTTTGCCTCGAGTTGTACGTGATACTCACAAACCAGATAGGTGAGGCTAGCGCTGGCAGAATTGTCAGTACTCAAACCAAGGGGAATCACAGCGCTGGACAGACAACAGTTAGATCCCCTGCCCCCGCCTATCAGGGACCCAATCGCCAGCCCACAGAGAAATACGCAGGTATAGAATAAGACAATCATTTCCATCCTCAAAAAGAATGGATCAGGTCTCGTATATAACCCATGTCTTTCTCCGGAACATAGGAAGTAGGCAGGAGAAACATACATATACAAACATGAAGGTGCGCTACTATATGTGGTCGGGTAAATACCCTGATTTCCCACAGTAGATGCACAGAACATTACACAACAATGTAACGATACAAATTTTGCCTCGAGTTATACGTGATACTCACAAACCAGATAGGTGAGGCTAGCGCTGGCAGAATTGTCAGTACTCAAACCAAGGGGAATCACAGCGCTGGACAGACAACAGTTAGATCCCCTGCCCCCGCCTATCAGGCACCCAATCGCCAGCCCACAGAGAAATACGCAGGTATAGAATAAGACAATCATTTCCATCCTCAAAAAGAATGGATCAGGTCTCTTATATAACCCATGTCTTTCTCCGGAACTTAGGAAGTAGGCAGGAGAAACATACATACACAAACATGAAGGTGCGCTACTATATGTGGTCGGGTAAATACCCTGATTTCGCACAGTAGATGCACAGAACATTACACAACAATGTAACGATACAAACCAAGGGGAATCACAGCGCTGGACAGACAACAGTTAGATCCCCTGCCCCCGCCGATCAGGCACCCAATCGCCAGCCCACAGAGAAATACGCAGGTATAGAATAAGACGATCATTTCCATCCTCTAACGAATGGATCAGGTCTCTTATATAACCCATGTCTTTCTCCGGAACTTAGGAAGTGGGCAGGAGAAACATACATACACAAACATGAAGGTGCGCTACTATATGTGGTCGGGTAAGTACCCTGATTTCCCACAGTAGATGCACAGAACATTACACAACAATGTAACGATACAAATTTGCCTCGAGTTATAGATACTCACAAACCAGATAGGTGAGGCTAGCGCTGGCAGAATTGTATGCAAACCAAGGGGAATCACAGCGCTGGACAGACAACAGTTAGATCCCCTGCCCCCGCCTATCAGGCACCCAATCGCCAGCCCACAGAGAAATACGCAGGTATAGAATAAGACGATCATTTCCATCCTCTAACGAATGGATCAGGTCTCTTATATAACCCATGTCTTTCTCCGGAACTTAGGAAGTGGGCAGGAGAAACATACATACACAAACATGAAGGTGCGCTACTATATGTGGTCGGGTAAATACCCTGATTTCCCACAGTAGATGCACAGAACATTACACAACAATGTAACGATACAAATTTGCCTCGAGTTATAGATACTCACAAACCAGATAGGTGAGGCTAGCGCTGGCAGAATTGTATGCAAACCAAGGGGAATCACAGCGCTGGACAGACAACAGTTAGATCCCTTGCCCCCGCCTATCAGGCACCCAATCGCCAGCCCACAGAGAAATACGCAGGTATAGAATAAGACGATCATTTCCATCCTCTAACGAATGGATCAGGTCTCTTATATAACCCATGTCTTTCTCCGGAACTTAGGAAGTGGGCAGGAGAAACATACATACACAAACATGAAGGTGCGCTACTATATGTGGTCGGGTAAATACCCTGATTTCCCACAGTAGATGCACAGAACATTACACAACAATGTAACGATACAAATTTGCCTCGAGTTATAGATACTCACAAACCAGATAGGTGAGGCTAGCGCTGGCAGAATTGTATGCAAACCAAGGGGAATCACAGCGCTGGACAGACAACAGTTAGATCCCCTGCCCCCGCCTATCAGGCACCCAATCGCCAGCCCACAGAGAAATACGCAGGTATAGAATACGACGATCATTTCCATCCTCTAACGAATGGATCAGGTCTCTTATATAACCCATGTCTTTCTCCGGAACTTAGGAAGTGGGCAGGAGAAACATACATACACAAACATGAAGGTGCGCTACTATATGTGGTCGGGTAAATACCCTGATTTCGCTCAGTAGATGCACAGAACATTACACAACAATATAACGATACAAATTTTGCCTCGAGTTGTACGTGATACTCACAAACCAGATAGGTGAGGCTAGCGCTGGCAGAATTGTCAGTACTCAAACCAAGGGGAATCACAGCGCTGGACAGACAACAGTTAGATCCCCTGCCCCCGCCTATCAGGCACCCAATCGCCAGCCCACAGAGAAATACGCAGGTATAGAATAAGACAATCATTTCCATCCTCAAAAAGAATGGATCAGGTCTCTTATATAACCCATGTCTTTCTCCGAAACTTAGGAAGTAGGCAGGATAAACATACATACACAAACATGAAGGTGCGCTACTATATGTGGTCGGGTAAATACCCTGATTTCCCACAGTAGATGCACAGAACATTACACAACAATGTAACGATACAAATTTTGCCTCGAGTTATACATGATACTCACAAACCAGATAGGTGAGGCTAGCGCTGGCAGAATTGTCAGTACTCAAACCAAGGGGAATCACAGCGCTGGACAGACAACAGTTAGATCCCCTGCCCCCGCCTATCAGGCACCCAATCGCCAGCCCACAGAGAAATACGCAGGTATAGAATAAGACGATCATTTCCATCCTCTAACGAATGGATCAGGTCTCTTATATAACCCATGTCTTTCTCCGGAACTTAGGAAGTGGGCAGGAGAAACATACTATAACTATAACTATATATATATATCTATAACTCGAGGCAAATTTGTATCGTTACATTGTTGTGTAATGTTCTGTGCATCTACTGTGGGAAATCAGGGTATTTACCCGACCACATATAGTAGCGCACCTTCATGTTTGTGTATGTATGTTTCTCCTGCCCACTTCCTAAGTTCCGGAGAAAGACATGGGTTATATAAGAGACCTGATCCATTCGTTAGAGGATGGAAATGATCGTCTTATTCTATACCTGCGTATTTCTCTGTGGGCTGGCGATTGGGTGCCTGATAGGCGGGGGCAGGGGATCTAACTGTTGTCTGTCCAGCGCTGTGATTCCCCTTGGTTTGCATACAATTCTGCCAGCGCTAGCCTCACCTATTTGGTTTGTGAGTATCTATAACTCGAGACAAATTTGTATCGTTACATTGTTGTGTAATGTTCTGTGCATCTACTGTGGGAAATCAGGGTATTTACCCGACCACATATAGTAGCGCACCTTCATGTTTGTGTATGTATGTTTCTCCTGCCCACTTCCTAAGTTCCGGAGAAAGACATGGGTTATATAAGAGACCTGATCCATTCGTTAGAGGATGGAAATGATCGTCTTATTCTATACCTGCGTATTTCTCTGTGGGCTGGCGATTGGGTGCCTGATAGGCGGGGGCAGGGGATCTAACTGTTGTCTGTCCAGCGCTGTGATTCCCCTTGGTTTGCATACAATTCTGCCAGCGCTAGCCTCACCTATCTGGTTTGTGAGAATGTAACGATACAAATTTTGCCTCGAGTTATACGTGATACTCACAAACCAGATAGGTGAGGCTAGCACCATGCACCCTAAAAGAGAACCTACCAAAAGGGGGGAAGGGGTTGCAGTCGATATTGTAGTAGTAAATGAATGAAAAGAAAAGGGGAGACTGCCAGTGCTAATATTTTAGGAAGGTTACAAAGTAAAGTAGATAATAGCACTGTCAGGGGATAGAAGTGTGCATGATCGACCAGTGATCATAGATCTACTGTGGCCAAAGTCCCTTGGGGGGACCTAGATTTAAATTTCCATGCACTGAGTGGCTGGAACAGTGGGATATGTGATACGCCCCCCTTCGGGGGGGCTTCCATATGCATTGCTTTCAGTCACTCTTTTAGCGCCCCCTCTCTTTCCTATCTCTTTTTTTTTTTTTTTCTCTTTCCTATCTTTTTTTTTTTTTTTTTTTTTTTTTTGTGCTTTGGCCACAGTAGATCTATGATCACTGGTCGATCATGCACACTTCTCTCCCCTGACAGTGCTATTATCTACTTTACTTTGTAACCTTATTAGATAATAATTAATTTTCGTAAGTTTTGGATCCACTATACTCCCATTAGTCAGCCAGCCCTGGAAGAGGCTGTGTGGAAGAAAACGGTCAACCCTGGAAGAGGTTGCGTGCCTTTTGGGTGCGTGACGTAAAACATCAAATTCGTCACTTTGTACACGGCGTCGTGACGTGAGACTAGCGATGCCATGACGTGAAGCTTATTGTGACGTAATTTTGCAGCTCGCGCTATTCTTCATCAGAATTCCTGTCGCTACACGAGCCCACAGCGCCGTGTGTCCGTCTTTATTTGTGTGCGCCGGCGTGTGTTGATCAGAGGTTGGCTTAGAGAGGAGGGAAATGGATCAGAAGGATAAGACTTTGACGGTAGACTTTTGGATGAAAACCTCATCTTGTTTCTTGGATAGTGTGTTTCAATATTTATTTCTTATGGAAAAACGAAACATCTGCGCGCGATTCATGTTCGTGCACTACCTATGGGAAGTGACGAATGTTATTTATTGTTAAAAACAGCACGTGGAACCCTCCCGCGTCACGTTATTCTCCGCTGCCAGACCCTTTGGGCCTACTATTTGTGTGTGTGTGTGTGTGTGTGTGTGTGTGTGTGTGTGTGAGAGAGAGAGAGAGAGAGAGAGAGAGAGAGAGAGAGAGAGAGAGAGAGAGAGAGAGAGAGAGAGAGAGAGAGAGAGATATGACCTTTAAGAGAGAGAGAGAGAGATATGACCTTTAAGTCCAACGGTCACTTTGGGGACACTCTACTGTCGATTGTCGCAATTTGTTACCGTTTCCAGACAGGCGTATGTTTGTTTGGAAATATAACATTACGGGATGAGAAACGGCTGGATACGCTGTGGTCAGCAAGAAACGTAGATTCACATGAGCCTCTGCAACTACAGAGGCGCATGTGAATCTATGTTTCTTGCACATGAAAGGAGCTTAACCTGTAATAACACACCTTCAACGTAAGAAGCGATTGGATCCAGATCTTGGGCTGCGATTGCAGTAGCTGGTGCGAATCTGGTAATTTTTTGCGCATGAGCTCCAGCGTGACTTTATTAACCCCCTTAACTGCCGGGACAAGGCAAACGCTACCCACTTGCAAGAGACATAAACCCTCATGAGCCTCCGCAACTTCGAGGGCTCATGAGGATTTATGTCTCTTGATAATGCTATTCCTTAGTTGTTTTTTGGCCCTCATTTGGTGACATTTATATCTGCGTTTTTGGCGCGAATGTCGGTCAGAGTGCAGCGGTTTCAGACGCGTATCATGGCCGCGAAGGGGTTAACAGGACTCGGTTGGCAACCGGAGGTTTCTCGCTTACGACCAGTCAAGACCATTACGATGAGATTACTAGGTGGGTTTTTTTGTGTGTGTGTGTGCTTTGACCAAACTCAATCTATGATCATTGGTCGATAATGCACAATTCTCTCCCCTGGCCCTGACAGTTCTTTTACCTACTTTACTTTGTAATCTTACTATGTGTCTCTCTAGCTTGTCTCGTTCTGTGTGCGACCAGCAGAGATTCTCATGAGCCCTGCTTGCGAGTGTGTGTGTGTGTGCGTGCGTGCTTGTAAGTGTGTGTTTGTGTGCGTTTGTGTTGGTGCGAGTGCATGCGCACGTGTCTGTGCACCTAAAGACGTGTGTGTGTGTGTGTGTGTGTGGTCTAACCATTTACAGCAGTTTGTGTTTAACATAAAGGGGTGACCAAACATAGGGACTCGCAGTGATCTTCATCTTTACGCCAGTCGCGACCACAGGATTACCACAATTACGGATAGATTACCAAGTGAGCAAACGGTCCCCGGGGCGACATCTCCCGCAGTGTGCGGTCCAGCTGGGGTTTAGCCCAGCGGAGCTGGGGCCGTTTGCCTGAGTGAGGTTAGTCCTGCGCCAGCCAGTAAGCAAGGCGCTCCGCTGTAGCGGAGCGCCTTGCTTATTGGTTGGCGCAGGACTAACCTCACTCGTGCAGCTGACTTCGACCGAAGACCACTCTGATCTGGGCCCAGGAACGGCAAAATCGCGGTCACGCATGAACTGAACTATTAGTGGATATTTGTGCTGACCCGTAAATCAAAGCGAAATTATTTTCTTGCGTTGCCAAAGGATACTTGACACGTAGTTTGGTTATTTGTTGAAATCCGCCCTGAGGTGGTCTCAGTCGCCTGCTCGGCGTTAAACGCAAAATAACTAACTATTTGTTGAAACAGCACGGGAAAACCTCGAGCATCCAGGGCAGTCGTTGAGCGGGCGGTTTGATTAACTTGGTCGTGCGAATTTCCTGCGAGCACACCCGTTCGGGTCTGTGTTGGAGATCAGCTGCGGCTGACATCGACCTGAGAGCATATTGCGCATTTGGGCGTGTTCAGGTTCTTTAACCCATTGGAGTTCTGAAGTCGGGAAGATATACATGTATCGACCGTGCTAGTTCAAGGGCGGTGCCAGAACAGCTCGACGCCGACAGGTTGTGGTCGATCTATCTCGTGTGGTGTATTAGGGCTTACTGGGTTAACGTGTTCTGAATGCTTTAGGTCTCGTTTCCTTCGTATCATCGGAAATGCGCGCCGTATGGTACTTTATATCCCCACCCCAATTACATTAAGATGGCAATCACTGGCGGTGCCGGTTGACAAGTTAAAGAGCCATGTGGGACTTCTGGCATCGTTTATAAATCCAGTACTGCCGAGTGACGGCAAAACGCAGTAAGCCGACTGCGTTGTGAACAGCAAGATTGTCATTGTCTTTCAGTGAGCATCTCGATTTTCGCCCAAATGGACATGCCGTCATTTGCCTTTCACAGGGTAGAGTGGTCCTCTTCACCCGGAAGACTTCACTCGATCTGAGGATGCTAATGACATACGTCTCTGTTAGCAAGAGGCGTTGATTTCCACGAACCCCTGCTTGCAGGAGCCCATGAGGATCAGTGCCTAACTGCATGTGGAAAGGTCTGTGAGCGACTGGATATTTCTGGATCTGTTGTATGGTATTGTTTGGAGGCTGTTGCCATCAGCACCGCAAAAGTCAGACTTTTAGCTCATTCAAGGTGTACCGCATCAAAAGCCGCGAAGTGTCGTAAAGTGGCGGCAGCGCTTAACTTGCGCAGCTATTGATGCGGGGTATCTTGAATGAGTTAACACAGCTTTTTTCCTCTCTCTCTCTCTCTCTGGAGCAGAACAGGCCGACCCTCACCGGTGCACATAAAGACGTAGATCCTCATGAACCCCTACAGCTGCAGGAGCTCATGAGGATCTGGCCTCTTTCAGACGAACTAACGGCAGATTATACGCTCTGTCTTTCTCCCCACGTCGTTCCTCAATAGCATGGGCTCGTGAGATGTCGGGGATTTGTCGTGGGACTATGAAGTGGCCTCTTCTCTCTGGGGAAAGATCCCGAATCTCATGAAAAATTCAAAACTGGACGACGCTGTTCCGACAAAAGTGGTGCGATGCGCCATCAGCACTGATCAGTGCGCATTTATGGGGCTCAGTCGACAGTCCGCCCATTCTCTGTGTCACAAGCGTGGCTGAGTACCGTGTACAACAAGTCACTGTCATTTCTACCCTCGTGGGGTAGAAGTCTGTTTTTTTTTTAATTATTTTTTTTATTTAATTAAAAAAAACCCAACCCATTTAGTCCCGGGACCCTGCAGCAGGATATGGATTGATCATGATAATTCAAGGGTAGTGCCAGATGAGCTTGGCGCCTTCAACTGGTACATAGTCGTTAAGCAACACCTCCAAAATTATGGGACCTTGGGGTTAACAGAGAGAAATCAATGTGTCTCCTGTATTGTTGTCTGTTCATGTTAGAACAGTGTGGCATTGCTAACCCCCTCCCTGCCACTGGTCGCGTATTTTGTTTCAGTGAAATCTTTGTTCATTCAACGACCGTCCAAGGAGCATATATATACAATTCAGTCGCAGCAAGCGACATAGATCCTCATGAGCCCCCTCGACTGCCGGGGCCCATGGTGATCTATGTCTCTTGCAGTTGGACATTTTCTCGGCGGTGAAGGGGTTAACACAGCGGTCGCAGTGTTGACAAAGGGAGAGGGGTGGGGAGGGTGGTGGTGGTTCGAGTCATGTTAGTGGAAGATGGTCCGTGCTACCTCATTTGGCGCAAGGGTTAATCGGGGAGGGTGGGGGGGGGGGGGATGGGGCTAGAATGTGCACTGCCCTTGCAGTTACAGTGACCTTTTGCATTTCCCCCTGACCTGAGTGCGTGTTGATGTGGGATTTAGAGATTTGTTAGGTCGATCACCCAACGTCGTATTGATCACGGCGTTGCCAGAATCGGATCCAGTCCCTGTTGCACAGTGAAATTGTCGCTCTTGATTAAATATAGATGGGGAATGCTCTAGGGGGAACGCGTGCCGCTGAAAGCGGCGGGTCAGGTTTCTGTTCTACGGCCCCGCCACACGTGCCGGTTGTGCCCCGATTTTGAAGCCGATTCCGATCCGATTGCGATCGGATGACGTCAATTATCCGATCCGGTCCCAGTCGGCTGGGAATCGGGTGTCTAGAACCTGCTCTATTTTTCCGATCCGAATCGGCCCCGGTTGTAAGCTTCAACCAATCAGCGCGTCTCGCAAAGCCTGTCGTTTCAGTTTGCAAATGGCGGAACACGCCTGTCGTGATCAGTACCACCGCCGTTGCTGATGTTTCGCACGCCTCTTCCCGAATATGATGCAAAACTGCTGATAATGCAAGCACATCATCATCACTGTCAAAACTAGCAGCCATTTTGCAGAACAGGTACGACTTTGATCTTCGGTTCAAACCGGTCGGCTAAACAAGTCGGGAAATGTGTGGCACTGCACACGTTTTTTAGTCCGGCCCGATCACCTGCCGATTCGAAACTGATCGGGAATCGGCCTCAAAACCGGGCATGTGTAGCGGGGCCTTTAGGGGCGGGCACCCCTAGAAGGTGCATGCACACCGTACGGTTTTACTTGCGGCATTTTCTTCGCTAGCCCGTGCCTCCCTCCCCTACATCCCGTCATTTGTCAGCCCTTACGCTTTACGCTGAACCCATTTACTGCAGAAAAAGAAGTGAACACAATCCAAATGCAAGAGGCAAAGATCCTCATGAGCCTCCGCGGCCGCGGGGGCTCATGAGGATCTATGCCTCTTGCTGAGACGAAGTTGTATCCACGTCCCCCGGACGCCTGTGGCTTATTTTTGGTCGTTGAATGAACTAAAGATTTCAGAAGCAAACTATGCGTCCATTGGCAGGGATGGGGTTAACATAGATTCATTTAACGTATTACGCCTCGGCGTACTACAGATGGAGATGGATCGACCATGATAATTAAAGGGTATCGCCAAGCTAATGTGGGACTGTATTTGAATTATCGTGGTCGTTTCGTCAGTCTCCGGCAACTGGTACTGAGTCAGTGCGTTAATAGTTTTCACGTTGCCTTTGACGTTAGGGTCAGCTGATGTGGGCTTTGATAGCTCAATGGTAATGTCTTATTACTGTGACGCCTCTTCAGGCGTTAGGTATACTGACGAGCAAAAGAAATGCGACATTATTGGAACCATCGGAAACACTTTGGTGTTTTCGATGATTCCAAAAATGTCGCATTTCCTTTGCTCGTCAGTATTGTTACTCTAGCGCTACCTCCTAACAACTCTGCCTTTTTGTCTACCGTATTGAAAATACGGTAGACTTTGAGATGGGGCTGATAGGAGCAAGTTCCGTAGCATGCAGATGACGAACAAGGGCACACATCAGGCTCTGACTGAAGAAACGCGATACAAATTACGTCATCCCTAGCTACCATAACCGCGCTGTTGAACGTACATTTGGCGGGAAACGCCGTGTTTGTGTGTGTGTAGACATGAGTTTCTTTGTTTGTGTACGTACAGGTCTGAAACTTCAGGAAATACTTCCTTCAAGATTTATTTCGGAGTACTTTTCGGCATTTTTTTTACTTGGATTACTCATTAAAGAGAAAAATTGTCGTTTATAGAAAGTCGGTTGACCCGCATTTGAGTCCGTAATTTGTGTTATGTTCATATGAAACGTTGAATATAGCTAGCTTGGAGAAAGATATTGAACGTGTTCGTTAACCAGCTTTGTACCTATTCAACGTTTTCGTAAAAAATAATTTATCACAGGAAAAAAAAAATGTCGAAACGAAGAATTCTCGACTTCAGACAGTGACGGTTAATTAGTTAGTTATTTCGGTTTAACGCCGAGCAGGCAACTAAAGTCATCTCACGGCGGGCAGACAGTTACGGTGATGTAAAAGCACTAGATATATCAGTGTGATATATTGTTGCTGAACTGACGCAAAGCAGACGCAACGCACCAGACACGTCTCACGAATTGACACAAATCTCTTTCTCTCTCTCTCTCTCTCTCTCTCTCTCTCTCTCTCTCTCTCTCTCTCTCTCTCTCTCTCTCTCTCTCTCTCTCTCTCTCTCTCTCTCTCCGGACAGCATGTAAGAGAAGCACAAACACGTGCCTAACTGCTTCATCATAATCCTCTCTCTCTCTCTCTCTCTCTCTCTCTCTCTCTCTCTCTCTCTCTCTCTCTCTCTCTCTCTCTCTCTCTCTCTCTCTCTCTCTCTCTCTCTCTGACAGTTTGATTTAGGAAGACCTCTTACAGAAAGTCGCTTGACCCACATTTGAGTCCGTCATTTTCGTTCTGTTTACTTGGAATTTTGGATGTAGCTGGTTTTGAAATAGACATTGGATGAGTTAGTCATCCAGCATTGTAGCTCTTCAACTTTTTGATTAATAAATAATTTATTTTTGCAAGTTTTGGATCCGCTATATACTCCTATCAAACGGCCAGCCCTGGAAGAGGCTGTGTAGAAGAAAACAGTCAGCCCTGGAATAGGCTGTGTGCCTTTTGGATGCGTGACGTAAAACATCAAATTCGTCACTGTGTACACGGCGTCGTGAGACTAGCGATGCCATGACGTGAAGCTTATTGTCACGTGATTTTGCTGCTCGTGCTATTCTTCTCCTTCAGAATTCCTGTCGCTACACGAGCCAACAGCGCCGTGGGTCCGTCTTTATTTGTGTGCGCCGACGTGTATTGATCAGAGGTTGGCTTAGAGAGGAGGGAAATGGATCAGAAAGATAAGCTTAAAAATATGAACAATTGTGAATGTTCCTAACAGAAATGTGAATTCCAAACAATACGGTAGACTTTGGGATGCAATCCTCATTTTTTTTTTTTTTGCCTTGTTTAAAGCCAAATCGTCTAAAACCTTTTTTTTTTTTAATGCAAAGTTCTTTGCGCTTGCACTCTCGGCTCTATTTTCGAGGGAAGGAGCCACCATGATAGTTCAAGAGTATAGCCTAATGAAACTGGCCCCAAGCTGATCAGACTCTTGGTCCGGCCATTTTTGCTACTCGCAGTGGATGCCACTGGACATAACAAGGAAGTGGAAACTATGTTCAGGATAGACTATCGATTGTTGCACACTGCCTCGTCATAAAAAAAATCTGTCGAAGAAGGAGTAAAACAATATGTCCACGCGAGGATGGTCTCCTGCGCCGCGCAACGACTTTCATTCGAAGTTTCTTGTTCTTTGCAACCTAAAGGCAAAAATCGTGCATGCAAAATGCTCTGTGCCGTTACAGTTTTGAGGTATGCATTTAAAGAGACTTAACCCTTTTAGCCCCAAGGTCCCATTTTTCAAATTTTGGAGGTGTTGCCTAACGACTATGTACCAGTTGCAGGAGATGGCTTGACCATGATAATTCAAGGGTAGTGCCAGATTAGCTTGGCGCCGTTAGACTCCAAGCTTATCTGGCACTACCCTTGAATTATCATGGTCAAACCATCTCCTGCTGTATGGATCCGGGGCTAAAAGGGTTAAAGCTGGATTCTGTTTCACGAGAAGATGGCGATGTTTAAAGGCATGATGACACCTACATGCCACAGTGAGGGAAAGATCCCAGACTGTAAACGTTTGGAGCCATTTTGCCAGTGTGACAGGGACATGTAGGGAGGGAGGGAGGGAGGGAAATGAAATGAAATGAAACTTTATTTCTCAACGGATAAAGTAATTAGCACGTGTGCCATTTTTCATACTTGCCGGGAAGAGAGAGAGAGAGAGAGAGAGAGAGAGAGAGAGAGAGAGAGAGAGAGAGAGAGAGAGAGAGAGAGAGAGAGAGAGAGAGAAAGAGAGAGAGAATGACAATGATTCTTTATTTTACAACGGTGACAGTTTTGGTTGGCACAACCATTTTTACAACTTGCTAATCTAACCTACAAATAATGCACAAAGTGTGAAGATATATATTGAAAAAAAATTAATGAATTCAAAAAAGCACACAGAAAAGAAAAAACGTGCACACACACGCACACACATACACACACAAACACGCACACACACGTGCACATATACATACACACACACACACAAACATGCGCGTAAACGCACACACTGCATAATATAGGGTCACAGTGAAATTATTACGATAATGACGTGAGGTAATTGAGTAGGCTCTAAAATAGAAAAGGGTTGTTGATGTTGTAACCTTACTAGCAAAGTGTTCTACAGGCTATGGCCTGAGAACGCTAAACTTGTATGGTAGAGATCGATTCTAGGTCGTGGTACAATAATAGATTGCCTTGATCTTGAGTACGTTGTTAATGGAAGGGAAAATAGTTTCTTAATATAATCAGGCATTTTGCTATTCAATGTTTTGAACATAATTAGTTCCTTATTGTACATTAAATGATTTTTCAGGGGGAGAATCTCCAAGGTTTTTAATTTATTATCGGTAGTTGAGTTAGGGTATGGAAGAATAAGTTTTGTGGCTCTACCATGAAGAGAGTTCGGTCTCTTTAACTGGACCTCGCTTGCTCCATCCCACACTGTAGAAGCATAGTCGATAGGTAACCTGATCTAGGCGTTGAAGAACAGTTTACGCGTTTCTACATCAGTGATACATTTTAATTTGGCTAAAATGTAAAGTTTCTTTCATATTATGTTGCATTTGTTAGTAATATGACACTACCATTTAAACTGGTTATCTACAGCAACACCAAGAAGACGATGTTTTGTTACTTGGCTGATGGGTTTTCCTTAAGCTGAGTGACAGAGAGAGGCGAACAGGTGCTTTTGACGGGTACTTAATACCATACAAGAACCAGTCTTGCTTGCTGGCACCCCGTTGGAGGAGGTGGAGTCCTTCACCTATCTCGGGAGCATCATAGACAAAAAAGGCGGCACTGATGCAGATGTCAGAGCACGAATCGGTAAAGCCAGAGCAGCCTTTCTCCAGTTGAAAAAAGTGTGGAGTTCCAGAGAGCTGTCACAACACACCAAAGTCCGGATTTTCAACTCCAATGTAAAAGCAGTTCTCCTATATGGAGCAGAGACATGGAGATTGACAAAAACCACAGTCAACAGAGTACAGACCTTCATGAACAGTTGCCTTAGAAGAATTTTGAAAATCCACTGGCCAGAGAAGATCAGCAACGTCAGACTCTGGGACAGAACAGAGCAGATAACAGCAGAGAATGAAATGGGGCGAAGAAGATGGGGATGGATCGGTCACAGTCTGAGAAAGCCAGCTTCCAGTATCACTAGGCAGGCATTGTCATGGAACCCCCAGGGAAAGAGGAAAAGAGGTAGGCCGAGAAACTCCTGGCGTCGAGACCTCCAAGCAGACATCAAGAGACTGGGAACCACCTGAAGTAGAATCGAAGGAGAAGCACAGGACAGGAGTTGCTGGAGGTCTCTCGTCGACGGCCTATACCCGGGTAGGGGTGACAGGCATAAGTAAGTAAGTAAGTTAATACCATACATTCAGACTTTGCTGGGTTTAGGATCATGGAATTGTTACTACACCAGTTGTCAATGTCTTGTAGTGCGTTTTGTAGGCCTGTATCAATAATAGATAAATGCTCGTTTGGCGTGTGTATTGCAGCATCATCCGCGAACATATTGCATGGAACATTATGATCGCTAATTGTGAGCGGAAGGTCGTTAATGAAAAAACAAAATAGACGAGGGCCTAAAATAGAGCCCTGGGGCACGCCATGCTTGACTAAGCAGTGATTACAATATGTACCTTTAAAGAAGGACTTTTTATCTTCTGTCATCGAAGTAGGATTTGAAGAACGTGGCAGCACTGTTGGTGTATAATGGGATTTTCTTTATCAGTATATCATGGTTTACTAAATCAAAAGCTTTACGGAAGTCTAAAAAGAGTACACCTGTTAGTTTGGATTCATAACTAGGTAATGGTCATCCTAATCAGTGCGGTATGGCAGGAATGGTTGGTCTGAAAGCTGACTGCAATGAATGGAAAAGATTTCGGTTTTCTAAATATTTAGATATATGTTTATGAATATGCCTCTCTAAAGGCTTTTGACAAAACTGGTAATAATGAAATGGGACGAAAATTATTAATTTCACTCAGATCTTTTGATTTTGGTAGTGGGATTACTTTTGCATCTTTAAATGCATCCGGAAAACGGAAAACAGTTTTTGATGTATGCAGAGATTGTAGATGTACGTGAGACTCAACGATATATGGAAGAGATGTCCTGAGTATTTTTGAGTTGATCTCCTCAGGCCCGGATGAATTTTTATTTTTTCCATCGAGGTAATTAACCTGCCCACTTCATGAACCGCTATAGGCGGTATCATGAAAGGTTGGTTGTTTTTATGCTTTTGCTTACAGTAGTCTAATAGCTTGTCTGGACAAACATACTCATGTGAGTGGCATTAATGATTCCGCCACAGAGACAAAATGGTTGTTAAAACTGTTTGCAGTGAGGTGGGGTGGTATTTGTACCTTTGGTTACTAAATTAATGGCACGCCATACAGTGGAGGAGTCTTTACTTTGCTTAACTACCATATTGAAGAGAGATTTTTTTTTTTTTTTTGCTTTTAAAACCATTGATTTTACGCGATTACGCTATGTTTTGTATTCAGCAAAACGCTTTGCTCTTCTCAGCTCGTCCCTGTATTCCATAGCCTCTATCAGATCCGCAGTTAGCCAGGGTGGTAAGGCGGCGTACTTAACTCTCTTTTTGCCTCAGGGGCGCGTGTTTATTCAGTACACCGAGAAAGACGCGGTACCAGGTGTCTAATGCTTTGTTTGGGTTACTATCGTTATACAAGTCCGTGAAATGTGCTCCAGCTAAATCAGTCAGAAATGCATTTTCATTAAAGTTTTTAAATGATCTATGTCATGCACGTGTGACCTTGCTTTTTCATTTTTGGAAGTTTGACAGCCATATGCAGCTAACTGGATAGTGGTCGCTGACACTCAGACTATCAACTTGAGTGTTGCTAACTGCGAGAGGTTTGTTGGTATAGATATGGTCTATAATAGTGGCTGATGTTGGCGTAATTCTGGTGGGGGATGTCACCATTTGTTGGAGACCGACTTAGGTAGTAGTACACTCCCATGATAAATGAGGTTTAAGAAAGTCAGTATTAAAATATCCAAGAAGCAGAACATCTTTGGTCTGAATGTCTGTTTTATCAATCATGTGTAAAAAAGCTATCGTACCACTCAAAGGTGGCTGCAGTGTTTCGATACAGAAACCCGATAAGTAAAGGAGGGGATTTAGAGTGTTTGATTTCTACCCAAATAATTCTACATCAGCCGTTTCTAGGTATTGTATCCTGCGGGTTATGTGTAGAATTGATCGATGGATGTATACCGCTACGCCTGTCTCACCCTGGACTGATGGATCTCTCCTAATAATAGAATAATTCGGGATGGCGATGGCTTCATTACTGATGTGGGAGGCCAGCCGAGTTTCAGTTAAACCCAATAGGTGAAAAATTTAATAGTCTTTGGCATTAACATAAATAAACACAGACATCTTGAACTTTGTTTGCTAGTTAGTATAGTAGATATTTAGCTGACCGATACGCGGAATCTTTGTCCATTTTTCGAGGGTCCGTGCATGGCTTTACAATGTTTAAAATAAAGAACCAGGTAGCAAAATAACGAGACCCAGTAAGCAAATGCCCTCGGGGCCCACTGCGGTCGTCATGGGCCGGAAGTTTGTTACTGTCGGAGAGACCTTGAGTATGTCTATTCCTGTCAGTTTCCTCATCTAGACTCTCCATCCGCAGTTTAGACCAGTTATGCAATGTTTGTTTTTTCACATTTCGTGTAATGTGTGTTTCGACGGATATCCCAAATTAGATGGAACGTACTTTTTATACGCCAATTAAAGTTTTTCACGCCAGGGTGATGCGAACAGGGGTATAACGATTGATATCGTAGCTCATGGAAAGTGCTTGCTTTGTTAGCAAGGTGATCAAGCCTTATCAGTTAGCCGTGGACCCATGCGCATAATGCGAGTTAATTGGCTGCGGTTTCGAGAGGGTTACATTGCGTTACACTTGCGTGTCACGGTGTGTCAGCTGCTAATACTAGAGGCTCATAATGACTGGCCCATTGTTCTCCTTTGAGGACACGACATGCCTTTGCCTGTCTAAAATCTCCTTCGCATTTCCGGAGGGAGCTAACTTGACAGTCCAGATACCTCTTCACAGCAGGAGAAAGTGAACGCCAGCTCCAATAGGGACAGCCAGTTGTATGAGTGAGCAGCTGACCCCTGCGCACAAGGCCGCGTATGTGCGTAAATGCAATCTTCGGAAAATTGACCTATGCATCGTGACCCATGTAAAAGTAAAAGCAAACATTACTCGTGAATAAAGTTAACAAAGTTAGTCAATAAAGTTAGACTAAATGTGTTTAGTGTAGACTTTGTTTATTACAGTAAAAATAACAACAACAAGTGGTATTCTATCTGTACGTGTGGTATTCGGGATGAGTGATGGCAAGGGCTCTTTGGCTTTGAATTTGCAATGATTTCAAAAGCACTGTTCTCGTTCACTGGCAGTAAGCCGTTAAATTCTTTTATACCGAATACTGCATTCAACTTTCAAATCTCTTTTTGTTTTGCATGAAGCAGTTTTGTGTGTGTATGGAAGTCCATACATATACGTGAAAATGAGTACATTAAGAGGATACAATTTATTAGCCATGACGTTTCTTAGCATGAGTGTCCGGGAGTACATATATAAAATTTGTACCACCAAGATATGTAATGTAGGGAGACAGATTGTTTTATTATCTCATTTGCATTTTTCCGTCTCGTAATGGCGCTTTTGGGAAGACATGACATAGCTCTTCTTTTTCCTTGTTAAAAATTTTTTATTCTGCCTTTTTTGTGTGTATTGCATGCAGCCACCGGTGCCGTTTACTGTACAATCCTGCTGTTAAATGGCAAGAGCCTTTATGTCGTTTTTTTTTAGATAAGCGAGATAGTAAAACATTTAAAATACTGCTTTTCTCAAAAAATGGACATACACGGACGGTTTTGTCATTTAGCGGCAGAACTACAGTACAGTACAGTACAATACAACAGACGTTCTTCGGAAATTAGATGTAGGTAAAAATTGCACGTGTTTCGACGAAAAAAAGTGCATTTTCCCTTTTAGCCCCGGATCCCTACAGCAGGAGATGGCTTGACCATGATAATTCAAGGGTAGTGCCAGATTAGCTTCGCGCCTGGAGGCGCCAAGCTAATCAGACACTACCCTTGAATTATCATGGTCAAGGCATCTCCTGCAACTGGTACATAGTCGTTAGCAACACCTGCACAATTTGAGGAATGGGACCTTGGTGCTAAAAGGGTTAAACGCCCGGACAAACACGCGATCGCTTTTAATGCCCTTTTCCCCCCGTCACAACTCGTGCAATTTTGACCTACTTCTGATTTCCGGAAATCGTCTATTGAACAGGGTAGCCGGTCGAATTAGACAGGTGGGCTTGTTATGAAGTTGGTTGTCTAGACAGGTTTGACTTATTAACCACTCGGCTGCTTATACGAAGCACTCAGCTGGCGATCGTTGGACCGCTGTTTTGTAATGGCGAGGGGTTTGTTTGGACTAAGGGCGAATCGAGAAAGTGCGTGCTCGTCCCCGTTTGCAACGAAAACAAATAATGGATGATCTATCCACCGGTACTGTGGTGGTGGCGCGCACAATGTTTTAACCCCATCACTGCCGTGAACACAATCCAACTAACGTGGGCTCATGTTGATCTATGTCTCTTGGTCGCACCGCTTTGTATCCACTTTTTTTGTGCGGCGTTCAATTAACAACAGATTTCACAAACATTATCTGCGTCCACTGTCCGTGAAGGGCTAACCCTTTTGGCCCCGGATCCCTACAGCAGGAGATGGCTTGACCATTACAATTCAAGGGTAGTGCCAGATTAGCTTGGCGCCTGAAGGCGCCAAGCTAATCTGGCACTACCCTGGAATTATCATGGCCAAGCCATCTCTTGCAAGTTGTACATAGTCGTTAGGCAACACCGTCAAATTTTTTTTGGAAATGGGACCTTGGGGCTAAAAGGATTAAATAAGTCTCGTCTATCACATTGTGATATTTGCGTCCCGGTCTGCGATTTTGGACAGCACAGCCCAGAGCCGTAAGTCCTAAAATGACTGACCAGCACCTAATTACCTATGCGGTTTTTTGGTGATTGCAGTAGATATGATAATTAAATTTTTCGTTTGTAAAAAGTCAGTTTTGTTGCCGACAGCTTTCATAGACAATTCATAATGGATTTAATTGGGATTCTGACAATTCAGAGAATTGGTATTGGATTTAAAAAAAAAAAAAGTAACGCAAGGAAATTGTGTTGATAACAGTTTTTTTCGCAGAAAATTTAATTGGATTAATTGGGGTGCAATCAGTTCAGAGAACTGGTGCATGTTTTGGCATTGGGCACGAAAGCATACTGTTTCATCTGGCGTAATATTTGGAGAGATTCCACCAAAACTAATAACTTCAGCGAACCTTTGATGCGATGAGACGCAAAGAAAAACAGCTTTGGGCAATGAGAATCTATTGATTTGTATTGCTAGCCCAATCCATCTGCACGAGGTATAGAGTCTTATGAGCCCCTGCAGCCGCAGGGGTTCATGAGAATCTACGCCTCTTGCTACAGAAGAAGCTGGCCTGTATCCTCAGTTTGAGGCCGTCATCTTAGACAGTCAAGGAATTGATTGGCTTGGTTTACGAACACAGCTTTAGGCATGTATTAGTGCCATTGTTTTGGGAAAATTGCAGGGGATTTGGTGGATAAATGGTCAACTCTATGCTTTCGTGTGTGCTGACAAGGTGTGTGTGTGTGTGTGTGTGTGTGTGTGTGTGTGTGTGTGTGTGTGTGTGTGTGTGTGTGTGTGTGTCCTGTCTGTCTGTGAGAGAGGGAGAGAGTGAGTGTAAAGGGTTGTGACGATTGGGTGAAAACGGGGAGGGGGTGCGGTATGTAGGGTATATGAGTGGGATATTTGAGCTATCCGCACGCGCGCGCGCGCACGCACACACACACACACACACACACACACACACACACACACACACACACACACACACACACACACACACGCACACACGCACGCACGCACGCACGCACGCACGCACGCACGCACGCACGCACGCACGCACGCACGCACGCACGCACGTGACAACCGATTTGTAACCTGGCACCTTTCACAGGCAGCCGCTACAGGCTCATCATTTATCAACATAACTGGCGGTTTGTTTACTCGGGTTTCGCCTGATACAGCACAGTTTTATGTAATCTCTGGGTTTATTTTCTACATCACTTCGGCACAAAACACTCTCCACTTGTCAGTAATCAGCAAATGTCGTGGGGGGATGGATCTACAGTGATAGCTTTATTGGTGGATCACGCAGATGCATGGTAGAGTAGTGCGTACGCCGTTCTGCAAGTCGCAGTACGTGGAACAGCCGTAAATAGCCCGCACGGATCAGCCATAAAAACACACACGCAAAAGGCTATCGGGCCAAAGTCGGCCGCAATGGGCCCGAAGGCATTTGCTTACTGGATAGGTAGTGTCTGGTTAGCCTGGCTTACGCTGATAACGATAGTAAGATGCAGGTTAACCCATTTAGCCCCCCGAGTCCCTACGGCAGGAGATGGATTGACCATGATAATTCAAGGGTAGTGGCTAATAATTATCATGGTCAATCTCTTGCAACTGTACATAATCGTTAGGCAACACCTCCAAATGGGACATTGGGGCTAAAAGGGTTAATTATGAAGGTCAAGGGCAGTCCCTGATAAGCCTAGCGTTTTCAACAGGCGCCAATCTAATCAAGCACTACCGCTGAGCTTTCACGGTCGAGCCATCTCAAGCACGTGTGTCTGTATTTGCGAAAGTTGTGTAGCTCGATTTTTGCTTTGGTATTTGCTTGAGTTGGTTGGCTCGATTTCTTGCGTAGACAGACTGTTTGACGACTTGCGAACAGCACGTGCATGTGACAAACACCCGCCTACGCTTGCACCAATCTGTCTGCCTGGTAACGCGGTACATTTCTCCGCCCTAAACCTTTGGCTTTGCAGATGCACGTTCACTATCATTTGCATCTACCAAGGAGAGTTGCCGATTTTTGGGCACACGTGCGATAGCAAAAGTGATGGGCCAGTGATCAGTAATACATGACGAGCACCATCCTGCACATAGCTTGTTCGAAACCTTGCCTTCTGGCTCACGCTTTAGATCCATTAAGGCCAAAACCAATCGTTTTCAGAAGAGCTTTTATCCATTGGCTGTTCAGGCCCTGTCTAATGTGGCTGCGATATGCTATAACTCCGCAGATTGCCTCAAAGTCCCTTTAGAATTACATACAACCCATCTTAGTTGTTTATAGTTCTTTATATGTTCTAATTAAACCTCTTCTTAAACAAGGTATACAGTCACTTTACAAATACATATGAATTTAGCTAATCTGTTTTAGTTGCGCCGCGGCGGTTTTTGTTATAATATGGTTATTATGCTAAAGATTTATTTTATTTTACTTACTTAGATGTGTGTGCATACTTAGCACAATAACTGCTATCAGTATGTGTGGTTTGGTATTTTTGAGTCTGCTTGATTGTGATGTATGTATGTTTTATGTGTTGATCTTAATATGGACACTCGTCAGTTACGCCGCAAAGAATTCCTAATGTTTATGCGTCTGGTAATAAAGTTTATCTTATCTTATCTTATCTTTCGTTTCCGTCCGTAGTGAAATTTAGCGTTGGCATTTACAGCTTCAAAAAGCCGGTTATCCGCACGGACTTGGCTCTCGTTCGTTGTTTGGAGTCGTTCAGCGTAAACGTAGCCTTATTATTGGCGGCTGAATGTATATTCATTCTGCTCTGTACTCACAAACCAAACAGATGAGACTAGCGCTGGCAGAAATAGTACATATACCAGGGGGAATCACCTAAAAATACACATAAATAACAAGACGGTCATGTACAGCAATTAAATCTATGTATCATCATAGTAGGGATGTCTATGACCGTCTTGTTATTTATCTGTGTAGTTTTCTGTGGGCTGGCGATAGGGTGCCAGATAGGAAGGGGCAGGGGACCTAACCGTTTGTTCAGCTGCACTGTACATTCTGCCAGTGTGTCCATTTTGGAGAAAGCGAGATTTTCATTATACAGCAATAAAGACCGCGCTTTGTCAAAATGAACATAATGGCTTTTGCCAAATAAAGGTAGATTTGGACCTTGTGGCTTTACGCCTTCCAGCCCAAAGATCCAAAATCATAGGGGCGGATCAGTTACTTCCCGAGGGATGGTGGTGGTTGGGGGGGGGGGGGATCAGTTACTTCCCGAGGGATGGTGGTGGTTGGGGGGGGGGGGGGGGGCGGTTTCCAACTTTTTGTTTGGGACCGTTATCCTTATACTCAATGGGCAGACCTTGCTTGCGAGAGGACCGCTTCGTACCTTATAACCGCCAGCAAAAAAAAAAAAAAAAAAAAAAAAAGAGAGGAGGGAAGGCGGGGGGGGGGGGGGGGGGGGGGGAGAGGGGGGGAAGGGGGGGGGGGCAGCGGTGGGAGATGGTACACGTCTTTGTCTTAATTTACAACATTCACGAGGTGTAATCGACTTTCATATATATAGATCTATTTATTTCGATTTTCTTTTTTTTTCTTGTTTTGGGATGGTGGTTTCCGGAAGTGTCGTAGGAAGCCCTCCACCCTCCACCTTCCCAGATCTGCCTCCCGATAGAGCAACACACAGATAATTTGAGCGGAAGGCTGGTATTTGTTACTATGTTAATCATCCTTAATACCAAATATTATTTTCTGTTTGTTCAAACTTTCTGGCTTAGATTTGAACAAAATTTCACGTCTGTGGCAGACAAACTTAACTCATTCTACCCCAGACACACCACAGCAAGATAAGGATCGACCATGATAGTTCAAGGGTGATGCCAGAATAGCTTGGCGCCTATGGGCGCCAAGCTATTGTGGCATCACCCTTGAACTATCATGGTCGATCTGTGTCCTGCACAGCAATGCAGTCTTCAGATAACAACAGCAAAAAATATTTCGGTGTTGGGGTAGAATGAGTTAACACTAGTGCTGGTGGTTGCATGTACAAGGCGGTTAACCCATTTAACCCCGCGGCCGCATTTCCCAAATTTTGCATGGGTCAGTTGCAGGAGAGAGACCAAATTGACCATGATAATTCAAGGTTAGTGCCAGATTAGCTTGGCGCCATCAGGCGCCAAGCTAATTTGGCACTACCCTTGAATTATCACGGTCGATCCATGTCCTGCTGTAGTGCGTCTGTGCTAAATGGGTTAAGCAGACGAAACCGTCGGGTTGGGTGGGGGTCCGTCCGCTTTCTACTTTTGCCATTGACATTTGGCGAAATGTTAATGGCGGTATGGAGAAAATTTCACCTCGTAGATGCTAATGGTGTCTTTGAACTGGAGCTCTGGCGGGTATTGAATTTGAAGGCTCCGTTTCGTTTTTAATGAAAAATTGAAGAAGAAAAATCAGGGATCGCCCACTCAGAGTCTCAAAAAGGTCTTGTCATGTTGTTAAGTGTCGGTTTCATCAATTAGAAACAAATCGGGAAAATGGAAATTGATGTAGCATCGATTTTGATCCTTTGTCGCCAGCGCGCTTTTGTCGCGATGATTCTTAAAGGGTTAATGGCAGCCGAAAGGTTAAAGACAAGAAGTGCTATGTTTCTTTTTGTTCGGTGAATTTTAGATTTAAAAACATAATAAGCTCAGGACTTCTTGAGTCGGCCTCGTGCTTTTTATTTATTTATTTTTTTAATTATTATTTAATTTTTTGGGGGAATGCTCTAAACCTTTCCCTGCCAGAGCACAGTGCACAGTGAACTAACACCCAACCGCAAGAGGCATAGATCCTCAGGAGCCCCCGCGGATGCGGGGACTCGTGATGATCTATGCCTCTTGTTGACCTCATTTTGTATTTGTGTTCTTCCAACGAACGAGTCTGTTTGGCGTTAAATTCAGTAACATAGACTTCGGAAGCAAAGAATAATCTGCGACCGCTAGCAGCGACGGGTTTTAAGTAATTAAATGATGCCTTGTTAGAGGCATGAATCTTGTCTAATGACTGTCCTGCGTATAAGCCAGGATAGCAAAGACATGTGTGATTTTGGACCATATGGCGCGAGGATGTAAGGTCCAAGATGACAGAACATCACAATAATTTCAGCCGTTCTGTGGCAAAAAACAGAATGTCCATTGAAAAGAAGCGAAATGTTCATGTATGAAATAAAAAATCTCGCTTTTCTTTGAAATGGGCATACCTCCCGTAAGCAAAAGACCCTCGGGCCGAAGTCGACCCGAGTGTCTTTTGCTTAGCGGGATTGGCCTTTGCCATGGGACGGCAGAAAATTGTGGTCAGTTGTCATTCAGGTCGCAGACGTCAACCACTTATTAGACTACACTCTCTTTTAACAAACACCTCTCCAGTCTTTCTCGACAAGATGCCCTTGCTTGGCTCCACATCGGACACACGTATGTTACGCACTCATACAAGTTTACTAAAACAGGATGAGCGTCCATGGTATTACGCCTACGACGAGCAGTTTTCTGTTAAACGCTTTTTGCTGTCTTGTGCCGACCTAACTGACACAAGATACAAACACTTCATAGCAGACTCCTTGAAGTTTTTGTTCCGGGATGTTCCCCGGACAAAATCTTAAGTTTCCTGAGAGAATGCAATATTTTTAACAAGATCTGAGCATTCATAGACTATGTGAATTTCATTGTTTTGACCTTTTTGAGAGTCTGTAAACATCTCCTTTACAGACTCGTGCGACATTTTAGCATGACATTTTAAAGATATATTTACATCTTGTCTTTCTTTTAGACTGCCTGGCCAAATTTTTACCCATCCCTCCGTGAGATGGCCTTAGCCGCCTGCTCGGCGTTAAACCCAAATAACTAACTAACCAACCTTCTCGATAAGAGACGTAGGGTTCAACGAGTCGTAGAAATTCATCGCCTCTTTGCTCTCGAAGTTCAGCAGTGGCCTGGTGAGCAGCCTAGTGTAGGTCTGTTTAACTATCGTGGTGGCTCCATTTCCTGATGATAGCTTCCAGTATCACTAGGCAGGCATTGTCATGGAACCCCCAGGGAAAGAGGAAAAGAGGTAGGCCGAGAAACTCCTGGCGTCGAGACCTCCAAGCAGACATCAAGAGACTGGGAACCACCTGGAGTAGAATCGAAGGAGAAGCACAGGACAGGAATTGCTGGAGGTCTCTCGTCGACGGCCTATACCCGGGTAGGGGTGACAGGCGTAAGTAAGTAAGTAATGCAATCACGCTTTCTTCTTTTTGAGCACATTCCGTAATCTGGCACGGCATTCACAAACAGAACCAGCTAAAGGCATACATTCTCGTGACCCTTGCAGGCTGCAGGCGCTCATGAAAATCCACGCCTTTAATAAAAATGGAGCGGTGATCACATTCCGCGTTAGAATAACGGTTTGATTCCGGAGCACAAGCTAAGCAGACTAGGTAACGTCCCCTTAGGTCAACCGCGGCAACTAAAAGAATTATTTTGCGCAGTGGCGTAGGAAATGGGGTTGGTGGGAGGGGGGGGGGGGGGTCTCCATCCCCCCTTTTCATGAAAATTGTATGGTGGGATCGGAGTATTCCTTGCCGCCTCCCCCTCTCCTGCGCCCCCCTCCCCCCCCCCCCCCCCCCAATAATTCAGGAGAAAAACAATTGTGGAGGGGGAAAAAAGTCATACGTTTGATTTATTTCCTGGCTGGAAGACTATTCTTACCCTCCCCATATTCTTTTCCTCCCCATTCCGACCCCGACCCCGACCCCTGGTTCTTGTTGTTTTTCAAGTGTTGGGCTGCCGTCTTGCTGCCATCGCAATCTGTGACTTCTGATTGAGGGCGGGTGGTTGGTTGACTGATTGCTGGATACATTATGTGTCGGTAGAACAAAATTTCGTCTCGCGGTTTGAAATACTTGGGATCGACTGACTTGGCAGGCGTCCAACCAGAGACTAAGTACCAGCTGCGATAAATCTATCAAGTAACTACCCTTGAACTCTCACGGTCCATTTATATTTATTTGCTAACACCTAGCGGTGGCAGTTTTTGTTGCGGTGATTTGTGCTTGAATCACCGCGACACAAAGCGCTACCGACTCGATCCATGCCCGTGTTGACCTTTTTCTGTGTAGTGCGTACATGTAACAGCTGAAACAACACCGCACTGCACATAGGTTTAATCCGCACTACAGCAGGCTAGGTATCGACAATGATTTTTCAAGGGTAGTGCTAGATTAGCTAGGCGCCAAGCTAATCTGGTTCTACCCTTGTATTTTATCATGGTCGTTAGGTGATATCTCCAAAATGTGGGAAATGCCGCCGTGAAGTTAATGGGTTAACCTACAGCTGAAGACAGCCTCACGCCACTTCCATATTATACCTTTCGTCCCCCCTCCCGCACTGATGGTTGGGGTTGGGGCTATGCTGGAATCACTTTGTCGGTACATCTGTCTTGATGTTTATTCAGGTGATCTCTCTGAAGCCAATGATCCCCCACCCGGACCTGCCCTGGGGGACTTGGGTGGGATTAAATACTTTTTAGTTCCCAGGGTCACCCTGGTCAGCCTTACAGAGTTGGTTTTCCCCTCTATTCTGGGGCATCTTTTTTAAACTCTCGCTACTGTCTGCGCTGCCTGTAGCTCTTGATATTGGATGTGTGTTGCTAAATGGTCTTAGGTTTATTTAGCGTATTAGACCGGCTGGCGACGTACATTTAATATTCTGCTTTTTTTTTTTTTTTTTTTTTTTTTTCTTTTCACAAGCAGTGCAGGCACGTTCTGAGAAAGAAAGTCTTGTTGCTGTCGGGACGTTAAACAATATGAAACCAACCTGAAGACAATGAACCGACTCGATCCAAATTTCAGTTGGAGGTACTTACCTCGGTATGGAGTGTTATGCAGCAGCATCACGCTGCTACCTTCAGGGTCAAGGTCATGGTGGCCATATTTGTGTAAATTATCGTCCAGGCGTTATCTATGAAAAGACAGAACCGATTTGTTGTAAATTCTAGGCGATTACACTTTACATCAATACGGAGTGTCGAGCAGACAAACACGTCGCTGCCTTGAAGATCCGCTATATTTTTTTCAACCGCGCGCACTTGACCAGGGGCCTGCTGCATGAGTGAGCTTAGTCCTGCGCCAGCCACTAAGCAAGCTCAAGTCCGAAATAGGTCAGGCGGTTAAGCGTCGGAGCAAGAGAGCGAATGGAGTCGCCCGGTCGTGGGTTCGAGTCCCCGTCCCTGCCCCGGTAGCTGGACTCGCAATCCAGGGAAAAAGACGGGCTTGTTCCATAACATGTCCGTTGAAAGGTCCTGGTCAATCAAAGTTGCACAGTTGCAGTGCGTTTGAATTGATCAGTGTTCAGGTCGTACTCTGTAGGCAATAGATTTCCCTGTCCCTCATAACCCGCGCGTCAGGGCCGTCCATGATCACTTCGGTGCCGTGGACGTTAAACCCAGAACCTAAGCAAGGTGCACCGTTGTATAGCGGAGCACCTTGCTTAGGGGCTGGTGCAGGACTAAGTTCACTCATGCGATGGAGCGCGTTGCATAGTGGCTGACGCAGGACTCTAAGCTCACTAGTCATGCAACTGGACCCTGTGCCTGCGGTTGGGGTTTTATGTACTGGTTGTACTAACGTTGGGATATGTTCAACGTATGTTTATATGACACCTGTGTTATGAATGGACCCAGTCACTCAACAACTCAAGCTGTTACTTGTAGCTGGGGGTCATCCACCGGTTTTGCGTGTACAGAACTGCTGAGAAAGCAAAAATGTGTGTTGGTCAGTGATTTTGGACCTTACGGATTCCAGCCAAAAGGTCCAAAATCACAGACCAACACTCAAGGGGACAAAAATCGATCTGAAGAGCTTTGCGTTACATTGTTATTTTAGGTGTCTCGGTTCCAATGCACCTTTGGAATGTTAGTTTGCTGAGAAAATCAGTTGTAGTCTGTGAAGGACGTGTGATGGTACAGACATTGGTTCGCTGGTACATTTGACTGTCATTTAATTTATTTATAATATATATATATATATATATATATATATATATATATATATATATATATATATATATATATATATATATATATATATATATATATATATATATATATATATATATATATATATATATACTTTAACAAAGGCGTCACCCAAAGCAAAAGAATGCACTCAATCAGAATAGCTTTTTGGCTTTGGGCGACGCCTTGTTAAAGTAAATAATAATTGCACCACAAAATTGCCTAGGTGTTGCCTTTTCAAAATTAGTCTGTCATCTTCCACTGCAACACCTCATAAAGTTTTAGGGATGCAATCCGCGCTGTACTGGCGGTGCTACCAGTAAATTCTGGAGGCAGCTTCTAGTACATGCGTCGTGTTTGCAATTTCAGGTTACACCGTATGCCTACCTGATGAGCCCCCCTTGGGGCGAAACCGGTCGTGGGCGGCAAAAACTTAAATCTATCCAGCAGGTCCAAGATCTGTTTGGGAATATTCATGCACTAGCCTCCCCTCTCGGGGGAGGACTGGATACTCTCCAGCGGATTGGGGGCGCCTGGGGGTAGTCCTTATTACTTTATGTAGTAGGTGTTCAGTGGAAGGCTTAAAATGATAGGTCTGTCATTCCTTCTCTCCCACTAACCCTCTCCTTTCTAGAACTAGTAGGCGATGCAGTCACAAATAGGGCAGCTGATGTCCTGATGACACAAAGCGAGCTTACCAGCCTGAAATTCCATGGCATTAGCGTAGCAAGAGCATTCTCAGAATTTAATGAATATATATATATATATATATATATATATATATATATATATATATATATATATATATATATATATATATATATATATATATATATATATATATATATATATATATGAAAAGAAAAGGGGAGACTGCCAGTGCCAATATTTTAGGAAAGTTACAAAGTAGGTAAAGGCACTGTCAGGGGAGAGAAGTGTGCATGATCGACCAGTGATCATAGATCTACTGTGGCCAAAGCACCAAAAAAGAGATAGGAAAGAGGGGTGCGCTAAGAAAGTGACTGGAAGCAATGCATATGGAAGCCCCCCCCCCCCCCCCGAAGGGGGGCGTATCACATATCCCACTGTTCCAGCCACTCAGTGCATGGAAATTTAAATCTAGGTCCCTCCAAGGGGGGGTCCAGATATTTAGCCGGTGTGGACAGCTGTTTCGGTCTTGACGACCTCTTCAGCACACCATCGGCAATACTGGAGGAGGCAGGAATTTCTGCCTACCTGCAATGACAGCCACATTTTACTGTGGTGTCTGCAGGGCATACGTCGGCAATACTGTAGTAATAAATGAAAAGAAAAGGGGAGACTGCCAGTGCCAATATTTTAGGAAGGTTACAAAGTAAAGTAGGTAAAGGCAATGTCAGGGGAGAGAAGTGTGCATGATCGACCAGTGATCATAGATCTACTGTGGCCAAAGCACAAAAAAAAGGGGTGCGATAAGAAAGTGACTGGAAGCAATGCATACGGAAGCACCCCTCTTTCCTATCTTTTTTTGTGCTTTGGCCACAGTAGATCTATGATCACTGGTCGATCATTCACATTTCTCTCCCCTGGCAGTGCCTTTACCTACTTTACTTTGTAACCTTCCTCTCTCTCTCTCTCTCTCTCTCTCTCTCTCTCTCTCTCTCCTCTCTCTCTCTCTCTCTCTCTCTCTCTCTCTATCTATATATATATATATATATATATATATATATATATATATATATAGTGTGTGTGTGTTTGTGTGTGTTGGGCATTTTATTCAAATAATTGAATTTAGTGGGGAAAAGTAGAAACTGTAAGCAACGAACCCTTACGCCGAGCCACCATTAGGTTCCTCCCCCCCTCCTTTGTATAATAACTTACGGGGAGGGAGAGAGAGAGAGAAACTTTATTTTTCAAGTATACGGCTTAAACATTGGATTAACGGCCCGGACAAACGTGATATCGTGATGCATGTCCGGGCCTTCAACCAACGCCCGCGTCAGACGAAGCGCGTCTGGCTACTATGCATCATTACACACGGTACATATGAGAGAGAGAGAGAGAGAGAGAGAGAACTCGAACTCGAACTCGAAATGGTTTATTGCTTCAGGCATCAGCCCATCAGCAAAGTACAGCGACGATAATCACAGTAAAACAAAAAACGACAGGGGAGGGGTTGGGGTATAATGGGGATTTGGGGTAGGGTTGGGGAAGGGGTGGGGGTGTGCAATGACATGGAATCCATATCATTAAAGTTCATTTCGTCATGTTCATGAATCCGCGACATGATGGGTCCAGTGAATACAGCATCCTAGAATCTCGCACAGGCAGAAATCACAGTCATGTAACTTGTCCGGGAGAAAGAAATGACAACTGATTAATCTGAACAAAAAAACCTTTCTGTGCATGCTAATGTTCAACAAGACTTGCCTGCCTTAGCCAGGTAGCACTGTGTAATCCTGGCCAAGGCAAGCAAGTCTTGCTGTATGCGTTGAATGTCCTGTTTATACTCATTGTCACTGACAGCCGGCAGAAGACCAAGAGCAAACACCATCTCCAAAACTCCGCCGGTCACTGGGTCACACTTGACTTCATAACACACAGTCCCTGAGATACGAATGTCGTACATAAGCACAAAATCGTCACTCTCAGCCACTAAATAGTTCTTTCCATTTTTTTCGTGAGAAACTACTTTCTTTAGTCTTTGGTTCCTCGATGTGTCCATTAGTTTATGTTTTGTTGACTCGGTCTGAGAGGTGACAAACGTGTACACTTGTTTGGGATCAAAGCCACGTGATTCTGCATCTCTGATTTCTGTGTCACACACGCCCGTTTCAGGTCTAGCACAGTTAATATTGTCAACATCAGCGGAGAGAGAGAGAGAGAGAGAGAGAGAGAGAGAGAGAGAGAGAGAGAGAGAGAGAGAGAGAGAGAGAGAGAGAGAGAGAGAGAGAGAGAGAGAGAGAGAGAGAGAGAGAGAGAGAGAGAGAGAGAGAGAGAGAGAGAGAGAGAGAGAGAGAGATTCATTATTTTACAACGTACGAACGTACGAACTTTAACCCGTTCAACTCCGACGCGCCACGACAAGACATGGATCGAGCGCGATAGTTCAAGTGTTGTGCCAGAATAGCTTGGCGCCCATAGGCGCCAAGCTATTCTGGCACAACCCTTGAACTATCAGGCTCCATCTGTTACCAGAAGTGTAATACAGTCTTCAGGGGGCAACTTCAAAATTGGCGGATTTCGGTCCTGGAGCAGAATGTGTTAATGTAAGCATTGCTTTCTGATACTTACGACGCACAACGCCGAGTCACTGTATTGAATACTGGTACTATTTTCTGGTGTGACACCGGCACCGACCGAGATAGTACTGTTTTGCGGATAACGGTAACGTACTTAACGCATGATTGAGCAGAAAGTTCATTGATCTTTATTTGCATACATATTTATGGCAGACTCAGTTATTACCAGTTCTTCTCAGGAGAATGCTAACGATTTGGGGTAAAATTAACCCCTTTGTGCATCCAGCCATCGATAAAAGTATAAACAGTGGATACATACACGAGAGGGTTAACCCTTTCTCTGTCGGTAGCTTGTTTGATTGAGGTGATTCCTGTAGGAATCGCCTCGACCAAACACGCTACAGACAGCCGGCAAAGGGTTAATGTTACGCCTTCACCTTCGCAGTCGTGTATATTCTTCACTGGGAGCCGCATCAATGACTGAGATATATGACACGCAGCTGTTGACGCGGTGCGCTTGAATATGCTCCATCTTCCGGGAAGTAAGGTAAGAGAATCATGTCAACGAACTTGTCTGTACTAATAGTACTACACATTTGTTCAACCACACACTGGTTTTACTGACTAATCGATTTGTTAATAATAATAATAATAATAATAATGAGTACTTGTATAGCGCCTAACCTCCGATTAGAGCTCTAGGCGCTTAACAAAAACTAATTATACAAAAATAACTAATTACAAAAACGCAATTTACAAAAAGGATTAAAAAAGAAATATGCACTCTATAAACAATCTATAAAGTCACCATTCCAAAAATTTATTAAGGAAAACTGATGATGTGAATGAGGCTTTATCATGGCACCGTGTGCGGTGTGTGTGTAATAATAATAATAATAATGAGTACTTGTATAGCGCTTAACCTCGGATTAGAGCTCTAGGCGCTTAACAAAAACTAATTGTACAAAAATAACTACTGCTAATAATATATAACTCTTCTATAGGGCAATATCCCCACAAAGAAAGGCTCAGAGCGCTTTACATCTAGATAATCTAATTGAAATTAACTAAGGTACTGACAATGTACAAAAACGCAATCATTCATAGGTCCAAATGCACACTAACACAATACTAAACTAATAAACATAACATTTCAAGACCCTGATCAGATATATACACGTTGATGGGAAAACGTAGGGTTTATCAATCCCTTTCAAAGGCCAAATTGAAAAATTATGTTTTCAATCTAGCCTTGAAAATGGCCAAAGATGGTGCATGGCGAATATCATGGGGAAGACCTTTCCACACTTTTAGAGCTTGGAAAGAAAAGGACCGCTGTCCAAAGGTTTTTAAGGACACTCTGGGGGTAGTCAATATTCTGTCGTCAGTGCTGGAGCGCAATACTCTGCCTGGTGTATAGACAGGGAGACTGGAGGACAAGTACGCCGGGAGTGTTTTATCAAAGGCCTGAAAAACGAGGGAAACAATTTTGTATTCAATTCTGAACTTCACAGGAAGCCAGTGTCACTGCTTAAGCAAGGGAGTGATGTGGTCACGCTTTGATTTTTTTCAGTACAAGTCTTGCTGCGTGGTTTTGAATCTTCTGGCGCCTGTAAAGCAGATCGTTCGACATACCTGACATTACAGAGTTACAGTAGTCAAGCATTGACAAAATCTGTGAACATGCAATTTGTTTACAGGCATCGTCAGTAAGTTACTGTCTAACAGGGCTAAGCCTCCTGAGCTCAAGATAGCAGCAGCGGCACAGGTGAGACACATGATTGTTCATGGATAGGACATTGTCAATGTAAACATCTAGTTTTTTCACACATTTTTTTTAGAGGGATGTCCTGTCCACAAACGATCAAGGACTCGTCATGGGAGACACTCACCCTGGAGCGAGTGACTACCACAATGGCATCTGTTTTTCCTTCATTGAGCTTTAGCTTGTTGTCTGTCATCCAGTCCTTAACAGCTTCTATACATTGTTCCATGTCATGCAGAAGAGACTGCAACTGTTTGAGAGGAGCGTCTTTCTTCAGCTGTGTGTCATCGGCATATTTGTGATGTTTACATCCTTTACTGGCGATCACCTCAGACACAGGCTGGGTGTACAAAGAAAACAAGACCGGTCCGAGAACTGAGCCCAGGGGCATGCCATATCTCAAAAGGAAGAGGGGAGGGGGAGGGGGGGGGGGAGAGGAGAATTCTGTATAATGACACGTTGGAACCTGTCGGACAAATATGAGGAGAACCAGTCAAGGACCCGTCCACGGATGCCCAAAGATACACTGTCTATTCAGAAGGATGTTGTTGTCGAACGCCGAAGACAGGTCCAATAATGACAAGAGTGACACACGTCCCTCGTCAGCGCAGGTAAGCGGGCTGTTGGTCATATGAAGAAGAGCTGTTTCACAGCTATGATGCTTGCGGTAAGCGGACTGATACAACTCTAGCAGGTATCTGATTTCTTGACACATGATCCAAAAGCTGATGCAAGACAGCCTTTTCTAACAGAAATAAATGGAAGGTTGGAAACGGGACGAAAGTTTTTTTAAGTTATTTTGGTCTAGTCCAGGTTTCTTTAACAATGGTGTGACAACAGCCTGCTTGAACTGAGGAGGTACAGCGCCAGACGTCAAGGAATTGTTGATAATGCGTGTAATCACAGGAATCAAATCCACACAGTCTCTCAGTAAATCTGTGGGAATTGGGTCAAGCACACAGGATTTACATGGAGATTTGGTGATGAGTTCAGACACAAACTGCTCTGTTACAGGACAGAATTCTGACAGACAAACACCGTCAAATGGATGAAAAGTTGCGTTGCCAGCCTTGACGTCAAGGTCATCCCGAATTTCGCTGATTTTATCATCAAAGTACACACAGAACCTGTCAAGTAGTTCAGCTGCAGGTATGTTAGTGGGAAGTACAGGCACTTTCTGTTTATCAAGCAGCTCATTGCATGCTGCATACAACTGCTTGCTAGAGGAACAGCTGGAGACTCTAGCACTGTAAAATTCCGTTCGGGCAGCCTGTTTTATTGACTTGACATGGTTACGCTGGCGTGTGTAGAGCTCGCGATGGATTGTAAGCCGACTACCCCGCCACTGGCGCTCAAGTCTACGTCGTTCAAGCTTCTCGTCTCTGACGGTATCGGTGATCCACGGAGCGGACGGACGTGACGTTATACGCCTGGACCTGAGAGGCGCGTGACAATCAAGGACATCATGGAGCGACTTGTAGTTCTCCACGAGAGCATCATTTGGACAATCAGCCAGAGAGGATGCCACTAGTTTTAACATCTGCTTTGAAATCAGACACATTCATGCACTTTAAGTTATCAGAACTTTAGGACAAGGAGGCTTGGTGAGTCTCAATGTGCAGGAGACAATTTTGTGATCGGAGAGAACAATGTCATCGACTGATAGGTGGTTAACCCGGACTCCATCTAAAGTATGGCCGCAACGGTGAGTTGACACGCTAACAAGTTGATCTAAATTGCGATCGGTGAAAAGCTGCTTCAGCTGGCGCACCTAACAGGTGTCAGTGTTAAGGTGAAAGTTAAAATCACCTGTGATGATTTTCTCACAATTTTTAGTGATGACCGAGTCCAAGAAGTCAGGAAATTCCTGAAGAAAAGTAAGTGTGGTTAGCTTATTTGCCCTGCTAGGTGGCGGGCGGTAGATACATGCAAGACACGCTATTTACAAAAAGTATATATATATATAACGTACTCTATAAACAATGTACCATTCAACAGTCACCATTCAAAAATGCTACGCTTATGGACTCGTACTCGCACTCGCGCACGCGCGCGCACACACTACTTCTAATAGAGCTAGAGATGACTTCAACATGACAGGGCTGTGACAAAAGTCATTCGTAGCAGACAGAAAAAAGATGAGTCTTTAGGGCTCGCCTGAATGCGTCTCTCGAATCCACGTATCTCGGAGTGGGAGGTCATTCCAAACAGCTGGGTTCTCTTGTACCTGAATGACCTCTCACCGAACGACTTTGTTTTGACGAGTAGAGAGGGATACGTAGGACTCGGGAGTCGGCAGCAGAGCGCAAATTCTGTCCTGAGGGCGTATACAGCTGGAGAAGAGAGGGGAGGTAGTGTGGGCAGGAACAGGTAATACAACTGAGACGTGCATGAAATTGTATACTGAATCCTAGCTGTTACATGTAGCCAGTGAAGAGTAGACAGATGGGGTGTGATATGATCCTATCTAGAGACTCGAAGAATCAACCTAGCAGCTGAGTTTTGAATTTTGTGGAGTTTGCCAATCAGACACTGGGAACAGCCAGCCAAAAAGCATTGCAAGAGTTTAATTTAGACAAAACAAAAGCGCAGACAAGTACTTTAGTTGCTTTAGAGTCAGATAGTGGCGGACTGAAGCAATACGTCGCAGTTCAGTATAGGCGGATCTGCAAACGTTGTTCACATGAAGGCGCATGGACAGGCTACTATCAAGTGTGACCCTGTGTGTGTGTATGATGAAGCATTTTATTCAGAATAAAGCAGGCACGTGAGAGAGAGAGAGAGAGAGAGAGAGAGAGAGAGAGAGAGAGAGAGAGAGAGAGAGAGAGAGAGAGATTATGATGAAGCATTTTATTCAGAATATAGCAGGCACGTGTATGTCCCTCTCTTACATGCTGTCCGGAGACACACACACACACACACACACACACACACACACACACACACACACAGGGAGAGAGGGAGAGAGAGAGATACACACACACACACACACACACAGAGAGAGAGAGAGAGAGAGAGAGAGAGAGCCTTCAGTGTAATATGACGCAGGCAATCTGCAAATTGTTCGGTTATGGGGCTTCATTTCTGTTTCGTCTCGCTTTTGACGCAGTTTCAGAGGATTTATATTTGCTGTGCGGATGGATGACCGGATTTGACGCTTTCCAAATTTAAGTCGTAATCCGCCCGCAGCAGATGAAGATGCAGACAGATGCGGGTTAGGTTCTATGATTTTTCTAGTTCGGTCGCACGTTTTTCTAGATTTACCCTTTGGCTGCAGGAATCACATCGACCAAAACACGTAACTTACAGCCAGAGGGTTAACATGATTCTATGGTCCTAGGGGCTCATGAAGAGTTTGTCTGACTGACCTGGATCAGCTCCATCTTTTCCGTAAGGAACTCATTCAGCCCCGACACACCAAAGTAAGACATGCATTGACCATTGTAGTTCAAGGGTGGTGCCAGAATAGCTTGGCGCCAAGCTATTCAGGTACCACCCTTGAACTATCATGCTCGAACTGTCTCTAGAATTGTAATACAGTCCTTCGGAGGGCCACTTCAAACTTTGGTGATTTCGGTCCTGGGGTAGAATGTGTTAAATTGAGTAAGTTACTTCGGGTTATGCGCTCAACTTCAGTTCCTGTCTGCTGGGTCAAGAAGCTATGTACCAGTGTTATCGATGGACATGTGCAGACCCCCAAAGTCAGCTTCCAAAGGCACATAATTTCATTAGCCAGATGCCGCAGAGTCACCATGCAGACTTTGCATTCCATATAGCCCATTCAGCTCGGACGTAAAGCAACGGGAGACAGATCGACGGTCATAGCTACAGAATAGACATGGTTCCAGAAGTACAAGATGTTGAAACCAGAATTAGGTCAAAACTGCATGGGTCTCGAGGCAAACAGTGGCTTTAAAGCCCGGGCAAGCACGCGATATAGTGTTCGTCAAAATCGCGCGTTTCGACAGTGGATTAAAAACCCGGACAAACATGCGATATCGCATGTTTGTCCGGCGTGTTGATCCACTGTTTGCGTCGAAACACTTGCCATTTTGACCTAGTTTCGAATTCATGAAATCGGCAATTCCAGCAATATCCCTTGATTTATCCTGGCCCATCTTGCTCCCAAAGGATAGCTGCAAGATTTGTGATGATTTCGATCTGATGGCTCAATCTGATAATGTCGTGTTCACCCGAAGGAAGCGTGGAAGGTTCACTCTTGGGGTGTCAAGATGGAAAAATGAAAGGAGTCTAAGAAAGGGCACTGTCCTCTTTATCAGCTTCTTCAGAGCCATGAGAGACAGCAAGTCTGCTGTTGTCGAACATTCTGAGTCCGAAGACGTGAGTTGTGCAAGAGGCATAGATCCGCATGAGCACCCGCGATTTGCTCATGAGGATCTATACCTCATGTTGATAACTCATTTTAGCGGATAACGTGTCGGTGAGGAAGCATATTTATGAGCTTGAATTTTAACCCATTTAACCCTGCGGCTGCATTTCCCAAATTGTGGACGCGTCACCTAACGACTGACTGTGTACCGGTTGCAGGCGATGGATTAAGTCGACCATGATAATTCAAGGGTACTACCCTTCAATTATCATGGTCGATTCAGCTCCTGTTGCAGTGCGTCGGGGCTAAATGGTTTAGCACCCCAGAGATAATGGAGTTTGCTGGCAGATGGCACGCATGCACACCGTGCACACACTCGTCCCTCATTGAGCGCAGACTGTCCATGTGCAAGAGGTGTAGAGCCTCATGAGGTCTTGCAGGCTACGGGGCTCATTAGAGTCTACGCCTGTTGTCGGTCAAGAATCAGTGGTTCAGTCTGTGGCTCGTTAGGCGGAGTCGGGCGTTGTTGGGGACCTTACCTATTTGACCAGAGAACGTGCGACATTGTTGGCTGCACGCATGCTGCATTGTGGTTCTGCTTAGGTTTCGGAAGTTTTTGGCTGTTCTCTGGCGATTACCTGATACAGTTTGATACAGTTACATCTATGTTCCTCAGGTTTCCGTGGTATCGGAGTTTCTATAAAAGATCCGATATTAATTTTAGTTACTTTGGATGAGAAGTACGTACCTTTTTAGTAGGACCCATTTTCTTTTGCTTGGGGAATTGCGATCGTTTTGTTGTTGTTTGTTTTGCTGTTTGTTTTTGCTGTATATACTAGAAGTTCGCTACACTATCGTAAAGTCCTACCTAGATTTACTTGGAACACTCTGGAAAGGGCGCGATTATTCTAGTGACCTCAAATATGACGTTAAAGTAAATATGTTGTTGGTTACATTTCGCGACAATTACGCAATGCTCGGAATTTACGTAATACACACAAGTTTGTAGAAGGTTGTAGGTAGTTCTGGAGTGTTTTTTTTTTTATTATTTTTTTATTTTTTTTAAATGAATATTAATGATTTTTTATACGTTTTCTTTTCTGATTGGTTGTGTTGTATGAATTTGCTGGATTGTTCTGGAAATGTGTAATAGTATAAAAGACGGTGTTAGGAAATACGTGTGTGCATTGTATGGGAGACACAGTGTATCAGAATTGTGGATGCATTGTATGAGACAGTGTACCAACGTGTGGATGCAATTGTGGACGCATTGTGCTGAGATTGCATCGTGCGAATAAAATATTGTTGGAACTGTTACTCCAGTGTGGTCTACAACCTTGTGCCACGTGTGACGAGTTGCAGCTGAGTGAAGTTTCTTTACAAGAACCCTACGTGCGTGTGTCTAGTGTGATTGTATCATACTACGACTACCATGCAACAGATCGATGTATGCCGTTCTCGAGATTCGCTGCATTTACGTGCGTGTTATCCTCCTGCAAACTATGGGGTTTCTCTGCACGAAGGTACCAGTTTAAAAAAGCTGGTGACTTGGCTATTTGCACGCACACGCTGTGACGCTGAATAAGTTTTCTGAGTGGCTTCGAAATTCCCCACGCAGACAACTTTAACGTGCATGTCAATTGAGAGGTCGCAAGAGGACTTTCTTAACCCTTTCACTGCCGAGAAACAATGAACGCTAACCAAGTGAAAGAGGCATAGAACCTCATGAACCCTCGCGGGGGCTCATGAGGTTTTATGCCTCTTGCAGCCCAAGCTTTGGATTCGGCTTTATGTTTGATTGGATTCTTGAGCTTTGAATTTACGGTTATCCTAGAAAGACGGTTTTTAGCACTGTCTTGGAATAGGTTAATGTTGGTAGTGTTGTTGATGATGACAGGTGATAGTTGTGGTGGTGGTGGTGGTTATGATGAAGGTGGTGGTGGTGATCGAAGAAGTAAAGACTTAAAAAAATGTCAGAAACGTTTTGTAAGTTTTCGTTGAGAGAGAAAAAAAACAAAAAAACAATTGACGCGCTGACAAATTTGTGTCTGTGATTAAAAAAAAAAAAAACCCAAAAAAAAAAAAAAAAAAAAAAAACCCACAAAAACCCAAACATTTGTGTAGCTTCATTTGTCCAAAAACACAAGCGCCGTTGACGCAAATGTAAAATAACATTCAGGTTATTTTGAGGAACTTCCGGCTTTCTGAAGGCTTCCAAGAGTTTCATGGAGTGAATGTGGACATGCTTTCTTTTCTTTTCCATTACGTGTTTATACAAGCTCTAAATAAGTTAATGCCTTTACTGCGTAAGCACGTCGTTGCAGGGGACGTAGAGATTACAGCTGCAGTGTGTGTGTGTGTGTGTGTGTGTGTGTGGGTGTGTGTTCTGTCGCAAATCTGGTTGATCAGTTTTTGCGGGGTAAGGGTTTAACCCATTTAGCTTCAGGCGCCAAGCCAATCTGGCACTACCCTTGAATCATCACGGTCGATCCTTCCTCTGCAACTGGTACATTGACTTTAGGCAACACCTCCAACATTTGAGAAATGTGTCCGTGGGGTTAAATGGGTTAATTTCCACGCAAGCCGCAAGAAGTGTTCCTGACTGGCTGCGAAGTCGATTTTGATGCGTGTGTTGGGGTCAGCTGTATGTGTGAAGTCACTACCCGCTGGTTGTGGGTAGCTGGGTGGTTCGGTGATATAGCGTACGACTCTCGTCCGAATGGTCCCTGGTTCGAATCCAGCTTGGGTCAAAAATTGGTTCAGACGCTATTTTGGTGCCCAATCCCCACCCGGGTCTGCCCTGGGGGACTTGGGTGGGGTTAGGTATTTTTTAGTTCCCAGGGTCACCCTGGTCAGCCCCACAGGGTGGGTTTTTCTCTCTATTCTGGGGCATGTGTTTCTGTCTACCCTTTGTCCATTCACCTGTATTTGCCTTTTTAAAACTCTCCCTACTGTCTGCACTGCCTGTAGCTCTTGATATTGGATGTGTGTTGCTAAATGGTCTTAGCTTTATTTAGGCCCCATGTGTTAGGTTTATTTACTGTATTTGACCGGCTGGCGACATACATTCAATGTTCTGTTTATTTTTTTTTTTTTTTTCACAAGCAGTGCAGGCACGTCCTGAGAAAGCCTTGTTGCTGTCGGGACGTTAAGCAATGTACAATCAATCAACAATCAGTCTTTGAAATCACCTTCGTGGTGGACAAAACACGTTAAAGCCCTAATCGTTGTACCCGCTGGTTGTCTGCCGCTGATCATCAGAGATATAGCGAATCGAGGCAAAGTGTGGACACCCCCCCCCCCCCTCCCTCCACCCATTCCGACAAAATAACAAACAAAACAAATATAAATAAAGAAACAAATAAATGAAATGACTGACATCATTCATGTGATATCGAGTGAGTTGGCTAACCCATTACATCCTGCAGCTGATTTTTAAACATCGCTCATTGCCCTGTGAAGGCTGCATTACAGATTAGGAGATAGATCAACCGTTTTAGTTCAAGGGTGGTGCCACAATAGCTTGGCGCCTCAGGCGCCTAGCTATTCTAGCACCACCCTCGAACTGTTATAGTTACATTTCTTTCAAGCCATGGGTGTATCAGGATGCAAAGGGTTAAGAGAGGGAATGTTCTTATGACCATCCCATGGCCCACCCCCCCTTGGACGAAATCAGCGAAAGCTGGAAGTCCCGATCCCGTTTAAAGAATCATCATGACCATCCCGTTCGACCCTCATTTGCTAGTACCCCCCACCCGGGTCTGCCCTGGGGGACTTGGGTGGGGTTAAGTACATTTTAGTTCCCATGGTTACCCTGGTCAGCCCCACAGGGTGGGGTTTCCTCACTATTCTGGGGCATGTGTTTCTGTCTACCCTTTGTCCATTCACCTGTATTTGCCTTTTTAAAACTCTCCCTACTGTCTGCATTGCCTGTAGCTCTTGATATTGGATGTGTGTTGCTAAATGGTCTTAGCTTTATTTGGGCCCCATGTCTTAGGTTTATTTAAAGTTTTTGACCGGCTGGCGACATACATTCAATGTTCTGTTTTTTTTTTTTTTTTTTCACAAGCAGTGCAGGCACGTCCTGTGAAAGCCTTGTTGCTGTCGGGACTTTAAGCAAAGTACAATCAATCATTTGCTAGTAACACACATTCGAGACGCGCCGCATACGAATACGCGGCTTTATGCCGCATATCCGGATGCGGCTCGTCTCGAATGTGTTGATGTTACTCTTTGTTGAGGCCCTTTAAGTGGCGTCAGAAGACGTTAAACTTAACGTTCTCGGGTTGTTTTTTTTTTTTTTTCGTATCCAGAATTATTGTTTTTATCCTGTCGTCCTGGCATTTAGAAGTCTTGAGCTGTCACGCGAATGTCCTCTCTCTGTCCCACAGGCTTAGGTCGAGAAACGCTTTTTCACGATGATGTGCATCAATTTACCGGGCGGGTTATGGGGGAAAGGGACAGCTAGTGTCAACGGAGTACGACCTGAACACTAATCAAATCAGGCGTACTGCGATTGTACGCCTTTGATTTACTGGAGCCTTTGAACGGGCATGCTGTACACATCCTTCAAAACACAAAGACAAACACATCCTTCTTGGCGACTTTAACTTCCACTTCGACAAACCCGACTACCCTGACACAAAACGCCTTTGCACATCACTTTCAAACCACAATCTTACACATCACCAAACCCACCCATCGACTCGGCCACACCCTCGACTGGATCATCACCCGCACCTCCGATCAACTCTTTCTCGACTCTGACACCTCCTCTGTGCTTCCCTCTGACCACCTCGCTATTCTCGTCTCCCTCAACCTACCTCCCCCGAAAAAAACCAACCTCCTTGTCTCTCGTCGCAAACTAAAATATGTCAACCGAGAGAGCTTCTTCGACGAAGCTGTCGACCTTCTCCTGGACCCCGCCTCTTCTCCTGAGCTTGCATCCCATTTCGACTCATCCCTTCGAAAACTTCTAGACACCCAAGCACCTGTCACCACCTGCTCCATACCCAACCGACCCCCCTCCCCCTGGCTCACTGACGGCATAGCTGAGGCCAAGCGCGAGCTGAGGCCAAGCGCGAGCGCCGACAAGCTGAACGCCGCTGGCGCTCATCTGACCTCACCGTTCACAGACAAATCTTCCAAACAACTAGATCCAAAGTATGCAGAATGATCTCCGACTCCAAACGTAAACACCTTCAAAACAAAATCCTGGAATCCACTTCTTCCAAAACCCTCTACGCTACCATGAACACACACAGCAAGGAAGAACTCCCGTCCGCTTTTTTCCACCTATTTTTCCGACAAAATCCAAACTCTGCGCAACACACTCGACACCCTGCCTTCTCCGCCTTGCCCTCCCGACACCCCCTTTTCCGGCACCCCCCTCTCGTCCTTCCTGCCCGTCTCTCAGGACGAAGTCCTCAAGACCATAAAGTCCATGCCTCTCAAAACCTGCGAACTAGACCCTCTCCCAGCGTCTCTCACCCCACCCGGGTCTGCCCTGGGGGACTTGGGTGGGGTTAGGTATTTTTTAGTTCCCAGGGTCACCCTGGTCAGCCCCACAGGGTGGGGTTTTCTCTCTATTCTGGGGCATGTGTTTCTGTCTACCCGAGGTCCATTCACCTGTATTTGCCTTTTTTAAACTCTCCCTATTGTCTGCACTGCCTGTAGCTCTTGATATTGGATGTGTGTTGCTAAATGGTCTTAGCTTTATTTAGGCCCCATGTGTTAGGTTTATTTAATGTGTTTGACCGGCTGGCGACATACATTCAATGTTCTGTTTAGTTGGTTGTTTTTTTTCACAAGCAGTGCAGGCACGTCCTGAGAAAGCCTTGTTGCTGTCGGGACGTTAAGCAATGTACAATCAATCAATCAATCCCAGCGTCTCTCTACCGGGACGGTCTTCCAAAACTTCTGCCATTCATTACCGACATCATCAATACATCTCTAGAGAACGGCTCCGTCCCTGATATCTTCAAGTCTGTCATCGTCCGTCCTCTCCTCAAAAAACACAACCTCGACCCAAACGAACTCAAAAACTATCGCCCATTCTCCAATCTCTCTTTCTTGTCCAATCTTCTTGGGAAGGTCGTTCTCAACCAGCTCAACCTCCACCTCGTCTCTCTCATCCTATCTCGCATCGACTACTGCAACTCTCTCCTTTCCGGCCTCCCCTCACTCCACCACTTTCACTCTCCAGCGCGTCCAGAACAATGCTGCCCGCCTCGTCCTCAGAAAGAAAAAATCCGACATCACTCCCCTGCTCAAACTCCTTCACTGGCTTCCCATCCCCCAACGCATCCAATACAAGATTCAGTCTCTCTACTACAAATCCCTGAACAACTGCTCTCCTGCCTATCTCTCAAACTTACTTCACCCCTACACTCCTCTCCGCTCCGCCTCCGACCCTCTCCGCCTCCACATCCCCCGCACCAAACTCAGCACTTTCATCCCCCGCTCCTTCTCAGTATACGGTCCATCCACCTGGAACACTCTCCCACTCTCTCTCCGTCAGAAACACTCTCTCTCCTCCTTCCAGTCCGCCCTCAAAACTCACCTTTCAACAGTTCTAGCACTATACCACCACACTCCCCGCCCCAAGCAGACTGTGGTGATGTATTTCACTATTTGTGGTACGTGAGTCGTTGACTAAAGCGTGCGCGTGCGTGCGCGAGTTGTGCGTGCGCGCTTAGAGTTATAATTATTATAAGATAAGCGCATTATAAATACCGTAATTATTATTATTATTTATTATATGAACAAACTCGACTGAACCACTCTCGACCTAAGCCTCGCCCAGCTTTTTAAAAAAAAAACTATATTCGCTGCGACTGTACAAGGTTTCTAGTCGTTATCAGTCGCACTCGGACCAGAACGACTTCCGCAGTACGATATATAAATGACGCCGACCTATGCCCGCAAGAGGCATACATTCTCATGAGGCCCTGCGGCTGCAGGGCCTCATGTGAATGTATGTCTCTTGCAGATGGGCGAGTCGCGGCCAGTGATTTCGGAGTGATATATTATGTATCCCCAAGGTACCTCGCTGTGAGCATTAGACAGATTGCCGAGTGTCGCGCGCTGCTTTAACTCGTCTCCGCCGGGGTACCATGTCCATCGGCAAGAGGCATAGATCATCATGAACCCCCGCAGGAGCGGGGGTTCATGAGGATCTATGCCTTTTGCAGGCTTCATTCCTATCTGTGTTTCTGGCTTAGGAGGTTTATTTTTATTTATTAATTTCGCTTTCGGTCTTTTATGTTTTTGAAAATAAGAATTTAATCATGATCCACGGGCAGTGAAGACCTGAGAAGAACATCGCTAGGACGATGACTTTCACGGCATCGATGCAGAAAATTTGCATATATGCAAATTTGGATGCCCCTCAAGCTTTTTTCCCTCGATGACAAAAATGGATTTAATGCGATTTATATAAAATTGGATGCCACTACTGTTAAACTGAAACCGTTTTATTATTTGGGACTGTATCAAATTTGCGACCTCCGTTCTGCCTCTTCCACCCTCCTGCCCCATCCTTAAACTGACCTTCTCCAGGCAATAAAGGGTTCATAGTTTGCAAGACCTTCTTTATAATTGCTTTTGCCTTACAAAATTGAATAATGCTGGCTAAAAGGGATGCCATAACTCATTCAGCATCGAAACAACACAGCAAGACGTGGATCTAGCGTGATAGTTCAAGGATGGTGCCAGAATACCTTGGCACCCTTGAACTATTAGGCTCGAACTGTCTGCAGAGGTGTAATATAGTCAGTCTTCAGAAGGCAACTTCAAAATTCGGGAATTTCGGTTCTGGGGCAGAATGTGTTAAAGTTTGAATATCGTATAATGAAAGACTTGAAAGAAGGGTAGACAAGTCTCAGTTTAGGGAAGAAAACACAGATAACCAGTTGTGTCGGCACATCTTATCAAGGCACACCGGCCATGGAGCAGATCGCTTTAACCCTTTGTCGGTAGCGTGTTTGGTCGAGGTGATTCCTGCAGGAATCATCTCGACCAAACACGCTACCGACAGCTAAAGGGTTAACCACCCGGCAGCCCTTCTCTCTGAAAAAGAACTTCTCTTTATATGTGTTCTGGTGAACAGTTTTGCGGCAGCATCAGGAGATGGGCCGATCGTGATAGCACAAAGGGTTTGTGCCCGATTAGCTTTTGAAAGTGGGAGTCCGAAATAACGCAGGCGGCTAAGCGTCGGAGCGAAAGAAATCGAAGGGAACAGCCGGGTCGTGGGTTCGAGTCCCCACTCTGGCCTCGGTAGCTGAGCTCGGAATCCAGGGGGACGGGGGGGGGGGGGGGGGGGGGGGGGGGGGAGACGGGCTTTTTCAATAGCCTGTTCGTTGAAAGGTCCTGGTATATTAAAGTGGCACATTTTCAGTGCGCCCAAGTTGATCAGTGTACAGGTTGTATTCCATAGGCAATAGCTGCCCTTGTCCCCCATAACCCGAACTTTAGGGTCGTCCATTTATCACTCCATTGCCGGCGTGGACGTTAAACCCTGAGTGGCGCCTGTTTTATTTTTGCCCTCAGATTTGACGCCAAACGTGGAAACTCAATGTGCATGCAATTTGTCTTGTCAGAAACTATTAGGAAGAGTATAGATAATACCCCCTCCCCACTACTCGCCCCCCCCCCCCACCCCACTTGTTCCCACCACCACCACCACCACCAGCACGTCAGTAGGCCTACTAGTTGTCACATGCGCAAGTGGTTTTTGCTTGAGGAATGACCACAGATGGAATTATTTTCCCGTCTGTCTAAACTGGCATCTCTCTCTCTCTCTTGGCTTGACTTCGCGAACGAAGATTTTATAGGAGTTGCCCACGACGTCTGCAGGCTTGTTCGTGGCTGCGGAGGCCAATCCGAGACAGGCAGGTTCGACCGCAGTGGCTGCAGGGGAAGGTCTGGCCAGGGTTCTGAGCTGCGGCATAGCGTCTCGTTAAAACCCATCGCGGAGTTTGTTTTTCAGATCTTGGTGATGTGGTAGGTATCGCTAATCGTTTAACCCTTTTAGCCCCAAGGTCCCATTTCTCAAATTTTGGAGGCGTTGCCTAACGACTATGTACCAGTGGCAGGAGATGGCTTGACCATGATAATTCAAGGGTAGTGCCAGATTAGCTTGGCGCCTGAAGGCGCCAAGCTAATCTGGCACTACCCTTGAATTATCATGTTCAAGCCGTCTCCTGCTGTTGGGATCCGGGGCTAAAAGGGTTAACCGCTTCACTGCCGAAAAAAACGCGAACACCACCCAGCTGCAAGAGGCATTATCCGCATAGATCCTCATGTGCCCCCGTGGGGGTTCATGAGGATCTATGCCTCTTGCCTCTATGGTTCATTGCTTCATGTTTCTGTGTTTTTGAGTCTGTTTCTTGGATGATTAAGACTATTAATTATTTGGCGTTGAAGTTGCAGTCGTTTCATATTCACAGTCTGTGTCCGCTGGTTGTGAAGGGGTTAATTTCAATCTGAACAAAATTTCCTAGTGGCTCCCAGGGCGGATGTGATAGAAAAACAAAAGAAGTTCCCAGCAGCTGATTTTGACTGTGATGCGTGGAGCTAGAACAAAAAGCTGACACAGCTTTCAATTAAAAATTGCAGGGTCGTTCCGTCTCCCTCAAGAGTGTACCTGTCCATGGCTGGATGCATTAAATTGTGTATTCCCTTCGCTACCAGCGTCTGGAAATGATGTTATCGCAAATTCATTGCCGACTGACCTTGTCTGAATGAGGTCAGCAAGAGGCATAGATCCTCATGAGCCCCCGCAATTGCGGGGGGCTCATGAGGATCTGTGCCTCTCACATTTGGGTGTGTTCGGCAGTGAAAGTGTTCAATCCGAGCAGGTGCCGACCTGATAAACAATCGAAGCAGCTGATTGCGCCGCTTTGATGTAGAAATGAAGTAGATTTTTAGAAGCTGAATGGTCTTTTCAGGAAATGCTTGACGTCATGAGCAGACCATCTCTCCTTCTGTAAATAGTCTGCCACTATTGTCAGCGACGAGACCGTATAAAATTAAATCCAGACAAAAAAAACAAACAAACAAAAAACAAACAAACAAAAAACAAACAAACAAAAAAAACAAAAACAAAGAAAAAAAAAACCGTGACGACCGGGCGCGTACACTACGAAAAAAAAAAACAACCCAACGGACAGAAACGTCTCGCATAAGAAACATAAGTAGTGCATTGTAATTTGTGTTATTGTCTGTATGTCCAATTTAGGGGAAAGATGTAACACGTTGTGTTGTGATTTTCCTTTCTAAGCGCGTTTCTTTCTTTGTGGGATTTTCCTTTCCATTACACTGAAAGACAAAAAAACAACCCCCCCCCCAAAAAAAAAAAAAAAAAAAAAAAAAAATAAATCATTGATTCAGACAGGCAGAGAACAGGGTTTGGCGTCTGTCTCGTGTCTTTATGTGTGTAGGCTACACCGTTATTACAGAATAGAATCTGCCTAATCTTTCCCACATGTCAGGTTGATTCCGCATACACCCGTAGTCTTGCATTTCTCTCACTAGAACCGTTTGAAGATGTAAGCTGTCAGCAAGTGGCATAGATTCACGCGAACGCGCGCGGCTGCCGCGTGGCATCGTTGCAGTTGGGAGGTATTTTCAGACTTGGGCTGTGTCGTACACACGTGTCGCGGATGAAAGCAGACCACTCTTTGAGACCGAACGTTGTCTGTAGATTAACCCCTTCGCTGACAATGATCACGAATTGCGCGTCGGAACTTCCGTCTCATTCACCGACATTCGCGTGAAGAACACAGACAAAACTAGGCACACAGAGCATTGGACTAAACAAGAGACATAAATCCTCATGAGCCCCCGCGACTGCGGGGGCTCATGAGGGTTTATGCCTCTTGCAGCCGGGTAGCGTTCGCCTGGTCTCGGCAGTTAAGGGGTTAAAAGAGGCACCGATTGTGGTGTGCGTGCTTTTGGCGGCAGAGAGAAGCTGCGCTTGCAGTGACATGCGAGGAACCACGCTGTTTATCTCAACTCCGCAGATGGATGGACCCGTCTGATTCTTAGTCTGCGACTTACTTAGTACTGCTTCCGGGGGAAAAAGCCAACATCAGCCAACTGCAAGAGACCAAGATTTTCATGAGCCTCCGCGACGGCATATGCTCATGAAAAATCTACGTCTCTTGATGCCCCGGCTTTACATCTGCGATCATCAGATAGAGAAGTCCAGCGGGGGTGGGGAGGGGAGGGGGGGGTGGGGGGGGGGGAGGATCAGTCTTCAGTCTCAGTGGACTCGGAGACATAGCGCGTGGTCGGTGGCAGTGAAGGGATTAATTGAGCTGCGGGGTGCTGCTGGTGACGTCGAGTTCTCCTACCCGGTGGAGGGTCAGTCCATTGTGCGTCAGTTCTATGCAGACAGTCGGGGTGCAGGGTTCTCGGCTAGCGACTGATCGTGCGAGACAGATCACCGTGCAATCCCAGTGGATAGGGTGATTCGTACTTTTCTTCCGTCAGATGCTTAGAAATCCGCTCCTGGGAAAAGTTGTACGAGACAGCCTTGCAGAGTTGTATGAAAGAGCGTGCAGCCTTGCGCAAGCCACTGAGCAAGGTGCTCCGCTGTGCGCAAGGTCCATGCTCTCTCAAGTGATGCAGCTCATCCATTGTTCTGTCGTAGTGAGGGCTATTGGGTGATGCTTGGGCAGAACTCCAGACGACTGTTACCGTGCCACGTGGTGTCTGTACGTTTTTGCGCGAATTAGTGTTACGGTGAAATCCAGACCAAAAAAGTTACTGCCAAGCGTGTAAAAATGCAGAGAAGAACCCAACGAAGAAAGAAGCACGCTTAGAAAAGACAGTGACAACACAATTTACTGATATGTTGTGTGAAAATCCTTTATGGAATAGACAAACAAGCGAAGTGTATTCTTGTTTGTCTATTTTGAAAAAAAAAGAGAGAAGGTTTTCACCCGAAATATCAATATTTTGCGTGGTGTCATTTCTATGCGTGCTTCTTTCTTCGTTGGGTTATTTTCAGTTTTCTGGTGGGTTCGCATATTTGTGTGATTGTGTTCGGACATTGAAAGTGAAAGAGATTTTTAAAGGAGCTTTAAAAGAAGACGTCGTTGTTTTAGTGTTGGTGGTATGCGAAATTTGGTGCAAAGTTGATTGCTGTGTTTCTCTGTGAGATGGATAGTATTGCAAAGCGCACAGCTTTGTTTTTCGGTAAAACGATTCATTAACCCATTCCGCCCTGACGCAGTACAGCAGGAGATGGGCCGACCATGATAAATCAAGGACAGTGCCAGATTAGCTTGGCGCGCGCCAAGCTAATCTGGCAATGCCCTTAAAGTATCATGTTCAACCCATCTCCTGCAATTGGTGCATAGTCATTAGATGACGCCTCCAAAATTTGGGAAATACGGTCATCGGGCTGAATGAGTTAAGTTCGGTTTTTTTGTTGTTGTGATGTGTGATTTGTGGTCCATCAATGCGTGCGTTTCTTGCATTTAACCCGTTCAGATAAAATCTGAGCACCGCTCAACTGCAAGAGGCATAGATCCTCATGAGTCCCCGCATTTGTAGGGGCTCATGAGGATCTATGCCTCTTGCTGACACCACTTTGACTCAGTCATTGTTTCTGGGACATCTAGGGCTTGGTGTTGACAACGAAGATTGCAGAAACAGTGCGTCATCTATCTCGTGAGAAGATAACTTTTCCCCTTTGCGTGCGTGACTTGTTCCATTGCGGTTCGTTTCTTGCATTAAAGTAAACTGCTGGAGTGGTACTTTAAATATAGAGCTGTGAAGACGCTGGACTGATGTGTGACATTGTTGCCTTGGAATACCGACGAAGCTTACAGTTTCTATTCAGACTGAACAAAAGTAAAATCATGGGTGAGTAGATAATGTTTCGGTCGACTGTTACAAATGATTCTGATCCCTCGTATATGCTGGTCTGTGGGTTAGAGGCCAGTTGCATGAGCGAGCTTAGTCCTGAACCTTGTGCTAAGACACTGATAATAATAATAATAATAATGTATAGTTCTTGTACAGTGCTTTGTCCCCATAAAAAGGGTATAAGGCGCTGTACACCAAGTAAGCAAAAAGTACGCTGGCTGACGCCAGCTTTGGTTTTTGCGCACGTGGGCCAATTATGCTGGCATCGGCCAGACTACGTTTTGCTCGTAATATTATTTAATGTATGTTGACTTGGGAGACACAGTCCTTACCGCGTTATATCTGATTTCGCGATATTCCGAGGCGCGTAATTCTGCGGCAAAACCTGCAACTGAGTACTATGAGTGTCAACGACAGTGCATTGAATGATAAACGGCATCTTCTAGCTGATTCGTCCGAATATCATCTGTCTCTTCCTCTTAAACCAATCAACGTGCAATAGGATTTGGAAAAGGACACCACTGGTTGCGGGAATGCGATTGTAAATTTTGTCATAGAGACTTTGCGATGAGCCTGTTTGGTTTTGTTTAACCCTTATCATTCGGAATACACCAGTGTGTGAAATAAGTTTGATTAAAATAGTTCAAGGGTAGTGCCAGAATAGCTTGACGCCTAGACACTCGTATTACTCAGTTGCAGTTATTCTGGCGCTACCCTTGAACTAAAGCCATTGGTCTATATCCTTATCTGTATGTATTATAATGTAGCTTGCATATGGCAGTGAACAAATTTGAATCTTTTAGCTTCAGTGTGGTATGGGTTAAAAGCCAACCCATTTCTTTATCTGCAAGAGACCTTGGATTCTCATGAGCTCCTGGGTTCATGAAAAGTTATGTCTCTTGCATCTGCATCAGTTTACATAATTTATGTGCTGTTATATGGAGAAGGAGGAGGTCTGAAACAGCCTGAGACTGTTTCGTAATGTTCAGAATCAGATTAATCTCTTACATCTGTATCAATTGCACTTTTTTTTTAAAACCCCGTCACTGTCGGACTAAGATGCTCGACACCAAAATGCAAGAGGCATAGATCTTCATGAGCCCCCGCGACTGCGGGGGCTCATGAAGATCTATGCCTCTTGCTGGCATCTCTGTTTTAACTCATTCTGCCCGAAACGCACCACAGCAAGATATGGCTATCATGGTCGATCTGTCTCCTGAATTGTAATGCAGTCCTCAGAGGATTGAGCCAAAATGTAGGTGTTTCGTACCTCGGGCACAATGTCTTGAGTAGACACGGTTATTAATTTGTTGTGAGTCAGTGACGGTTTTTAAAAAAAAAAAAGGTCTCTAGAGGCTGGCAGAGAAGGGATTGAAGACAAACACGATCTTGCTGGAGGAAATGTGATTGTGCAAATACTGTTACCTTGCAAGAACGAGTCTGGATTTGGTTTCACGCTGCCCTCATTATAATTTACCAGCAAAAGAACTAGTGACATGAAGAAAAAGATGGTGTGTGTGTGTGTGTGTGTGTGTGTGTGTGTGTGTGTGTGTGTGTGTGTGTGTGTGTGTGTGTGTGTGTGTGTGTGTGTTTGAATCAGCTGGCAGCATCTATACTCTCTCTATGTCGCGTGTCCGGATGCGGCACGTCTCGAATGAGCCCAAACTGATCAGCACTCAAGACTAGATTTGCAGACCTATGAATGCTGGATGCTTATTCCGTAAATGTGGTTTAACCATCAGTGCTAATGTCATGACTGATTCCAGTGGAAGAGCAAATAATGCGCATTAACCCATTTAACCTCATACTCACATTTCTCAGATTTTAGAGGTGTCACGTAACGACTATGTACCAGTTGCAGGAGATGGGTCGACCATGATAATTCAAGGGTAGTACCATATTAGCTTGTTGCTATCAGGCACCAAGCTAATCTGGCTCAACCCTTGAATTATCATGGTCGATCCATCTCCTGCTGTAGTGCGTCGGGGCTAAATGTGTTAATGTAGTCTAACCATCAGTGCTAATGGCATAACGGTTTATAAAAGCTGTAAGAACAAATAACGCACCTTAATGACAGAAATTGGTGTATGTTAACGCACAACATGCGGGATGAAGGTGTCAGACCTTTCGCTGTCGGTAGCAGCTTTTTGTCGCGACGATTTCAGCATAAATAACAACATCCTGCAGGAGTCATCGCGACAAAAATCGCTACCGACAGCCACGCGGGTTGATGTAAAAATTGCAGCTCTTGAGCGATGGCTCATTCTAGTTGTAACGACTGATGCGTCATTCACATCGACTTTCTGACGTCAACGTCCTCGGGAACTCATGTGTCAGCTTTCCGGTAAATCACTCGGGAGCTCATTGATAATTTCATTCCGTATGAAAATGCTGGTCTGTGACATTGGACCTCACGGTTTGCAACCGTAAGGTCCAAAACCACAGACCAGCAGCGAAAATGCAGCCTTGGAAAGGGCCAAAGTCATGGACCAGAAGTCGTCTGCTAATGATGACGAATGCAGTGATTTGTACAGCTACCGCGTGCGCAAAATGAAACCCGTTTGCGTTTGCCTGGTGTACTGTCTGCGGTTCTGAAGCATCTGATGATAGTAATACGTTTGCTTGATAATGGCGCGATGATTAGATGATACGATCAGATTTGCTGGGCTGTAATTCTAGACATTAATGTCTGTAGCCGTAAGATGCAAAACCACGGGGCCAGCACACGCGACGCCATAATTGTCGCCTAATGATAACTCACAAACGAAAGGGATGTATATATAATATACAACTGCGTATTTTCCGTGGGCTGGCTGTTGGGTGCCTGATAGGAAGTAGCAGGGGGGATCTAACCGTTTGTCTGTCCGGTGCTGAGTAAATTCCCCATTGTACGTGTACGACGCCTGGTTACGGGGCTAATTTTCCACACACGGGAAATTGTGTCTAGAAGCGTAGAAGACAACTATTTTCTTTTAACCCATTTAGCCCCGCACGACGCACTACAGCAGGAGATAGATCGATCCCTTTCCGCATTGCAACTGATGTAGTCGGTAGGTGACACCTCCAAACTGTGGGAATGCGGCCGTGGGGTGGAAGTAGTGAAATTGATGGTTGTCTGGTTTCTGTGTGTGCAGCTATGGTGTTCTGCAGCAGGTGGCATGGCGCCTTCCCGGACATCAACCCTTAAAGATGACCGCCGCCGATCTCACATCTCCGGCTCATCTTCCTCCTCCGACCTCAGCTCCGTCTCACGCATGATGGTAAGTCTCTTCTGACCCATTGAGGCCCGCACCACCCACCACTCCCCTCCTCCACCCTCGCCCCCTTTCCTCCACCCCCGCCCCCTCACAACACACGCAAGCATACGGACAGGATTTGGATTTGGGCCAACCATTTAGTTGAAGGATGGTGCCAGAATAGCTTGGAGCCTACAGGCGCCAAGCTATTCTGGCACCAACCTTGTAACTGTCATGGTTGATGGCACATAGCCCCTTGTGCTTGACATAACTGCACGCTAGATTAAGCAAATATTGAACAACTGCTATCTTTACTGTGACATTGGATTTATTTATTGTGAATTATTATCTTCGTGAAAGGAAGGCTACAGCGACCCATTTCTGCAATTCTGTTCTTGTCATTCACTTTGCATTTTCCTCAGAAATCTCTCTCTCTCTCTCTCTCTCTCTCTCTCTCTCTCTCTCTCTCTCTCTCTCTCTCTCTAACACATGCGAGACGTGCCGCATCCGGACACGCGGTCCCTTGCCCGTGTCTGCCCTGGGAGACTTGGGTGGGGTTAACTACTTTTTAGTTCCCAGGGTCACCCTGGTCAGCCCCACAGGGTGGGATTTCCCCTCTATTCTGGGGCACGTGTTTCTGTCTACCCTTGGTCCATTCACCTGTATTTTCCTTTTTTAAACTCTCCCAACTGTCTGCGTTGCCTGTAGCTCTTGATATTGGATGTGCGTTGCTAAATGGTCTTAGGTTTATTTAGCGTATTAGACCGGCTGGCGACACACATTCAATATTGTGTTTAGTTTTTTTTTTCACAAGCAGTGCAGGCACGTCCTGAGAAAGTCTTGTTGCTGTCGGGACGTTAAGCAATGTACAACCAAACAACCATCATCCGGACACGCGGCATATCAAAGCGTCCGTTACAATGGTCAGCTAGGGACCAAGGGAGGTCATAAGTGTTTGCAAAGCCTAACTGCCCTACGCACCATTTTCAATGATGTTACCTCCCTTACTTTAGTCTGATCTCTGCCTAGTCTGAGCCGGCGCGTCACCGGTGTGATCGTGCATTGAAATATCGCTGCACTGTTGTGAAAAAGGCAAGAGAGAGAATTGAATTGAATTGAATTGAAACTTTATTTTCTAAGGATGAAGACAGTAGGCACGCAGGCCTTTTTACACGTCTGTCCTTAATAACATTTTAAATAAATATAACAGCAGAAAAGATAACATGACAAATAAATAAAAATAAAAAGAAGACAGGATAATAATAATAATAATAATAATAATAATAAACAGAAATATTTCGCGCACGCGCGCGCACACACACACACACACACACACACACACACACACACACACACACACACACACACACAAATACACACACACACACACACACACACACACTTTCAGTCAGATGTAAGGCAGCACAAGGGTAACGCATGGTGCCTATTACTCAAGTGATGCGTTACAATCACGCACGCACCCACACACACAGACGCACACATACTCACGCATGCGCATACATTACATTTAAATAAACCTAAAAGTAATCATAGATTATATGAAAGAATATTAACCCTAAGATTTCAACTAAAAACTGAATGAGTAAAGTTAAAACTTCAAAAGTAAACTATTGAACACTAAACATCAACTGTAACTATTGATGAATTGAAAATATCAGAGAGAGAGAGAGAGAGTGCAGTGTTGGCGATGGAATGTCCTAGGTTCCCGGGCACGTGAGAACAGCGGCAAGATTAGCAAGCGGCACAGGGTTTCATTTACGCCGTTAGTGTTCAGGGACGCATAAAGGCCTATGTTACGTCCAATCTGTTTAACCTCACGGTCGCATTTCCCAAATTTTGAAGGCGTCACCTGACAAATATGCCAGTTGCAGGAGGTGGATTGACCATGATAATTCAAGGGCAGTGCCAGATTAGCTTGGCGCCATCAGGCGCCAAGCTAATCTGGTACTACCCTTGAATTATCATGATCGATCCATCTCCTGTCATAGCGCGTGGGGGCTAAACGGGTTAGAGGGGAATATAATGCGCTAGTTCAAGTTTATATATACGCAAAGCAAGTTCTCATTTATTTTGCAGTGCTGTTTGTTAAAACAGTGTTTTGTTGTTGTTGGGACGGAACTATCCGTGCGAAAGTGTGATTTCATCGCAATTTAGCAAAGGAACCTCTTGTGCCATACATTGATTTGCTTCCCTGCCTGCCTGCAGATCAAATATTGGCATACTCCACGCCGAGGGCAAAAACTATTGAAAGCCATTCATTTTCCAGCGTGATGTAAGGGACAATCACTATCTCTCTTCCTCTTAACTCCCTAAGGCTTTCAGTCAGGGACCTACCCCACACAGCTCCTCGGGAGAAGGAGGTCATCGGGTATACACTAAAGTTTGAATAATGTGCTGATCTGTGATTTTGGACCTGATGGCTGAAAGCCGTTGGGTCCAAAATCACAGACCAGCACACGACTACGTCATAACTACCGTCTGTCCCCATGTAGTTTTTGGTTCCTGGAAGCCGATTCAGCTTTTTCAAAATTCCAGCAATCTGAATTTCAGCTTTTTTTTTTCTTTTTTTTTTGGGGACAGAACAGCCCTTCAGCCAGGCCATTCCATCTGCAAGAGGTATACATTCGCATGAATCCTGGCATCCGCTGTGGCTCCTGAGAAATTGTGTCTCTTGCTGGCCATGGATTATGGAGCATAGTCCGTGGACTATTGTCAGTCATTGCAACTTTTCGCACTGCCCCCCCCCCCCTCCCCCTCCCCCCAATCTCAACCCCCATGTGTCCCTCCACCCCCATGTGTCCCCAAGTCAAGATGCCTCCTTATTAAACCTTGAGTCTAGTCTGACATTGACCTTGTACATGTGGCTGCCGTACTTCTGTAGGAAATCTTACGGGATTGTTTATCTTCAAGTGACCTAGTATACTGCTGTCTTGTTTCTTCACGTTTCTGTTTGTGTGCTGCTAGTGTGTCGTCTGTATTTGTGTGTATGATGTTGACGGTACATGAACGTCGTGAAAAGAGGGCAAGTCCTGTTTTCTTTTCCCCCACCCGGGTCTGCCCTGGGGGACTTGGGTGGGGTTAACTACTTTTAAGTTTTCAGGGTCACCCTGGTCAGCCCCACAGGGTGGGTTTTCCCCTCTTTTATGGAGCATGTGTTTCTGTCTACCCTTGGTCCATTCACCTGTATTTTCCTTTTTTAAACTCTCCCTTCTGTCTGCACTGCCTGTAGCTCTTGATATTGGATGTGTGTTGCTAAATGGTCTTAGCTTTTTTTAGGCCCCATGTCATAGGTTTATTTAACGTATTGGACCGGCTGGCGACATACATTCAATGTTCTGTTTAGTTTTTTTCACAAGCAGTGCAGGCACGTCCTGAGAAAGTCTTGTTGCTGTCGGGACGTTAAGCAATGTACAAACAAACAACTGTTTTCTTTTGAGGCTGTTGTGCATTCAGTTGCACTGAATCTGTCTTGAGTTACCTGTGTGTTTCATCGCCGGGGATGGATGGGGTTGAGGGTGGGGTGGGGTGGGGTGGGGTGGGGGTGTTGTAGAAAAACACATTTTCGCTACAAATGTACAGTATTTAATAATGTAACCTATTTAGCCCCGAGTCTCTACAGCAGGAGATGGCTTGACCATGATAATTCAAGCGTAGTGACAGATTAGCTTGGCGCCTGAAGGCGCCAAGCTAATCTGGCACTACCCTTGAGTTATCATGGTCAAGCTGTCTCCTGCAACTGGTACATAGTCGTTAGGCCAAATTTGAGAAATGGGACCTTGGGGCTCAAAGGGTTAATGCAGTCCGTGCCTATATGTATAGCTCGGCAACATCCATTATACATGCTCGGGGCGCTTTGGTATCTCATCAAGCTCTGAGGACTAAAATTAATGATCGATTTTAAGATGTCCTCTGCCTCCAGTTGCAGGAAGCTTTTCCAACCCAGCAACTGCCAACCAACTAAGCTGTTCCTCTGCATGGCAGCGAGAGTTTTGCGTGGGGCTAAAAATAGCTCAAATCAAAGCCGTTAGGACTATGATAGGCAGGTACTGGCTATTGAAAATTACGTGCAATTCGACCCTGGAGTCCATGTCACAGTTCTGGAGACAGATCGCCCATGACAGTTTAAGGGTGATGTCAGAATAGCTTGGCGCCTCTTGAGGCGCCAAGCTATTCTGACACCACCCTTGTACTATCATCCTGTCGTAGCTTGTCAGGCCTGTTAGGGTTTGTTGACAGTGAACAGAAGAAGTTTCAAAAGTCGTTTTTAAATCTGCGCTAAAAACACACCTTTTCCAACTCCATTATCCCACTGATTAATCATTGACTGCTGAAGATTCTGTTGTAGTTTTGCTGTGGTGCCTGGAATGTGTGTGTGTGTGTGTGTGTGTGTGTGTGTGTGTGTGTGTGTGTGTGTGTTATTGTGTACAGTTTTTGTAATTTTATTTTCGAAATTTGTAAGGCGCCTAGAGCTCTACCTGAGGTTAGGCGGCTCAGACATAATAATAATAATTATTATTAAGTGCCCGTTGATCCATATCGCGAAAGCGCGCTACTCGGCTTACACATATATATTTCCTTATGTCTTATAGCCCGTTTCACGATTTCATACTTGACACATGGCGTTTTTACATCCGTTGCCTTTTTCGCGGCATTGCTGTTTTCCTGAAGTCTATGGCGTGTTCGTCGCATTCAGACGTATTTGTCTGAAGCTGTTGGACCCAGTCACTACATTGGAACAGTCACGGTTGATTCCTGTGGGCAGCGGTCGAAATAATGTAATAGGGACATGGGGCATCTGGAGTTTCTACTTTCAGTCCCAATCGATCCTTGCACATTGGCGGTCGTTCCACCCACGGTAGATGTGAACGGAGCAGGAAGAGAATTAGGCATGTGGAGCGGCGTGGTTCACCCCTGTGTAATGGAGATATCGACATCCATCAGTTTCTATCCAGCTTCTGTCTGCAAGACTCCGAGAGACATAGATTCTCATGAGCCTCTGCAGATGCGAATGGCTCATGAAAAGATATCTCACTTGGTTGTCTATGTTTTGTGCCCCATTCACTTCGATCTGCCGTTTTTCAGGAGAAAAATCGCGACACCAGACTGTGGTTTACAAGTGGGCCCGAAACTGCTGAAGAGGCATAGATATTTTAGAATGTATTCTGAGGAGCGAAAGAAATGCGACATTTTTGGAATTCCAAAAACGTCTCATTTGTTTTGCTCCTCATGATATGTCTCGTGTTGGGCTACGTGTATGGCCATTTACTTCTATCTTATTCTCGAAAGAAGGAAATGGCATGGGTATGAGCCCGCGGCTGGGGCTAGTTTACTACAAGTGGGTCGTAACTGTTATTGGCAGGCGGGTCGCGACACCAGACATCACGCTACGCTACCGATTGATGGACCAAGTTCCTGGCTGAAGTCCCGAAACGGAGATGTCAGGATGAGTTTGAGTCTGAGTACAAGAGGCATAGATTCTCATGACCCCATGCGGCCGCATGGGCTCATGAGAATCAATGCCTCTTGCAGATGGACCTCGATGGTTGGCAAACTGACAAGGGCCATAAAAGTCTTCGGAAATTCAGATTTTGCTTTTTTTAGTGTGTCTGGTAGTTCCTGTGTTTTTGGGGTTGTTGGCAGGGCAGCACATGAGTAAAATCGAACTTGTATTTATCTAAATGTTTAAAAAAAAAAATTGTTAACATCTTTCTAAAGATACACACCGACGAGTTTCCTCACATGTTTTTCTGGCCGCAAGTCGTTGAGGTTAGCTGGATTATAGGGTCGAAATGGAACAGGTCACTAGTTGTCAACTTGTAGGGAAAGGCAATTCGGCTTGAATAATGTCGCTTGCTAACTCCAACGTGGCTGGTGTTTGTGGTGCAACATGTCTGCCGATACCAGTTACTACCACTCGTCTCTGTCCATTTGATGCAGACCGGTCAGATCGCTACAGAGGCACGCAACAAAACGAATGCAACTAATATCGCGCGCACACACACACAGACACACACACACACGCGCACACACACACACACACACACACACACACACACACACACACACACACACACACACCACACACACGCACACGCACACCACACACACACACACACACACACACACCAGAGCAGATCAGTTACGTCGAAATGGAGGGGAGGGGGGGGGATTCCAACTTTTTTTTTTGAACATTCAGCCTGAAAAAGGTCTCCCCGACGCTAGACCTTGCGGAGGAGGAGGGGGATGGGGGGGGGGGAGGCAGGCGCGTGCGTGTGTTATCTCACTTTTCGCCAAAATATTAAACAAGTGGGAGGGGGGGGGGGATGGGCGGAGGGGGTCCAAGCATCCGAAAAAGGGACTTTGTTATAGCATTTTAAAGAATTTTGGGTCTGGAGGGGGGAGGGGTGGTTCCGGAACCCCTAGGATCCCCCCCCCCCCTCAGATCCGCTCCCCCCCCTTCCCACACACACACACACATAACTGTAAATTTACATGTTCATAGGCCTCAAAACGCTTATATCTATTACATTTTTTTTAGGGCTTGCAGCGGCACAAAAGTTAATGTGAGTCATTTGTACTAAAAAAGAGCGAGAGATGTTCGTCTCCATCTCACTTCGTCATTTTTTTCCCCGTCAATGATCACTTACGGCATTTTTACGTCATTAGTCACGTACAACATGTTGACATGTATCAATGATCACTTACGGCATTTACGGCGTGGCCGGATGCGGCACGTCTCAAAGAAATTTACAGATATGTACAATACAGAGGATTTTGACGTCAGTGATCTTTTAAGGGATGTTACGTCATTGGTCACGTACAGCATGTTTACGTTAACTCATTCGAGACGTGCCGCCTCCGGATACGCGGCATAAGCGGCGTATTCAGAGGCGGCACGTCTCGAATGAGTTAATGATCACTTGCGGCAATTACGGCGTATCCGGGTGAGGCAGGTCTCGAATGTGTGACGGGGACAAATCGATGTAACGGGATTAGAGGGAAGGATGCCGAAAGTGGGTACGTGTAATCTTGAAGTCCACGTATCGGGAAGTGAAAGGCGCGGCGCGAAAATGTAATGATGGTTCGACGAAGTTCCAGGAAGAAAATCACGGCCGACTGCGCTAAATGTGGGGAAAAAGAGGGACAAAAAGCACACGAGATTAGTGGCCGACTGCGCTAAATGTGGGGAAAAGAGGGACAAAAAGTACACGAAATTAGTGGTTGAAGGAGACGTCTGAAACAGTCACACACCCAGCCCCTTCAATTTACAGAAGACACAGAATAGATAGATATTGGGGTTTCTGCGCGTCTTCATATGTGCGGTTCTGTGATTTTGGCTCATGCGGCCAAGAAGATCAGTTAGGTTAAAAAATGACAGATCAGCACAGAGCTACGTCATAACTGCTTTCTGTCCGCTTTCTTGAAGTCAAGATGTGTGTCTTTGCCTGTAGCTCGTACTCCTCGCTCCCCCCCCCCCTCCCCCCAACTCCCCCCCCCCCCCCAAAAAAAAAAAAAAAAAAAAAAAGAAAAAAGAAACAAAAAACAAACAAAACAAACCAAAACCAAAACAAAACCAAACAAAACCAACAACAAACAAACAAACAAAACCCCAAACAAACAAACAAACAAACCAAAAAAAAAGAAAAGAAGAAAAGAACATGTTTATATATAGATCTTCAGCGGAAATGACGTCTGGACTTCCTCCGTCTTCGTTTTTCACGCTTACTGATTCCCCCCCCCCCCCCCCCCCCCCCCCCCCCCCCCCGGTGTAACACGCTAGAATTGACCACCCCCCTCCCCATGATGTCTTTGGTGTGGTATAATTTGCGTTAACACGCAAAAATGAGTCGCTCGTCATATTGACCCGGGGTGATTCCAGGTGAATCTGTTGTAACAAGCCATTTTTGGCGTTTGACAGCGGAATGTTGTACAGACTGCTCGAGCACAGGGCTGAGTTGCATGAGATAGCGTAATTCCTGCGCAAGCCACTAAACAAGGTGCTCCGCTTTAGCTTAACACCTTGCTTAGTGACTTGCGCAGAATGGAGGGTCGCTCATGAAACTTAGCTCAGCCCCTCGGCACGCGGAGATAGCTCTTTTGACACGAAGCCTATCTGGCACAACCATATAGACATCACGGTGGACCCATCTCAGCCAATAGGCACAGGAAGGAAGTCTTCGAGTTACGGATCTGTTGGTCTCCTCGTGGCAAATTACGGCGGGTCTCCTGATGGCAAATTACAGCCGTCGTACTGCCTCCGTCCCGCTTTATTCACGGTCAGTGGTTTCTCGGGTGACTTAAATAGTTGCTTACTGTGTCCAGGGGCCAGTTGCACGAGTGAGCTTAGTCCTGCGCCAGCCACTAAGCAAGATGCTCCGCTATAGTGGAGCACCTTGCTTAGTGGCTGGCACAGGACTAAGCTCATCAAGCAACTGATCCCAGAGCTTCGGCGTGCCTGATCTAGGGTGGCTGCTCTTTTGATCAGCCCACACAAATGTTTTGGTATGTGAGTTTTGGACCGTACAACGCTAGAGCGGTGAGGTCCGAAGTCACCGACCAACACAGATCTGTGAACGGGAAAACATCGATCACTTGCCGACAGCGAGTTGTTAGGTGTGGAGATTTGATATCTCGTCCGTGATTGTCAGGTTGAGAGAAAGTATAATCGCTGCATGGAACCATGGTCAGATGGATTTAAAATTTCGACGGTGTTAGCGCATAAGATCGTTTGTGGTACTGAGAAAAAAATTGGGGGAAAATATATTTACAGTTTGTTCAGAATTTGCGTTCTGATGGATTCTTGACAAGGCCGCCGAGAGCAGCTACAGGTTCGAGATTTCAGCTGGAAGGGGGGGGGGGGGGGGAGGAGAGTTGGGGGGAGAGGGTGTAGTTGTGTGGGTGGGAATCCAACAAATGAGGCGTCCACATCAAAACGCGATTTCGCGCCTAATTGTCGGTTAAGAGGCTGCACGCGAACACCTTCGATTTGCTGTATCTCGATACATGTTGTGCCTTACTTAGTTCACACTATAATCTAGGTTTTCTGCTAACTATCGTATTACAAAAATAAAGTAATAAAAAAATTAAAAGTGTGGTAGAAAATCAATTTACAGCGTTTAAAATTCATTTCACTATCTAGAATGAAGGAACCATATCAGAAACGTCGTCAGTATTTCCACTCCTATGTTGAAAGGGTTTTCTACCACAGGCACACTTCTGACTTGTAAGTTCTAACTTCATTTTTACGTAAGTCTCTTTCTTGCTGGTTTTTGGCAACATAAGTTAGGAAGAGGGAAAAAAGATGACAGAGAATTGTTATTTAGAAACTTTATTCGTCTCTCTCTCTCTCTCTCTCTCTCTCCCCCCCCCCCCCCCACCCCCACCCCCAGCCCAATATTTACGCGCCTTGTAGTTGTATATGACAGCGTCAGTTAAACAGATGTTTTCTTATCCTGTTCCTCGAGACTTACTCTCTACCGCTTATGGGACTGTCTGGGCACATTTTCGCGTCGTCACCTCCTTAGTAACGATCTGCAGAAGTTATCGCCCTGAATGCTGATTCGCTTGATTTGCTTCCCCGCCGGGTGCTTCACGCTTCACTGGTTTTATGGGCGATGTTACGAGTGCGGTGGTTTGGGTTAATGGGTCCAATCAAAGCGTGTTCCTTCCGTGTGCCAGTGCTTATCCTGGAATAGCAGCCTGTCGTTAACCCCTTCACTGCCGAGGAAAAGTGAACGCGATCCAACCGCAAGAGTCATACACTAACTACAGCCTCATGAGCCCCTGCAGTCCGCGGGGGCTCATGAGCATCTATGACTCTTGCTTAGACCAATTTGTATCTGTGTTGCTTGGACAGTTGTGGCTTTTGATCGTTGAATGAACCAAGATTTCAGAAAAAAATATGCGTCCATTGGCAGGGAAAGCGCTAAGGAAGAAGTAGAGACGACATAGCCAGCAAGAAACAAAGATTCTTATGAGCCCCTGCGTGGGCAGCGAAAAGCATAGATTCTCATGAGCCACTGCATTCGCAGGGGCTTATGTCAATCTATGTTTCTTGTAGATCCTAGTGTTTTTCTCTTTTTTTTTTATGCCATCGCGCTGTCTTTTTCATCTGCAGTGAATGATCGGGCAGTGTCAGTTTTAGAGGGCAGTCAACCGTTTTTGGGACGCGGCGTTGACCTCAGAGATCAATTGTTTTTCTTCTTCGCCTGATTTAACTCATGCAGTCCCGACACACCACAGCAAGATATGGATCGACCATGATAGCTCAAGGGTAATGACAGGATATCTTGGCGCCCATTGGCGCCAAGCTATTCTTGCCCCACCCTTGAACTATCATGGCTGACATGAATCCTTAACTGTAATACAGTCCACAGAGGACGACTCCAAAATGTGGATATTTCGTACCTAGGACACAATGGGTTAATCTTTCTACCACACCTTCTGCATTCTATCACCACCTCCACCACCCTCCCATCTCATCACCCCCCCCCCCCCCTTTCCTTCTTCTTGTACTCTTTAATGGCTAACATTTTTGTTACACAACATTTGACTAGACACGTATTATGCAGTGCGCAGTAGTAGCAGCAAGTCGAAAGGAACTTTTTGACAGCGCGGAAGTTTGTTTTTATTTACAGTCACAGGCGCTTTGGTCAGTTCCAACGGATGCATCTCATTTATGTGATTAATTCTCTTGTGCACGCAGCCACAGGTACCGTATACATTACTGATGGCTGTGAGCACATGGGGTTAACCCCTTGACTGCCGGGAAAATGCGAACACCACCCAACTGCAAGGGGCACAGAACCTCATGAGTCCCCGCAGATGTGGGGGCTCATGATTTTTCCCATCTTGCTGGCTATAAATTATGCAAGTCCATGTTGCAGTTTCTTGGTTTGATGGGATTATTCGGTGTTCAATTAGGCCTTCTGTCAAAAAGATAATACGGGTCAACTGTTGTGAAAGGGTTAACTCATTTAGCCCCGACGCCCTGCGGCAGGAATGGATTGACGATGATAATTCAAGGGTAGTGCCGGATTGGTAGTACCAGCTGCAATTAATGGATTGACCATGATAATTCAAGTGTAGTGGCAGATTGGCTTGGCGCCTGAAGGCGTCAAGCCAATCTGGCACTTCACTTGAATTATCACGGTCAATCAATCTATTGCGGCTGGTTCATAGTCGTTAGGTAACACCTCCAAAATTTGAGAAATGCGGCCGTGGGCCTAAATGGGTTAAAGTTGTTGCGTGTTTGCACATGCACGCGTTGAACGAGAATCGATGGCTAAGATGATTTAGCCTCCTACATTGTATGGCCTCGCGCATTGTCGAATGATTTTCATGTGTTTATTATTTTTTGGCTCACGTGTGATAGCAAAAATGTGAGTCTGTTTATTAGGTCATCCGTCGTCTGTCAGTCGTCCGTTGTCTGTCGTCCGAGGTAAACTTTAGCGTTGGCATTTTCTCGGGCACTATTCAAGCCAGAGTCTTCAAACTTGGGCTTGACAAGATCTTTCTAAACTTACCGAATTTAGTGACCTCACTCAAAGGTCAAGATCACAGTGGGTCCAGAATTAGGAAAAAATAACCATAGTTTGACAAAAAGTACTATTTTCAACTTCAAACCCAAACTTGGTACATAGATACCTGATGGCAAGACCATTCTATGCATACTAATTTGGATGACCCCACGGAAAGGTCAAGGGTTGCAAGAGGTTGAAAAATGTGTGAAAATGCCAGTTTTCATCCGGAATTTGGGCAGTGCGGTCCTATGGTTAAATGGGTTAAAGAAGGGGGGGGGGGGAGCTTTCCAGTAAGTTATAAGTTCGCTGTGAATGACTAGATTGCGGGGAACTTCCCTGCTTCTTTCAAAGTCACTGGCGGGCTTGGCGGCGACACTTGCATCAAGTAAACGTCAGAACCCCCCCCCCCCCCCTTCTCCCCCGCTCACAAACACACACACACCTAAGAAAAATCAGGCGCAGTTGACAACTTAAGACATATCCATTCAAGTGAAAGACAGGCTATTTCTAAATTGCTGGCAAAACACGGGTATTAGTGAAAACAGTTTTTGCTTTTTCTTAGGTTGCTGTCTCGTACCGCTTGTTACATGCCACATTAGTACCAGCACAGCTACAGACTGAAATCCCGATAGCGTTCTGCATCCGAGGAGCTGAAATGTATACACGACTCTGAATCCGTAACACCGAGAGGCATATAGTTTCCCATGGGCCTGGCGACTTGAGAGATGTGGCAGACACATACCAGGAACTAAAATTGGACTTCAAATCGGACTTTCTTCTGTTCACCAGCATTGACTCGAGAGATTCCCAGTAAGCAGAGGTCCTCGGGCCTACTGCAGCTGTCGAGGGCCCGAAGACCCTTTGCTACTGGGGGAAAATGTGCGCGATCCATAATAAGTAGCACGAGGGATAAATCGACGATTTCAGAAGTATGTCAGAATTTGCAAGTGTTTGAGGCTAAAACTGGATTAAAAGTCCAGACAAGCATACGATACATAAATCAGGAGTAGGTCCAAATTTGCACGTGTTTGACGCAAACAGCGGACTAAATGTCAAGATAAACATGATATATCGCATCTATCCACAGTCAAACCCGTGCAAATGTTGATCTACTTAAGATTTGCGAACTGCGTCTCTCCTCGGGAGCCCCATCAGGCAGTGTTTGCGTCCGTGTCGGAGAACGGCGTCATTTGCATCATCAGAATGAGGGAAATCATCCGGGTAAACTCCACGACTGCAAATAGGTTCGCTTTAAAAGTTTTCTTTCTTGTTTCACAGAAAGAGCTAACCAAGTGAGGCAGGATTCGCAATGAAAGTCTGCACGGGTGTGTTCTTGTTGGTCGCTAACTTGAAAGTGCACCTCGTTGTCCCTTTGACCCCTTCACTGCCAGTGGACGCAAAATTCCGCCTTTAAAAGTAGGACAAATTCAACACGGAATGATCCCTCAGTCAGAGAGGCAATGCATGAGCCCCCGCAAATGCGGGGGCTCATGAGCTGCTTTGCCTCTTGCATTTGGGTGTGTTCTCTTCTTTTTCCTTTCCGGCAGTGAAAGGCTTACACTTTTTCAGCCCTGTCGCATCAGAGCAGGAGATGGCTCGACCACGATAGCACATGGATGGTGCTGAAATAGCTTGGCGCCTCTATTCTGTCACTGCTTTTGGTCGATCTCTCTCCCGAACTTATATGTAGTCTTCACAGGAAAACTCCTCAATATTTTGGGCTTGATGTGTGAAATGTGTGGAGGTAATAGTTTTTAGTTTAAAACAGCTTGTTAAGTTGTAAGTGAAGGAGATAGATAGACCGCGTGAAAGCTTGAAGTGTCGCAAATGTTGCTTTGGGCCAAATATGAATGCCAGGCACACAGATCGTGCACGCGTTATAATGGGTTTGGGGAATACGACGTTGAGTCGATTGAGATTGGGCATACCTAAGCCTCTGGCTCTTGTTAGCGGGTTTTGTTGCTTTGATTCCGGCAGGAAAGAAAGCCGCTACCAACAGCCAAAGGGTTCAATGACGTCGTCTGCATTCTGCTAAGATGCTACTCTCTGAACTACCGCAGTCAGTCAGTCCATCTCACCTTCCTTGCGGAGGAGTTGAAACAGTCATCGTCTCAAACACACGGTCCCTCGAGACAGTGGTCAGGGGGGATTCACGCAGACAGTGCCGGCCATCACAAAATGCAGCCAGCTAATGAGGCATCCATCGTAGTCCGAACAAGGCTCCCTGAAGACCACCACCCAGAGAAACACAAATGAAGTAAGCAAGAGACAGATCCTTCTGAAAGAGCCTTAGATCCTCACGAGCCCCCGCAGGCTGTGGGGGCTTATGAGGATCTAAGACTCTACATTCCTGGTATTGAGTAGCTTTGGACAAAAGCCATCCGAGAATCAAATTGTGAGAGAGGGTCACAGCATACAGATACAGAGAAAGCCAGATTTTTGTTGTGGGTGTAAATGGCAAGTTGGTTGCTATGCGGTTTCGTATTCTGTGCAAATTGGGGGGGGGGGGGGGGAGGGGGGGCGTGGGAGGGGGGCGTGGGAGGGGGGGGGGGTTAGTACCGTACGTGTTCCACAATTAATTTAATTAGATTTGGAATCAAATTGTACCCAATCCGTCACCGTCGACCGTCGGGTGCTAATGGCGGGTTATTTACACCAAATTTCGCCTAGATTGATGACTCTTTCACTTTGACTTTTACAGCTCGAGTTTCGAGAGAAAAATGAGATGAGACACTTGCTGAAAAGCTTGTAAGACAGTTTCGAAACATTCTTTGAAATTTTGAAACTGCTAGACGAGTTAATTTCATAATTTCCGTATCAGGTTGCAGATCAACAAATTCAAATAGAGGGGGAAACATTAAAAGCCGTAAAAGAAAATAACTGTTTGAAGTGTGTGTGTGTGTGTGTCATGTGTGTGTGTGTGTGTGTGTGTGTGTGTGTGTGTGTGTGTGTGTGTGTGTGTGTGAAACAAAAAAAAAGTATCTGCAAAGTGCATTAATCCATTCATTGTTGAGAAAAATTGAACTATAACCGACTTCAAGAGGCATAGATCCTCGTGAGCCCTGGCTGTGCGGGCTTCATAAGGATCTATGCCTCTTGCAGAAACCGCATTGTACCCGTGTTCCTTGGACGCCTGGGGGATCTTTGACGTTGAATGGACAATGATTTCAAACGCACCGTCTGCGTCCACTGGCGGGGAAAGGGGTGTATTGTCAGGTGTCGGACGTCGGACAAAAACCTCTTGCAGGCACCCATCAGCCACATTTACATTTTCTCATTCAGAGGGCCCGTTCCTGCAGAAATGTCGGACTGAAATAGCCTGCTTCTGATCTCGGAGTGAATTATTGATAAGCGAGTGCGTGCAGCTGCGCCGATTCGTCGTGCTGCGCTATTATGTCCGTTTTCCATGTGACTTCACTATATCAGGTTCATTTTGGGAGAAGAAAAAAAAAAAAGGTTAGCGAAAGTGTGTGTTTTCCGAGAATCGAGGGAGACATTCGTGTCTAAACAAATGAAATGGCTGCAGTTTAAAACCGTTTCTTCCAGCGTAAGTCGGGGGTTCTTTCTCCGTGTACTCCGATTCTTCCACCCCCCATCACCCCCCCCCCTCACCCCCCAAACTTTGGTACCGGTTTCAGGCCACTTTACAAATTTCATATACAAGCGATCAAAAATCTCTGTAAACTTCAGTAGCTGAACTGGCCCTTCGTCTGTCTTGTACTGTGCTTGTCTTAAATGGCGTAAATCCGTGTCTGTTATGTGAGTGTGCGTGTTGGGTTTCAGTTCGCGGCGCTTTGAGTCGATTCGCCCCAAAATTGAGAAAAAGCGCCTATATAATAACGGTATTATTATTATTATTATTAAGTCACTGACCGTGATATATCCAAATTAGGGTCCCAAACGGCGGTTAACAGAGCTGCAGCGGTGTGATGCGGTATCAAAATTGGGGAAGCAACGCATCTTTATTATCACCTCTACAACCCCCCCACCTCCACCCCCAGCCCACCCCCCAGACCCCACTCCCCAAGCCCCCCCCCCCCCCCCCCCCACCCGGGTCTGCCCTGGTGACTTGGGTGGGGTTAGCTACTTTTTAGTTCTCAGGGTCAACCTGGTCAGCCCCACAGGGTGGGTTTCTTTTCCGATTCTGGGGTATGTGTTTCTGTGTACCCTTGGTCCATTCACCTGTATTTGCCTTTTTTAAACTCTCTCTATTGTCTGCGCTGCCTGTAGCTCTTGATATTGGATGTGTGTTGCTAAATGGTCTTAGCTTTATTTAGGCCCCATGTCTTAGGTTTATTTAACGTATTGGACCGGCTGGCGACACACATTCAATATTCTGTTTAGTTTTTTTTTTCACAAGCAGTGCAGGCACGTCCTGAGAAAGCCTTGTTGCTGTCGGGACGTTAAGCAATGTACAGTCAATCAATCAATCAACCGCCCCACCCACCCACCCAGTCCCCCCTCTCTCTCTCTTTCACACACACACACACACACACACACACACACACACACACACACACGCACACGCACGCACACACACATTTTATGTTATCTTCAGTTACAAGCATTATAGACGGCTGTAGTGAGAGCGAAGGGCAAATAACTTGACACGAGTGATGTCCCTTGCGTCGTCTGCTAGTTTTTCAATGCCTCGGCGTTTTGTTTTGTTTTTGTATTTTTTTCCTCCCCAGCAAAAAAGATTTAGGGTCCGCGCGATAAAACTGCCGATCAGGCGAGCGGAAATATGGTACAGTAAACTTCGGCTATAACAAATCACCTGGGCACCCGAATCGTTTCATTGTTATATCTGAAGTTTGTCAGTTATAAGCGAAGTAATTTGTATAGAAAAAGTGTCGCCGGGGCCTCTGAACAATTATTGCTATATTCTACTTGTGTTATATCCGACCTTGTTACAAGCAGAGTCGACTGTAATTCGGTTCCTTACCGTGGAGACAAGTGATTTTAATGCAAAGCAATCATGGAAAATTGGACCCAGGTCCCTGGGGAAAATCTGGAAACAAATATTGAACTCCCCTAATGGCGGGAAGATTGGCAGCTGCCTTTTCAAGCGATCGATCGAACTCTAAAGCCATTGACGAGATTGAGAAGTTGGCGGGAAAAAAAACAGCATTGACGTCTGCTCAGGTTAAGGCAGTCTTCTGCTTAAACCCCGATGACTCGCTCCGTAGGAGAACCGACGAATATTCAACTCGGTCAGCACGAGGTATACATTCTCACGAGCGCCTGCTGCTGCAGTGGCTCAAGAAGATCTTTGCTTTTTTGCAGATGCTTTAGTATGATGAGGGGAAATTTAGACCCAGTCAAGAAAAAACGAATTTGCACAGGATCAGAGAAAAGGAGGGGACGGGTAGGGGCCCAGAAAGTGCGTCACAGTTTTAAATTAGGGCCGGGCCAGGTTTGGGAAAAGGGATTTTTTTTTTTGTTTTTGTCCTGAAAGGTGCTGACCTTGCGTCGAACGTATAAACAAGAGGTTGGCCATGCTTTGAAGCACGCCAACCCTGTTAGAAAATTTACGGCGAATGCTGCTTTTTGCTGAGTTGGAGACTCTCATTGTCATAATTTTTATGCCTTTTGAAGGGCGAGAACGGAAACGCTACACTATGTGCATGAGAATTCATTGCATGTGCAAGTGAATGCAAGTAGCACTGTGTCTGATTTTGATAGGCTGTTGATAGCTGTGTGTGATGGCGGTTTCGTGTAAACGTGCATTTGAGTGGTCGGTTCTTATTAACCCTTTTAGCCCCGGATCCCTACAGCAGGAGATGGCTTGATCATGATAATTCAAGGGTAGTGCGAGATTAGCTTGGCGCCTTCAGTACGTACTGGTATATTGTCGTTAGGCAACACCTCCAAAGTTGAGAAATGGAACCTCGGGGCTAAAAGGGTTAAACCTCTTCACTTCCAGTGGACGCAGATTGTGTTTCTGAAATCTTCGGTAATTCCACGCCAGGACCTAGGCGTCCCAGGAACATGGATTCCAATATAAGTAGTGTCAGCAAGAGACATAGATTTATGCCTCTTGCAGTTCGATCGTGTTGACCTTTTTCTCGGCGGTGAAGGGGCTAACCAATGGGCTTTGATTTCGTGGTGGTTGGCTTTGAGTGGGGTTCTGTGAGTGACTGCTGGAGCATGCTTTAAAGATTTGTATCGCCCTGTCTGTGCATGATTGGTGGGCTCTGATTGATTGTCTTCGAGTGCCTCTTTTAGACTGTGCCGCCTGCATGTTTCGATGTGCATTGATTTATCGGACAGGCTTAGTTTGAGTGTGCGCTGTGAGAGACCATTAGTGGAGATTTTGATAAACTACGTGTTGATAGTGGTCATTGACATTCCTTTTTATGGCTTTCGCACATTGCTGAAATGAAACCAGCATTTCAACGAAACGAACGCGTTCCTTCCATTCCTCCTCCATTGCAACCGTCTCAGTCCGAAACGGCCTATTTCGATCGAAACACAACCAATATATATATATTTTTTGGGTAACAGGCACACTACTGGAGATGGCAGCGTCATGAAAGACTTTTAAGTTTAGTTACGTCATAAGTCTATTATGTATAAATGTATATTCATTTGACGTCAGTCATGTCTGGCGTGATCCAGGTCGGACGATTTCTTCTTGGTTTCTTTTACGAAAATAGTGGAGGAATGAAAACAAACACGTTATTGGTAGCAGGGGCTTCCTGCACGGACCCTCGTAGGTCTTCGGGAGGTCAAAGGAACCATTGTACTCCAAAGGTACAATGGTTCATTTGACCTCCCTCAGGCCTACAAGGGTCCGTGTAGCAAACCCCTGTGATCAATAACGTATATTGTCTCTACAGCATTTCGCTGCAACTTTTCTACCCGAGTCGCAGTCATCATCGTCCCCTCGGTCACGAGTTATCTGACATGCATCATTTTAACGACAAACGTGACAAGATTGCTTCCTTGATGTCAGACTGCAGAACTGCCCAATTTATGGAGCTGTTCCGTGAATTCCCATGTATTGGGACATATTGCTAATTACCGAATGTGACTCTTGTCTCGCGAGACATTCCATTATGGTAGAGGTGGGCGGGCTTGCGTGGAAATGTTTTCAGCGTGTTTCTGCATGTGCAGAGGAGGTGTTTCCATACTATGAAAATGTAGACAAGAAATTTCGTTTCTCCCGTTTCACGTTTCTACATGTGCATAGTCTTTTATGTTGGATTTAGCTTTTTGGGCGATGACTTGTAAGAGTTTTCTTCTTTTTTTAAAATGCTGATTTGCGGAGATTGGCCAGATGTCAAACGCGCTTTACGGATACATAATGCTTTTGATCGTCCAGGAGCGGATGTGCCCTTGTTTGATTGGATGCGAGATGGGAGAGATCACGTTGCAATGCTATGGACGGTTGTGAATGCCTTTGAAGATTGACAGAGGCAGCATCCCAAAATAGAAGAAGCTGCATGACATTACAGAGGAAGCACTCTTAACCCTTGGACTGTCGGTAGCGGTTTTTGTCGCGGTAATTCCGGCAGGAATCACCTGGAGAAAAAAAAACCGCCACTGACAGCCAAAGGCTTAACCCATTTAACCCCGCGGCCGCATTTCCCAAATTGGCAGGTGTCACCTAGCGACTATGCACTAGTTGCAGGAGATGGATCGACCATGTCAAGGGTAGTGCCATCAGACACCAAGCTAATCTGGCACCACCCTTGAATTATCATGGTCGGTCCATCTCCTGCTGTAGTGCTTCGGAGCGAAATGAGTTAGAGAACACCAAGGAAAGACACAGATCTTCATGAGCCCCGGCAATCTACGGGAGCTCATTATGATATGTGTTTCTAGCTGGCTCATTTGCATCTGTGTCGATAGGGTGTTCTTGCGGATCGCTAGCTGACTGATCAACGTTAGCGCTCATAAGGGGTTTTTGGGATGTGCGTCGTTGTTCCTAGTGGATGGATTTCCTTGCCACGGTGTCTAGCTCGCGCCTCTGCATGGCAGCAGGGATGTCCGGGGATGGTCGTGTCTTTGAAGACGTTCAGGAGTCGGAAATACATGTGACGGCCGAAGTGCGGCATAGTGTAAACAGACAAGCGAACCCTTTGCGTGTCGGTAGCGGTTTTAGTCGCGATGATTCCTGTAGGAATAACAACACCCTGACATCCTGTAGGAATTATCGCGACAAAAACCGCTACGGGCCCGTGCAAAGGGTTAAGATATTATCAGCCCATATGTAGAGGTCGAATTATACAAGAAAAGCACACAACAAACATTTTAACCGTAATGACTGGTGTAAATCTGCTAACCCTTTCAGTTGACAGTTCCCGGTTTTACGAGTGCCCGCAAAACAAAAATAATAAATAAATAAATAAATGTTTCGGACGGAAGGGGGTAAGGGTTTGAGCGGAGTGAATGAGTATATTTTGGTATCTGGGCTGCTGAAGCCACCTAATCGGAGCGAGGAGCTTGGCTGCACGAAAAAAAAAACAAAAACCAAAAAACAAACAAACAAACAAATAAATAAAACCCCAAATAGCGGCAAGTGCGAGCAGAACTAATTTCCTATCATAAGACATTGCCACAGTGTCCATCGTAGTATTCAGATCGAATATCGAATGTCTTTGTCATAAACCTCGAAGACTTTCTCCGTCCCAGGAGTAGTAGGGTAGATTGACTCATTGTAGGCGCCCCGCATCAGTAGCTACGAAAGTGTCGTCTAGCTTGGCGCCGGCAACGCATTGCGACACTTGCGGAGCCATTGTTGCGATGCCCCTTTGAATGAGACCAGCGAGATGCATGGATTGACCGGCCGATGAGAATCCCCGGCTCACGCTGATGGTAAGGGGCGTGTTGTAGCACTGCGCCTGACAGACGACACAGAGTTGGATGTTTCTCCCACCCAAAGCCCCTTTCATCTGCAAGAGGCATAGCTGTTCATGAGCCCCTGCGGCCGCAGGGCTTATGAACATCTATGCCTCTTGCTGACGGTAATCATCGGTTTGAGGATGTTGGCCAGGTTTTGCGCGGTCCAGGGCACTGATGTCTCGTGGTATCCGCTTCTAAGTAATTGGCTCGCGATCGTGCGGGCAAGCGTAGGTGGCTTGTGGACAGAAGGCATCTTGACTTGTCGGTGGAGGGCCCGCCGTCGACGGAGCAGCCCACGGGGGGCTCATTAACTCATTTAACCCCGAAGGCCCAACAGTAGGTGATTGGTCGACAATGGTAATTCAAGGGTAGCGCCAGAAGTTTACGAATGACTCCACTATCTGGCACTACCTTTGAATTATCATGGTCGAGCCATCTCCTGGGACTGGTTGCGGCCTCAGGGTTAGACGTGTTAAACATTAGGAACTGTGTCACTTACTGATGGATACCGTTCTTTTAATTCGCTTGTTGTTGTTGGTGGTGGTGGTGCTTGTCATTTACAAGCTAAAGGTTTTCAAATGCTGTGTTAAACACAGATCAGGTTAGCCTACACAAAATCAGTGAGATGTATACCTTTGCGGTAATTTTCATTTTTGAAGCTGATGTTCAAATTGGATTCATGTAAAAACAAGAAGGCAGTGTATTATCACTGAACGACTGAATAATTGCATATATAATTATAAATTAAATGAATGAATGAATAAGTGAAAGATTTATTTGTTTGTTCAGTCAGGTGATATTGCTCAGGTTAGAATTAAATGACGTGTAGGCTGAAAGTGTTTGACCTTCAGATTGTTTTTGCAAGAGTTTCTCTGCTGCCGTATATTGATCTTCATGCCTTGCCTCACGCGAAAAACAATCAGGCACCTTATCACAACACGCAGAAACATTTAATTTGGATCCTGGCGCTGAAAGCGAACACAAAGTATATACATTTTATGACGAAGTTTACGAATGACTCCATCCGTCAAGGAACACGGATATAAATGTGGTTATCAAGAGGCGAAAACCCTCATGATCCCCCGCAGATGCGGGGGCTCGTCAGGTTCTTTGCCTGGTGTAGTTGGGCGTGTTCGCCCTGCATGATAAGGTTTGTGCCCGTATTTCTTTTCGGCTCGTCAAACCGTACACAATAATCACAGCCAGCCATCTTTCATGCAGAGAACTCCACCTTGCTCATCTGCGAGAGGCACATATCCTTATGAACCCACGCACGCTTCGGAAGATTGTTTGGGCTGGTGCCGCTTGTCTGGTTCGATTTACATCCCGAAAGAGGTCGTTGTGTGAGAGCAATGTCAAAGTGGAAGTGGGTCGTGGAAAAAAAAAGATGTGTCTTTAGTTCTCAGCTAAACACCTACGACTACGTATATTGTCTTTCACGTGAAATGTTAGGATTCGTTTCTGGCGTGGTTAATGTGGCTGTACACGTGCGTTTAGGAAGAGTAATGTGCGTGGTGGCTGATTAGTTACAAGATTTTGTGAATCAGTTTCGTCATGTCGCCTTCACTTCTTTTTATAGGATACATGTTTTTGACCAATAAAATTAAAAACTGTTGTCGAAATTGAAAACTGTTGAGAAAGTGCGTAGGTTTGCACTTACGACAGTGTACGTGTTTTCACCTGTTTTGATTACTTTTTTTAAATTTTTAGACAAGATCGTGTTTGTGATGCACGAACCAGATCTTGTGGAGGCAACTGTGAAGGGGGAAAAAATGAAGTGTGAAACTGTTCGAAAAGCCTTAACATTAGCTGACGAAGTTTCGTGGCATGCTGTTTTGCGCACCTGTGAGGCAATTTGTCTGCGCGACTTGTGTGTTGGCCAAGTATTCACTGGTTGTCTCCCTCAATTTGCAACCGCTTATCAACGGTAGCGAATCGAGGGAGACAACCAGTGTGGTGTGTTGGCAAAGTACGCAGCAAGGTATGTTTTTGTGGTTACATTCTTTTGGTTTGCGATTGTTTTCTTCTCGGTATTGATTGGCATTTTCGAGGGGGAAAAAAGTGGCTACTTCGTGATGAAGTGGAGGGAAAGATTTTTTAAAAAAAGAAGAAAAAGCCGTTTTCCTTTTAAGTAGAAGTAGGCCGAAAACTGTGCGTCGCTTCTGGCAACTAGCGGATTAAAAGGGCGGACATATATGCGACTTCGCATGTTCTTCCGGGATTTTTAATCCACTGAATGCGTCGAAACACGTGCGCGTTTTGACCTGCTTCCGGTTTCCGATCAAAGCCTGTCGCCTAAGGATGTAAAGTACGCTGTACAAGAAACAACCAGATGGGGACATGACGTCATAAAAGGCACAGACAAGACAGTCTTCTTGTGGAGTTTTAACGCATTTAGCCCCAACGCCCTACAGCAGGGGATGGATGGACCATGATAATTCAAGGGTAGTGCCAGATTATCTTGGCGCCTTCAGGCGCCAAGCTAATCTGACACTACCTTTGAATTATCATGGTCTATCCATCTCCTGCTCACTGGCGCATAATCGTTAAGTGACACCTCCAAAATTTAGAAAATGTGGCTTTGGGGCTAAATGGGTTAACACAGTCGAGGCCTGCCGCACCGCATTCCGATACACGGTTGGATGCAGCGTATCCGAATGCAGCGCGTCTGGAATGAGTTAATCGTTTTGTTTATACTGCCATCCTCGCGCTGGGACCATAATTATGGCGTTGAAGCGCGTCCCCTGGGTGGTGGATAGGGGGCCCCTCGTGAGAGGGGTGCACCGAATGAAATAAGGTGCCGCGAACCAACATGGTCTAAGGGAAGGTGACCCCGACAGAAAACCCCTGGTCCTCCTAGTAAGGGGGTTGGGCGTGGGGGTAGCTTCCCCACCCTGCAAAAAAGGAAATAGCTACAAAAACGCCGACGAAAAGACTAACAGTAATTCCATTCCTGGAGGAGGAAGGTTCTTCTACCAGAAGACTTATGAAGTCCTGTGGTGAAAGCCGGAAGTCTTCGGAAGCCACAGGACCGAGCCGCCTCTCTCTATCCAGGGATACAACCATGGGCACATGGAACGTCAAGACCATGTATCAGAGCGGCAAGGCCGCCCAGATAGCAACGGAAATGCAAAAGTACAACCTTTCCCTGCTAGGTATCAGTGAAGCCAGATGGACGCAGTCTGGCCAGAAAAGGCTGTTAAGTGGGGAGATGATTCTGTATTCAGGTCATGAAGAGGAGAATGCCCCCCATACAGAAGGTGTAGCATTCATGCTGTCACCAGTGGCACAGAGAGCGCTGATGGGCTGGGAACCTCTTGGGCCAAGAATTATCACAGCAGCCTTTAGAACCAAGAAAAAGCTCAAGCTGAACGTCATCCAGTGTTATGCGCCCACTAATGACAGTGACGAGGAAGAGAAACAAGAGTTCTACGACCGACTCCAGAGTGCTGTGGACAAATGTGCGGAGCGAGACATCACCATCGTCATGGACGATTTTAATGCCAAAATAGGGGAGGACAACACCGGATACGAACAGGTGATGGGGAGACAGGGACTAGGCTCGGAGATGAGTGAGAACGGGGAGAGGTTTGTAGACTTTTGTGCTCTAAACCGACTTGTCATTGGAGGCAGCATCTTCCCACACAGAAGAATACACAAAGCAACTTGGGTCTCACCTGACCATACAACAGAGAACCAAATAGACGATATCTGCATTAGCAAGAAATTTAGAAGATCCCTTCAAGAGTGAGGAGGGGAGCAGATGTCGCCTCCAACCACCATCTGCTTACCTTAAGAATGAAGCTCAAGCTAAAGAAAAGCCGCACAGAGACAACAAGAAGACAGTGCTATAATGTAGGCCTCCTGAGAGAAACTGGAGTTAGAGAAGAGTTCAAACTGGTGCTGTCCAACCGGTTTCAAGCGCTACAGGAGCTAGTAAATGAAGAGGAGGCGGTCACTGCAGAGCAGCAGTGGAAGGCAGTTAGAGAGGCGCTGATCTCAACCTGCAAAGACACTGTAGGGTTCAGGAAACACCATCACAAGGACTGGCTGTCGGCACAGACCTTGAAGAAGATAGAAGTGAGGAAGCAGAAGAAAGCAGCTGTCAACAACAGTCGCACGAGAGCAGCCAAAGTAAGGGCGCAGGGGGAATACTCGGAAGCCAACCGCGAGGTGAAGAGTAGTATCAGGGCAGACAAGAGGGCGTACACAGACAGCCTGGCAGCAGAGGCAGAAAAGGCAGCAGGCAGCGGCAACATGAAACAGCTCTACGACATTACCAGAAGATTGTCAGGCAAGTATGGCCATACAGAAAGACCAGTAAAAGACAAAGAAGGCAAGCCTATTGCAGACAGAGCAGACCAACTCGACAGATGGGCCGAGTATTTTGAAGAGTTACTGAACAGACCTAGCCCACCCGACCCCCCAGACATCCAGCCGGCAGAGACCGACCTACCCATCAGCTGTGACAGACCCAGCCGGGAAGAGATCAGAAGAGCAGTGGCATTCTTGAAGAACGGCAAAGCAGCAGGCCCAGATGGCATCCCAGCGGAGTCTCTGAAAGCAGACCTAGAGATAACAGTGGAGTTGCTGTACCCACTGTTTGGAAAGATCTGGGAAGAGGAGGTGATGCCGGCTGACTGGAAGGAGGGGTACCTAATCAAGCTTCCCAAGAAAGGCGACCTCAGCAAGTGTTCCAACTACAGAGGAATCACCTTGCTGTCAGTACCAGGAAAGGTCTTCAACAGGATCATCCTGGAGAGAATGAAGAGCTCCGTTGACCCCCAGCTGAGAGACCAGCAAGCATGATTCAGGAAGAACCGATCATGTACAGACCAGATCGCCACTCTCCGCATCATCGTGGAACAGTCTCTGGAGTGGAGCTCCCCGCTGTACATCAACTTTGTGGATTATGAGAAAGCATTTGACAGTGTGGACCGAGAGACTCTGTGGAAACTCCTACGACACTACGGTGTACCCACAAAGCTCGTCCGCCTGATCAAGAGCAGCTACGATGGCATGACATGTCGTGTGATCCACGAAGGGCAGTTCACCAGGGAGCTCCAGGTCAGAACCGGTGTCTGCTGTCTCCGTTCCTCTTCCTACTGGCCATAGACTGGGTCATGAAGATGACCACAGAGCACAGACGAAGTGGAATACAGTGGACACTGTGGACACAGCTTGACGACCTCGATTTTGCAGACGACTTGGCATTACTGTCCCACACTCATCAACAAATGCAGGACAAGACCACGAGGCTTGCTGACATCTCGTCCCAAGTGGGCCTCTCCATTCACAAACAGAAAACAAAGACAATGAGGCTGAACGCAACCAGGGAAGAACCAGTCTTGCTTGCTGGCACCCCGTTGGAGGAGGTGGAGTCCTTCACCTATCTCGGGAGCATCATAGACAAAAAAGGCGAATCGGTAAAGCCAGAGCAGCCTTTCTCCAGTTGAAAAAAAGTGTGGAGTTCCAGAGAGCTGTCACAACACACCAAAGTCCGGATTTTCAACTCCAATGTAAAAGCAGTTTTCTTATATGGAGCAGAGACTTGGAGATTGACAAAAACCACAGTCAACAGAGTACAGACCTTCATGAACAGTTGCCTTAGAAGAATTTTGAAAATCCACTGGCCAGATAAGATCAGCAACGTCAGACTCTGGGAGAGAACAGAACAGATAACAGCAGAGAATGAAATTGGGCGAAGAAGATGGGGATGGATCGGTCACAGTCTGAGAAAGCCAGCTTCCAGTATCACTAGGCAGGCATTGTCATGGAACCCCCAGGGAAAGAGGAAAAGAGGTAGGCCGAGAAACTCCTGGCGTCGAGACCTCCAAGCAGACATCAAGAGACTGGGAACCACCTGGAGTAGAATGGAAGGAGAAGCACAGGACAGGAGTTGCTGGAGGTCTCTCGTCGACGGCCTATACCCGGGTAGGGGTGACAGGCGTAAGTAAGTTATACTGCCATGGCCCAGAAACAACACACCGTAATTGATTGATTAGTTTGGGGGTCAACGTCCACGGGAGTGGTAATGGACGGCCCTATCGGGCGGGTTATTGGCGACAGGGACAACGATTGCCTGTCGAGTGCGACCTGAAGACTGCTCAAGTCAGGTGCATTGCCACTGTGCCACTTTGATCCACCAGGACCTTTCAACAGACATGCGATTGCACAAGCCCCTCTTTTCCCCTTGCAACACGGTAATTGCTGATGCGTAACGCCGTGGACGGGGCAGTGATACCGAACTGTAAGAGACCTAGCTCTTTATGAGCTCCCGTGAAGATCTGCGTGCCTTGCAATAATTATCCGTTTGCTTCAGAATTGTTTTCAGGACAAAGCAGAACCCTGTTAGGCCTAATATGGAAACTTGTACTTTCCCCATGCGTGTGGGCTGGTCGTAGGAAAGTTTGCCTGGCAGTTTCATATTCTTTTGTAATTCCACTCCGATGTCTTTTCTCCTGGGGTCTGCCTTGGAAGATCGAACTTGACCGCAGTTTAAAAGATGTAGAAACAGTCCCATCAGACTTTTTCTGTCTGCAAGAGGCATAGATTCTCATAGAGAATCTATGCATCTTGTTGTCATAGAGTATCCCCCTCGTAATTCTTATATTTAGGAATCCCAGATTGAAAGAAGTCGCAGAGATGAGCACAGTTTTAGCCTATTACAGTGCATGAATAAATTCGCGTGAAACCCAGCTCTTGCTCGGGCTTATGTGAATCTATGCCTTTTGCAAATGGGAAAGGATGGATGATGATAGATTATGGTGCAAAGCACTGTCAACGAAATGCCGTCGACTTTTTTTGGTTTTGTTTAATCTCTCCAATATCTCTCCCGTTTTCTTTCTTTGAGTGAAGGCGACGCTTGTCTTTGAGCACAGATGCACTTTACGGATTTTGAAGACCGATTTCAACTGATTTAAAAGTGTGGGCTGGCTTGCAGTCCTCCGCCTCCGCTTTTGTCAGGTCAGAAACGGGTATTTTAGCCGGCGTTTAATATTTTATCTGGAAGCGGACAGTGATACTGTTCTTCTTGTGTGCAGTTTTGTGCGGACAAATAAGCCCGGCAAACAGTAGTGTGTGCATAGTGGACCGGGTGAGACACACCAAATTATTCTCACGCTAGATCAACCCGGCATTCAACGCCAAATCGACGTAACATCACTTTGGCGTACGCCAAAGTGATCTTAGTCGATTTGTCGTTCGGATCGCTCTGTCGTATTCCACTTGTAATAACTTTGCTACGAGTCCTTGACAGTTCGTGACTGTGAAGATCAAGACATTCAGACCGGATTACAGAGTTCCTTTAGTCTTCACGTCTGTCGCGGATTTCGGGAGATTGGTCCACAGTGGGTGATGCTCGATGAGCCTTTTTGGTCCTGATGCTCGCCTGTCAGATTAATCAGTCTCGATGACTCCAGCTTGGTTCCTGAGTCTCGTTTGTTCTTTTCTGGGCGACACACTTGTGCTGCCAGGGTCAGACGCCAAGTTAAACCCTTCTCTGTCGGTAGCGCTTTTTGTAGAGGTGATTCCCGCAGGAATCATCGCGACAAAAATCCCTACCGACAGCCAGAGCGTTAATCAGACACCGCCCATGAGCTGTCACTCCCTCAGGGTCCGTCTGTCCCCAGCGGCTTCTCCGCAGTTTTCAGCAGACGGGCCTGAAGACTCGCTACATTGGACCCTAGGATGCCAGCCGCTCCGGGAGGCAGATGGAATTTAATAAAATTTCAAGGTTGGTACCAGAATAGCTTGGCGCCTCTAGAGGCGCCAAGCTATTCTGACACCACCCTTGAACTAATATCGACCCAGATCTTTTTGTAGTGTATCGGGGATGAAATGCAGACTACTTGCCCTTAAGAGGGCTTACCGCGGACTAAGCGTCCTTGAGACAACCGCCAGGACGGCCGTGGAGCTGAGAGGACGTGACTTTGCATACTTACAGTAGAAACTGGAACACGTGCACGTGGTTGCACATTCGTGAACCGCGATTCCCTCAGCCGTTTCAGTTTTAACTCATTCGACACGTGCCGCCTCCGAATACGCGGTTTATGCCGCGCATCCGGAGGCGGCACGTCTCGAATGAGTTAAAGCGTGCCGAACATACCACACACTGTGAATTTTACCTGGGAAAACCATAACACTCTTTTTTTCCCGAGTGGACAAAGCTCAAAGCTCATATTGCGAGTGTCCAAATTATTGAGTCACCTTGGTGGTTCTTGTTCATATGCGGCGGGGAGGGGTGGAGGTGGTGGGGGGGGGGGGAGGGGAAGGGCGTTTGGGGGGAGTTTGTGTGTTGGGGGGGGGGGGGGGGTCATTGAAATTTCACTTTCCCCAGGTAAAATTCGTAGTATGTTCGTTTTTTAAAACCCCACCCGGGTCTGCCCTGGGGGACTTGGGTGGGGTTAGGTACCTTTTAGTTCCCAGGGTCACCCTGGTCAGCCCCACAGGGTGGGTTTTCCTTTCTATTCTGGGGCATGTGTTTCTGTCTACCCGAGGTCCATTCATCTGTATTTGCCTTTTTAAAACTCTTCCTACTGTCTGCACTGCCTGTAGCTCTTGATGTTGGATGTGTGTTGCCAAATGGTTTTGGCTTTATTTAGGCCCCATGTTGTAGGTTTATTTAACGTAGTGGACCGGCTGGCGACATACATTCAATATTCTGTTTTGTTTTTTTTCACAAGCAGTGCAGGCACGTCCTGAGAAAGCCTTGTTGCTGTTGGGACGTTAAGCAATGTACAATCAATCGTTTTTTTTAAAAAAAAAAAAGTAGTACGTACGACAGTGTGATTTCGCAGAACAGCACACACAACGTTGACATGATTTATTTAATGAGAAAAGGAAAGTTCAGTAGAGCTGTCGTCTATAACAGTTCGGGCATTTCCGCTTAGCCGCTCTTTAGCTCCATTTACTGCCGAGGAAAATCGGACACGACCCAACTGCAAGAGGTGTAGATCCTCATGAGCCCCCGCAGTTGCGGGGGCTCATGAGGATCTACACCTCTTGCCGGAGCCACTTTGTATTCTTGTTCCTTTGACGACTGGGGATCTTTAACCCTTTTAGCCCCAAGGTCCCATTTCTCAAATGTTGGAGGTGTTGCTTCACGACTGTGTACCAGTTGTGGGAGATGGATTCAGGCGCCAAGCTCATCTGGCACTACCCTTGAATTATCATGATCAATCCATCTTCCTGCTGCAGGGTCCCGGGGCTAAAAGGGTTAACGAGGAATTTACCGTGCAATGAGTCCAGAAACGCAGGCAGCGTGCACTGTCAGGGAAGGAGCGGAATACATACACCCTCAGTGTGATCCAGGATCATTTGCACATTCGGCACAAATCATCAGAACGTCACGTTTACTTTTCGGCGAACTTTTGGGGATTCTTTTTTTTTTCTTTTTGGTCACGTGGTCCGTTTGTGACTTTGGATCTGTCTGCTTCAGACCGCTAGGTCGAAATTCTCGTACATGTACCACTAACAAACAAGGCGAGCCCAAGTCCTGATCGCGTCGTGCTCGGCACTCAGGCAAGTGTGAAGTAGCCATTCCTGTTATTGACAGGCTCTCTGGCACCCTCAGGGTGCAGCGTCTCACGGGTTTGCTTTGCTTGTTGGGCGGGCTGGTGACATACATTCAATGTTTGTTGTTTTTCTCCCGCATGTAATGCAGGACTGGTATTTTTGGAGGGGACATTCGTTTCTGTCGGAACGTTGCACAACACAAACGCTTCGGCCCCTGTTTTGTTGTGAACCGGGGTGCGAAATTTCTTTTGGCAACAGAGTTCCCTAATTTCTTTCGCAAACGAGCTCCGTAACAAACAACAACAAAAAAGGGACCCCCAAAAAACAACACACACACACACACACACACACACACACACACACACACACACACACACACACACACACACACACACACGATCAAAAAAACAAAAAAGAAAAAAAACGAAAACAAAAACAAGCCAAAAAAAAAACCACAAAAAAATATACAAACAAGCCAACAAAACAAACAAGCACCCCCCTCCACCCCTCTTCCCCCAAGTCCCCCCAAAAAACAAATTTCCAAACAAACACACCCCCCCCCACACACACACACAAATAAAAAAAAAGATATATATATATATATATATATATATATATATATATATATATATATATAAATATATATATATATATATATATATATATATATATATATATATATATATATATATATATATATATATATATATATATATATATATATATATTATATATATATAAGATAAAAGCGTTGCGCAACTCGGTTGGGAAAAGAAAGTGCGCGCAGGCCGCTCTGGCGGGGAAGTATATATATATATATATATATATATATATATATATATATATATATATATATATATATATATATATATATATATATATATATATATATATATATATAAAATGATGTAGGTCCACTCAATTCTTTTTCTTCCTAGAAACTGCCACGAAACAAATGCACTACTCGGAAGTACACGTTCAAAGAAGTGCACATGCAAAAAATCAGAACTTTATGTTGAATGGCTTCCGAGATGTGTGCTCTTGAATATGACCTAAAATGCCCTCTTTTTTGCATTTTAAAGAAAGTGCTCTGTTTAGACACCTATAAAATCATAACGTGAAGGTAGAATTGTGTGGTGTTTACTATCACGGATCAAAACAACATGTAGATTGTCCTGAATGTTTTTTCTAGCCCCACACATTGATATCTTTGCAATTACAGCACGCCTAAAATGACTAAAAATGCAATTTTGACATGTGTCATAATGAGGCTTTACATGCCTTATACACCCTTCACTAAACACGTTATATCTTCGGTAATTTCATCATAGGCATGTGAGTCAGACACTAAAATGTACACAAAAACACGACCAATTCCCTTCTGTGTGATAATTTCACATTAAATCAAGCACATTTCAGATATGAATATGACAGTATCTTGCATTCTAGCGCTATATCTCATACATGGAATTCTGAATGCATTTCCATCATTTGTCAAATTTACCAGCCGCAGGTCGTCTGTTGGCTATGGAAACAAGCAATGTGGTCATCTACCTCGTGTTTCTTGCTTAAGTTACCTCTTCTTCCTCCTCCCCTGTTCCTGAGAGGGGGTCTGCTGGAGTCATCCTATGTGTCACTATAGCTGGGTGTCTGTCTGGGTTATTGTGCAGGTGATTTCTCCAGAACTAGAAGCATCAAACAGAATTGTTTGAATTTTCATATATCTGGTCAGTATTAGATTAGAAGATGTGTCTTGTACCAAAGCCAAGGTCAAGGTCACAGTAGAAATATAAGGGGTTTGTACACTAAAGGTAATATCACAAAAAGGACGGCTCATTTGATTTAAATTGTTAAAGTAAAGGTACCCCGAAGAAAGCTGCGCAAAGGAAAATTATCTGACCCTCCGAGTGTAAAGGCCCTGGCAGCCGTATGTGTTTTCAGTGCTTCAATTTTTGTCTGTGCGATATCTCAGGAACCACTCTACCGATTTTCGTCAAGTTTTAGTATTTGGTAGCCTTTAGTGTGAGAAATGGTCAGAAGCAAAAACGGAGTTGATACTTTTAAGTGTTAGGTTCACGTCCAGAACGTGAATCTATGTAATGGGCCAGTGGTCGTCCGTCCGTCCTTCGTCTGTCGTAAACTTCAACGTTGGCATTTTCTCGGAGACTATTCAATCCACACCCTTCAAACTTGGGCCAAAGATATAATGGTGTGCTAATACCTTTCTACACATACCAAATTCAGTGACCTCTCTCAAGATCAAATTCACAGGGGATTAGAAAATAGATTAAACAAATACACATTTTAACCAACAACAAAAAAAAAAAAAAAAAAAAAAAAGAGAAGATTTTCTGAAATACTGGTAACTGCTCTAGACAGGGGCTCACGTGCTTCAGAGAGATGCTATTCGTTACGAGTGGGAGGGGATGGGGGTGGGTAGAGACAAAGGCTCATGTCCTTCAGAGAGGTGCTATCCGTTGGGGGACGCGGGAGGGGTGGGGGGGGGGGATAAGGATTCTGGATTCGGGTAGGTCTTTTTTTTTCAACTGCGTAACCCTTTTCTGGGGTTTGCTTACGTCAGCAAAAGCAAGAAAGGGCAAACATTTTGCACTCATCGTTTCACGTCAGTGGCACTCACTGAAGGGCACACCTTCTTTACACCTTATGGATGCTAGCTGCAGTCGTACAGACATGAATCTGCTATGATTGCAAAAGAAGAAAAAGATGCAGTCGTTTGACTGAGATGCTGGTCGGCTGAGAAGATAGGGAAGATTGGTTGGTTGGTTGTACATTGCTTAACGTCCCGACAGCAACAAGACTTTCTCAGGACGTACATGCACTGCTTGTGAAAAATAAAACTAAACAGAATAATAGAATGTATGTCGCCACCTGGTCCAATACGCTAAATAAACCTAAGACCATTTAGCAGCACACATCCAATATCAAGTGCTACAGGCGGCGCAGACAGTAAGGAGAGTTTAAAAAGGAAAATACAGGTGAATGGACCAAGGGTAGACAGAAACACATGAGTGGACTGGAAAGGATAAGTGGTCTGGGACTGTTGCACTCATTTCTTGGTCGAGATATTCCTGTCTTTCGTCAAGTCTATATTTTCTAAGAATGGACCGAACTCGAGATGCCAGACTTGCTTGCCACCGCCCAAAATAGAACTCAGTGGAGAGCACTGTCTGTTGCTGCTGCCTTTCAGTCCCCCCAACGCCCAGTTCGGGCAAGGGACTGATGATGATGATGATGATGATATTTTCTTATTTGACGGATACGCGTCTGTGTCATAGAAAGTACAGGATAGACAGGCAAACCTTCAGAGTAGCAAGTCTCATTAAACAATGAGTTGAATATCTGGTCATGGTGTTGTTTGTCGTCATTGTGTCATATATTCAGATGTAAGAAAAGTTTGTTGATTGAGATGAGGGAGGTTTTGATTGATCCTCCTCGTTTCCTCTGCTGAATTCTGTCTGATAGTGTCTTGAAGTGTTTGTCTAAATAAAATTAAAAGCAATCGAAACTATTTGTTGTTCAATGTGATTTTCTTTTATCTATAGTAAGAAACTGACAAAAAGAGAATAACTTCAAAAATAAAATATAATAATAATAATAATAATAATAATAATAAAAATATTAATACATGTAATAATAATATAATAATGTGTGTTCGTATCAATTGAATTGCTTTATTTACAAGTACGTTACGACGACCAGAAAAAAATAAAACCCAAATAAAACAACAACAAAAAAACCCATTTTTTTTTTCATAGTTTAGGCAGTCAAAACCAAACGAGCTGACATTCTGAAAAATTCATCTGCTAACTGGCAAAGAGTTGTCGTTTTTGTTGTCGTCTAAAACGGTTATTTCAAAGAAACCGTCGAACATATTAATTTGTCTAAGAAAAATTCAAGTGCAACTCTGAAGTATGGCAGTAAATACGGCGTGAATTTCAGTAGGACTAGACTTGTCAAAGCTGTAATTTAGGTCAAAAGAAATTATACCCCACGAGAAGGGCGTGAACTTCAGGTTAGAAATAATAATAATACCGGTTATTATATAGGCGCTTTTTCCCAATTCTGCGAATCGGCTCAGAGCGCCGCGAACTGAACCCAACACGCACGCTGACGTGACACACGCATTCACTCTGAAGACAAACACAGTGCAAGACAAACACAGGACATTCACGTGGTGCAAAGGGTCAGTTCAGCTTCTGAGGTTTCGGAAATTTGGATCGCTTGTATTTGAAATTTATATAGTGGCCTGAAACCGGTACCATAGGGGAAATCGACTGCACACAGTAAAAATTATCTGTTAGTCCAAATAATCAATTCTATCAATCAGTGTTAGTTTATAATGCTGAAAATTTCTTTGCCTATCATTAATGATAACCATTTTGACCCCAGCTGGGTTCGAACCCGCGACCTTGCGGGCGACAGTCGAACGCTCTGCCACCTCAGCTACTTGGCTCCCCATGATGGTGAAAGAGTGATGCCGGGAGTATTAACTCATTCAGCCCAACGGCCGTATTTCCCAAATTATGGAGGCGTCATCTAATGACTATCCACCAGTTGCAGGAGATGGATCGACCCTGATAATTCAAGGGCAGTGCCAGATTAGCTAGACGCCGACAGGCGCCCAGGTAATCTGGCCGACTACCCTTGAATTATCATGGTCGACCCATCTCCTGGTGTAGTGCGTAAGGGCTGAATGGGTTAAAGCTTGACGCGCATCGATTGGTACGGTAACTCGTAGTTTACAGCTCGGCCGGCCGGTGTCTGTGGGCTGTTGTGGAAAAGGGTGCTCGCTGGGCAGATCGATGTCAGCAGACGACTCTAAAGACAATCTGAACAGACGTCGGAGGCCCAATCTGATCTGCAACTCCGGCACTCCCTGGACTCCGCTGCAGCCAGTTGTTGATTCTCACCACCGTGGCTGTCGGTAGTTTTGTTGAGCTGATAGATATCTGCAGCAGTCACCCAAAGGCTGAACTTACCTGAAACATTGTTGTACTTACACAAATCCGAACGTTCATGTCAAATACCCAACAAAAGGGGGGGGGGGGGGGGGGGGGGAAACACGCTTAGAAAGATAAGTTCAACACAGCTTATTAAATTTTCAAAATGCGCAGACAGAAATATGTGCGTTTCGAAAATTTCATAAACTGGCATGTACTTGATCTTTCTAAGAGTGCTTCTTTCTTAACTGGGAATTTGCATTTTATACGCTTGGTCTGGAGACCTTATTGGTCTGGAAATTTTAACAAAATCCCAAGTTTGGAATTTGTCCGCTGAAGCCGCTGAAGCATTTCAGGAAACACTTGTGTGTACACGCACTGCCCATGCGTTAACCCGTTTACTCCAACACCCTACAGCAGGAGATTGATTGAACATGATTGAACATGATAATTCAAGGGTGGTGCCAGATTAGCTTGGCGCCTTCAGGCGCCAAGCTAATCTGGCACCACCCTTGAATTGTCATGTTTAATCCACCTCCTGCATCTGGTACATAGTCGTTAATTCAGTAACACTTCGAAATTTTTTGGGGAAATACGCCCGTGGGGCTAAAAGGGTTTAAAATATTTACAGAGCAACTGCCACTCGGGCGGCGGCCATCCATGAAGGATGAGAAACGAAAGTGCTCTTCGATTATTGTTCGATCGGACAGTTGTCGATATCTCTCGGGGGAGGTCTGCTCTGCCGTTCCCGCCTTGTGGAAGTCCGTCCGCTATTTTTTTTTTTTTTTTTTTGGTCCACCTACAAGAGGCATAGATTCTCATAAGCCCCTGCAGCAACAGAGGCTTATGAAAATCCATACCTCTTGTTGACTACAGCTGCGGCTGTTTCTCAAATTCAGGGGCCAGTAGCACGCGTGAGCTTAGACCTGCGCCAGACACTAAGCAAGGTGCTCCGCTGTCGCGGAGCACCTTGCTTAGTGGCTGCGCAGGACTAAGCTCATCGCAGAGCACCTTGCTTAGTGGTTGGCGCAGGACTAAGCTCATCGCAGAGCAATAGTGGTTGGCGCAGGACTAAGCTCATCGCAGAGCACCTTGCTTAGTGGCTGGCGCAGGACTAAGCTCATCGCAGAGCACCTTGCTTAGTGGTTGGCGCAGGACTAAGCTCATCGCAGAGCACCTTGCTTAGTGGCTGGCGCAGGACGAAGCTCATCGCAGAGCACCTTGCTTAGTGGCTGGCGCAGGACTAAGCTCATCGCAGAGCACCTTGCTTAGTGGTTGGCGCAGGACTATAAGCTCTTCGCAGAGCACCTTGCTTAGTGGCGCTTGCTTAGTGGCTGGCGCAGGACTAAGCTCATCGCAGAGCACCTTGCTTAGTGGTTGGCGCAGGACTAAGCTCACTCGCGCAGCTGGCTGTGCGATTTTATTTCGCGTTAGTACTACTTGTTCTCGCGTTATGATGTACAGGTCTTCTCCTCTTCTTCCGTTTATTTTTCTTTACCCACGATGCCACGTACATGAAGAATAAATTCACACGAGCCCCATCTTTGCAAACGCAGGGACTCAAGGTCATGTGAACCTATGCTTAGGGATCGGTCGTCAGATTTACTCACCATCCCATCTGCGCTCCTCCAGCAGAGTAAGTTATCGGAGGCAGGGTTCGAAATACTTTTAAAAAAAGTACGGGCCGGCCCCACAGGAAAGTAAGGGGGCCCCACAGGAAAAAGTAAGGGGCTCTTGAACCGTCGCATGATTTATACGGACAGGACTGCGAAACATAGGAACTCTCCTTCGCGGGAGGAAGCGGTTTTAGCTAAAAGAAGAATAGCGAGCTGCAGACAGCAGAGTGAACGTATCACGCTAGACCACTATGCAGCAAAGAGAGGTTGATGCAATGCGTACCGTGCTAAAAAAAAAAAAAAAGCCAACCGCATGTATTTGGTGAAAGGTTCATGACCCGTCTCGGGACAGTGCTGATGCGCTGAGTACCGCCTACCGCTGCCGCTTTGAGACAAAGTAGGTCTGAAAAGAACTGAGGGGGGCACGTGGACATGAAGTTGAGAGCCCGATGCCAAAGTAAGGGGCTTTTTGCCCCGCGCCCCCGGTTATTTCGAACCCTGTGAAGTGTGTAACTGGCAATTCAGGTCCAGCAGTCCTGTGATGTCTCCGTAGCGTGCTGGATGCCATGATAGAAAGGGATCCCAGTCCGGTTTTTTTCGCGGCACAGGTCATTTGAGGCTTGTTCTTGTTCCGTAGGGGACTTTTCTACGGATTTCCTGGCACGCGCGTGTTTTTCTTGTGACTGAGTTGTGAAGTAGTGGAGAAAACGTGCTGTGTATTGTGTGTAAAAAGAGGTGACAGTCAAGCGTGTAGAATGCAAAGAAGGACCCAGCGGAGAAAGAAACACGGTTAGAAAAGACAGTTACAACACAGTTTATTAATATACATGCCACTTCAGTTACTTCGTCGCTGACAAGATAAGTAGCGACAGAATTTTATACGTATTAGTCTCTTCTTTTTTTTTGTTTTGTTTGTTTGTTGAAAAATATGAAATATAGGTTCAGTTGTATTTATCTTTTCGAAACGTGTTTCTTCTCCGTTGGGTTCTTCTCTATGTTTTGTATAGGACGGCAAAATACAATAAGGACGTCCGTTTTTTTTTTTTGTGAAAAGCGAACTTTTCACTGTATTACAATGACAAACTCGTTTTTCACCAAAAATGGACTTAATTCATTAAGCCCTGAGAGCGAAATGATCATATATGTATCTGAGGTCTACGTCGCAGTTCTAGGGACATATTGACCATGATAGCTCAAGGGTGGTGTCAGAATAGCTTGGCGCCTACAGGCGCCAAGCTATTCTGACACTACCCTTGAACTATCATGGTCGATCCGCATCCTGTCGTCAGTATCAATACTATCATGTCAGGCGTTATGGGTTCATGTTTTTTTGTTGTCCTAAGTCGGTATTGGATTCTGACCGAGTGTTCATGACTGGTTAATAAGTTCACTGTGGTTATTAGGTTAATAGGTTAAAAACACGGGCCAGGGCTCCACCGCTTCCACTTTGAAGGTGATGGTGACTTATGTTCAGTGCGGACACTTCAATTTGTGCGCCGTAGATTTTCTAGGATTTACGGATGAGTCAGAGCCTCTTGTACGTGTATCAGTCAGGGTCAGTCAGAGGCCGTTTGCAGGCCTGTCACGGCGACATTCAATCAGAAGTCACTGGCCTGTCACCGTGACATTCAATCAGAAGTCAGTGTGACTTTTTTTGTTGTTGCTGCTGAACTGATGTGTCTTGTAACCGTGCGGGGAATATTTAAGTGTTTTTATACCGCCAGGTAAGTTGCTTGGTTATGTTAGTTCGCGGTTTGAATTGATAGCCCACACCACAAGAATGATAACAGGGGCGGAGGGGGGGGAGAGGAGGGGGTGGGGGTGTCCGCCCCTGGATAATGGATGGCACGAATGACCCGGGTTATAGGGGACAACAAGAACAACTGTTGCCTGTGGGGTACGACCTGAACATCGATCTGTTCAGGCGCACTGCAGATGTGCCATTTAATTTACCAACGACCTTCATCCGAACCGCTATAAAGCTGAAACAATTCCGTCTTTTCCCTGGATTACCGCCATCAAGAGAAACCTCACCTCGTTCCATTTCAATAAATGACTTCACAGGTTGAAAGCGCGGTTAACTACTGCAGTGTTTTTTTTTTTTTTTTTTATTCCTTAGCCCCTTCACTGCAAGTGGACGCAAATTACGCTTCTCAAATCTTGGCGAATTCAACGCAAAGAACGCCTGCCGCCCAAAGAACGCGGATACAAATGGGTGCCAGCAAGAGGCTCAGCTCAACTGCGGGGGCTCATGAGGATCTGTGTCTCTTGCAGTTGGCTTGGGTTCATCGAAGGGGTTAACTTTCAGCGCCTTCTGAGGGATATGGATAGCTCACAGGCAGTGCCTGATAAGCCTGGCGCCTGCAGGCGCCAGGCTTATCAGGCACTGTCTGTGAGTAGCCATAGTCGATCTGTTTCTCGCCACTCGGTTTTAAAACTCCGCCCTTGGAAGTGGAAAAGTTAAACTTTTAATGGAATACTCCTACACAGATGTCGCATCAGTTTCGCAGCGGGCAATTAAGCTTCTCACTCCAGGGACATGTGTACCTCTTCGTCTGCAAGCTGCATGGATCCCCACGTTGTCAGGGGCTATGAGCATTGATACCTCTTGCACGCCTTGCGTTGCATCTGTGTTTTCTGACACGGAGGACGTTTTAAGTTTTTTTTTCAGGCAGACGCTGAATTGATTTTTTTTTTTTTTTTTTTTTTTTTTTTAACGAAGCAGGAACTTTACATTTCACAATCCCGCAACGATCGCAGTTCTTATGTATAGTCAAGAGACGTAGATTTCTCATGAGGCTCCCCATCATTCGAGGGCTCTTGATGGCTGCACGCGTTTACGTCTTTTCCTCCTCAGGTCGTCAAGCGTTCAGGAACTGTCCATTTTACACAGCAAATCGCAAATTGAGAAGTTATCTCGCGTATTTGCGGGTCAGCAGTGAGATGTGTTACGCGTGACGCGGTTAACCCGTTCGCTGGCAGTGGACGCAGACTGTGAATTGAGAAGTTATCTCGCGTGTTTGCGGGTCAGCAGTGAGATGTGTTACGCATGACGCGGTTAACCCGTTCGCTGACAGTGGACGCAGACTGTCAATTGAGAAGTTATCTGGTGTTTGCGGGTCAGCAGTGAGATGTGTTACGCGTGACGCGGTTAACCCGTTCGCTGGCAGTGGACGCAGACTGTGAATTGAGAAGTTATCTGGTGTTTGCGGGTCAGCAGTGAGATGTGTTACGCGTGACGCGGTTAACCCGTTCGCTGGCAGTGGACGCAGACTGTGAATTGAGAAGTTATCTCGCGTGTTTGCGGGTCAGCAGTGAGATGTGTTACGCGTGACGCGGTTAACCCGTTCGCTGGCAGTGGACGCAGACTGTGAATTGAGAAGTTATCTCGCGTGTTTGCGGGTCAGCAGTGAGATGTGTTACGCGTGACGCGGTTAACCCGTTCGCTGGCAGTGGACGCAGACTGCTTTTGAAAACTTTGTGAAAGTGCCCCAGCCGTCGAAGGAACATGGATACTTCGATATTTTAAAAATAGATAGATATGTATGCTTCGGAGACGCACTACAATACAATACAAAGTGGTTTCTGGAAGAGGCATAGATCCTCATGAGCCCCCGCAAAGCGGGGGCTCATGAGGATCTGTGCCTCTTGCAGTTGGTTGGTGATCATTTTTTCTAGGCAGTGAGGGGTTAGGGACTAGAGGTACGGATGAAAGACGAACTGTTCGTTAATGCGCTTTAAAAATTAAATATTTTTTAAATTTATTTAATTTTTTTTTGTGAAAATGTTCTTCTGGAAAGTGTCTTTATAACAAAACCATGTAGCATGTGTGCTGGTCTGTGACTTTGGACCTGACGCCCCAAGGCCGTACGGGCGAAAATCACAGGTGGCCATGTTTCCGAGTTCGATTTTTGCAATAGATGTTAAGAAAATAGAAAATGTTGTTTGGCGCAGTATTAGTGAGCTAAAGTCGTTTGCGCTAAGAAGATTACTGACGGTCTCCAGCCTAGTCGTAATGAGCTGAAGTCACTTGTGCTGATGCCATGACTTGAACACAGACATAAAGTGTATCCTGAAGGTTATGTGCATGTTCCTACGGCGTGTGGATGATGCAGTGGGGCGTCTAGACCACGATGTCACATGCTTTGAACTAGGATACGATTCAGAATTTAAACCCTCACCCCACCCGTCTCCCGTAGCCATGACTATCGACCTCTTCAGATTTGTGTTTGATCAACAGAGGGTCAGCAGCCAAGATTACTCGATATTCTTTTTTTTTGCCTCGAGAAATTTAATCCACAAGTTTACGTGCTAACACAAGTCGATTTAATATCGATGTCTCTTCAAACCTTTTAACCCTTGCACATTACTATACGGTACATGTTCAAGGGTGGTGCCAGAATAGCTTGGCGCCTGAGCAGTTCGTTTGATGCTGGTCCCTACGTGCAGCGTTGTGGAAGGAGGTGCCATTTATCTAAAGATAGCATACATGTATAAACGAGACAGTGCGAACAGTTGACAGGAATCATCGCGACAAAAACCGCTACCGACAGCCAAAGGGTTAGCCTTTATTGTCTGGAGAAGGCCGCTATGATTGAATGAACGAATAAAGGAACAGACGAACAAAGGAGATAATGTACAAGTTCAGTTCACTGATATATAATGCGTCCCTGTGGTAGCTGACGTTATGCGATGATTTATCATTTTAGTGCCACTCATGGTGATTTCTAACATTGGTTATGTCGTGCAACGGAATCTTATCGTGTGTTCGTTTCAGGTGCTACACTGGCCGTTCTGGTTGTCTTTCTCTAAACAGCTGGCCGGTCTTTGGCTTGTATAGGGCGCCCGCTATTGCCGTCAAAATGTGAGGATTAGGCCCACACAAAGTTCTTATCACTATCGTGACAGGAAAACAAACAGATCGCTTTCTTCAATATTTTAGCCCCGGATCCCTACAGAAGTTCAGGTGCCAAGCTAATCTGGCACTACCCTTGAATTATCATGGTCAAGCCATCCCCTGCAACTGATACACATGGTCGTTAGGCGACACCTCCAAAATTTGAGAAATGGGACCTTGGGGCTAAAAGCGTTAAATCTTTCGTGTGTGTGTGTGTGTGTGTGTGTGTGTGTGTGTGTGTGTGTGTGTGTGTGTGTGTGTGTGTGTGTGTGTGGGGGGGGTGATCATGGAGAACAGGAGAGGACTGAATCTGGCGTTATTTGTCCCAAACCAGTATTTCCATTTTTGAGAAAAGCGAGATTTTCATTGTCATGCAATGAAAAATTCGCTTTTCTCAAAAGTGGACATGCTGGTTTTTGCTAGATAACGGCAGAAGTCAGCCCTGTGAAGGCAAAAGACAGAATTCGTTAACAGGAGAAGAGCCGGTCTGTGCAGGTTGTTTTATTACAGCCGGGCTGTATTGTGTATCAAAATTAAAACGAGCTGTGTCATGGTCACGTGATGTGATTTGTTTACGGCAGGGTGTAATATAACTTACAAAGTGAATGTATGCCGCGGTCATAAGCAGCGATTCTTTTATAACAAGGAGCGATCTAAAGTGAGTTATACCGTGATCACGTAGTGACATTTTTCTCTCACAAGGTGCGATATGAAGTGAACAGTACTGATGTCACGTGATTGTGATTTTTCTGCGGCGTAGTTTGATTGAAATTGAAATCCCATGATCTCGTGATGCCATTATTATATGGCAAAGTGTGATATGAAGTGAATGTTACTGATGTCACTTGATTGTGATTTTTTCTGCGGCTGAGTTTGATTGAAAGTGAGAGGCAGTGATCACGTGATGCGAGTCTACCGCTTCATTGTGTGATATACAGTGCATTCTGCTGATCAGAACAGGTGGCGAATTTATTGCCCCAGTCCTCTACACGCCTGGCGGCTGCAAGAGGCACAGATGCTCATGAGCCACTGCGACGATCCGTAAGAGGCATATCGTCTGCTAAACCTGTGTGACAATCCGCAAGAGGCATAGATTCTCATGAGCCCCTGCAGTTGCAGGGGCTCATGAGAATCTATACCTCTTGGTGTTTTTCCTCCTAGCTGTTTTTCTTCAATAATCACTCGTCCAGCTCAATCCAGCAGCCCCCAAAACATAGATTCTCATGAGCCCTAGCAGGCTGCACGTGCTCACGAGAATATGTGCCTGTTGCGGGCAGAGGTCGGCTCCATTTACATGCATCCTCGTGGTAGTGAGGTTACGTTTGGAAAGCGAAGTAATGGCTGATACGCAGTTTGTACCATAAGCCTGGACCACACTCCAAGCCTGGACAGTATCTCCAAGAGGCATAGATACGGGCTCATGAGGATCTATGCCTCTTGGGGGATGAGTCTATGCGTTACATCCGCCGTGACTTCGCTCTCTTTCGTTGTTGGGAGTCGTTCGGCGCAAACGAAACCTCGGTAGTGAGTCTGCCGGACCGAGTGAGGTCTCCGACGGCCATGGTTTTTTTTTTTATGTTTTCCATGATAAATCGACGTAACCCGTGTGTGGGGTTGAGATAGTAGTCGTGCAGAAATTGAGGAAAATCGAAGGGACACACCGCAGATGAAAAACTCGCCCGTGTGCAAGAGGCGTAACTTCTCTAGGAGCCCGTGCATGTGTGTGCAGGATCCCATGAGAGTTTATATCTCTTGCTTGCAAGAGAGATAGGTCCCGTGTCCGTTCTGTTGAATTCGCACCTGAGGGTCTAGCACGCTGCTGAGTGTGTCACTTCAGATAGCTTTGCAGTTTACCTCGGCTCTTGAACTCCCAGAACTAAATGACTTCCATCCTATGGAATGGATGTCATTTAGTTTAGGGAGTTTAAAGAGTTAGAAACGCACGTTTACGTCTGTGAGTACACAGCAGGATATTGCTTGATAGAACACGTGTGCGATTTGTGTTTAGGCCAGCATATTTACATCTGTTAATGAGTGTTTTGCGATCATAAATCATCGCGCGAACACATTACAAGCAGTTGTGCGCTCATTTTCGTATTGCAGTGTTTGGCTTATTGTAGTGCAGAGTTTGTGTAGGTAGACGGTCGTGCAGGAAACGAACTAAGAATCGATTGACCCTTGACATATGTTTGCTTTTCACAAAGGGATGTCGGAGTATTCTGTTGAAATGTGACGCCATTATGTCGCATCAGTTATGTAGGAATAGTCGGTTTATTTGGAAGCCAAACCTGTGTGTCCTTGTTGGAGATAACGCTAGCCTGATAAGCATACAAAATGTTGATTAACCCTTTCAGCCCCAAGGTCCCATTTCTCACATTTTGGAGGTGTTGCCTAATGACTATATAGGTACCGGTTGCAGGAGATGGCTTGGCCATGATAATTCAGTGGTAGTGCCAGATTAGCTTGGCGCTTTCAGGCGCCAAGCTAATCTGGCACTACCCTTGAATTATCATGGTCAAGCCATCTCCTATTTTAGAGACTCGGGGCTAAATGGGTTAACCATAGAACCTATTCATCATGACTCAATTATCGCCAAGGTCGCATTTTCCGAATTTTAGAGGCGTAACCTAATAACGGTGTACCAGTTACAGGAGATGGATCGGCCATGCCATGGAAATTCAAGGGTAGTCAGATTAGCTTCCAAGCTAATCTGGCCCTACCCTTGAATTACCATGGTCGATCCATCTCCTGCTGTAGTTCGTCGGGGCTCCATAATTTAACAGACGCAACAGCTGGAGACGGGGGGATCGTCCATGATAGTTAACCATGAACCTTCGTGGTCGATCCGCAGTCTGTCATCTCGTGTCAGGGTGTAGTGGGTTTTTATCTCAACAGCTAATTTATTCAAATGTTCGATTTAGTTTGAAATGTATAAACTTTGGCCATTGCTTGGTATGTTTTGTTTTGTTTTTTGTTTTGTTTTTTCTTCAGGCTAGGATCCTCATCCCAATGTGGCAGATTGAGGAAATAATGCGGGTTACACATTTGTTCATCAGTTTGTTGTTCGATTTCATCTTTTATGTTTATTGTTTTCTCTTTGTCACTGTGCAACAATGTTACGTGTTATTTTCACTGTTCAGTTTCTTTTGATGTGAAGGGCTGGGCGCAGTCTTTCAGAGTGAAACTTTGTTTTGACTCGTTTCGTTTTACTGTCAGCCGTGAACGGTATCTACGTCCTTGTGCGCGCAGCCAGGACCAGGATTTTAATAGGTCAAGGGTGGTGACAGAATCGCTTGGCGCCTGTAGGCGCCAAGCGATTCTGGCACCACCCTTGAACTATCTAGGTCGATCCGTCCCCTAAAAAGTACTGTAAACAGGGTTCAACCCCCCGCCCCAACAAAATAATAATAATAATAATAATATTTTAAAAAATTAAATAAAATAATAATAAATAAATAAATAATAAATAAATAAAATAAATAAACAAATAAATAAATAAATAAAAATAAACAGGAAAACAGAAAAAAGGGATATCAATTATAATGCTTTTTTTAAATGCACCTTTTGCTAATCAGCACACGCGGGCCATTGACTTGTCTGTTACAGCACATATTGTTTTTCGCGACACACAATATATACATAATTATATTGTGAACCCACAGCTGTGGCACATTTTAACTTGTGTGTGCCAGGGTCAAGCTGCTGACATTTTAAAATCGTGTCATTGTGCTTCGCACAAAGGACGTGGTGATCAAAGTTCCACGCGTGACTAGTTAACCCCTGTATTGCCGTGAAAAATCAAACGCGATCCGATTGTAAGAGGCATAGATCCTCACCAGCCCCCCGAGTCGCGGGGGGGGGGGGGGGGACCTCCTGAGGATCTATGCCTCTTGATGACACCATTTGTATCCATGTTCCTTGAATGGCTGGGGCTTTTTCAGAAACACTTGCAATCAGCAACCATTGGCATTGAGGGAGTTAGCTTTGCGCCCGGAATCGCCGTCAGGACGGCTCATGCCGTTCAAAGATGTCCAAGGTAGTGCCAGATCGCATTAACCCTTTGCCGGCTGTCGGTAGCGGTTTTTGTCGCGATGATTCCGACAGGAATCATCGCGACAAAAACCGCTGCCGACAGCCAAAGGGTCAGTGCCTCTGCGGGTGGCGAGGTGGCCTAGGCACTAGCTTTGAGCTATCGATCACCGTCAGTCCATCTCCCGCGGTTTGCTTGGAAAGTGAAAGAGGGGTGTGTGCTATTTCTGTTCACCTACTGTCTATGTGTGTGTGTGCCTGTGTATGTGCGCGCGGCTGCACTGAAAAAGCCGCCACCAGACAGGTTTCGATCCGATCTGGCCTCACCGGGGCCAGGCACATAGACCCCTCCTCGTCTGCAAGAGACATAGATGCTCATGTCCCTGCGGCCGCAGGGGCGCATGAGCATCTATGTCTCGTGCCAGCAAACGTCTGGCCAGATTTACATGTCAGTAAGAGGATTTTCGGGGTTTGAATCTGGATTAAGTATCAAAGTGAGGAGGAGGGAGAAAGAAAGAGAGGGAGACAGAGTAGGTAAGGACCGCGGGAGCACATGAAAATATATTTTGTCTCGTGCGGGAGAAGGAGATTTTCCGGGACTTAGCCGTCGACTTTCGTCCCACAGAGTAGAGAAAGGGAAATTCCGGAGACGCGCAGCCTGCGTAAAGCAAATGACTGCAGTGCAGTCAGACGCTATATTGGGCAACGTATCGCACAGGGGAGAAGACGTTTTGATGAAGGGGATGCACGGTATATGCGTCAACACACTGGTTGTCGGTAGCGGTTTTTAGTGGTCGCGATGATTCCTTCAGGAATGCGTGAATTCAGGAATCATCTCGACAAAAACCGCTACCGACAGCCAAAGGGTTTAACGCATTCGAGACTAGCCGCTTTCGGACACGCCGAGTGTCGCATGTCGCGAATGGTTAGGCTAACGGTGGGTACAAGTATTGGTGGTTGTGTGTGTGGGATCATTACAGGAGTGATATACAGTAGTGGTTACAGGAGTGAGCTACTGGCTGATCAGTGGCTGTGTGCTTTAAATGCGGGAGGTGTGTGAGTGTTCGACGAAGTTCTCAAGTACTGGAATAATCCACTGAGGAGTACACTACAGTTTTGGAGGTAGACCGACCTTTAAAGCACCATTAGGCATAAAATTGAAGACCCATTTCAGCACCATTTGTGTCTGTTATGCCTTGTCGACACACGTAATGAACTGTAACAGCAGTTTGAACGCGCAGCAAAAGCACATGTCCAATCGCACTTATTTATTCTGCGCTGCCGTTAGTGTGTCAATCTATTTTTTAGCAGTTTCTGGTTAAAAAAAAAAGCGTAGTATTTCTAGAACGGAGTGGAGTCATTGCCAGGTTACTTGATTTAAAGACGACGTGTGCTGAACTGGATTGAACTGTGTCTAAAATGAACCACAGCTAGACCTGTGTGTAGCGTTTCGTAACCATCTGTTACAGAAGTGTATCTTTGAACAGTTAAGCGGTAGTGGGCCTTCAAGGGCGTCAAGCTATTCTGGCATCAACCTGGAACTGTCCTAGTCGACCTGTCTTTTTAAACTAGTCTGTTTGGGCTCATGTGGATCTGTGCTTCGTTTAACCTCGTTTATATCCAAGTGCCTCGGGCGTACACTAAGGTGAAACCACAACAGTGTCAGACACCGTTTCTAGCTGTTGGCGGTGAAGGCTTTTGGTCCTTTCTGCTATCGGTACCGCTTTTTGTCGAGGGGATTTGTGAAGGGTACCCGCCACCCGAAGGGTTAAGGGTTGTCGTAGTGCTTTTTTTGTGTGTTGTTGTTCGAGGTGGTTCCTGCAGGATTCGCTTCAACAAAAATCGCTACCTACAGCCAAAGAGTTTACTTATTCAAGGAGCCCCGCATCAATAACTACAAAACGACACTTTCGCAGCTATTGACGCGGGGCGATTTGAATGATTTAAGTGCTCTGATGGCGCTCTTTGAGTGTGTTATTGTGTGGGGCTGCTGACTCTTTAAGGAACCGCTTCGATTTTTTTGTGATTGTGTAGAACTTTACAATGAGGTTGTTGTTCTTCGGTCATTGTTCTCACAAACAAGGTAGCGGCGCAGAGCCGTGTCCTTCACCGGCAGTTTGGGCGAAACAGTGCATGACGTCCATCCACGTAGGACACTATGATCTAATGCAGTTTCCTACCATGTTCGAAACCTTGTGTCAGTTGCATTCCCCACCCGGGTCTGCCCTGGGGGACTTGGGTCGGGTTAGGTATTTTTTAGTTCCCAGGGTCACCCTGGTCAGCCCCACAGGGTGGGTTTTTCTCTCTATTCTGGGGCATATGTTTCTGTCTACCCTTTACTCAAACCTGTCAGTTGCATGAGTGAGCTTATTCCTGCGCTGGCCATTAAGCAGGGTGCTCCGCTGTAGTGGAGCACCTTGCTTAACCTGTTCAGCGCCGAGAAAATTTGAACGCTATCCATCTGCAAGAGGTATAGATCCTCATGAGCCCCCGCAGTTGCGGGGGCTCATGAGGATCTATGCCTCTTGCTGGCACCACTTTGAATCTATGTTCTTGGGCTTTTTGGTGTTAAATTAACGAAGACTGCAGAAACAGCGTGAGCTGGCGCTGAACGGGTTAACTCATTTGCGGTCAGCCGCATCCGGATGCGGCTGGCCGCGAATGCGTTAATGGCTGGCTCTGACTCCTTGTGCTGTTGAACCTTTCTCCAGTCGAAATAGCGAGACAGAGACTGGTAAACAATCATGGTAAGGCTGGACGAGCCGTGAATCAATCCGCGGTGGACGTCACGATCGACTGTAGGTTTCTCACCCAGTGTGGTGTGAGACACGCTGGATTCAAAACCCAGACAGAACGCAAACAACATGACAAATGACGTTTTCAGACCAACTGACGCGTATGCACTGTGCCCCTTGCAAAGCTCGCTGAGGGATTGGCAAATCAGCGAGGCTTTTTCATTAGGAAATATTTCAACACCAGATTCGGCTCAAAGACAACAGCTAGGTCTTGACAGCGAGGACGACTCTCATATTCTCAGATAGAAGGGACTTTTTTTACTTTTATTTATTTATTTATTTATTTTTTTTTTTTTGGGGGGGGTGGGGTGGGGGGGGGGGGGGGGGGGGGGCATTGTTCATCCTGTCTTGTTTGTGTACAAGAAGAGCGGTGTGTAGGGATGTCCAATCATGGTTAGGTGATACAGACTTTTAGCCAGTCCTCGGCGGACCGTACCATGTGGCGTCGTCAGTCATCCCCTTAACCCATGTAACCCAATGGAGAAGTTCTCGATCGACCATGATAATTCAAGGGTAGTGCCAGATTAGCTTTGCGTCTTCAGGTACAAAGTTTCATCTGGCACTACTCTTTAATTATCATGGTCGATCTATTACCTGCTTTAGGGTGTTGGCGTTTGGGTAGTAGAAAATAGCACCGATGGTGATGTGGAGTTAGATGGAATAGGTTTCGCAACGATCACCCCACGCGTGTGGACCTCAGTCTGTTGTCTTCTGTCCTTATTTGAGACCCCAAGGGTATCAAACCCGTCATCGCAGCGCAAACTGTTTTGTAACTTCGGTGCATTGATTTGTTCATACACTAGGAGCGTGTTTCGAAAGCTTATTTCGGAATCGGCACGCTGCACCTGACTTCGCCTTTTTAACCTTTTGGCTGCTTTGCAGGCAGCGCTTTTTTTTTTTTTGTTTTTTTTGTTTTGTCGAGACGATTTCTGCAGGAATCGCCTCGACAAAAACCGCTGCCGACAGCCAAAAGGTTAGGCGGAAAACTCCGTTTGCAAAAGAAGCGCAGAACCTCGTAAGGACCAATGCCCGGAGATTTAACCCTTTTGGCTGTCGGTAGCGATTTTTGTCGCGATGACTCCTGCAGGAATCACCGCGACAAAAACCGTTTCCGACAGCCAAAGGGTTAACAGAAATGAACATCTGTTGTTTTTGAATGTCGGGTCCTGCGAAAAAGCCTTCTCAATTTTCAAAGTATAGTCTACTTTGCTGATAACAAGGTCGGACATGACAAAGGTCGAATTGCACAACACTTTTTTTCCTCAGAGGACCTGAAAGCACTATGTCTGTGTAAATTACTTCGCTCATGACAAACATCGGATATATTACAAGAAAAATCGGGTCCCCTGGCGATTTGTTATATCCCAAATTTACGACTTTTGTTGTTGTTGTATTCCGACCCTTTACGTCAGCGAAATATTATATCTGCTGCGTGTGATGTTTTCGCCCTTCTCCGTGAGTCAGCGAGTGAGCGTTTAACCCATTTGCTCTCGGTAGCGCTTTTTGTCGAGGCGATTCCTGTAGGAATCGCCTCGACAAAGCGTGCTACCGAGAGCCGAAGGGTTAACTCGTTCGCGGCCAGCCGCGTCCGGATGCAGCTGGCCGCGAATGAGTTCAGAAGAGGGCCAGAGTTGAATGGGGTCGAAGGGTATTGAGACGCGCGCAGCTATCTTTGGAACAATGCGCAGTATACTAGACTGATATGTCGGGGGATAAACCCACCTGGTTAACATAATTCAGTCGGGCAATCACCTCACTAATTGACTTGTTTTGCTGTTTGGTTTCGGCGGTACATGAGAACCTGTTGTGAGCGAACACCCCTCTAAGAGATAACCTGTCATTTACAGAGTAGAGACGCGTCATTTTACCCGGCTATAGCCACCGAAATGAACGGTGTTTTAATAATGACAGGTGGCACAGGTGGTCTGGATTGACAGGTGTCAGGGTTTGCTCTTCAGTAACACCTGCCTTTGAAGACCGGTTTTGTGCAAAAAGATGTTTTTGCTAAGCCGTGCATGTGCTAATCTTGTTTCTGTGGAGTTGTAATACTCCGTTCAGTGTTCTCAGGCGACAGGTGTGTTGGTAATCTTTCTCAATCAGGTAACGTGACTGTAGCGCAGACAGCCCTGGCACGATGGTTTTGGTAGTTCAAGGGTGGTGCCAGAATCGCTTGGCGCCTGTAGGTAGGCAAACTGTTTTGTAACTTCGGTGCATTGATTTGTTCTTACACTAGGAGCGTGTTTCGAAAGCTTACTTCGGAATCTGCACGCTGCACCTGACTTCGCCTGTAGGCGCCAAGCAATTCTGGCACCTCCCTTGAACTATCATGGTCGATCTGTGTAATGTACTTTAACTCATTCTACCCCAACACTTAAATCCCCAAATTTTGCCGTTGTCTTCTGAAGACTGCATTGCAGTGCAGGACACAGATGGACCATGATAGTTCAAGGGTGATGCCAGAATAGCTTGGCGCCCATAGGCGCCAAGCTATTCTGGCGTCACCCTTGAACTATCATGGTCGATCCTTATCTTGCTGTGGTGTGTCTGGGGTAGAATGAGTTGAAAGGAAATCTCCCGAAATAAGAAGTTCGACCGCACGGCTGAACGTGTTAACTATTTCGAGACGTGCCGCGTCCGGATTCGCGACAATTAAGTAGCGTAACCGAGTTCAAGGCGTCTCGATTGTGCTACGCCAGTTTACTTTCGCTGCATGCGCAATCGGCGAATTGTTTTTAAGCCGGCTAGCGGGATTTGCAAGTGCTGTGCAGGACTCCTCGTCTTACTGAAATTGCATCTAGAAAACTGCAGAACAAGCCTTCAGGTTGTTGTGATACCAGATGGCAGAATTGCTTGTGCTGCTTTATGGACAGTTGAGAATCATTTTACCAGGACAATGATCTAGAGGTACTTCGGCCGCTTTTTCCCCCCCCTCGAGGCGTTCTTTTTAACCGACGCATATTTGGTTACGTGCATAGAGAGCAACTTTCAAGATTAGACTTCTCCGAATGTCGCTAGACAGTTTTGAAGTATGGCGTGTCATTGACTTCCTTGTGCATGCGTGCGGCCACTTGTACTGTAAACAATACCGATGGCCGCATGAGCAAGGGGGTTAACAAGGGGTATTTTGACACATTTATTGTAGGCTGGCAGGCTTAACACATTGGAGACATGCTACATTCGGTAATGCCGCGTATCCAAATGCCGCATGTCTCGAATGAGTTAACCCATTTTCCCCAATGCCGCATTGCCCACATTTTGGTGGTGTTGCCTAAAGACTACATACCAGTTGCAGGAAATGGATTGATCATGATAATTCAAGGGTAGTGCCAGATTAGCTTGGCGCCTGTCGGCGCCAAGCTAATCTGGCACTACCCTTGAATTATCAGGGTTTATCTACCTCCTGCTGTACTGTGTCGAGGCTAAATTGGTTAAAAAGAGCACCGAAACCTTAGTTCAGTTGAGTTAGGTCAAGGTGGTTATTTTTAAAACGCCCGAAGCCCCTTCCTCGATGCGGGTGCGGATAGGACCAGCTGTTGACAGTGTTTTGAAGTCGTCAGGATCTCCGGTGGGTGTTCGCAGATGATGTTTCACTCTTTGCCGGTTAACATCGCCAAATATATAGGTGAGGCTAGCGCCGGTAGAAATAGTAGACAAAGAAATTACCCTCTGTATGTGTACGCTTGGTGGTCAGACTTAACGCCTGAGGACATTTTGAAGTTCACTGCACAATGACACATCCAGCCGTTCCATCAACAATGGCCATAGATGCTCACGGGCCCACGCAGCCTTCAGGGGTTAATGAGAGCCTGTCTGCCTGTTTCTTGCATGACCAGGCGTTATCTGCATAATGAGACTGAGAGAATTACGTTCGGTATGAGTGTGCGGCGGTGATGCTTTCCTCTGTGTCATAGATCCCGGGGTAGGTGTTGTGATAACGACCAAGGACTTCCAACAGTCCTTGTGAAGGCAGAAGACTGTAAGACCATTTTGTGAAAAGGAAGATTTGCATTGTAAGACGATGTAAATCTCGCTTTTCACGATAATGGACTTAAGCATCTTTTGCCGTTACAGAGCAGAGTGCAGTCAGATCGGTCGGTGCGTGGCTTTCAGTCTGCTGGTAAGATTATTCTGATCACGCTCAGTTTTCTTGTACTTCCGTGGATGAAAAAGCGTTAATCCAATCACGGCCAGCGGCCGCAAGTTTCCCAAATCATTGTAAATTTTGTGTAAAAAAAACAAAACCAAACCAGTAACCTTCCAGAGAACATGGAAACAAAATAACGGAAGCGACAGGCATTGAACCGCATGAGCCCCCGCAAGTGCGGGGGGCTCATGCGGTTCTGTGCCTGTCGCAGCTCAGCGGTGAAGTGGTTAATGGGGACATTGGTTCTGAAAATGTGAATATGGTGCATTTCGCCAGCTGTGTGACGTGAGCAGGAATGCGTACGATTGGACAGTTTTTCATCTGATGGATCGCGTGAAAGAACTTAAACGGAGAGTATTAGTAGAGTTTGCTGCTGCTGTTGCGTGACTTGGAGCACACCGTATTCCGTGTACATATGCGATTATGGCGTTTTTTCCGGGGAAACGCTGTAAACACCTGTACACGGTATATATACGGCGGACTCATAAGTCGTGTCACGGCAGCTTTAAGCCGCAAAGTGTAGGATTTGTCGCAAATGTGGCGGTTTAGGAACTTATTTCCGAGGGTGTTGTAGTTCAGTTTGTGTGCGCTTACGCCAGGCAATAATGTGGCTTTAACCCATTCACTACAAAGAGAATGCGATCCCTCTGCAAGAGGCACAGATCTTCATGAGCCCCCGCAGTTTGCGGGGGCTCATGAGGATCTATGCCTCTTGCTGAAACCTCTTTGTATCCATGTTCCTTGCACAGCTGGTTCGTCTTGAATAAACGGAAGTACAGCCTGCGTCCAGCGGCAGGGAGAAGGTTAACTGCTAAATGCTTGATTACTGTTCTTCACTTTTCAGACAGAATGGGATCTTTTGGGACTATGCGTCATGCCTAGAACCCGCTGCAGTAAACATAGAAAAACAAAAATAAAATTAAAGTCATAAAACGCTTTCAAATCATAACCGTAATGCTTGGAAAGTGGGGATTCACATTTTTGTTTAGAACCTGTAATGTGGACAGTTCAGCATGTTCTCTCACCCGCCTTTGTATTGTGTGTAAAGTTCGGATCATGCATCAAACCATTAATCGGAGGGCCATTAGTGTCACAGGGTATCTTAGGACTGATCGCACAGGAATTTTTACTGACCTAACGGACAGTGACTTAACAGCGGACTTTAGAAACATGCTCTCAGGGTATTTTGGGGCCGATCGCACAGGATTTTTTTTTCCTCACTTAAAGAGCAGTTACTTAACGGTGGACTTGAGAAAAGTGCTGATCGGCTTTCAGCTTATGAGGAAACGCGCACAATAAAATTGTGCTAAATCGATTGGTAATGTGTGCTGGTTTGTGATTTTTCACCTTACGGCAATAGGCCGTAAGGTCCAAAATCACAGATCTGCACACCGTATTGTCTTTCGCTCAGCCCGAGAGCGCTCACGCTTTCTCGTGCGTTCAGCACTGATTTTACCAAGTACCCGAAAATTGGAATGGGCGAGACCTGGACTTGAGTTGGATTGTACATGCATGGGGGGTTGTGTTTGGTGAGCGTGTGACGAGAACTCTAACCTCTTTACCGCCGAGAAAAAAAAGTGCGCAAAAGACATAGATCCTCATGAGCCCCCACACTTGCGGGGGCTCATGAGGATCTATGCCTCTTGCTGACACCACCTTGTGTCCATGTTCGTTGGGACGTGGGCGTTATAATTCACAACGATTTCAGAAGCGTAAGCTGCGCCCATTGGCAGTGCATGAGGGTGTTCGTGTATCAAGGATTACCGTGAAATACGGAGTGAATTCTACACGTGCGTCCTGGTGTGTGAATTGCGCTTGTTTCAAAGAATGCAGCGCAGGACGCGACACGCTTGGACACCCGTCTCACCTGCATGATATCGATGGAATCTTTATCGACTGTATGAATTGAGACTTCGAAAACCGCAACTGGAGATTCCGGTAGAAAACACCGGCTGAGTGAGGAAGGGACACGTCGATTGGCATTTAAACCTGTAACAGTTAAATATCGGCTATAAGCGTCACAACTGAGAAACTCTCAACCCTACCCAAGAACACAGTGTCCCCAGCAGGGACACACTTTTTCCTCTCCAACCTCCACCAACTGACAAAGCGTTCTGTGGTCCCCTCTATCCATCTCCCACACGACTGACGGGCATGCTGTGTCTGTGGCGACGAGGTTCGAATCCTAAGTGGTCTCCACCCTACGTCGGCGTGCGAGATGTTGGGCAACGGCAGGGGGCTCCTGTCCGTGGACTCGGCCTTCGACCGCGACAAGCGCTGCTCGCGAACCAGCCTGGTGTCCATCTTTGAGGACCATCTGGTCAACCTCCGCCGCTCTGTGCTCAGGAGGGAGTTGTCGGCCTGGGTAAGTTCTGAAGAGTAGTAGCAGATGAGATCAGCTAGTTAGCTGTAGATCTGGAACTCTTTCGAGGGGGTTGTGGAAGGATGGGAAAGTTTAAAAAAATTTTTTTAATCCTTATCATTCGGAATACATCGGTGTGTGCAATATGTTTGACTAAAATAGTTCAAGGGTAGTGCCAGAAAAGCTTGGCGCCTCTAGGCGCCAAGCTATTCTGGCACTACCCTTGAACTAAAGCCATTGGTCTGTATCCTTATCTGTAAGTACTATAATGTAGCTTGCATTATGGCAGTGTACAAATTTGAAGCTTTTAGCCTCAGTAAGATATGGGCTAAACCGACGTATGCCGTGTATAGGCAACTATAGCGTTTCCCAGCCAAAGGAAGAGCAGCGTGCAATTTGAACTGACCTTGTGAACGTCATGCCTATTGCAATTTAGATTTGATCCGATTAGTCGAGGCGTAATTTTTGTTTATCAGTCTAAAACTGTGTTTGCCTTCGAACAGGGACTGTTCTGTAGTGAATGAGGCTTCTGTGTCAGCCGTTATTGCCTGTTTGTCACCAGGTGCTTTCTAACAAACAAAAGTAATCATATCTCATTGTGCCCGAGGTACGAAATATCCACATTTTGAAGTTATCCTCTCAGGACTGCATTACAATTCAGGCGACAGATCGACCATGATCAAGGGTGGTGGCAGAATAGCTGTGCGCCTATAGGCGCCGAGCTATTCTGCCACCACCCTTGAACTATCATGGTCGAGCCAGGTCTTGCTGTGGTGTGTCGCGGGCAGAATGAGATATACACCGACTCATGTGCGCACCATGTTCAGTAGGGCATAGGAAGGTTCCTATGTCACCATCAGTTATCAGTGAAGAATAAGAAGCGTAATTGACAATCAGATGTTTCTGCTTTGTCTTGTGTGTTGCTATGACATCCAAAAATGAAGTGCCTGACACACAATTTCGCCAAACTTGCCTGCAGGCAATTTGGGAAAACTTTGTGCGAGACACTTCACGTCAGATGTATGGGAATGTTGAGAAACTTTTCTTTGAGGCATTTTTTACATACGCCATTTCTTTGGCTGGGAATGACGCATCTACTACTGCTTCCGCTCACGCTCACAGTCTTCTCCATAAGTGTTTCAATTTGTGTTTTATTTTGACCCTTTGCGTGTCGGTAGCGGTTTTTGTTGCGATGATTCCTGCAGGAATCATCGCGACAAAAAAACCGCTACCGACACGCAAAGGGTTAGAACATTCTTTCTCTGCGGACTTGATTGGTGGCTGCTAGCCTGTTATGAGACCGACACAAAGAAATAAGCGATTACGGGGAGGAGAGAGAAAACAGTTACGCATGATTGTTTTTACGCTGTAGTGTAGGCATTTATGCAGCGTTAAAAATTCATTGAAGCTGATTTGTGTGCCAGCCAGATCGCATACAAATTTCGTGACCTTCTGAATTAACTGGTTGCGTGATCTGCTGCATGAATGCGTGTGATCATGAATGTATGGAATATTCGTATGCACATCCTGTCTGTCTGTCTCTCTTACACACACACACACACACACACACACACACACACACACACACACACACACACACACACACACACACACACACACACACACACACACACACACCACACACACACACCACACACACACACACGTATCAATACAGTGAGAAATTGTTCCTCGGTCTTCACAATATTTTGCCCTTGGAAAGCAAATGAGACGTCAAGTTCATTTTTGTGATAAGCCAGAACCCCGGCGTAATACTGTGTCGATCTTACTTTGCACAACCATGGACTTGCTATCTTTAGAGACGTCTGAGGGCAGACTGTTTAATATCGATTGCGCGCAGCTATTTTTGTCGCGATGATTCCTGCAGACAAAAACCGCTACCGACACTCAAAGGGTTAAACTAGGCCTACCTCTACAGAATCATTACACTCGTGGACAGATCTGGCTTTCTGACGCAGAGGTTTTCAGGCCCCAAAGGCGGCAGTTTGCCGACATCATTTGTAATTTCTTCGTCGTAGCTTGAGCTGCCGATAACGTCCTCCTCCAATCGAGAAACAGGTGTAAGTAGGACAGCAAGAGGCATAGATCTTCATGAACCAGCGGGGGATTATGAGGATCTGTGCCTCTGACTTACGGGTTGCGTTCTCCAGCTTCTCTCACAGGCCTTTCTTAAAAAGTGTATAATAATAATAATAATAATAATAATGTATATTTTTAAGGCGCCTATACTTTCGATAGAAAAGCTCTAGGCACCGTACAAATGACGTACTAACATACATACACCTTGCATCCTACAACATATATATTCCCTAACATACACACTCACACAACAAGATGTACAAGAAAAATAAGAATAACAAAATGACACACACCAACAAATAATGCTCACACACAAAAAGATATACGTGTACCATAAAACTAATAACGGATACACTAGACAGCTCTCATTGACAACGCGCTTAGAGCCCAATGCTCTTTATTATTATTATTATTATTAAAAGAATTATAACGTTGAATGCACGTTTAAAGGAATAAATGCGTCTTTAAAGACAGCCGGAAACATTTGGCTGATTCAACATATCTGAGGGACTGGGAGTTTATTCCAAAGAGATGATCCTTGGTATGAGAACGACCTCTTGCCAAAAGACTTAGTTCTCACAGTCGGAAAGCGTAATAGTTTAATATCTGATGAGGAACGGAGCTGTCTTGAAGGTGTGTACAAATGAAGAAGCTCAGAAAGATAGGGCCAGTAGAAGGGGACAGACGGACAGATCTTTGTATTGTACTCTAGACGTGACAATAAGTAAATAAAAAAAATAATAAATAATGAATGAATTGCGTAATCCATCATCTCTCACAGACCTTTATTTAAAAAAAAATTGTGCGACAAAAACAAAATAATAAAATAATAAATAAAATTGCGTTCTTCAACATCTCTCACGGACTTATTACGCTTTTTAGGACCACTAAAAGCAATGTGTGCTGGTCTGTGATTTTGGACCTTACGGCCTTTGGCCGTAAGGTCCAAAATCACAGACCAGCACAAATTACAAAGTAGGTCTAACTGCTACGGAGGGCTCTTGAGGATCCGTATGTCTTGCGGGGTGGGCGGCGTTCTCGCTGTGACTGTTCTGTCGTACCTTCACGAGGAAGCGATCCTTCACAGGCCAGATCGACAGGATATTACAGAAGCTAATATTATCACGATCGATTATTTTAGACCTGCAATAATAAAGAAAGTAAGAAGTCGGTCGCCTCCTGGGAGGCTGTTATTAAAGTGATTCACTTTGAAAGCTGGTGCCCGCTGGCTTGAAATACTTTCAGTTTGGTGTTTCTTCCCCCACCCCCACCCCCACCCCACCGCCCTGTTGACACACACATAGAGATCCTGTTGGCAGTCAGGTGTGCAGTTCTGCCGTTATTTTTGCAAAAGCCATTTTACATATAGATCCTGTTGGCAGTCAGATGTGCAGTTCTGCCGTTACTTTTGCGAAAGCCATTTGTTATGCTAGGAAAATATAGCTTTTATCCAAAATGGACATTTTGCCAAATAACGGCAGAAATTGTTTTTTTTTTTAACGTCAACCACGCGGATGTGCGCTGTATATTATTAGGATAAAGAGAGAAAATAAAGATGATGTTTGTTTGTTTTTTTTTTGTTTGTTTGTTTGTTTTTTTTTTTTTTTTTTTTTTTTTGGGGGGGGGGGGGGGGGAGCTGGGTGTAGGGAGGTAGAGCTTTGAGTCCCAGTAACTGTAATTACTAACGTAGCACATTTTGTGTGCTGTCTTGTGTTTTATGTTTTCGTGCCTTGCGGCTGAAAGCTGCGAGGTCCAGTTTGAAGGCACACTATTAACCCATTTAGCCCCAGCGCCCTACAGCAGGAGATGGATGGACCATAATAATTCAAGGGTAGCGCCAGATTATATTGAATTATCATCGTCCATTCCATCCCTGCAACTGTACATAATGGTTAAGTGTCGCCTCCAAAATTTAGTAAATGTGGCCTTGGGGCTAAATGGGTTAACTGAACACCAGCCTCGTGCACACGGCCGTCCGCCTGACTAGAATGTTTGTCCGGTGGTCAGGTTCCATCTCTTCAGAGGTTCAGACTTGACTCCGCACACGCCCACGCAATCTGGAAACAAACTGTACACGCTCCCACTACCTGGCGCAGTTGACATTTAACTCACTCGGGACCTGCCGCAGCCGGACACGCGGCTTTAAGCCGCGTATCCGCCTGCGGCACGTCTCGAATGCGTTAATGTCAGTGGCGTCGGTGGCAAACAGCAAAGCCTGAAACCCTTTGTCGGTAGCCCTTTTTGTAGCGATGAATCTTTGCAGGAATCATCGCGACAAAAAGCGCTACCGACAGCCACAGGATTAATTTCCATCTCTTTAACGAGAGGAGTCGAGTCCCATAACCTCCTGCAGCCTGCACGGGGAGGGGGTGGGGGGGGGGGGGATATTTAATTCTAAACCTCTTTTTCATAATACTTATGAAATTAATTTGACTTTGCCTCAGACAGCAGAGGTCATCAAATTCATTCAAGGCGCCCATGAATACAACGCGGTACAGCGTTGCTAGTGGCAACGCTATACGACACTTTCGCAGCTATTGTTGCGGGAGTGGTTGAATGAGTTACTGTCGTTTCGAGAGAAAAACAATCATTTGCGAACCTTGCGGAGTCTTGGCAGTCACCTTTTTGGTCTGGATTTTTTAAAGGGTGCGTCGCTCGTGCTGGCGAGGATAAGTGGTGCTAGACTTGAGTTTTCTCTTGAGTTTTGAGGGTTCGCGCAGTGAATGTAGGGAGACAACCAGTGTGCCCACGACTTTGCATAGACCACAATCGTTCACGCCACCAGCACCGTTTGCCAGTTGATTAGGGAGGCATCCTCTGACAAATACACGCCAGCTGTAGGAGTGATGGACTATGATAGTTCGAGGGTAGCTCCAGATAAACTTGGTATGTCATGGACCGTCATAGTTCAACGGTAGCACAAGTGATTAGCTTAGCGCCTCATAGACCGTGATAGTTCAAGGGTATCACGAGATTGCCTTAGCGCCTCATGGGCCGTTATAGTTCGAGAGTAGCACGAGATTAGCTTAGCTGCTCATGGACCATGATAGTTCAAGGGTAGTACCCGATCAGCTTGGCGCCTTCGAGGCGCCAAGCTAATCTGGTGCTGCCCTCGAACTATCGTGGTCCGCCCATCTCCCACTGTAGTTAAAGTGTCAGGTATGAATGAGTAACACTTCGAGAAACTCCTCTGTCTGAGGAAAAGCTAGACGAGCAAGAGGCAGATTTAATAAGACCCTGTGCTCAGGAGAATCTGTTCATCGTGAAGATAGAGGTGCCTGACTGTTTGCGGGACCGTCCGTGTTTGTGCAAAAGCGAAAAAGGCGTTCATTTCCCCGTTGTCTGATTTGATTTTCGGCCAGGCTTTTTCTGCTTCAGACTGCCTCTGGTTTTGTACAATTGTACTCTCAAGACAGATAATCCGATTGCTATTGATGTTTTTCCACGCCCGACTCCCGAAACCTACTAACACCCTGGCTCTTCTACACATTCAGATCTTTCACCGGGGAAAAAATAGGAATGAGTCACTCAGTAGAGCAAATTTTGAGCACTGTGGTAGTAGAAGACTGAATTGGTTTTTGTGGTTTGAGAAGTAGTAGTTCTGTTGCTTTTTAGCCCCCCCCCCCTCTCTCTCTCTCTCTCTCTCTCTCTCTCTCTCTCTCTCTCTCTCTCTCTCTCTCAAACTCTGTTGAAGTCAAATACACCTAACCGTGTAAGCTACACTTGCTCTCATCAACTACGTCACCATAGTCAACAGAGAGCCTGCGGCCCATTTTTAGTACCGCTTATGACTGTCCTTGATGTAGGCAAATCTATTTCCAGTTTAAAGAACAAATCGTCTTGCGGTCCAGATGGTATTAATAGTCAAATTTTAAAACTGTCTCTGCCCTACGTCGTCGAATCCCTGACCTTTATTTATAATTTATCGATCAGACATAACGTTTTTCCCGACGAGCTAAAAAAAGCAAAAAAGCAAAAAAAGCAAACGATCTATGCAAAGATCTATGCAACCTAAACGAGTACAGACCCATTTCCATATTATCCTGTATTTCAAAACCGCTCGAGAAACATATCCATACTCATCTTCTAAACTTTCTGGAGCAAAAGCATCTGATAACTGCAGCACAATCAGGATTTCGACCTCTACATTCGTGCCAAACTGCCCTCAATCATTTAATTGATAAATGGCTCTCTGCCATAAATGACAGTAAAGTATCAGGTACAATCTTTCTTGACCTGAAAAAAAGCTTTTGATCTTGTCAGCCACTCTATCCTACTAAAAAAAAACTACCATTCTATCACATTGACTCAAATACTGTCTCCTTTATATCTTCCTATCTCAGGGACAGAACGCAGAAAGTACTGCTAAATGGCAAATATTCCTCTGATGGTTTAGTAACTTGCGGTGTTCCACAGGGGGTCTATTCTAGGGCCCTTATTATTTAATCTATTTATTAATGATCTGCCACTGTGCATATCTCATTTAGACGCAAACTGCGATCTGTTCGCAGATGACACGACCATACACACATCTGATAAAGATATCGCAACCATTAATAAGGTACTCCATCAAAGTCTTGATGAAGTAGCAGGCTGGTGCAGTGATAATCACATGATTATTAGTATTCCAAAGACAAAGAGCATGTTAGTTACTACACGTCAGAAACACCAGCATGGCCTACCACCTTTAACACTCTCCTTAGATAGCCAGCTTGTAGAACAAGTAACTAGGCATCGCTTATTAGGCGTTATAGTGGACAACCAATTAAGCTGGGAGCCGCATACTGACTCTATATGCAAAACAATCTCCAAAAATCTGTTCCTGTTATCAAAACTACGCCATATAGTTAATACTGATATCCGTAAACTTTTTCCATGCGCATATCAAAACGCATTGTGACTACAGTTATACCGTCTGGGATGGATGCAGCGAAGTTCACATGAAAAAAGTTAATTGCTTGTATCGTCGGGGCATTAAATTAATACTTCCCGGTCCTACTTCGACTGATAAAAAATTAAAATCTCTCAAGTTACTAACATTGAAGAAACAGTTTGAATTTAATCGCTGTGTTCTAGTGCACAAGATCATGCACGGAAAAGCCCCACCCTATCTAAAAACGCTTTTTTTTCCGACAATAATAGGAAAAACACGAGAAATAGCTCGATTCACCTTCCAAAAATTAGACATCTGTAAAACCAGTCTGTCTTTTCAGGCGCTAAAGCGTGGAATATCTTACCTCCACACCTGAAATCAATTTGTAAGATTAGCGTCTTCAAAGATCGCCTCCATAAATATTTACTTCAGAAGTAATAATATGTTCGACTCCCTTATGCTACTATTCGTATAGTTAGTGACAAGTTTCCTATTACCTAATACTCTTCTACTGTTGCTGCAGATTATGTAATAGTTCGACTGTCTGCATTAACATGTCGGGTTCATACCTGTGTATATAATTATATATTTTTTATTTTTTTTTATTTCTATTTTTTTCCCTCTGAGTGGTGGGGGTGGGGGGGGGGCGGGGGGGGGGGGGGGATGGGTCTTTTTACTTACATATGTTTTATCTTTTGATGTCTCGTCTGATGTAATTTTATGTAGAGTAGCAGGACAGTTTGGAAGATGGGCATTGCTATGCCTAAAACTTTTTATCCTGAATAAAAACGTTTCATCATCATCTCTCTCTCTCCAAAACCTAACATTCCTTCAGATTCAAATCTTACATGAAAATACCCCACCCGGGTCTGCCCTGGGGGACTTGGGTGGGGTTAGGTATTTTTTAGTTCCCAGGGTCACCCTGGTCAGCCCCACAGGGTGGGTTTATCTCTCTATTCTGGGGCATGTGTTTCTGTCTACCCTTTGTCCATTCACCTGTATTTGCCTTTTTAAAACTCTCCCTACTGTCTGCACTGCCTGTAGCTCTTGATATTGGATGTGTGTTGCTAAATGGTCTTAGCTTTATTTAGGCCCATGTGTTAGGTTTATTTAATGTATTTGACCGGCTGGCGACATACATTCAATGTTCTGTTTAGTTGTTTTTTTTTTTCCCCCACAAGCAGTGCAGGCACGTCCTGAGAAAGCCTTGTTGCTGTCGGGACGTTAAGTAATGTACAATCAATCTTACATGAAAATAACAAATAGGACCGGGTCATTGCAGCAACATTAATTTTGAGCTCTGTAGTAGTGAGGGGACGTATATGAGATCAAGTAATCCGATTACTATTGTTTTGATGTTGTTCCATGCCCCTACCTCCAAAAACGAAAAAGACAAAAAAAAAAAAAAAAACTCCGCTGCAGGTTCAGATCGTTCAGGGAAGAGACAACGTGACTGATTCAGCCCAACAAATTAATTGCGAGCCCTGTCCTAGTCAGTAAAAGGTCCTCGGGCCGACATCAGTCGACGCTGGCCCGCGCACGGCCGTGCGCGGGTCAGCGACGGCTGAGGTCGGCCCGAGGACCATTCTGCTTACTGGGATGATAGAGGTTGGCTTGTGTGCGTTTTGGAGCCGTATTAATCCGATTGTTATAGAATCGTTTGCCCACTCCCTCTTCAAAGGCTTACCTTACCCGCCTCCGGTGGAAGGGGGGGGGGGTCGGGGAGTGGGGGGGGGGGGGGGGGGAGGATGAGCGACATTGATTGGAAATTGAGTTTTCCTTGGGTTTTGTTTGACGTCCCACAGGAAGTGGGAGTGAGACGAAACCGAATAACAAGGTAAACTCGATTTAAAATAGCTGAACCCATAAGTCTATTACTGTACTGTAGAATAAGTATATTACTATTATAAAAATAGACTTATGGTTGGACCAAGTGAAGAGGAATGGTACCGCACTTGAACGCATCTCCGTGTCCACACCTGGTTGTCTCCCTCGACTGCTCGGCGTTAAACCCAAATAACTAACTAACTAACTGTCTCCCTCGATTTGCTACCGCTGATAAGCGGTAGCGAATCGAAGGAGACAACCAGTGTGCGAGTCATCGGAAGTAAAATCAAAAGGCAATCTGTCGGACTTTGTCTGTGGACAGCAGGCTCGACTAAGTCTTAAACCCATCTTGAAGTCCCTTCACTGGCTACCTGTGTCCTCACGTGTTCAATACAAAGTTATGTCAATCTGTTTTAACTGCCTTTCAGGCACCAGCCCAGAATACTTGTCCTCTTTGCTGCATGTGTATACACCCTCTCGTGAGCTCCGCTCCTCTTCTGATAAACGGAAGTTGTGTGTACCTTCTGTCCAAACTAAAACATTTGGTCAGCGCACTTTTGTTTATCAAGCCCCAGTGTTATGGAATACACATCCTCTAGAGGTCAGAAACAGTGAGTCTGTCTCTGACTTCAAGATGTCGTTGAAAACTCACCTCTTCAAGCTTTACTTTGAATAACTGCCAGTGTTTGATGCCTTAGTTGTAGTTCTGCAATCCTCCTTGTTTAGACTGAATGTTAATTAGAATATAAATTATTATGTATTGTTTAGTTTATTATATAAGTGGTGTGTTCGGGCATTGTGTTTTGTTTGTTATGTGCATAATGTAATTGTATTTTTAGTTTTGTGTACAGATTGTAAAGCGCTTAGAGCTTTTGAGTAAGATTAAGCGCTATATAAATAATCATTATTATATTATTATTATATTATAGCAATTGACATATGCTGAACCGTCTTGTCTGGGACATTACATCATCTATGACATTAGCAGCAACATAGAACTTTGGTCAATAACTATTACATCACTTTCATAATGACATAACAATATTTATAAAGAACATTTACGTCACCTATTACGACACATCCTTTGTTTGCATTGTGATACCTATTTTAAGTCTCATCTATTTATGGAATTGAAAGAGACTTTTTAAGATGGGTCTCGGTGGAGCAAATTCAAATGACGTTTTTCAAACGAACGACGCGTATGCACTGTGCCCCTTATAGAGCTCACTGACGCATTGGCAGATCTGCGAGGCTTTTTCAATAGGAGATATTTCAACATTAGAATTAGGTCAACGACAACAGCGAGGACAGCTCCCATATGAAAGTGACTTTGTGGGTTCTGGTTCATCCCATCTTGTTACATCTTGTCACGTGGCAACATCGGCTTAAGTAGGCTAGTAAAACCTACGCACTCCCAATATGCTGTTGATTTATTTTCTCTCAACGTAATACTGTTAAATAGCTGCTGTGTTATCACTTGCCTGTGTTGTGCACGGTCCTGTGTCTTCTAGGCGTTCCTGCAGGAGGCCACATTAGTGTTTTGTTTTTCTCCAGTTCATGACCCAGTGATACAATTGTCGTTATCCTTACCTGCCACACTCCCACTGGCTGCTGAGTCAGATCATCAGGACATTTGTAGCTCAATTTATTTATTTCCAAACTTGTATGTCACACAAATACCCAGCAAATAAAGAAACACGCTTGGGAAAGCCACTACAACACAGTTTATGTCACTTTCAAAATAGGCATACAGACAGAAATTCATCTGTTATAAACAAGTGTTGCGTTTGTGATGTCTAAGTGCCTTTCTTTCTTTGTTGGGTATTTTGGGTCTCAATTTTTGCAAGAGGCATAGATCCACATGAGCATCTATGTCTCTTGCAGAGCTTACAGTCAAATGTGCCTCTGGATTTCCGTCTGTCGGTGTTTCGTGGTCCGAGATCTAGTAATCCGATTGTCACGGCTGTTTTCTCACGCCTGTCTCAATTTGCAGCGCGTTGTAATGTCCACGGTGTGTGAGCCCAAAGCGCCTTGCGTGCCCCTGAACTGACAAAGCATTACACGTCAAAAAAGAGGAGATGAGAAAGGCAACAACAAGTGAAGAGGAATGGTACTGCACTTGAACGCATCTCCGTGTCCACACTGGTTTGTGTCCCTCGATTCGCTACCGCTGATAAGCGGTAGCGAATCGAGGGAGACAACCAGTGTGCGAGTTACAGCGGAGGTAAAATCAAATGGCAATCTGTCGGACTTTGTCTGTGGACAGCAGGCTCGACTAAGTCTTAACTCATGCGCGGCGTGCCGCGTCTGGATACGCGGCATAAATTCGCGTATCCGAATGCAGCACGTCTCGATTGAGTTAAAGGTGTTTTGTGAACCCTTTGGCTGTGGGTACCGATTTCGGTCGAGCTGATTCATGTAGGAATCACCTCGACCAAAATCGCTACCGACAGCCAAAGGGTTAACCCACGCCGTCATCGACCATGATAATTCAAGGGTAGTGCCAGATTAGCTTGGCGCCTGCACGAGTTTTAAAGGTGTTTTGTGAACCCTTTGGCGTAGTGGGTACCCACGATTTCGGTCGAGCTGATTCATGATAGGAATCACCTCGACCAAAATCTGCTATCCCGACAGCCCAAAGGGTTAACCCACTGCCGTCATCGACCAATGATAATTCCAAGGGTAGTGCCAGATTGTAGCTTGGCGCCTGACGGCGCAAGCTAATCCTGGCAGTACCCTTGAATAATCATGATCGATCTATCTCTTGCATCTGGTACATAGTCGTTGGGTGACACCCCAGAATTTGGGAAATGTAGCCGTGGGTTGAATGGGTTAATGGGTTACTGTACAGTTAAACACATCGCCGTAACGCATTCTCTACCCCAGCCTGCCACACAGAAAGTCAACAGAGGTCGAGGTTCTCGTAAGACGGTACACATTTTCTATGCCGATCTAGATAGATAATCATGGCAGTTATGATGCATTATTATATGGCATTACCTATGTTTTTTCATGAATAATTTTACTACAACATCATCATTACAGACACTTTGATGTTGAGTATGTAGCACGGCAAAATGGCACGCCCGATCGATCCGGTTTTGTTTTGTTGTTTTGTTTTTGGTTGTTGTTTTGTTTTGGTTGGTCTTTGTTAGTTTTTTTTGTTGTTGTTTGTTTGTTTTTGTTGTTTTGCTGCTCTTTATTTGTCGGTTTCTCTCTTTACATATATTTTTTGGTTGTTTTGTTTTATTCGTTTTGATTTTTCTTAACGCCAGCATGACTCCGGCTGGATCAGGCGTGAGAGTTATACCTACAGGGGAAGTGTACACATTTTGAAAACACCCTCCCCACCCCACTCCTTAAAAAGAAAGGGGAAAAAAAACCGGTCTGTTGTCTGCGAGTGCTCATGAGGATCTATGCCTCTTGCTGGCACCATTCATATCCCTATGCCTCGAGCAGGCGAGGCTAACCATGGGTGAAAAGATCGATGGATCGACCATGACAATTCAAGGGCAGTACCGGATTAGCTTGGCGCCATCAAGCGCAGAGCTAATCTGGCACTACCCTTGATTTGTCATGGTCCATCCATCTACTGCTGCAGTGCGTCGGTTCGAATGGGTTGAAATCCCTTTTCAACATAGACATACAAAGAAGTACAGAATTTGCAACTTGTCATTTCGTGATGCCAAGACATACAAAGAAGTACAGAATTTGCAACTTGTCATTTCGTGATGCCAAGACATACAAAGAAGTACAGAATTTGCAACTTGTCATTTCGTGATGCCAAGACATACAAAGAAGTACAGAATTTGCAACTTGTCATTTCGTGATGCCAAGACAAACAAAGAAGTACAGAATTTGCAACTTGTCATTTCGTAATGGCAAGACGCAAAGATAAGTTGTACTGGTTTGTATTTTTGTTTTGAACAATGTGTTTAACCCAGAATATTAACCCATTCAGCCCTGACGCAATACAGCAGGAGAGGGATCGACCATGATAATTCAAGGGTAGTGCCACTGCCAGATTAGCTTGGCGCCGACAGGCGCCAAGCTAATCTGGCACTACTTTTGAATTATCATGGTCGATCCGTCGGCGCCAAGCTAATCTGGCACTACCCTAGAATTATCATGGTCGATCCCTCTCCTGCAACAGGTGCATAGTCGTTAGATGACGCCTCCAAAATTAAATAAATACGTGCGTGGGGTTGAATGGGTTAATCTAATAATAACTTGTGTTGTAACTGTCGTTTCTAAGCGTGTTTCATTCTTCGTTGGATGTTCTCTGCATTCCACTCGCTTGGCAGTCACCTTTTGAGTCCGGATTTCGTATCCAGGGGTGCTGGGGTGCACCTGCGATGGACTCAATAAGGATTGCATTAGATTAAATGGAATTAAATTATAAATTAGTCAACTTGAATTACACAATAAATTAAACAGCAGGCGAGGGTGGAATTCAGTTTGTCAGATGGGGTTTCGTTTTTATAGCTTGCTTTAGAGACGGGGAGACTTTCTTCAGCCAGATCGTCTTTAGGACAGACAAGCAAACTCGGGATTCTTCAGAACCAGCATTTTTATGTAGACACCAAGAGACGTGTATCTAACCCTCGGTTTGCGTGGGCTCACGAGGATTACATTCACGCCTTTTTAGCTGGTGACAGATGGGTGCTTTCCTGTAGAAAACAATGAAAGTCAGGCAGGCGTCTTTCCGCAAGGGACCGCACTACGACTCTTGATGGAGTGCGCTACACGACCTTAGCGTGATGTAACCTTCAGCCCTTCACAGCCGAGAAGAATTGAACACCACCAGAAGTCTGTTACTATTATAGTAGTAGACTTGTGACACCACCCAACTGCAAGAGGTATAGATCCTCATGAGCCCCCGCATATGCGGGGGCTCATGAGGATCTATACCTCTTGATGAGATCAGTTTGTATCCAGGTTCCTTGTGGCATTGGGTGGTTGAGGGAACAGATTTCAGAAAACAAAATATGCGTTCCGTGGCAGGTAAAGGGTTAACGTTGCGTAGTCCTCTTCCTCCTCCTCCTCCTCCTCTCTCTCTCTCTCTCTCTCTCCTCTCTCCCCCCCCCCCCCCCCCCCCCCCCCTCTCCTCGCAGGGGCTCATTCAACGATAGATTCCTTTTGGGTGACAGTGTACATGATTGGCAGGTAGAAGAGAAAGCCAGGGCTAGATTGAAAACATTTTTTTTTTTCAATTTGGCCTTTAAAAGGGATTGATAAACCCTACGTTTTCCCATCAACATGTATATGTTTGATCAGGCTCATGAAATGTTATGTTTATTATTTTAGTATTGTGTCAGTGTGCATTCGGACCTATGAATGATTGCGTTTTTGTACATTGTCGGCACCTTAGTTAATTTCAATTAGATTATCTAGATGTGCAGCGCTGTGAGCCTTTTATTGTGGGGATATTGCGCTATAGAAGAGTTATATTATTATTATTATTATTATTATTATTATTATTATTATTATTATTATTATTATTATATTACTACCGACTATTCAACATTATGTTTTCGCGATATTCAAGTCAGCTATATGGCCTTCGCGGTGTTTATATCGCCTTTGCGGTGTCGACGGACGTTAAGAACCACTTAATGGCACGTTTGCAGGGTGGTGCAGTCGGTCGTCTGTTCTCGTCACTCATTACATTCATCTCAGTAAGGTAACAACAGTACGTATGTTACAGTTCATCTCTTCAACTGAGAGTTATAGGTTATTTAATGACCTGTTTTTCTTTCAGGTTATTTAATGAATTGAATGAGCGAATGATGCCGTGTGTTGTATGGGCAGACAGTGAATTTCCCCATGAGGGATTAATAAAGTGTTTTTGTGTTGCATCTCTCGTATCTCAATCGATCTGCCCTTGTTGTTGACACCAAGAACGCGAAAACAGTCCGTTGTGAACGCCGTGGGAACAATGTCTGATCCAACAATATTTTCTGAAGCCAACAGTGGGTACAATAATGGACGTGCTGTGGATGGCTGCTACAACTCAATTCACTTCCTGCCAGCGCGTTCCCAGTGAGCAAAATGACCCCGGGCACAAAACGACTGTGCGCGGGCCAACTGCGGCCGACGTCGGCCTGGGGGTCTTTTACTAACCGGGCTCATTCACGCGTGAGTGGCTTTGCAGGAGGATTGTTTTGTAATTTTAGTGCAGCTGACGTGGGCCCGAGGGCCAACTGCGGCTGACGTGGGCCCGAGGGTCTGTTGCTGAGTTCAATCGTGGATTTGCAGGAGAGAATAGTGCAGGTGACGCGGGCCCATGGACCTTTTGCGTACTGAGTTCCTGCGTGACTGGATTTGCAGGAGAGCGCTGTTTGGTCTCCGGACACCTTCCAATGGAGCGAAAACACTCCATGTCCGATTCCTGCAGGAATATGGCGTGGCGTGAAAACTGAAAACGTGTGGTAGACATAACAACACGACCCGTCACTCTTTTCCCTCACACACACACACACACACACACACGCACGCACGCACGCACGCACGCACGCACGCACGCACACACACACACACACACACACACACACACACACACACACACACATACACACACACACACACACATACACATACATACGTATTTTTGCCCTTTTAGCATTGCCGAGAAGACAGTGTCAGTAGCCGACTTGACGATGTTTGTTAATTTGTGCGTAAGGAGATTTTTCTGGGTAAAATGTATTTATTCAGTTGATGCTATCCGTCTGCAAGAGGCATGGATCCTCCTGGGCCACCGCATTGCGGGGGCCCACGAGGACCTACGCCTCTTGCTGGTTCAGTTTGTATCCAAGTGTTTCACACGTAAAGGGGGTCATGGAACTTGGAGTGGGATAGTGAAGCGTAATACCTCATCCTCTCATGAGATTCATCGAGATCGGATGATTACCTAGGACTATTTTTAGTTGTCCTGCTCGCGCGGCCTCAAACCCAAATAGTCACGAAATTGCTTTTTCTGTCCGTATCAGTTCACCAAGCCACACGCATCCGCCTTTTCGTGTTTACATAACATCCATCAATCCACCCGTTCGTCCGTCCGTCCATCCATCCACCCGTCCGTCCATCCATCCGTCCATTCCGCCCATCCATCCATTTCCGTACGTCCATCTATCTCCGTCCGTCCGTTTGTCCGTCTATCCATCCATCCCATCGAACTGTTCACACACTTTTCGATCCATCCGTTTGTCCATGCATCCGCCCATTCATATATCCATCCATTAGTCCATTCATGCACCCACCGACCCATGCATCCGTGAATTCATATTTCCGTCCATTCATCCACCCACCGACCCATGCATCCGTTCATTCATATTTCCGTCCGTCCATCTATTCATCTGCTTACCGGCGCATGGGTCCACCCGTCACACTCCTTCCATATTTTCCATCCGTTCGTCCTTGGTGAGCTTGCTATGGTAATACAATGGTAATTGAACAGTTTTCCCACTTGAATATTCCCCCACCCGGGTCTGCCTTGGGGGACTTGGGTGTGGTTAACTACTTTTTAGTTTCCATGATCACCCTGGTCAGCCCCACAGGGTGGGTTTCCCCATTATTCTGGGGCATGTGTTTCTGTCTACCCTTGGTCCGTTCACCTGTATTTTCCTTTTTTAAAACTCTCCCTACTGTCTGCGCTGCCTGTAGCTCTTGAAATTAGATGTGTGTTGCTAAATGGTCTTGGGTTTATTTAGCGTATTAGACCGGCTGGCGACACACATTTAATATTCTGTTGTCCCCCCCCCCCCCCCCCCCCCCCCCCCCCCCCCCACAAGCAGTGCAGGCACGTCCTGAAAAAGTCTTGTTGCTGTCCGTTAAGCAATGTACAACCAACCAACCCACATTAATATTCATTCATTGTTCCCTTACCGTATCCGGCTTCTCAAAA
>BTPG01000001.1:52744297-53067151 GCA_036245525.1 Semisulcospira habei
TATCTATCTATCTATCTATCTATCTATCTATCTATCTATCTATCTATCTAATCTATCTATCTATCTATCTATCTATCTATCTATCTATCTATCTATCTATCTATCTATCTATCTATCTATCTATCTATCTATCTATCTATCTATCTATCTATCTATCTATCTATCTATCTATCTATCTATCTATCTATCTATCTATCTATCTATCTATCTATCTATCTATCTATCTATCTATCTATCTATTCTATCTATCTATCTATCTATCTATCTATCTATCTATCTATCTATCTATCTATCTATCTATCTATCTATCTATCTATCTATCTATCTATCTATCTATCTATCTATCTATCTATCTATCTATCTATCTATCTATCTATCTATCTATCTATCTATCTATCTATCTATCTATCTATCTATCTATCTATCTATCTATCTATCTATCTATCTATCTATCTATCTATCTATCTATCTATCTATCTATCTATCTATCTATCTATCTATCTATCTATCTATCTATCTATCTATCTATCTATCTATCTATCTATCTATCTATCTATCTATCTATCTATCTATCTATCTATCTATCTATCTATCTATCTATCTATCTATCTATCTATCTATCTATCTATCTATCTATCATCTATCTATCTATCTATCTATCTATCTATCTATCTATCTATCTATCTATCTATCTATCTATCTATCTATCTATCTATCTATCTATCTATCTATCTATCTATCTATCTATTCTATCTATCTATCTATCTATCTATCTATCTATCTATCTATCTATCTATCTATCTATCTATCTATCTATCTATCTATCTATCTATCTATCTATCTATCTATCTATCTATCTATATCTATCTATCTATCTATCTATCTATCTATCTATCTATCTATCTATCTATCTATCTATCTATCTATCTATCTATCTATCTATCTATCTATCTATCTATCTATCTATCTATCTATCTATCTATCTATCTATCTATCTATCTATCTATCTATCTATCTATCTATCTATCTATCTATCTATCTATCTATCTATCTATCTATCTATCTATCTATCTATCTATCTATCTATCTATCTATCTATCTATCTATCTATCTATCTATCTATCTATCTATCTATCTATCTATCTATCTATCTATCTATCTATCTATCTATCTATCTATCTATCTATCTATCTATCTATCTATCTATCTATCTATCTATCTATCTATCTATCTATCTATCTATCTATCTATCTATCTATCTATCTATCTATCTATCTATCTATCTATCTATCTATCTATCTATCTATCTATCTATCTATCTATCTATCTATCTATCTATCTATCTATCTATGAGTGGTATCGAACGCTTCCCACTCTCGGCCCGTCAGACGCCGATCCATACTTGATCCGAGTTTGCCTCCTTAATGTTGCAGGAGCAAATTTGACAAGCGCTAGAGATGGCCTAAGAGGAGCGTTAAGGTTTGCGGGGTGACTCCCCATACAGACCCGATCGGGATGTATGCTGCAAGTGCACTTCCCTTCAACTAAAAAGGCTGGACCTCCCCGGATAGCCCCAGCCGGGGAGTACGCCGTGAAGTGCACTTCTCTTCAGATGAGAGTGCCGCTTCTGCCCGGATAGACCCAGTCGGGGAGTGCGGCACAGCTGCACTTTTATTCAAATAAGATGCTGCTAGAGACCCACCCGGGGAGTACCCCTACAAGTGCGCTTCTATTCAGATGAGATGCTGCTAAGCATGCGATTTGAATAGGAGTGTACTTGTCACAAGTGAACCCATTTAAGCACGAGGCCGCATTTCTCCAATCCAGACCTAAAGGGTGACTGCCAAAAGTGTAAAATGCAGAGAAGAACCCAGCGGAGAAAGAAACACGCTTCGAAAAGACAGTTACAACACAGTTTAACACAGTTTATTAATATTTCGGGTAAATACCCTTCTTTATTTCATTTGACTTGTGTAACAGTTGCAGGAGATGGCTCGATCATGACAATTCAAGGGTAGTGGCCAGTTTAGCTTGGCGCCTTAGGGCGCCAAGCTAATCTGGCACTACCCTTGAATTGTCATGGTCGATCCAACTTCTGTTGTAGTGGGGACTTCATGGATGAAGGCTGTACTCCGATTGAAGCGCAGACTGTAATCATATCGGACACCAGACGCTCAGCCCAGACGCTTTCCAACAAGGTATAACTCGACCGTCATGACCTCCCACGCGAACTGAGATACGTGGATTCGAGAGAGGCATTCAAGCGAGCCCTAAAGACCCATATTTTTTTTCTGTCAGCTACAAATGACTTTGTCACACACCTGTCATGTTAAAGTCATCTCTATCTATGTTAGAAGTAGTGTGTGTGTGAGTGTGTGTGTGAATGCCAGTATGAGTCCATAAGCGTAGCACTTTTGAATGGTGACTTTATAGCTTGTTTACAGAGTGCGTTGTATTTTGTTTTTGTACTTTTTGTAAATTGCATTTTTGTAATTAGTTATTTTTGTACATTAGTTTTTTGTTAAGCGCCTAGAGCTCTAATCTGAGGTTAGGCGCTATACAAGTACTCATTATTATTATTATTATTATTATTATTATTATTATTATTATAGTATAAAGGGTGGTGCGCTTTTGGGGTGCCGGGCTATTCAGCCTTGTGTAGGCAAAAAACCCACAAAAAAACCAAGTCCGATATTTGGTACAAAGCGAGATTCTCATTGTAATACAACGAAAATCTCGCTTTTCACAAAAAAATGTACTTGATGTCTTTTGCAGGGCAGTGTTCTGGCGCCACCCTTGAACTGTCATGGTCGACCTGTCTCCTGATCTGCTAGGAAGTTTATTTACAGGAATCTCCCGAATGAGCGAATTGTGACCGTAGGGCTTAGCTTGTTCAAAGAAACAAATTACGAAGAATTAAAAAGTGTTGCCCGTGACTTATAGACCGAGAAAATAAATTGTCGTGTTTGCATGCACGTAGCTGGCGGGTTTAACACGCGCATCTGCATGCAAATCAGTCTGCAAGAGCGTTTCAGAGGCGGTTGTGCCAGAACCATATTTCGCCAACGAAAATAGCTGCTTTAGACGGGACGGGTCGGCGTTGGGTCGTAAATGATGGATTGCTTTGCGACGGAAATAGTTCTGCATCCACGTTAACCCCCTCACTGCCGAGCAAGAAAAAAGTGATCACCACCCTACTGCAAGAGGTATAGATCCTCATGAGCCCCCGCAGTCGCGGGGGCTCATGAGGATCTATACCTCTTGCTGTGAAATCTCTTTGTGCTTTTGACGGGTGTGAAAGATTTCAGAAACACAATCTGTGTCCACTTGCAGTCAAGGGGGTTAATATTTAGTTTGTAACCGGCATCGGCGAGTCTGGTGGGTGGAGGTATGATTGGTTTTTGTTTGGTTTGTTTGTTTGTTTGTTTGTTGTGTTGCATTAATTTGTGGTTAGGCTACGAAGCTGCGCGACACTCTGTAAGCATCTCTGAAGACAGCGGAATCTCTGGAGTCTTTCCGCGCACAGCTGAAGACGCACCTCTTCAGTCTGTCCTAAACCGGCGAACTGACTGCAGTTTTATTTTTCTTTCTGTCTCTTTTCGGCGTTAAACCCAAATAACTAACTAACTAACTAACTAACTTTCTGTCTCTTTTCTTCAAACCTCTCCCTACAAAGCACTTTGGGCTTTCAGTACTGGATGGATAGATGTGTTCGACAAATGATGATGCTGACGACGATGATGGTGGTGGGGATGATAATGCTGATGATGATGATGATCATCATCATCATCATCATCATCTTCATCATCATCATCATCATCAGGCTACGGCCCTCTCTTTCCTCTCCCTCTCCCGCCCTTCCACTTTCTCTTTTTAATTTCACTCGAAGTAGGACGAAGGCCGGGAAACAGAGACGGTAACTTGTGTGCTGAAAGCCGTAAAGTCCAGAATCACAGACTTGCGCACAATTATTCTGTCGGCATTAACCCCATCACTGCCAGTGCCATTCGTCGAAGTTGCAGGGATAGGAATAGGGCTGCATCTACGGTGCTCATCATGAGGTTCTTCGCCCCCTGCCCTTGTGTGGTATTCGTATTTTTCCGGCTGTGAAAGAGGTTGCTAGTTCATTTAACCCTTATCATTCGGAATACACCGGTGTGTGAAATAAGTTTGACTAAAATAGTTCAAGGGTAGTGCCAGAAGAGCTTGGCGCCTCTAGCCGCCAAGCTATTCTGGCACCACCCTTGAACTAAAGCCATTGGTCTATATCCTTATCTGTAAGTACTATAAGGTAGCTTGCATAATTATGACAGTGTTCAAATTTGAAGCTTTTAGCCTCAGTATGATATGGGTTAAGACGCTCCGCATCAATAACTGCGGAAGTTTCGTATAGCGTTGCCGCCGGCCTATCGCAGCCTGATGCGTGTCGTTGCTTTCTAACTGCAATATATGACTTCAGCCACTCCCAAAGACAACATGTCTTTTCCAGCAGCTTAAAAGTACGCCGTCCTTGACTTGCAAATTACGACTGTCGAGACAGGGGATACGCTGTTTTCATCTAAAAGATGTGTTTGGTAATCTTGACGATTGGCAAGTGATCCCCATGGGATTGTCATTTCATTTTGCAGTGCCGTACAAACGGGAAGGGGGAGGGGGGGGGGGGGAAGGGGCGGAAAAAACAGTGTCAGTATCATTTTACTTTTTGTAGGTCTCCATCGACTGCTGGCTAGTCTAATCCCTTTGGCTGTCGGTAGTATCTTTTTACTTTTTGTAGGTCTCCTTCCACTGCTGGCTAGTCTAATCCCTTTGGCTGTCGGTAGCTCGTTTTGTCGAGGTGATTCTTACAGGAATCGCCTCGACAAAAAGCGCTACCGTCAGCCAGAAGGTTAATTAAGTGCTGTTCTATTAGCTTGGCCCTTACGGTTCACAGTTAGCACACAACATGTGGTGCATTGGGCCATGGCAGACGAAGGATTGCCGTTTCGGAGGATTTTATCCTCATCCATTTTGCACGAGCCAGCAGAAGTGGAACCGTCATATCGGAAAATCTGTCTCGTTCGACGGCCCCGCCGTCGCAAACACGCAGATTTAAGTTGTTCCAACAGGAGGCATAGATCTTCATGAACCCCTACAGCCATCTCATGAGGATCTATGAGGTGTTCATGTGGATTGAAACCTATAGCAGACGGAATGGCGTGAGCAGCAGGGGTCAGTTGCTTGAGTGAGCTTAGGCCTGCGTCAGCTTCTAAGCAAGGTGCTCCTCTGTCGCGGAGCACCTTGCTTAATGGCTGGCTTTTCACACATGCAGCTGACCCCAGGTGTGTGGCCCGGAACTTGTGTGTCCACGCAGGTGCCAAAGAGATGTATGTGTTAATCGTGTGCATTTGAGAGTTGACCTGGGACCTCGCACACAGTGAAGCCCCCCCACCCTACCCCAATAGCATCCTCCGTTAGAGGAGCAGAGATATAGGTGAATGCGGTAGACAGGGTCTTTGCTAACATGAAGAACAGATTCTCATAAGCCAGGCTGTTGACAATTGATGCCTTGTGCATAACTGGGATAGACTGGGTTATGAGGGTGAGAAGCCGCTGAATTTGCCTCGGTAATCTGTGTAGATTGCTGTCCACGTCAGATATGCAGAGATCTTAGTATTAGAAGTCCTACAGATTTAGTATATTAATAGTATATTATATACTTTTTATATTGGAATTTGTTGGTATTAATTCATGTTTATTGAATGATTGTTATTCTTATTGTTCCCCCGTCCTGCCCCACCTGGGTCTGCCCTGGGGACTTGGGGGGTTAGTATTTTTAGTTCCAGGGTCACCTGGTCAGCCTCACAGGGTGGGTTTTTCTCTCTATTCGGGGCATGTGTTCTGTCTACCCGAGGTCATTCACCTGTATTTGCCTTTTAAACTCTCCCTACTGCTGCACTGCCTGTAGCTCTTGATATGGATGTGTGTGCTAAATGGCTTAGCTTTATTAGGCCCATGTGTTAAGTTATTAATGTATTTGACGGCTGCGACATACATTCAATGTTCTGTTTATTTATTTTTTTCACAAGCAGTGCAGGCACGTCCTGAGAAAGCCTTGTTGCTGTCGGACGTTAAGCAATGTACATCAATCATCATGTTCCCCGTCTCAAACTGCAATTGCCCTTTAAGGGATAAATAACGTTTTATTATTTTTTTAATTGAATTAAATTGAACCTTTTGTGCGCAAGAGGCGTAGTTTATCATTAGTCCCTGCGACTCCGCAGGTGCTCAAGAGCCTCTGTGCCTCTTGCAGAGGTACGATGTGTTGGCTTCAAGTCCGGACTCTTCTGTAACTCTCAAAGTATGCGCTTACTTTCGAAGCTATGGACTACATCGCTGTGCATACGGCCCCACTGGCGTCTAAACTCTTACTCCGAAGAGTAGGGCTATAAGACATGAAGCCGATGCCGATCAGCAAAGAGACGCATAGAAGGTAGCGTGGACAATCTGTGACGTGGATTCTCAGAAGTATCTTTTCAAGAAATTCGATGAGCAACTGTGCCTCTTGCAGATGGAAAAACATCACCATGATCTGTTTTTTTTATTTTTAATTTTTTTATTTTTTTAAATTTTAAACCCATATAGCCCCATGGCAGGCGCCAAGCTAATCTGGCACTACCCTTGAATTATCATGGTCGTTTCATCTACCTGCAACTGGTCCATAGTTGTTAAGTGACGCCTCTAAAATTTTGGAAATGGGGTTAAATGGGTTATTTAATTCTTTACTTTCAAGAGTGACACGTGCGCTGTTTTGTGTGTGTTACAGAGTCAGAAATCATGGGTGGAGAAGACGTTCCACAAGCGAGAGTGCTGCAGGTTCATCCCCAGCTCCAGGGACCCCACAAGGTACGCACAGGCTTTCTCGGTCTCCACACCAGCCCGATGCAAGAGGCATAGATCCTCATGAGCCCCGCAGTTGCGGGGGCTCATGAGGATCTATGACCCTTGCTGAAGCCAGTTTTTATCCATGTTCCTTGGAGGGCGAGGGGATCTTTGACGTTGAACTTCCGAGTAGTATTTCCAAGCCACCAACTGCGTCCGCTGGCAGTGATTGTCTTTAACCCATTCAGCCCTGACGCACTACAGTAGGAGATGGGTCGACCATGATAATTCAAGGGCAGTGCCAGATTAGCTTGGCGCCTGCAACAGGTGCATAGTCGTTAGATGACGCCTCCAAAATTTGGGAAATACTTGCGCCGGGCTGAATGAGTTAATGACCTGTATCGGCCGTTTGACATTGCAGCGCACAACGTTTTTCCCAAATATGTCCGCAAAGAAACACTTCTCTGTACCTCTTTAAGAACATGCATCATTTAGTGCCAATTGACCTAGTATGGAATTTTTTTTAAATTAAAAAAAATAAATTATTACACTAAACTCCTATGATTTTCGATTTTGCTGTACAGACGTAAAAATCTGGTGAAAAGACAAGAACAAGCTATTTCCAACACCCTAAATAGAGACCCGGCAGATTTTAAGATCGAGGTCAAGCATGCAGACTTCATGTATGCCTGCGCTATTTCAGATTTGAAAGCTTGGCCAATTCTAGTGAAAATAGATTTTTTTTTCAGTAATGGGCTTAATATTTCCGGGGGCACATTTAGGGATGTTAAAATCAGGCATTTCATGGCAAAATTCGGAAGTTTAACGACTTGCGCGGCAAACCGGACACGCTGGTCCAGTCTCTTAAAAATAAATCGTATTAGGTCAGCTGTCATGAATGTTTGTTCAAGATTGGTGTAGAAACGTGCATCACTGCGGCCCATGCGGAGATATTTACGAAAAACGTTGTGCGCTCCGATGTCAAACGACCGATATATAACACCTTTATGCCCTTGAGAGAGCACCTGTATAACACCTTTATGCCCTTGAGAGAGCACTTGTATAACACCTTTATGCCCTTGAGAGAGCACTTGTATAACACCTTTATGCCCTTGAGAGAGCACCTGTATAACACCTTTATGCCCTTGAGAGAGCACCTGTATAACACCTTTATGCCCTTGAGAGAGCACCTGTATAACACCTTTATGCCCTTGAGAGAGCACCTGTATAACACCTTTATGCCCTTTAGAGAGCACCTGTATAACACCTTTATGCCTTTGAGAGAGCACCTGCATAACACCTTTATGCCCTTGAGAGAGCACCTGTATAACACCTTTATGCCCTTGAGAGAGCACCTATATAACACCTTTATGCCCTTGAGAGAGCACCTGTATAACACCTTTATGCCCTTGAGAGAGCACCTGTATAACACCTTATGCCCTTGAGAGAGCACCTGTATAACACCTTATGCCCTTGAGAGAGCACCAGTACTCTGAGACCACTTCATTTCTTGTCAAACTGCGGTTGCTCAAAACGGACTAAGAAAGTCAAAACTTACCCCCAAAAATATTTTTTTAACCCTTTAAGCCTCAAGGTTCCATTTCTCAAACTCATGAGCTGTTGCCTAATGACTGTACCATTTGCGGGAGATGGATTGACCATGATAATTCAAGGGTAGTGCCAGATTAGGCTAATCTGGCACCTCTCTTGAATTATCATGGTCAATCCATCTCCTGCTGTAGGGACTCGGGGCTAAATGTGTTAAAAAGAAAAATGAAGAGTGTAAGAGCCACCCCAGTTTTTTCTCTCCCCGGGTTTTAAAGAGAGCTCGTCTCCCATGGTCGATGTATTCCAAATTAGATCATTTCAACTTTTCAAATGAGATTATTTGCCATAAAATTATTTTTAAAATCTCATCAGCACGTGCACATACGTGATGAAGCCTTGCACCATTTTACCAGTTTCACAGTTTTACGCGTTTCTGTGCTGCTCTCTTTTTATTTGTAGCCAACGTCAATGAAAATTATGTCTCTACAAGCAATCAGGCGTAAACGGACAGAGTGGAGGAAAATGTCCAGCCTCCAACGTAGCCAGCAAGAGAAACTCATTTTTGGTCAGCGAGAGACATAGATTCTCATGAGCCCCTGCGACTGCAGGGGCACATGAGAAGCCATGTTGCTTGCATATAAGCTACAGCTTGGAACGTACTGAACGAAAACAAAATAAAATTTTCGTTGGACGCACTCCGTCGCTTTTGCGATGCCGGTTATGGATGATGTGAGGTTTTTGACCCTTTGGCTGTCGGTAGCACTTGTGGTCGCGGTGATTCCTGTCGGAATCACCGCGACCAGAAGCGCTACCGACAGCCAAAGGGTTAAGATCCCAAGGGTAGTGCCTGATAGGGTTCATGTAGAATTTGACTCGATTGCAGTGCCTGGTAGAGGCACGGAGAGGCGCCAGGCAACTCAGGCACTGTCGTTCAACTTTCAGAATCATTTCGCATCTCCTGTATACTGCTCAGTAAACGATTTTTTTGTATTTTTATTTTTTGAGTACTTGGTAAAGAAAAGCTGCTTGCCCTACTCTCACGGCAAAAGACAATAATCCCATTTTTGTGAAAAGCGACATTTTAAAAGTGTTAGAGTGAAAATCTCGCTTTCACAAAACTGGACCTAGTATCTTTTGTTTTCACAGGGCAGGCCTGTCTTGTCTTGTGTCAATTTGACCCTGTAGAGGGCGCGAAATGCGGTTACATGTGGTGTGAAAGAGATTACTGGGTCCATGGGGATGTTCTGGCACTTTGTCGCGGCTTTGGGTTCTGACTTCTTGCTTAGTGGCTGGTGCAGGACTAAGCTCGCTCATGTAACTGGCCCTAGAACTCCAGGCAGAGAAAGCAGTTATAGTTCTCTCTCTCTCTCTCTCTCTCTCTCTCTCTCTCTCTCTCTCTCTCTCTCTCTCTCTCTCTCTCTCTCTCACCAATTTTATTTCCCTTGTTTTTGCATAGGTGGCAGTTACAAATTCTCCATCGTTTTTTTTTTTTATAATTTAAATAATTTCACCTATGTGTTAATTTTTTTCCTTGATTTATTAATTTTTGGCTTACGTGCGAAGCAAAAGTGAGTATGATTTGGGCCAGTGGTCGTCCGTCCGTTGTCTATCGTCCGTCGTCCGTGGTAAACTTTAACGTTGGCATTTTCTCGGAGACTATTCAAGCCACATTATTCAAACTTGGCCCAATGATGCTTTTTGGTAAGACCTTTCTAAACATACCAATTTCAATGACCTCTCACAAAGGTCAAGGTCACGGGATCAGGAAATAGGTCAACAATAGCTATATTTGACATAATTTATTTTTTCTCAAATACTGTTCACAACTTCTAACCCAAACTTGGTACAAAGATACTTGATCGATGGGAAGACCTTTCTATACGTACTAATTTGGTTGATCCCTCGGAAAGGTCAAGGGTCACAAGAGCTCAGGAAATAGGGGGTATGGCTGGATCATAACAAGGGGTTGCATGAAGATTTACGAGTAGAATTAAACTGCACCAACAGTCTTTGCACGTTTGACGAAATAAGTAAGTAAGTATTGATCACGAAGATCTTATTTTATCTTTCATGTTTCCCGACGAACCCTCCGTTCACTGATCACGAGGATGAAAAAAAAAAAATGCAGTCACGATTTAAGAGAACCAAAACAACGCCAGTCACGCATCATGATTGTATAGGACCCCCCCCCCCCTCCCCCCCCCCCCCCCCCCCCTTCTTGATTGCTTTTAATTATGGTTGCCACCAGCACTGGGACGCACACACGCACATGCGCGGGCAAACGAACCGACAATTTGATAATGTGTACGGGCACTAGTACAATCTGTCAGTGGGTGTCCTGTGCAACATGAAGTTGAGGCTTGGCAGTGTGTGTGTGTGTGTGCGTGTGTGCTGGTGTGTGATTTTTACCTTACTGCTAGAGGTCATGAGCTAACAAAATATACCAGCACACATCAAGATTTATTCTGTGAAATGACCTAGTATCGAAGTATATTAATGCACTGTCGGGTCGGGTAGAACTTCCTGTAGTTGGGTGTTGTCTTGTAAAGACTTCATCGTAGTTGTGGAGACAGATGAACCACGACAGGTCAAGGGTGGTGCCAGAATAGCATGGCGCCTGTAGGCGCCAAGCTATTCTGGCACCACCCTTTAATGGTGTTCGTCTAGAATACAAAGTTTTCTTCTAGTGTACAATGGATGAGTGAATTGAATCACGGTTGTGTGTGTCCGTGGTCAGATGTTGCTGTGGCCGTATGGAGGGCTGGCACACGCGGCTGCCCAAGATACGGGAGGAGGGACAGCCACACCCGGCTCCCGAGCGCTGGCACCCGATTCGACACACCACCTCCCTACCCACAGATGCGTACGGCACCATCGAGTTCCAGGGGGCGCCCCATCCCAGCAAGGCACAGGTACCATGTCAGCAATAAGCGTCTTCAGTCCTGGACACTGATTCAGTTGTTTTTTTGTTTGTTAATTTTAAATCCCAGAAAAGTGAAATTTAGCTTTTTTGTTCAGACTGAACAGTCCTTCAGCCAGCCGGTTCGATCTGCCAGGCCAGAGGCATACACTAAAGGGACCTGGTTAGCCTGTGGACCATTGTCAGTCATTTCAATTTTTGGCGCTGTCTGCCCGAACAATGAGTTTTTGAGACAAAAAGATTTTGCGCTATACAAGAACCATTGTATTTATTATTATTATTACAAGTAAAACAAATAAATAAATAGATGCATATTTAAATGAAGTTCAGTCCAGACGGGATGTCTGGGCTCAGAAAGGGCCATGCACACTCCATCTCACTCATCATAAGTCTTCCCAGAGTTCCTAGCGATATCGTGCCAATATTGGCCTGGTTTACTATGGATCTGTCATGACCTTTCAAGTCTTGCCAGCGCCCGATGCCATTCTCCATACCTCTGCTATGGAGGCAATGCGTGTATGGTGCCCTTGCAATGCGTGTATGGTGCCCTTGGCTCTGTTGTAAATTCTTTCTAAGTTTGACACCTCGTTTGAAACACCGTGGCCCTGGCCACAGGAAAAAGGAAATAACCAGCAAAAAAAAAAAAAAAAAAAAAGGAAATGCACTTCGTAATAACAAGTTTTGAAAATGCTCGAACAAGGACAGATCAAGCTGTATATTTTCTTTCACTCATTAAGCCCTGGCGATTGAATTATCAAATGTTGTAGACATCACAGTTCTGGAGTCAGATCGACCATGATAGTTCAAGGGTGGTGTCAGAATAGCTTGGTGCATGTAGGCACCAAGCTGTTCTGACGTCACCCTTGAACTGTAGGTGCCAAGCTATGCCAACACCACCCTTGAACTATCATGGTCAAATGTGTTAAGGAGGTAACCTAAAAATTAAAAAAAAAAAAGACCTGAAAGTATTTTGAGAGTGGTGAAAGGACATGGATACAGAGCCTCATTCTCTGAGAAGGTAATGTAAGGATTTTTTTTTTTTTTTTAATCTTTCTTTCAGTATTTGCGCCTGAGCAGCATAGACTCACGCCCAGAGAACGTGGTTCAGATGCTGACGAAAAACTGGGGGCTGGAGTTGCCCAAGCTGCTCATCACGGTGCACGGCGGCCTGCTCAACTTTGAACTGCAGCCCAAGCTCAAGCGCGTCTTTCGCAAGGGACTGCTGAAAGCGGCCCGAACCACGGGCGCCTGGATCATCACCAATGGAACAAACACAGGTGGGTGTAGGCCTGTGCTGGTTGGTGTGTGACCTTTAACCCTTTTGGTCCCGTCGCTCTACAGCAGGTGATGGATCGACCACGATAATTCAAGGGTAGTGCCACATTAGCTTGGCGCCTGATGGCGCCAAGATAATCTGGCACTACCCTTGAATTATCATGGTCGGTCCATTTCTACTGCAGCTGGTTCATAGTCGTTGGGTGACACCTCCACAATTTGTTGAATGCGGCCCTGGGGGTAAATGGGTTAACCCCTTCACTGCTGGAAAAAGGCGAACACCATCCGCCTGAAAGGGGCATAGATCCTCATGAGACTCGCTGGCAGTGAAGTGAATATCATGGTTAAAAAGCGAAACAGTGTTAGTGTTTCTGGTGTTATACTGCGTGTGTGTGTGGTCAGTGACACCCGTAACTAGAATACGTTGCTGGCTTGGGAGTAGATATATATTTCAGTGTTTAGGTAGATCATCTCCGTGATCTCCCGAGGGTAGTGGCTCAGGCCATGGGTTTGAAGCCAACTAAATTTGTAATTAATTTTTAGGACCAAATTTGGTGATCACTTTTTAAGTCCCTTCTTTTTATGGAAGGGACTTTTTAGGAAGGGTCGTGGTGGGGCGAATTTAATAGCATGTCCCCGATGTTAAAGGCGGGCAGGCTAAACCTCTAATAATTGAAGTAACAGGATAAAAATTACGTCATCTCTAGTTACGCTAACCTCGCTGCTGAACGTACATTTGGCGCGAAGCGCCGTATGTATGTATGTGCGTATGTATGTATGTATGTATGTGTGTGCGTATGTATGTAAACAAGAGAATCTCCGATATGTCTGTACACACAAGCTTGAAACTAAGCGGGTGGCTAAGAGAGCCGCCGAGCATATTATAATTGAATGTCTCATTGAAGACATAAACAACCGTTTATAGGAAGTCGGTTGACCCAGATTAAGAGTCTGTAATTTTGTCATATTTACTTGAACTTTTGCATATAGCTAGTTTGGAAAATGACATTGGATGCGTTCGTTAGCCAGCTTTGTATCCTTTCAACTTCTTTAGTAAAAAAAAAATAATTCTTTTCAGAAAAGAATTAAAACACTGAAAAAACTTTACTTCTAGAGAAAGTCGGACAGTGGCGGTGACGTAAAAGAGGCAACTCCGTCACCACGCAGACACTGACATAATACTCTAAATATGACGTCATTCTCTCTCTCTCGCGCGCGCGCGCGGCTCTCTCTCTCTCTTTCACACAAACATGCCCGCATCTCCAGAAGGATTAGATCCTCATGTGCCCACCAGGCACATGAAGATCTATGCCTCTAGGAAATGTTTGGCGCGCGTGCGCACGCATGCACTAACACACACACACACACACACACACACAACACGGTTTCATAAGAGCATGCAGGTGACCCGTGTACTTGGTATATCATGTAGCTAGGTAAAGTCAACCTGCTTTTACACAAATTATAGCAAGACTGAAATTGTACCGTGAAGTTCTAGTTTTTTCACCATTTTCTCAAGCCTGTGAAGCGAAAGTGAAACTCATGTCACATAAAATATAAAATTATGTAAAAACTAAAACTTACGTCATGACAAATGACGTTTGACAAATCAATAATGCGTATGTCCTGCGCCCCTTATAGAACTCACTGACGCATTGGCAGATCTGCGAGACTTTTTCAATAGAAGATAATTCAACATCAGAATCAGGTCAAAGACAAAAGGTAGAGACCATTGACAGCGAAGACAGCTCTCATATAGAAGGGACTTTGTGGGTTATGGTTCATCCCATCTTGTTTATTCTTAGTGTGGAACTGAAATGTGTCTTGTGCAAAGGTTAGTGGAAAACCCAAGGCAAGCTGGGCTCAAAAAGGAATAATGTTGCTTAGTAGGCATAGAGTTGACCTATGTTTGTGTAATGTGAAACGACCTAGATTTCTCAGGCTGGCATCAAGCATTTATCTCTCTGCGGTGTCTCCGCACAAGAAATATAGGCATACATATATTTTTAGAATGCGACTAGCTAGGTGTATTTACAACCACACTGTTAACCCATTTAGCCCCGACGCTGTCCAGCAGGAGATGGATTGACCATGATAATTCAAGGGTAGTGCCAGTTTAGCTTGGCGCCGTCAGGCGCCAAGCACATCTGACACTGCCCTTGGAATTATCATGGTCAATCCATCTCCTTCACATGGTACATATTCGTTAGTTGACACTCTAAAATTTGTGGAATGCGGCCTTGGGGTTAAATGGTTTAAAGCATTTTATCATAAAGCATGTCTGTACCTTAGAAATTCATTCTCCACATTAGAAATGGAGGCATACTTGGAGGCATAACTAGACGCATGCATTTCACAGCACTGATCAATATGAGTACACACAAATTTCCAGAAAAAAAAACCCCGTAAATGCTCGAGGGACGAGTTTGAGATTCAGGTAACTGTGCACCTGCTAATTACCATCAATTAACTCATTCTACCCCAACATCGAAATCCTTAATTTTGCCGTTGTCGTTTTGCAGTGCAGGACACAGATCGACCATGATAGGTCAAGGGTGATGCCAGAATAGCTTGGCGCCCGTATGATGGTCGATCCTTATCTTCCTGTGGTATGTCTGAGGTAGAATGAGTTAAACCAGTCAAACCAGACAGGTTCTTTTCCGTCCATCTGCAGGAGGGGGGTGGGGGGGGGGGGGCGGCATAGATTCTCATGAAACCCCTCGGCTCGTTAGACTCTATGCGTCTTCATCTATCGGCGAATGTCTCCGTTTTACATCTGTGGATTGCGGAAGTGGCTGAGTGCGCAGTGATCAAGATGTTGCTATTTCCAGTCTCACCAATATGTAGGTTTCAGTCATTTTCACCAAGTTGCGCCACGCCCGTTATATTAGCTGTGGAGTGAACAGATCATGTATTCCCTGTCAGTAATTGAATACAACATGGTCCGGCGGGGTATTTGGGAACAGCGAGTTTACCGGTTAAGAAGCACATGCAATTTTATTAGCCCTTTTCATCCTGATACGCTACAGCTTGAAAATTAGTTTGACTAGGATCGTTCAAGGGTGGTGCCAGAATAGTTTGGGGCCTGAGGCGCCAAGCTATTCTGGCACCACCCTTGAACTAAAATGGTTGATCTATCTCCTAATTTGTAATGTAGCCTTCATAGGACAATAAGCAAATTTTAAGAAAAAAATCAGCCTCAGGATGTAATGGTTTAAGTTAGTTCACCTGTCGTCCACATTGTGTACAAGAGGCCGGCGCTTTGATGTTTCGGCCATAATTCATGACCTACACCCGTTTTATCGCTTGAGCTAAATGACCCAAAAGTCACAAGGATAGATTGACCATGATAGTTTTACACAGCAAGTTTTAACCCCGTTGCTGCCATTGATCACGAATTTGCGCACCTGAAACCACTGCATCTGCCCGACATTGGCATGAAGAGCACAGATGTAAATGGGACAGACACAGCCGTAAACAACTCAGGTCGAACAAGAGATATAAATCCTCATGAGCCCCCGGTGGGGCTCATGAGGGTTTATGTCTCTTGAAAGCGGGTAGCGTCCGCCTTGCCCATACAGTTAAAGTGGTTAATGTTGCACTTTAATCAGCTTTGCGTCAGTGCACGACGTAACCTCGGCCAGAATGACTTTTAATGCTAACTGCAGTCATCTTTTGGGTCTGATTAATGTTTAAACTTTTACTGGGGACATTTTAATAATTCAAGCTAAAAGTAATACATCCTTTAACTTTTTTTTGTGAGCGCTATTTGTCACACCAGTGTTGTGAAATTGTAGGCCAGTGGGATGGCTAATCATTGATTTAACCATGATTATACAGATTCTTGAGACTTTTAGTAATTCACGCCGTACTATTTGTGAGCGGTATACGTCACTTTGGCCGAGGTTGGGTCGATGCCGAGGTTGGGACCCAACAGTATGTTAATTGTTATGTACTTATGGCAAAAACTACTGTCCAGCGTCATAATCGGTCCGTGTCCAAGTCACGGAAGATCCCAGGGAGGATGAGAGGGGTCGTGAGAAAGGGGAGGGGGTGGTGGTGGTGGGGGCGGGGGGTGATTTCGCTTGTGTTCTTCAGTCCGGCCTCGTTAAATCAAAGAACTCGCGGATAGGGGGAGGGGAGAGAGCGCAGATAAAATCATCGGTATTCGTCACACTTCAGATGTTTTCCATACCCTTTCTTCCACAAACGGCATTCTCATATCTAATCGGTATCGTCTAGCGGCAGCTAGTTTTCTTTTCCGGTAATTGCCTTGAACAAAAATACTGGTTGAGAAATACCGGTTTATGCGACAAAATGCTTATTACAAGCTCATCGTTTACGAGTTGTAACGAAAAGAACAAAGAAAAGAATAAGACGGTTTTGCTTGCAATTAGTTGTATTGAATAACACCAACAACAACAACAACAACAACAAAAAAAAAAAAAAAAAAAAGAAAGAAAGGAAAGGAAATATGTAACGAATTTTCAGAGGACCCAGGCACGCTATTGAACCCTTTGGCTGTGGGTAGCGGGTTTTTTTTTTGGGTCGCTATGATTCCTGCGACAAGAAAAAAGCGCTACCGACAGCCAAAGGGTTCCTTTGAAATTACTGCGCTGAACACAGATTTTGGGCAGAACAAGAGGAAAGAATGGTGACAGGCTTACGTTGTACCCGGAGTTCATTGCACTGTACAACTTTGATTACTTTATTGAGTGCCTTTTTCCGTACGGGTTGATGACCTCTTGTGACGTCACGCTGGAATGGAAGCTGAGCCCATTTAGCCCCGACGCGCTACTGTGGGAGATGGATCGACCATGATCATTCAAGGGTAGTGCCAGATTAGCTTGGCGCCGCCCCTTGAATGATCATGGTCGATCCATCTCCTGCAACTGGCATGTTTTGGTTAGGTGACGCCATTTAACCCCCCGGCCTCATTTCCCAAAATTTGGCGACATTTGGGAAATGCGGCCCTGGAGTTTAATGGCCGGGTTAACCCTCGGTGTGCGTGCGGGCCCACCAGTGCTGTAAACAGTACCGATGCCAGCAAAGCGCAAGGGAGTTAATATGTTATCCTAGTGTTAGAGGTGTTTATTGATCGGCATGTAGTGTGGTGAAGAATCAATCATTGGTAAATTGCCATTAGGGATATTTACACTTCGTATAGAACTTATCTCTTACACTGCCATAACTCAATGGATTCCATTCTACTGAATGGAAGTCATTTAGTTCTTCGAGTTTATGAGTTCAAAGAAACACTTCTGCTACAGTTGTTTAACGGAACGTTAGGCTACAGTTCTAGCTATGGCGCAGTTCGACACGGGGGAAGCCAGTTCAGCACGTTGTCTTTGAAAATGACTCCGTTGAACGGTGTCTGTACCAGCAACACTGAGCCAAAAATAGATTGATGCGCAAACGAAGTAAACAAGTGTGAATCAGTACCCGCATGTGTTTGCGCTAACGGGCTGCGTAGAATAAACAAGTGTGTTTGCTGCATGCCGAAACTGCTGTATAAGTTCAATAGATATGTCGGCAACACATAACAAACCTGAAGACAAATGGTGGTGAAATGTGTCTTCTGGTTTACGCGTAATGGTACTTCCAAGTACATGCTGGTCTGGCTGTGACATGCTTCGGCAGGATGTGGATCGACCATGATAGTTCAAGGGTGGTGTCCGAATAGCTTGGCGCCTACTGGCGCCAAGCTATTCTGACACCACCCTTGAACTGTCATGGTCGATCTGTCTCCAGAGCTGTGATGTACAGCGCAAAAGACATGTACAAGAATGGTAATCTCATCCTCAGGATGTTATGGGTTAAATGCCGATTTGGCTCAGCCCACCCCCCTCCCCCTCTCTGGTGCTGACTTCTCTCGTCTTTAACCCCCTTGTTGATGCAGCCAGCAGTACTGTTTAGTGTTGGCTGCATGCACACGGGGGTTAAGTTACACTTATAGCGTCCACTCCTGTAGTACATAATTCTCTTTTAGTACTTTCAAGCGGGTTAATAAGTAGTGAATGAAAAGGTGAGGTAATCTCCTGTTCTGTCAGTGATTTAACAAGAAGCAAATTGGGTCCTCTGGTAACCCGAGGGAAGCTGGTCGGCTCAGGTGGTAGGGTGCTTGACTAGCTGCCATCTGAAAGGTCACGGGTTTGAATCCAGCTGGGGATCAAAATTTGTTCAGACCCTATTCGGTGCCCCATCTTTGAAATCACCTTTGTGGTAGAAGAAAGACGTTAAGCCCTAAACGTTTAACATTGTAACTTTTCCCTGATGTTTTGTTGTATTCAAAGTTTCTGTAATATTTTCTCCTGAAAAAAAATGAATTATCTTCCTCTGTAGTCGGGTAGTAAAACGTCTTTAGGCCCGTCGTGGGCCCGAGGACCTTTGCTTACTGGGTCGGGGGAATCCCACTCGTGGTCTACAAGCGAGGCAGGTGATCTGTCAAAGGCTGCAGTTTTCCCACGGCCCGTGTACAATGACCAACGTCAACATAATCCATGATGGATTTATTCAAAGTTTGTTTTTGTAGGGTCAGTGACTTGGCAGATGGGTGCTAATTGCATACAGCCACTGGTATTGTTTACTCTACCAGTGGTTGCATTCATAAAGGGGTTAAGCTATTAACAGCCGAGCTGTAGAGAATATGACCCAACTGCAAGAGATATAGACCCTCGTGAGCCACCGCTTGCGCAGGGGCTCATAATGATCTACGTCATTTGCTGCAACATTTATATCTGTGTGCCTCAAGCAGACAGGGTTAGAGTTTCATAGTTGTATAGACATCATTTTGTGACGGCTGGCAGGGAATGAGTGGTGGTTTTTTTTTTTTTTTTTTTTTTTTTTTTGTTTTGTTGTTTTTTTTTTTTTTTTTTTTTTTTTTTTTTTGGGGGGGGGGGGGGGGGTGGTTACTGGTACATAAAAACAAGTTTGGGTCTCAAGGTATGGAATGAAATATAAAGCTTGGGCGACCACCCATGCATCCACGCAAGAGTATTTGCCCTTGGTCCACCTCATCGATAGGGGCATGGATGACTGTCCAGGGACCAGTCTGGTTAAGGGAACTAGGATTTGAAAATGGGACAGTTTTATGGAGCAGTTTTTTTTTTTTGGGGGGGGAGGGGGGGGGGGGGTGTGGCGGCGGCAAGCACACTTCCTTCAGATGCTACGTGAAGGTTTCTTCCATTTACGGGCTGTCTTAACTTTTGTTTGAACACATAGTGAGCCTTAGGGAGGAAATTGGAAAGGGGAGGCAGATCTCTTGGAAGCGTCAGTTTACGGGCTGTCGCCAATTTTTCGGAGACATTTTATCACGTTGAGCCCAGAGGTTGCAATTCACATATTTTTTTAAGATATGTTTTCAGAACGCTAAAACTCTTACATGTACTATACAGGATAAATGATTGACTGTGAAAGTTGAAAGGTGGTGCCCGAGTAGCTTGGCATCTCTTGAACTGTCATGGTCGATTCGTATCTTGTAGTGTGTCAGGGCAGAACGGGTCAACCCATCTAGCCCCAACGCACTAAAGCAGGAGATGGATTGACCATGATAATTTAAGGGTAGTGCTAGATTAGCTTGGCGCCATCAGGCCCCAAGCTAATGTGGCACTAACCTTGAATTATCATGGTCGATCCAATCTCCTGCAACTGGTACACCTAGTTGTTAGGAGTTACCTCCAAAATTTAGAAATGAGGCCATAGGGTTGCATTTCTTAAAGGATAAAATCTTATCCATTTATTCATTTAAACCCAAGGCTGCATTCCACATTTGACTCTGTAAATTGATATAAGACCTCAGAATGGAAATGGACTGACTGAAAATCGTCTGAAAGTAATTTTTTGGGAGACATTTCAGAATAATATGCCCCTCTTTTTTTCCTTCTTTTCTTTTTTTGGGGAGATAGGTTAGCACGCCCCAGTTTTTGGCCTAGAACGATGTGTTCCAAAAGCACAGGCCATCACATATAGAATTGAGATGTCTGGTGTGTGAAAGAAGTGGACTGTAAAGCGTCCAATTCTTTTGACTTGAGTGGACCCTTGCATAGAAATTGACCATTCAGTCACTCCCCTGCCAACTAAACACACTTACTTCCCTTTTCTGTCTAGACCTTTGGCCGTTAGTCTGACACTCTGCCTTTGTGAGGTGCCGGAAACTCTCTTTAATTCATGGCACTTTAAAACCTTTTGTCCTGGACAGTTCGTGCTAGTGAGCAAAAGTTCATCAGGTTGACATGGGCCATTGGCCGATGTCAACCTGATGACCTTTTGCTTGCTGCTTTTGTAAAGGTGTGTGAGTGTGTTGTGAATGAGCTTCAAATTCTAGAGTGTAGCTGTTGGATTGTACTGAGGAGTTTGTGAGCTGTTAAAAGCTTTCTGTTATTAACAACGGGTTGAATGAATGTAATCTCCCCCATATCCCCCCCACCCCCACACATAGATGCGTGTATGTGTGTGTGGGTGCCTGCTCATGTGAGTGTGTGTGCATGCAGTTTGTCATTGTACTGTAAATACATATTTGTTTTCCTCTTTAACTTTACATTGACTTTATTATTATTATAACTATATGTATTGATTTTAACACTGAGATGTGCTGTTAAAAAAATTATCAGAGAGTGGGATGAATAAAAATTTACTTGAATTTAATGCCAGCATCAAGGATGGAGAGTCAGCGGCACTCGTTAAGTCATTTATGTATTAAAAATAGACATATTTCATCCATCCCCAATTCCAAGCATAAATTCATTTGCGTTAATCCTTGTTTCAGTCTGCAAACATCAAATGCAAAAATTAATGGTGGAAAACTCGATTACGGATTTAAAAACAAGAGTGGCATCATTTGTTAACTGTTTGGGGCTTCTTTACAAACAATGAAAAAGTGTGCTATTAAACTTTTGAAATACATGTAAGCAGATTCAATTGTCGTTAATGAACCCCATCACTGAGAAGAAGTAAACACAATCCATCTGCAAGAGACATAGATCCTTATGAGCCTCCGCACTTGCGGGGGCTCATGATACATTTTTGTATCCATGTTCCTTGGGCAGCTTCAGCTCTTCAGCATTGACAAAGGTTTCAGGAGCAGTCTGGGAGTAAATGGTTTAGCAGGATTAATCTGCACGAAGTGTTCAACCTCTGCAGGCATACATAGATCCTTATGACCCCTGCTGCCTGCAGGGGTTCATGATAGTCTGTGTATGCCTCTTGCTTGCATAGGTATACATGCCATTTTCAGTTTTGGGGGAAATCATCCAATAAGTTCACAACTGCTGAATAGGTCTCACAAAGATCATCAACGTTTGAATACAAGACTTTTTTTTTTTTCAGGTGTGACAAAGCACGTTGGTGATGCCATCTCTGACCGGACAGCGAAGACCAAAAACAAGGTGGTGGCCATCGGAATTGCGCCGTGGGGCATCGTGGAGAGGAAGGAGGACTTGATTGGGCGAGATGTGAGTTTGGGCACTCTCGTTTAACCCCTTCGCTGCTGGAACACAGTGGGCACACAACACACATAAGCAAGAGGCATAGACGCTCATGAGCCCCCGCAATTGCGGAGGCTCATGGGGGTCTATGCCTCTTGCTTTCACATCCATAATGTTGTGACTCCGGCAGCCAGGGTTAGCTTGCTGTGGGGCTGTGATGGTTTCAATGACATCCTTCTCAGCTGGGACCTAAGATGAAAGTGGCCTGTCGTTAATGTACATCCCAAGCTAAGTGGCTGTCAGTAGCAGTTTTTGTCTCTATGATTTCTGTAGGAATCGTCGCGACAAAAAGCGATGTCGACAGCCAAAGGGTTAACCGCTTGACTGACACAATGCCGTTCAGCATAAAATGGTTTAGTTACGTGCTTTTTGTGCCAAATGGTATCACCAGTAGTAGTCAAGGGGTTAAATGCATTAGGTATTGGTTGCATTTTTTTTATCTTTGTTTTTCAGGTTGTGGTTCCGTATCACTGTGTAGCGAGCAGCCTGAAAGTCAATTCATCAGTTCTGAACAGTAATCATGGCTACTTCCTGCTGGCAGACAACGGTACTGTGGGAAAGTACGGGGGCGAGATCATCTTCCGACGCAAGTTGGAGAAATACATCGCTCAACAGAAAATCTGCATGAGTAGGTTTTGACTTCTCCATATTTTAACCCCCTTGTGCATGCAGCCACCGGCACTGTAAACAGCACTGATGGCTGTGTGCACAAGGGGTTAGTTGGCAGTTTGAATTGCGAGTTTGGGTTCGGCTAACGGTGCATGCAGGTATACTCGCGGTGCTTGGTGAATGCAGCTAAACAAACACACGCTTACATCAGTGTTAACCCCTTATGTACACAACCTCTGATACTGTTTGCAGTACTGGTGGCTGCTTGCACGAGGAGGGTTATCAGAGACACCATATGGGGCCTCACGTGAGCAAGGGATCTGGAAATGGAGGAGTGTTTAACCCATTTGGCCCCAAGACCCTACAGCAGGAGATGGATGGACCATGATTATTCAAGGGTAGTGCCAGATTAGCTTGGTCCATCCATCTCCTGCAACTGGTGCATAATCGCTAAGTGATACCTCCAAAATTGAGGAAATGTGGCCTGGGGGCTAAATGGGTGAACTCATTCAGCCCGACGCACGTATTTCCTCAATTTTGGAGGCATCATCTAACGACTAATCACCTGTTGCAGGAGATGGATCGACCAAGATAATTTAAGGGTAGTGCCAGATTAGCTTGGCGCCTGTCAGCACCAAGCTAATCTGGCACTACCCTTGAATTATCATGGTCGACCCATCTCCTGCTGTAGTGCATCAGGGCTAAATGAGTTAAACATGTCTAGTAGATTTTATTCATTCTGCTATCCGAGATATTTTTCTTTAATACAGAAAAGAAGTATATATTTTTGATGCTGCCTCAGTAAATCGCGGTATCCAGGAGGCATAAAGACAGACCATGTTGTTCACATTCGCGTTGCTCCAATGCTGAATTTAAGTAAACTTGTGAAGATAAGCCAAAGGTAAGGAAGAAGTCCTTAGGCCGACGTCAGCCTTAGCTGGCCCGCGCACAGCTACGCTAAGGCTGATGTTGGCCTGAGGACCTTTTATGCACTAGGCATCCCTGTGGAAGCCTGAGACATGTGCATGTTATATTTAATACCGCGATAATAAATCGGAGGCTGGCCAGTATTGGTGCTCACTCCTACGAAGAAGGAGACTGTTTCATGCTTGACAGTGTCAAAAAGACATTTTACAAAAGCAGGGATCTGTAACCGTGATGTGATTATGAGCTCCAGTAGTCATGTACCTGTGTGTGCTGGTCTGTTATTTTAGACCTTATTGCTTCAAACCGTAAGGTCAAAAAATCACAGACCTGCCTGTGGCCAGTGAGTATACCTGCGTGTTAACAAGTGTTAACTTCAGGTCTTGTTCAGTTGCCCCATTTTCAGGTTTCCATGTTGTGTTGTTAGCCGAATCTGTTCTCGGCCCCGTTATTATGATGCAACATATGCAGTGAAATACAGCAACACCTGTTTTGAGGTACCGCACTTATAATAACAGATCACCTGTCATTCAGGTCACATGTTTGATGGTCTTTAAACCCTTATCATTCGGAATACACCAGTGTGCGAAATAAGTTTGACCAAAATAGTTCAAGGGTGGCGCCAGAATAGCTTGGTGCCTCTAGGCGCAAAGCTATTCTGGTACTACCCTTGAACTAAAGCCCTTGGTCTATATCCTTATCTGTAAGTACAATAATGTAGCTTGCATATGGTAGTGTACAAATTTGAAGCTTTTTGCCTCAGTATGATATGGGTTACCTCTAGGTGCTAAGCTATTCTGGCACCACCCTTGAACTAAAGCCATTGGTCTATATCCTTATCTGTATGTACAATAATGTAGCTTGCATATGGCAGTGTACAAATTTGAAGCTTTTTGCCTCCGTATGATATGGGTTACCTCTAGGTGCTAAGCTGTTCTGGCACCACCCTTGAACTAAAGCCATTGGTCTATATCCTTATCTGTATGTACAATAATGTAGCTTGCATATGGCAGTGTACAAATTTTTGCCTCAGTGTGGTATGGGGTAATGACAGGTGACACATTTTGCCCTTCAAGACTTGTCTTTATAGAGCGTTTATCTTTTTCACGACCACTTCTTTCCTTCCAAATAAGGATGGTTGCTCAAAACAGGTACCACTGTACACACAGCCACTAAATGAGTCTCATTAACCGCTTTGTGCATACAGCCATCAGTACTGTTCAGAGTACCTGTGGCTGCATGCGCACGGGGGTTACGGAAAAGAACACGCCAGCAGGGACAACAACAACAAAACCCACTGAAACTGCATACATGATTTAGAAGTGCATGGATGGCTTGATGACATATTTTGGGATTTATTTGTTGTCCAAACAGCAGGCTCAACAGACCATGTGCTTGAGAGTGGTACGTACCGCTACTTCACGCCTTGTAGATTTGGTTTGACAGAGATCTTGAGGAAAGGGTGTATTAGAGGTTATCCCTAAAATAAGAATGAGGTCAGACACCCGAGAACAAAAGGAGTGGTGTAATCAATCGATTAGTATAAGGACAGTGCGAGTGATCCGCTAACACTGCAGATTTCGCTGGCAGTTTGCGCATGATTTCATCAGTCAGAGGATGCCTGTTGAGATGCCTACCCCAGTAGCAAAACGTCTATGGGCCCGTGATGGCCGCGGTGGGCCCGTGCACAGCTGTGCACGGGCCCACTGCGGCCATCAAGGGCCTTGAGCACCTTTGATCGGTGGGTATGCCCATGTGAGGCATAGATTCTCATGAAGTTGTGAGGCCTCAGGCGCTCATGAGAATCTTTTTTCTCGCGAACAGCTATGACTGAATGATCCTCATGTGGATTATGTTTCTGTGACCTGATTCTGGTTTAGGTGTAACACCATGTTTTTCTTTTTTTTTTAACCCATTTAACCCTGATGCCCTATAGCAGGTGATGGATCAACCATGATAATTCAAGGCTTTGTGCCAGATAAATTGGCGCCTGACGGCGCCAAGCTAATCTGGCATGAAGCCTTGAATTATCATGGTCGATCCATCTCCTGGAACTGGTACACAGTTGTCAAATGGCATCTCTCAAACTTGGGATATGTGGCCTTCTTGTTAAATGGGCTAATCCCTCTGTGCATGCAGCCACGATTACTGCAAACAGGGGGGTTAATTTCCCATTTTTCCACACCACTCTTTTTTAATCTCCTTGTGCATGCAGCCACCGGTACTGTTAACAGTACTGGTGGCTGCATGCACAAAGGGGTTAATTGTCCATTTTTCCACACCACCAAAAGACTGTATAACCCCTTTGTGCATGCATCCACCAGTACTGCTAACAGTGCTGATGGCTGCATACACAGAGGGGTTAATTACCTGTTTTCCCATGACACCAACATGCCACTCCCCAGACCCCCACAAGACCTACCCCATCCCATTTTTCGCCCTGTCACGACCCCAACCCCTTTACCCCTCACCCTACCCCCTTGATTCTGGGCTGGACTGTCTTTTGGTTTTTGGGCTTTAGCCTCCTGACAGATGACAAAACTTTGCTGCACTAACAACTGTGCTGCACTCAAAGTTATTATATTTATTGATTTATTGCCATTATATTTATTGATTGATTTATTTATTCTTACTTTCTTTTTATATTATTATTATTATTATTACATGTACTTAATTTTTCATTATAATAGAGACATTTTGTACAACAATTAAGATTAATAGTTTGTAATATTTCCATTGCAAATGTTCATGGAATGTCTTTTAAGAATAGTGCAAAAAATGACTAATTTATTTATTTATTTTTTTTTTGTTGAAGTTTTAAAATACTAACTTTTGTTTTATTATCTATTTTGAAAATAAACACTTGGCGTGAAATGAAGAGTTTTCTGCTCTTCTACTCCTTAGCTTCTTCGGAGAGTTCCCTGACGGGTGCAAAGGCAGCAACAACACTCCTGTTACATGTGCCTTTGCTCATGGCTTGTGAAAAGAAGGGTAGATAATTTTTAGTTAAGACAAGATGAACAATTGAGAGTCCATTTTTATTGGCGAATTTTAGCACTCAAAACATTTTTTTGTTCAGTATCCTATGAATAATTAATTTTTTTGATGTGTAATGGCACTTTACTGTTGGCTTTTTGGAAAATATTCTTCTTATTATTATAATCATTATCCTTAGTAATAGTATTATTATAAGCTCTTGAATTTTTTCAATAACATCATCATTATTATTATTGAAATTATTATTTATTATGTACTATAGTTGTTTTCAAACTGGACACAAATGAGCCCACATCTGCATAATTTGTAACAAGCTCTTATATACCAAGTAGCTGTGTATATTTTCTTGAATGTGATTGGTTTTTCTATATTCAAGTGGAAAAGTGATGCTTTGACCCTTATCAATCGGAATACACCAGTGTGTGAAATAACTTTGACTAAAATAGTTCAAGGGTAGTGCCAGAATAGCTTGGCGCCTCTAGGCGCCAAGCTATTCTGGCACCACCCTTGAACTAAAGCCATCGGTCTATAACCTTATCTGTAAGTTCTATAATGTAGCTTGCATATGGCAGTGTACAGATTTGAAGCTTTTGGCCTCAGTGTGATAGGGGTTAAAAGGAATGAGGTACACTGTACCACTCCTCTGCACAAAGTTTGCCTCCTGTTTTTTTCGAAATAACTTTTCAACATGACATATTTATTCATAACACCCAGACAAAAGAGTGATCACCAAATGTGGTCCTGCCCAGTACGCAAGAGCTGATTGGGCTGAGGTCGACTGCAGTCGGCCTGCTCACAACCATGCAGTGGCCAACTGTAGCTGATGTTGTCCTGATAGCTTTTAAGTTATCTTAACCTTTTGTCTGCCCATAGCAGTTTTTGTGGTGATGATCAGGTCATCGCTATGACAACCGCTAACAGCCAAAGAAGTCAGATTTGATTGGCTTCAAAACTTGAGGCTTAGCTATAACCCTTAGGAGATTGTGAAGATGACCTAATAATAGTAATAGTAATAATAATAATAATAATAATAGCAGTAGTAGTAGTTGTAGTACAACTGTAGTAGATAAGTAATAATTGTACTTTTCAAAAATTAATCATTAATATGTGCAAGATTGTCTGCTTACGCATTAACACTCTTATCTTGGCACTGACCAACACATACACATACGCGCATGCACACACACATGCAAATGCATGTACACACTCTTGTCCAAGAGAGACAGACGCACACACAGTGACAAGCACACAGATGCTCATGCTCCAAGAAAAACGGCGCATTAATGGGCCATCGCCTCAATGGGCGTCGCCTAAACGGGCTATCGTCTCATCGGGCATCGCCCCAATGGGATGGACCCAATGGATATCTCCTCAACGGGACGACACCGTTCAGGACTTGGTGACCCCTGGCCCTCATCACATGCTGAAACTGCCTCAGACTGTGCACAGATCTGTCACCTTGCAAGACCAAACTATTCAGCACCCTAAATGAAAAAGCGCAAATTTAAGTGAATAACTATGTGTCACGGTTTCTCAGGGGGGCTCTGTCAGGGTATATTTTACATTAAAGGTTTAAATAGGTCATCTAAAAAATGCAGCTCATGTCAAGAATAATAAAATATTTTGAATAAAATGCGCCCAAATTTGGTGGTCACCGCCTTCAAAGGTCATTTGCAAAAGACGTGAGGCAGCCTGCTTAGCTCACACACGCTTCACCTTGTCAGTTTGAGACAACAAAGGCTGACGGAGTAAAAATTCACACACATCCTTCATTGGTTCCACTTCATACAATATATAATTGTACCTGAATCATATCATTCATCAAAGGGCGTACTCGGAGTGTTGAATTGCGTCTGCTGTGTCTGCTTCAGTTCTGTCAATTAACCCATTTGACCCTGTTGCACTACAGCAGGAGGTGGATCGACCATGATAATTTAAGGGTAGTGCCAGATTAGCTTGGCGCCAACAGGCGCCAAGCTAATCTGGCACTAGCCTTGAATTTTCATGGTCAGCCCATCTCCTGCAACTGGTAAATAGTTGTTAGGTGAGATCTGTAAAATTTGTGGAATGCAGCCTTGGGGTGAAATGGGGTTAACCTCCAATGCATGCATTAGGTCTTTCATTTATTTGAGACTGGCCGCAAAAAAAAAACACAAAAAAAACATCGTATCCAAATGTGGCGTGTCTCAAATGTGTTTGTATCACCCCTTGTTGTCACAGCTGCTTGCCATAAAAATCACTTCCTACCACAAACACGCGGAATAACTGGCCGTGAATCATGTGTTTAACCATGTGTTGCCTTCTTTCCCTCACTCATTGCAGTTGCAAAGGAAAAGACAGAAGTTGTTCCTCTAATCATGTATTTCACCCTTTGGCTGTCGGTAACGCTTATAGTCATGATTCCTGCAGGAATCGTCGCGACAAAAAGCGCTACCGACAGGCAAAGGCTTAACACATCTACTTTGAAATTACCATATTTTGAAGAAATTAGCAGTTGTGATGCTAGATCAGGTGCAAAAGCTATCCTGGCATCACCACTCAGCTGTCATGTCAATCCACATCTTGTTTCAATGTTTCCGGCCCAAAATGGCTGTCAGCTTAAAGAACTGTTTCGTACTTTTCGTCAGGAGAAATATAGCAATAGACACCTAAATGTCCTGTTTCTTTATCCACCTAATGATGGTCTTTAACCCTTTGGGTGGTCGGTAATAGTTTTAGTCGCGCCGATGATTCCTGCAGGAATCATCGCAACTAGAACTGCTACCGACACCCAAAGTTAATGACAGGTGACATTTATTGTTTGTCAAGACTTCTTTTGTGAGAGCCACTGTCTTTAAATGTTAAAAGACCCTGAACTGCGAATTTTAACTAGGAATACTGAACTCTCAGTGTACCTGGCTCTCCTTTTTCCGCTGTATATAAATAACAACCATCAAACAAATACATGTACATAATTGGACATTGGCAGTAATGAGTTAACTCATTGGAGACGCGCCGTATACGTGGCGAATCGCAGCATATCCATATATGACGCATCTCCAATGAGTTGTCCTGTCTGAAACAGGGAGGGTTCTTCTCAAGAACGTTTAGTTTAGTTCAGTTAAAATTCATAGTATGTTCAGTGCGCTTTAACCCCTTAACTGCTGGAAAAGTGTGAATACTAACTCATCGGCAAGAGGCAAAGAAGCTCATGAGCCCCCGCAAATGCGGGGGCTCATGAGCTTCTTTGCCTCTTGCTGACCCTATTTATAGCCGTGTTATTTGCATTAATGTGATTGTTCGGTAATTAATTTGCCGGCTTTCAAAGACGCGATTTTGCGTCCTGTGGCAGTCAAGAGATTAAGACCACTTTTGCTTGCGGAAAAGCAGGTTGCTCAAAACGGGCTGAACTGGGATTGCTAAATTGTGTCTTCTTTTCCACAGCCAACGTCTTCAAGGGCCGCGGGGTGCCAGTCATCAGCGTGGTGCTCGAGGGAGGGGCCAACACAGTCAGGGCGGTGCTGGAGTACGTCACTGACAGTCCTCCGGTGCCGGTCGTCATTTGCGATGGCAGTGGTCGCGCTGCTGATCTGTTGGCCTTCGCTCACAAGTACACATTGGATGACGGGTGAGGATAGTGTGCTTCTGCCCTGCGCAGGCAATTGGGCAGCAAGTCCGTTTTTTGGCAAAGCAAGATTTTTGTTATAACACAATGAAAATTTTACTTTTCACGAAAAGGACTGAGGCTGTGTTTCAGTATAGCTGTGTGACAGCGGCGCGGTGGGCAACAATACCAAAAAAAGTACCTTAGCAGCAGGCGGAGAATCGCTTTGTGTGTTCTGTATAGCGATATCGCGACATGACAGGTGTCATTGCACCCCTGTACAAGTTGCTTAGAATTATTTGATTTGTTGTCGCAAGCAATTTGTGTATCCTGTCTCTGTCGGAAAGATATTTTTCCCATTTTTTTTTCCTTCAGAAATCGGCATATTTTGGCTGATAATAATAATAATAATAATAATAATAATAATAATAAGCGCATTAAATAGGCGCTTTATCCCAATTGAAAATCGGCTCAAAGCGCCGTCGCGAACTGAACCCAACAAGCACGCTCACGTGAATCACGCGCATTCACTCACACACTGTACATAAACACAGAACATTCACGTGGTGCTAAGGGCAAGCTCAAGCGAGCTACTGTAGTTTTTGGAAATTCAAAATCGTTTGTATTTGAAATTTGATTAAGTGGGCTGAAACTGGGTTAATGTTGGCGTATTCTCCGAGATCGTTGCAGCCACAAACTTTGAACACAATGACACATTCTTATTAGACTTTCCTAAAGATTTCCATTTAGCCCCGAGTCCCTGCAGCAGGAGATGGATTGACCATAATAATTCAAGGGTAGTGCCAGATGATCTTGGCGCCTGAAGGTGCCAAGCTAATCTGGCACTACCCTTGAATTATCATGGTCAATTCATCCCCTGCACATAGTCGTTAGGCCACACCTCCAAAATTTGAGAAATGGAACCTTGGGGCTAAAAGGGTTGAAGCTGGCCTGCCGTTTACCCTAAGAGAGGAGATAATAGCAACGCTGTGATCGTCTATCACACTTTATGCGGCACGCTCTAGGTCACTTTTCTTAAAAGTCAAGGTCACAAAAGGTACATGCGCTGTTGAAATTTGTTGCAGCAGATATTCTGGGATTGACAGGTATAATATTTAACGGTACATGCTCGGCAGTATTTGTATTAACAGCATGTATCCCTTTCCTTAACCCTTTTAGCCCCAAGGTCCCCATCTGGCACTACCCTTGAATTATCATGATCAGTCCATGTCCTGTTGCAGGGTTCCAGGGCTAAAAGGGTTAACCCTTATCATTTGGAATACACCAGTGTGTGAAATACGTTTGACTAAAATAGTTCAACGCTAGTGCCGGAATAGCTTGGTGCCTCTAGGCGCCAAACTATTCTGGCACTACCCTTGAACTAAAGCCATTGGTCTATTTCCTTATCTGTAAGTACTCTCATGTAGCTTGCATATGGCAGTGTACAAATTTGAAGCTTTTAGCCTCAGTATGATATGGGTTAATGGATGCTGAGGATGTCTGACCCATGTTCTGTTGGTGTCCAGGACGATGCCTGAGAGCCTGCGAGACCAGCTGATCATGACCATCCAGAAGATCTTCCAGTACACTGTGGAGCAGGCCGAGAAACTCTTCATCGAACTCATGCTGGCTGTCAAGAAGAAAGAACTGGTTCGTTTTCTTCCTGGGTCATCATTTCTCATCTGTCGTCTGTTTGGTTCGCTTGGTGCAAGGAGTTCTGGATGGGAATCTCTTTGTGGTGAACTGAAACGCTCGTAGGCAACGGTCAGAAAGTCAGTATGCCCTAGCCCGGGGCATGAAAGCCATAGTTCAAGGGCGATGCCAGAATAGCTTGGCCCCTTGAGGCGCCAAGCTATTCTGGCACCACCCTTGATCCATCATCATGTGCAAAACTGTTCTGTAGCCACCTATGAACCAGAAAGGTGACTGCCAAGAGCGTAAAATGCAGAGAACAATGCAGTGAACAAACACGCTTAGAGAAGACAATTGCAACACAATTGAAGACTGCTTTTCCATTATCCAGGAGACGGATCAGCCATGATGGCTAGAGGATGGTATCTGTTCTAGCACAACCCTTGCTCTGTCATGGTTGATTTATGTCTTTTGTGTGTAGCGTGTTGGGGCTGCGTGGATTGGCCCTAAGCACTATGCATCAGTTACAGGAGATGGATCAACCATGATAACTCAAGCAGTTGGTGGATATTTCTTAGGTAACACCTCCAAAATGTTGGGTTTGTGGCTGTGTGGTTAAATGGGTTAACCTTTTTAGCCCCAAGGTCCCATTTCTCAATTTTTGGAGATGTTGCCAGATGACTATGCCAGTTGCAGGGGATGGATTGATCATGATAATTTAAGGGTAGTGCCAGATTAGCTTGGCGCCTGAAGGCGCCAAACTAATCTGGCGCTACCCTTGAATTATCATGGTCGGTCTATCTCCTGCTGCAGAGACTCAGGGCAAAATGGGTTAAGTTGGCTTTTTACTGCAGTAGCCACCTGTCATCCGCTCGTTGGTTGATTATGTTGTGTTTGTTTTCAGATCACGGTGTTCCGCATGGGAGAAGGGTCTCAGGACATTGACTTGGCCATTCTCACAGCACTGCTGAAAGGTGACGTGGTACATTTCTTTCTTCTTATGATTGCTTCATACCGCTGGTTGATTTGTTGAGAGATGCAGCAGCGTTTTGCTGAATATTTTACGCGCTTAGGACTTGATGCCTCTCTTAACCCTTTTAGCCCCAAGGTCCCATTTCTCTAATTTTGGAGGTGTTGCCTGACGACTATGTGCCAGTTGCAGGGGATGGATTGACCATGAAGGCGCCAGGCTAATCTGGCACTACCCTTGAATTATCATGGTCAATCAATCTCCTGCTGTAGAGACTCGGGGCTAAATGGGTTAACGTGAACAACAGGGGTTACCTCTAAATGAAAAGTAGGGCAAACATTGCAAGGATTTCAAACATTCTGTATTGATCCAGCCCACACTGTGAGCGGTGTATATTCCCCTGCAGCTGCAAGGACTCATGAGAATATATGCTTCTTGCTTGCCAGGAGTTGCCTCATTGACACCCACAGTTTGAGTTACTTGCCTGGTATTAACAGTGGGACCACAAAAAGGATACTCACAAACCAGATAGGTGATGCTAGTGCTGGTAGAACATTACACATACTCAGCGCTGGACATACAAACAGATCCCTTGCCACCTATCGGGCACCCAATCGCCAGCCCACTGAAAAATATGCAGGTAAAGAACAAGACTATCATATACATCCCTTAAGGGATGTATATTTAAGGGATGTATATGATAGTTTTGTTCTTTAACTGCATATTTTTCTGTGCACACACAGTTAGATCTTCTGCTCCCTCCTGTGAGGCACCCAATTGCCAGCCCACAGAAAAATACACAGGCAAAGAGATGTATATGATAGTTTTGCTCTTTACCTACGTGTTTTTCTGTGGGCTGGCAATTGGATGCCTCATGTGAGGGGGCAGGGGATCTAACTGTGTGTATGTCCAGCACTGAGTAATTCCTATTGGTATGTGTACACAAAAAGGATGCCTGCTACAGATATCCAATAGGGAAGAAAGAAGAAAGGAAATGAAATCTTTGAATCTTTAAATTTTTGATGCTCCCTCAAAACTGTCCCTTTACTGTTGCCTGAACCTGCTTGATCCCTCATCTGTCACAATGGCCATTGCATGTGGTGTGTCTTGGGCAAAAGAACCTGGCGGAGCCCATCCCTTTCCAGGCTGTTAACCACAACCGAAACTCCACATGGGACTCCTTCGCCTGGTTGGTGACTTCATCAAGGAAGTTCATACACCCAATCAGGTACCGTGTCAGCACCCTAACCTTTGGTTATCCAAAACCTAACCTGCAAGGTAGCAGGTGAGGGATCAAAACCAGAAATACTGTCCAGGATTGCGCAGACAACAACAGCACTGACAAGATTGAAGACCATATGGAAGGACAGAAACATTACACTCTGCTCCAAGATCAGATTGGCGCGCTACTTAGTCATCTCAGTGTTCTTGTGACCTTGAAAAAATGGATACACGCCACTGAAATGAGATGTTTTCGAAGGCTGCTTGGCATTTCATACAGAGATCACATCACGAACGAGGAAGTGGGAAGCAGGATCAGACACGCCATCGGGCCCTATGAAGACCTATTGGCCATTGTGAAAAAACGCAAACTGAAGTGGTATAGGCATGTCACGCGTTCAGCAGGGCTTGCCAAAACAATCCTGCAAGGCACTGTGCAAGGAGCAGTCAACAGAGTACAGATCTTCATAAACAGTTGCCTTAGAAGAATTTTGAAAATCCACTGGCCAGAGAAGATCAGCAACGTCAGACTCTGGGAGAGAACAGAGCAGATAACAGCAGAGAATGAAATTGGGTGAAGAAGATGGGGATGGATTGGTCACAGTCTGAGAAAGCCATCTTCCAGTATCACTAGGCAGGCATTGTCATGGAACCCCCAGGGAAAGAGGAAAAGAGGCAGGCCGAGAAACACCTGGCGTCGAGACCTCCAAGCAGACATCAAGAGACTGGGAACCACATGGAGTAAAATCGAAGGAGAAGCACAGGACAGGAGTTGCTGGAGGTCTCTCGTCAACGGCCTATACCCGGGGAGGGGTGAGGGGCGTAAGTAAGTACTGTGCAAGGAGGACGAAGGAGAGGAAGACAGGAAAAGATGTGAGGACAATATCTCAGAGTGGACAGGACTGAAGCTGGGCGATACGCTAAGAATGGCAGAGAACAGAGAGAAATGGAGGGAGCTGGTTGCCAAGTCATCAGTGGTGCCCCAACGGTCGGCAAGACTACGGGATATAGATAGATAGAACCTGCTTACTATAAATGGGCAGAACTTGCTGTATTTCCTTACTGTGAAGGGGCTCAGCCTGCTGTCTTTGACTTGACGGATTGATGGTCAGACTATTTCCTCTTGCGATATGAAGAAACGTGGATGACAGTCTTCAGTGCTGGAGACTGATTCAGTTTTTTCAAAATCCCAAAGCTGAATTTCCGCTTTTGGGTTCGGACAGAACAGTCCTTCAGCCAGTCTGTTCTGTCTGCAAGAGGCATAAATTCTCATGAGCCCTTGCTGATGCAGGGGCTCATGAAAATTTATGTCTCTTGCTGGCCTTGGATTATGGGGCATATTTCAGTCTGTGGACTGTTTCCAGTCAACGCAATTTTTCGCATGGTCACCCATGAGGAAAGCTAGGACTAATACATTAAAATGGCTGGCTTTTGCAGGTACCAATGCCAGTGCAATGGATCAGCTGAACTTGGTGCTAGCATGGGATCGAGTAGACATTGCTCGCAGTCACATCTTTGTCTACGGCCAAGAGTGGCCTGTGAGTACAGACATTTCCTCGGTGATGATGATGTGTTTTTGACATGGTTTGATTATAAGTTTCATCCCATGCATGTTGGCAGCTGGATTCTGCTGTAACTATGATAATGCAGCATGATTACCTTGGTTTCAAGGTTTTAGCTCCTTGACTGCGACTGACGATACTGTTTGTCAGTCAAAACATGTGGTTATACTTCCAACCTGTGTTGTCAATAACAGTAAAGAAAAGCAATTAAAATTTATATATATATATATATATATATATATATATATATATATATATATATATATATATATATATATATATATATATATATATATATATATATATATATATATAAATTAATCTACTCCTCAGTCGTTCAGAATGTGAACATGCAAGATGCACCAGCTTGCATAATATTTGCGTCTTGTCTGAACTCATTTCAGGTGTCGTGCATCAGTAACTGAGAAAATGTCATACAGCGTTGCCGCTGGCAATGCTACACAACACTTCCTCAGCTACGGAGGCAGGGCACCTTCAATGATTTACACAGATTTTTAAGTGGAGCATTCCCCTTGATACCACTATAGTTGGGAGCTTCTGCATTGGCTGTCCGCACAGGAATTGTTCATGTTTTTTTACCTAGGACTCTTTTCAGGCCTAGATTAGTAAACTGATGTACAGCAGGAGATGAACCGACCATGATAAGTCAAGGATAGTGCCAGATTAGCTTGAGTTATCATGGTCTGTCCATCTCATGCAAAAGGTGCAGTTGTTAGGTGACACCTCCAAAATATGGGATGTGCGGCCGTGGGGTTAAATGGGTTAATTTGGTTTGGTGTGCAGGAGGGAGGCCTGGAGCAAGCCATGATGGACGCCTTGATCAACGACCGCGTGGACTTTGTCAAACTGCTGCTGGAGAACGGAGTCAGCATGCACACGTTTCTCACCATCGACCGTCTGGAGGAGCTGTACAATACAGTTAGTATCCGCCGTTACTGTTGTTGTCAAACTGATGATAGTGAACATTACAAATATTTGAATGTTAAAAATATCTATGTTTGGGCTTGACATCTTTTACCACATGGGAAGGTGATTTTAGAGATGGAACACCAAAAAGGGTCTGTTCAAATTTTGACCCCACCGGTGTTGGAACCCATGACCTTAACATTGCCACTGCGAAGTTGATTTTAAGATGGGGCAAATTTTTACCCCACCGTGGTTCGAATCCACAACCTTATGATCAAGTGTCCAACTCTCTAACACCTTGGCCAACCTAGTGCCATGCTGTTGGATGGAGTCAGTATACACACTAGATGAGCTTGACAGTACAATATAGATCGAGCCATTTCGTTGTTGTTTATGGTGCTGGTTTTGGTGATGGTAGTGTTGATAATTGTCAGTGGTGGTGTTAGTTGAGGTATTGATGGTATGGTTGTGATTGTGGACTTATTGTGGAATTATTCATAATTGTGGTGTTTTGTGCAGATGTGATGATGTTTATGTAAACTCATGCTTCATCGGCTCAAAACTTTTCTACTTTTCAGAAACTTGGTCCTACCAACACTTTGAAATATCTCATCAAGGATGTACGCAAGGTAAGAGCTCTTTACAAGCTTATCCCCTTCACTGGCAGTGCCCAAAACACATTGTATTGCATCCATTGCAGGATCACTGCTGGATAACATCGTCTGCCTGCAGTGTACATGGCTGATGTAAATGAGATCAGCAAGGCGCATTGATCCTCATGACCCACTGCAGTTGTGGGGGCTCATGAGGATCGAGCCTCTTGCAAATTGGTATGTCTCATGTTTAAGAGATTTACTTACTTACTTACGCCCGTCACCCCTACCCGGGTATAGGCCGTCGACGAGAGACCTGCAGCGACTCCTGTCCTGTGCTTCTCCTTCGATTCTACTCCAGGTGGTTCCCAGTCTCTTGATGTCTGCTTGGAGGTCTCGACGCCAGGAGTTTCTCGGCCTACCTCTTTTCCTCTTTCCCTGGGGGTTCCATGACAATGCCTGCCTAGTGATACTGGAAGCTGTCTTTCTCAGACTGTGACCGATCCATCCCCATCTTCTTCGCCCAATTTCATTCTCTGCTGTTATCTGCTCTGTTCTCTCCCAGAGTCTGACGTTGCTGATCTTCTCTGGCCAGTGGATTTTCAAAATTCTTCTAAGGCAACTGTTCATGAAGGTCTGTACTCTGTTGACTGTGGTTTTTGTCAATCTCCAAGTCTCTGCTCCATATAGGAGAACTGCTTTTACATTGGAGTTGAAAATCCGGACTTTGGTGTGTTGTGACAGCTCTCTGGAACTCCACACTTTTTTCAACTGGAGAAAGGCTGCTCTGGCTTTACCGATTCGTGCTCTGACATCTGCATCAGTGCCGCCTTTTTTGTCTATGATGCTCCCGAGATAGGTGAAGGACTCCACCTCCTCCAACGGGGTGCCAGCAAGCAAGACTGGTTCTTCCCTGGTTGCGTTCAGCCTCATTGTCTTTGTTTTCTGTTTGTGAATGGTGAGGCCCACTTGGGACGAGGTGTCAGCAAGCCTCGTGGTCTTGTCCTGCATTTGTTGATGAGTGTGGGACAGTAATGCCAAGTCGTCTGCAAAATCGAGGTTGTCAAGCTGTGTCCACAGTGTCCACTGTATTCCACTCCGTCTGTGCTCTGTGGTCATCTTCATGACCCAGTCTATGGCCAGTAGGAAGAGGAACGGAGACAGCAGACACCCCTGCCTGACACCAGTTCTGACCTGGAGCTCCCTGGTGAACTGCCCTTCGTGGATCACGCGACATGTCATGCCATCGTAGCTGCTCTTGATCAGGCGGACGAGCTTTGTGGGTACACCGTGGTGTCGTAGGAGTTTCCACAGAGTCTCTCGGTCCACACTGTCAAATGCTTTCTCATAATCCACAAAGTTGACGTACAGCGGGGAGCTCCACTCCAGAGACTGTTCCACGATGATGCAGAGAGTGGCGATCTGGTCTGTACATGATCGGTTCTTCCTAAATCCTGCTTGCTGGTCTCTCAGCTGGGGGTCAACGGAGCTCTTCATTCTCTCCAGGATGATCCTGTTGAAGACCTTTCCTGGTACTGACAGCAAGGTGATTCCTCTGTAGTTGGAACACTTGCTGAGGTCGCCTTTCTTGGGAAGCTTGATTAGGTACCCCTCCTTCCAGTCAGCCGGCATCACCTCCTCTTCCCAGATCTTTCCAAACAGTGGGTACAGCATCTCCACTGTTGTCTCTAGGTCTGCTTTCAGAGACTCCGCTGGGATGCCATCTGGGCCTGCTGCTTTGCCGTTCTTCAAAAATGCCACTGCTCTTCTGATCTCTTCCCAGATGGGTCTGTCACAGCTGATGGGTAGGTCGGTCTCTGCCGGCTGGATGTCTGGGGGGTCGGGTGGGCTAGGTCTGTTCAGTAACTCTTCAAAATACTCGGCCCATCTGTCGAATTGGTCTGCTCTGTCTGCAATAGGCTTGCCTTCTTTGTCCTTTACTGGTCTTTCTGTATGGCCATACTTGCCTGACAATCTTCTGGTGATGTCGTAGAGCTGTTTCATGTTGCCGCTGCCTGCTGCCTTTTCTGCCTCTGCTGCCAGGCTGTCTGTGTAGGCCCTCTTGTCTGCCCTGATACTCCTCTTCACCTCACGGTTGGCTTCCGAGTATTCCCCCTGTGCCCTTACTTTGGCTGCTCTCGTGCGACTGTTGTTGACAACTGCTTTCTTCTGCTTCCTCACTTCTATCTTCTTCAAGGTCTGTGCCGACAGCCAGTCCTTGTGGTGGTGTTTCCTGAACCCTACAGTGTCTTTGCAGGTTGAGTTCAGCGCCTCTCTAACTGCCTTCCACTGCTGCTCTGTGGTGACCTCCTCCTCTTCATTTACTAGCTCCTGTAGCGCTTGAAACCGGTTGGACAGCACCAGTTTGAACTCTTCTCTAACTCCAGTTTCTCTCAGGAGGCCTACATTATAGCGCTGTCTTCTTGTTGTCTCTGTGCAGCTTTTCTTTAGCTTGAGCTTCATTCTTAAGGTAAGCAGATGGTGGTTGGAGGCGACATCTGCTCCCCTCCTCACTCTTGAAGGGATCTTCTAAATTTCTTGCTAATGCAGATATGGTCTATTTGGTTCTCTGTTGTATGGTCGGGTGAGACCCAAGTTGCTTTGTGTATTCTTCTGTGTGGGAAGATGCTGCCTCCAATGACAAGTCGGTTTAGAGCACAAAAGTCTACAAACCTCTCCCCGTTCTCACTCATCTCCAAGCCTAGTCCCTGTCTCCCCATCACCTCTTCGTATCCGGTGTTGTCCTCCCCTATTTTGGCATTAAAATCGCCCATGACGATGGTGATGTCTCGCTCCGCACATTTGTCCAAGGCACTCTGGAGTCGGTCGTAGAACTCTTGTTTCTCTTCCTCGTCACTGTCATTAGTGGGCGCATAACACTGGATGACGTTCAGCTTGAGCTTTTTCTTGGTTCTAAAGGCTGCTCTGATAATTCTTGGCCCAAGAGGTTCCCAGCCCATCAGCGCTCTCTGTGCCACTGGTGACAGCATGAATGCTACACCTTCTGTATGGGGGGCATTCTCCTCTTCATGACCTGAATACAGAATCATCTCCCCACTTAACAGCATTTTCTGGCCAGACTGCGTCCATCTGGCTTCACTGATACCTAGCAGGGAAAGGTTGTACTTTTGCATTTCCGCTGCTATCTGGGCGGCCTTGCCGCTCTGGTACATGGTCTTGACGTTCCATGTGCCCATGGTTGTATCCCTGGATAGAGAGAGGCGGCTCGGTCCTGTGGCTTCCGAAGACTTCCGGCTTTCACCACAGGACGTCATAAGTCTTCTGGTAGAAGAACCTTCCTCCTCCAGGAAAGGAATTACTGTTAGTCTTTTCGTCGGCGTTTTTGTAGCTATTTCCTTTTTTGCAGGGTGGGGAAGCTACCCCCACGCCCAACCCCCTTACTAGGAGGACCAGGGGTTTTCTGTCGGGGTCACCTTCCCTTAGACCATGTTGGTTCACGGCACCTTATTTCATTCGGTGCACCCCTCTCACGAGGGACCCCCTATCCACCACCCAGGGGACGCGCCTCAATGCCATATGGTCCCAGCGCGAGGGTTTAAGAGATTTAGTCTGAGGAAACTTGTTGTTTTGCTGTTCTGTGTCTGTTTCCATAATTGAAGTCATTACATGATTTAGTCTCTGTCTTTTTGTGCCAACCATGCACATTTCAATGATACATTTATGTATATTTTTCTCAGTGCTAAATTTGTATTTTTGGCAGTGTTGTATGTATTTTTTGTGGTGTCTGGAGTATTCAAGGAGGGGGTTTCACCTATAATGGGGGAACAAGTCGCCTCTCGAAGGTTAGAGAGTAGTCCACCAGTTTAGGTCCCCACTTTCACACTCAACTCTCACTTGTGCTTCCACGTAGCTCCAGCATGCGCAGCAGCCACAACACGGGCAACAGCTTCGACTGGCTGGCTAAACCAAGTGAGGGGAAACCGGGGGTCTCAAACCCTTGGTGAGGCAGGACTTGCTCATCCTAGCATGCAAAGTGCAAAGTCTGTCACTGGCCGACTGGGCGGAGGAAACCCAATCAAGGGTTCAACGGCCAAGAGGGTGGGGTTGCTCCAGCGCAACAGCTTCTCCACCAAACTCTCCTTCACGCGCAGGTTTTGTGCATGGACCTACCCATTAATGTATTTTTTGACAGTGCTACATTTGTTTTTTCAGTGCCACATTTGTAATTTCAGTGTTGCATTATAGTTTATTATACCTGAGGGAGGTCAAAGTAACATCTGTACCCCAAAGGCCTTCAGGACTGCATTTATATTTTTGTTGCAGCATACTCCATCATCATATCGCTACACCCTTCTCGACTTAGGTCTCATCGTTCAACACCTGATGGGCGGCGCTTTCCGATCATCCTATTGCCGACGTAACTTCCGACAAAAATACTACGCACATCGACAAAACGTGAGCTCATGGTGCCCGTATTCCCTTTCTTCAACTTTTTTTTCATCTTCCTCAGTTTCTGCATTCCCCTGCATTTACCCATATCATACTGAGGCTAAAAACTTCAAATTTGTGCACTGCCATATGCAAGCTACATTATAGTAGATAAAGATATAGACCAATGGCTTTAGTTCAAGGGAGGTGCCAGAATAGCTTGGCGCCTAGAGGCGCCAATCTATTCTGGCACTACCCTTGAACTATTTTAGTCACACTTATTTCACACACTGTATTCCGAATGATAAGGGTTAAAACTTTGATGTGCAGTACTCAGTGTCTGCTCCTTTTCACCTCCTTGTAGATCCTCAGAATCCTGGCTTCTTTACTGCTGACAAACTACATTGGGAGATGGATCAACCTTGATACCAATTTAGTTGAAGACGCCAAGTACTTTATTTTCTCAAAACTCTTACCGATGGCATGACTAATAGGAAGGTACGCTTAGCTTACCAATTTCAGCCCAAAATTTTGTTGTGTACACCTCACAACCCGGGGGGCGAGGCCGTTAACAGGACGCCTCGAGTAGTCCCCCTTGCCTCCCTATCCGGTCACGTGCCTGGCCGTTTCCCGCCAGTCTTTTTGCTTGGCTGACCAAGACCGGTTGTGTTCAGCCTGCTTCGCTTTGGCTGTGTACAGTGGGATTATTTGGAGACTTCGTGTGGATTTGGCTGTGTACAGTGGGATTATTTGGAGACTTCGTGTGGATTTGGCTGTGTACAGTGGGATTATTTGGAGACTTCGTGTGGATTTGGCTGTGTACAGTGGGATTATTTGGAGACTTCGTGTGGATTTACTGCTTCGTGTGTGCTTAACCCTTTGGGGTTTGGTGTGATTTATGTAAAAAAAAAAAAAAAAAAAAAAAAAAGAGGAAGAAGTAGAGAGAAATGTCTGTGTGAAGCTCGGAGGATTACGGTGGGTGGCGGAATTTACTTGGTGGTTCCTTGGGAAGGAGACCGACCCAGGTAGCAGCGGTCATGACAAGGTAAAGCTTCTGTGAATGTCTCCACCGGCGGAAATAGAAGACCGGGTGGCGGCGTTGACCGGGGATTCTGTTGTGCGACTGGTCATGAGCGCGGGGCCTCCTGGGTGGCCCCGCGCCCCTACGACAGATCTTTGTCTGTTTTTGCTTGTTGCAGTACACAAGGGATGACCTGCACCAGGTGCGGCAGTCCCAATGGCCGACGGACTCCCATGATGTGTGCCTACCCTGCGCGGGCTGCTCCTCCGGGCGGACATGTAATACCTGCGCGGCCTGAGTCGAGGAATGCTGGTCACAGCTGTGGGCCTTTTACACGAGAGAGCGACCAGCCCGGGCCAGGGAGCCATTCAACCCCGCCGCGACTGCCGCCGTGCCATTGCCGCTGAGGCGTGCCACTTCAGACATCGTGGGCCTGTCATCGCGTTTGGCACTACTACCCCCCCACTCCCCCCCCCCCCCCCCCACCCCTCCCGGTGCCTCGAACCCTACCGCCTCATGCTAGGGCAGTCAGCGACTGACGGGACAACAGCCATCAAGTACAGGCACCAAGAGCCCTACCCCACCCTTAGATGGCCGAAATGCCCGCATGCCCATGACGGGACATGGTCCCTAGGCGCGACCAGGCAGCGGGACCTCTATACTTGCATTCAGGGAGCCTGTTAGCAGTCGGAAGGATGCACCACAGGTACAGGCAACAGAGACCGGTGGCCAAAATGCTGGTCCGCCCACGACGGGAAATGCTCCGCAGGCGGGTCCAGGCAGCGGGTACTAGCTCCCCACGCTCGGAGAGCCGTCAGCTATGCAGCCATTGGCCGGACAACGGGTGCCAAGATCCACAGGCCGTCACTCAGAAGGGGGGAAGATCGCTAGCCACCAGTGGGAAGAACTACCTCGCTTCCATGATTCCGGCACTATCACCCGCCCGTGGAGACAGACGGTCGCCGACGAGATGCCCCACCTCGTATCCAGCCTTCCCTTACCCCGCCTCTCCGCTTGAGGAACAACGAAAGGCGCAACCGGCGGTCCCAGTCGCCGCACCACTTGGCGAGGAAAGCGCCTCGCGCTTATGGGACTCGCAGAACCACCAGAGAGGACCACACAGGGGAGGGCCGAGGCTCGCGGCATCGTCAGCGGCAGGACCGTCCCGGTAGAGATCACCTGTCTAGCTCTACCATCGGGCATGATCAGGAGCCCCGCCATAGCAGCAGCCTCAGGCGCCTGCAGCAACGCGACACTTCGGGCTCCCGCTCCGCCTCTCCAAGTAGGAAGGCCTCGACGCCGCCCCAGTGCCCGCTTTCGGCTCGACATCGTCCCTCCGCGACGACCTCTTGGAGCCGATTGATGCGTCGATCTTCCTCGCGGGATCAGCGCCCTTGCCCCCAGCGTCGGGGCCTCGCAGACAGTGGGGAGTCGTCAGTCTTGGTGGACTCATCCCCACGTTTCCGCACAGCCAGCCCCGCCGGGCTTCGTCTATTCGCGGGAGCAGGCGCTCTCCTCCCCCCACGCCTCCATCTGCACGCAGGAACCTCCGCTCTTTTCCGTGGTCCACAGGGAACGATGACGAGGCCCTTAGCCTCCACCCAGAGGACTCTGTGTCTGCCCTAGGGCTGGCAGACTTCCGCTCAGCGTCACCTAGCGCTCGATCATCCGGTTCGTCGTCTCCAGCAGATGCAGCTCCGACTTCACAGACGCTTCGCTCCCTGAATGAGGCCTCCCAACACATCGCCTCCTTCCTCCCCCCGGGCTCCTGCCCTCCCTAACCCCCCCTCAAGAGGAAGGCCGCACCGATGGTGGACACGCCGCAGCAGTCCAAGCGCTTCAAGTGCCTCCCTCAGCCGCCGGCGTTTAGGGACCTCATGGAGGTGTTTTCTGCGCAGCTTCTAGCAGACAGATTTGGTGACCAGGGCTTCTTCTCAGATTCCACCAGCAGTGGTACGCCGGGCATTCTCAAGCGTTCTCATGTCCCCTGCCGGCGATAGACAAGGTAGCACTGCTGCAGGCGGGGGCCCCCAGCGGCAGGCGGCTACGGATCCCTCACGGCCTGGAGAAGAAGGTGAAGCTAGTGCGGAACTCCTTAGTGTGTGCCGGCTTCCTCGTGGTAAGATGCCTCGAGGATACCTGGGACCTCTCTGCCTCGGCTCCTCTCCGTTAAATACACTCCGTGCTTGTGGCGGCGAACAGAGCGGCGTTTCACTCCTCGGTTAACGCTATGGCGGTGGCAGCTAACTGCGACCTGATGCGGCTGGACGCCCTGCTGGGACTCAGCTCGTCTCTCCCTGCTTCAGTTAAGACACAGCTTTGCCAGGCTGCAGGCTCCCTTCGGGGGATCTCTTCTCTTTGGACCGACCTGGCAGACCATCAAGGAGTCCAAGGAGCTCTGGCCAGCCACCCGGCCTTTTACAGCGACCGTCACCGCCGCTTCTCGTTTTCAGTCGGCCCGCAGAGCCTCGCACGCTTTTCCCGCAACCGCCCCTACCTGGTCTAGAGGCACCCAGAGACCAGGGCGCGGCCGGACCCACTGACTTGTCTCCCGTCCCCCCGCCGATTCCTGTAGGGTCTCCAGTCGGCGGGAGGCTAGCCCATCACAGCGGCGCAAGGCGCCGACTGTTTCAGTACAACCCTTGGATTCTCTCGACCATCTCGGAGGGCCTGAGGATCTCTTCCAGTCTCCAGTGCCGGGGGAACAAGGCAAGGCGGAGGCTCTGTGTGACGAGGTACTCTCTTTGCTGCGGAAGGAGACCACGGAAGTAGTCACGTCTCGACTCCCTGGTCTTCTACAGCCATCTTTTCCTCGTCCCCAAGCCCAGCAGCAGGTGGCGTCCGGTCAGCGACCTCTTGGCGCTGAACAAGTACATTTACATTTTGGTCCCTCGCTTCCGGATGAAGACGGCCAGTGCTTTGAGGGCCGCAGTGCCAGACCTGGCGGACACCTATCTTCATGTTCCCGTATACCCGGCGTCCCGTCATTATCTTCCCTTCGCCTTCGGCGGAGTACTGTATCAGTTTCGGGCCCTGCCCTTCGGACTCAACCTGAGCCCTTGAGTGATCATTGATGGCGTCGTCTCCAGGTTCCGACAGATGGCCTTGAGCCCAACTTCCAACTATCTGGACGATCTGCTCCTCCGAAACCAGATGGCGACAGCCTTAGAGGAGGACCGAGACACCTTACTGACCCTGCTCCGCCAGCGCGGTTTTCTGGTCAACGGAGGCAAGTCCGATCTCACTCCCTCGCGCCGGTTCATTCACCTAGGCATGAAGTTCCATATCAACTGCATTCGGCTCCCAGAAGGACGAATCCAGAAGGTAGCAGATCTGGCTCTCCAAGTCTCTCGCGCGGAGGCTCTCCCGGTTTGGGTGTGGCTCCAACTGCTGGGTCTCCTAAGCGCAGCGGCGGACCTCCTGCCTCTCAGCAGACTCTACTCTTGCCCAATCCAGCTGCATCCACTGACGCCCATTGTCCGGCGATCTGACGGCCCTAGTTCGTGTCACCACTTTGGCCAGATCTCATCTTCTGTGGTGGACGGACAAGACCTGTTTGGCGTCGGGGGTTCTGCTCTCCTCCCCAGCACCCCGGCTCTCCATCAGCACAGACGCGAACCGCTCTGGCTGGGGAGCACACTTACTCCCAGAGTTCGTCGCAGCCTCGGGCAGCTGGCCGCAGGACCACGCAGACAGACACAGCAACTGGCTGGAGCTGAAGGCCATGTGGTTAGCGCTCTCCACCTGGGAAGATCGCCTCGCTCTACAAGAGATCCTGGTGCTGTCCGACAACTCGACGGTGGTGGCCTACATACAGAACCAGGGCGGGACATGCTCTCCTTCTTTTTGCATCCTCCTGTACCAGGTCCTCCTGTAGTGCAGAGATCGGCATCTCGCTTCGGGCGCGGCACATCCCGGGCCACCTGAGCGGACTCCCTCTCGCATCGCGGGCAGCTGCTCCACACAGAGTAGTCCATACACCCGGACATCTTCTGCCTTCTCTGCGCGCGCTGGGAGACACCCATGATCGACCTCTTCGCCTTGAGGTGGAACAGACAGCTTCCGCTCTTCGTCTCCCCCATTTTAGATCCACTCGCCTGGGCCGTAGACGCGCTCTCCATCCCATGGGATGGACTGGTGGCTTTCGCGTTTCCCCACCCCCACCCCATCCTCATACCGAAGGTGCTCCAAAAGCTCGGAGGCAGATACGCGATACTGCTCCTAGTGGCATTCAGCTCCACGAGCAGCTCTCCCCCATGGACTTGACTACCCCGCAGCTGGCCGAGTTCTTTATGTGGCTCTTCGCCCAGCAGTATCTGGCCCCCATCACCATCAGAGGTTACCTGGCGATGATTGCGGACACGTATAGACACCTGGGACGGCCGGACCCGGGTGCCTGCAATTACCTCTTGGATTTGATGGCTCACCTGGATCTTCAGAGACCGGTTTCCGCTCGCTAATCCCTCGCTGGGATTTGTCCTGGCTCAACGTGGAGCGGTTCGAGCCTCTACCACTAGCGCGGCTGGGAGACCTAACCAGGAAGACCTGCTTCCTGCTCGCCCTTGCCACGGCTTCCTGAGTGAGCGAGATCCACGCCTTCTCTATGCGACCCGCCTGCCTCCAGTTTTGGGCCAATGGTTCGGTACAACTCTTCACTGACCCGGCGTTCCTGGCCAAGAACCGACTCCCAGCTACTGCGCCGCAGGTGTTGACCGCCCACCCGATCAGAGTGATCGACCAGTCCTGGGAGTCCCGACAGCAGGACCCCGTCCGAGCTCTGACAATTACCTGCGCCGGACTAAGCCATTGAGACAAGGGCGCGCGCGCCTATTCCTGCCCTTGGCTCCGGGCAGACGATACATCTCCGCGCAGACGATCTCATCTTGGCTCCACTGGGTCATCCGGTCGGCATACAAAGAGCTCTCCCCGGTACGGGCGAAGACGATGCGCATATGAGGTCAGAGCAGTGGCTGCGAGCATCGCCTTTGACCGCAACTGCGCTGGGAGAGACATTGTGGTGGGCGTGAGTTGGCTGGCTGAGTCTACATTCGCCCAATTCTACCTGCGAGACCTATCTGGCCAGCGCAACATCCTGGCCTTGGTGCGGGACATCTCGGCGGTGCAGCACACCCTCCAGGCAACTCGGGTGCCATAGGTATTGCCTAGCTGAAATTGTCGGGTGTGGCGCGCTGAGGGGGTGGGGGGGGGGGGGAGGGGCCTCATTGTTGAGTGCACTTGAGGGGGCATTCTGCCAAAGGTTCCCGGGTGGAATACATAGTGGGCGGCACCCTCCTCCTATTCGCTATTCTTCTTATTAGTCATGCCATAGGTAAGAGTTTTGAGAAAACAAATGGATTTTTCCTTAAAATGTATTTTTCGAAAAATACTTACCGATGGCATGACTCAGAGGTCCCCTCCCTCCTGCCCCCCTTGCCGCTGTTGAGCTAAGGTAAAGACTGGCAGGAAACGGCCAGGAACGTGACCGGATAGGGAGGCAAGGGGGGCTACTCGAGGCATCCTGGTAACAGGCCCCTAGAGTCGCCCCCCGGGTTGTGAGGTGTACACAACAAAATTTTGGGCTGAAATAGGTAAGCTAAGCGTACCTTCCTATTAGTCATGCCATCGGTAAGTATTTTTCGAAAAAATACATTTTAGAGAAAAATCCATTTTTGTCATGATGATTCCTGCAAGACTCATGGTGACATAAGGCACTAAAGACATCAGAGGGTTAATCTGATGTTACTCTTTAACTATCGGGTTTCATCCATCTCCAGCATCTGGTGCACATTTATCAGAGGAAACCTGCCAAATTTGAGAAACTACCAAAGAAATATAATAAAAATAATAGTGGAATAAAAATAAATATAAAACAGAAACCTCACCAAACTGCAAGAGGTATAGATCCTCATGAGCTCTTGCATTTGCGGGGGCTCATGAGGATTTAGACCTCTTGCAAAAGCCACTCTGTATTGATGTTTCATTGACAGGCGGGGACTTTTACGATGACTTCAAAAACACACTCTGCGTCCGCTAGCACTGAAGGGGTTGAGGGTTACATAATAAGCACCCCCACCCCCCAGAGGTCAGGGTTTTCACAGGATGTTTGGAAACTGTGCATGGTATACTTAGGTGAATGAGAAGTTCAACAGCTGGCTACACGTATCGCTTATAATAGATTTACTTGTTTGCTTTTAACATTTAAATTAAAAAAAAAAAAAAAAAATTAACTGTTTATTTCATTTTTTTTCCACAGTTGGGCAGCAGTGTGTCGCAGCATACGAACCTCAACGCCGTGATCCAAAGCCCGGAGAGCAGTCGGACGGCGGAATATGTGTTTGAGTACCCGTTCCACGACTTGATGATCTGGGCAGTGCTGATGAAACGCCAGCGAATGGCACTCTTCATGTGGCAGCACGGGGAGGAGGCCATGGCAAAGGTGTGTCATCATATTTAATTTTCTTAGCCCATTTAACCCCACAGCTGCGTTTCCCAAAATTTGGAGGTGTTACCTGACGACTATGTACCTTTTGCAGGAGATTGACCAACCATGATCAATCAAGAGCAGTGCCAGATTAAATCATTCGCTTGGCGCCTAATGGCGCCAAGCTAATCTGGCACTGCCGTTGGAATGATCATGTTCGATCCATCTCCTGCTGTAGTTGCAGATAAATGGATGAAAAATATGTTTTATTTGCTGTCTGTCTTGATGATCTTCATTCATTCATTCATTCATTGTGAATAGGCTTTGGTGGCGTGCAAGCTGTATCGCGCCATGGCTCATGAGGCAGATCAGGATGACTTGGAGATTGAACTGTCTGAGGAGTTCCGCTCATACTCAACGTGAGTAGTCTACAGTTTTATACTCTCTGCTCTTCTGTTGACTCATATAAACGCATAGTGGTTATCCCTACATCAGAAATAGGTCAGAAAAATCGTGGAGTTTATGCATACACGTTCAGCGGAATGGAACCAGCCCAACAACGCATCAACAAGAATCATCTACAGTTGAAAAAATCATTCTTACATGTATGTCTGAAATTTTGGATGTACACTGGACGTTTTTATTTGCGACCTGTTTTTTTCACGAATTTTACTCTGTCCATCCATGTCTCAGTGAGTTTCAGGTTCTGGCTGTGGAACTGCTGGAGCACTGCTACAAGCTTGACGACGACTACACGCAGCAGCTGCTGACCTACGAGATCAAGACCTTCAGCGAGCAGACCAACCTCAGCCTGGCCGTGGCTGCCAATCACAGGCAGTTCATCGCACACACGGGCTGCCAGGTGTTGCTGAATGATTTGTGGATTGGTGGTCTGCGCATGCGAAAGAACAGCAGCCTCAAGGTAAAAATTAACCCTTGTGCTGTCGGTAGAGCTTTTTTGTCGTGACCAAAAGCGCTACTCACAGCCGTCAGGTTAAACTTGTATAGACACAACACACTGCATCAGGAGATGGATCGACCATGATAATTCAAGGGTAGTGCCAGATCAGCTTGGCACCATCCGGCGCCAAGCTGATCTGGCACTACCCTTGAATTATCATGGTCGATTCAACTCCTGCTGTAGTGTGTCGGTGCTAAATGGGTTAACCCTTTGTGAATGCAGCCACCAGCAGCAGGGGAGCTGGAAAACGTCACGTGCTGCGTGTGGGTATATAATCCTGTCACGTTTTGTCTGCGTTCTTGCAGGTGATGCTGGGCATCATGTTCCCGCCGTACCTGCTGGCCCTGGAGTTCAAGTCTCGTGAGGAGCTGCAGCTCATGCCCCAGACCATGGAGGAGCACTTGGACGACCTGGAGGACAACGGGGATACGATCTCGGAACGCCGGGCATCTGTGTCCTCCATTGACGAGAGCCAGGTGAACGAGGAGTTCAATGTAAGGCAGGCAACAAGGGGCAGCATGCACGACTAGCACTGTGTTTTGTGTAGTGTTGTCTCCCATCTGTTTCGTCCGGCCTTCCCTGTGAGACTAGCACTAAAAGACTGCGATGTGTGAGTGTAATTGTCCCTTTTTGTCATGTGAATACTGTAGCACAAAATCACCGTGATATATGGTAGCTGCCTCCTCCCTTCTCTCTTTCACTTTCATGATGTACCCCTGTATGTATGACTGAGTGTGAAAAACTGTGATGTGCCTCTGTGGTGTTGCCTCCACCAACCCTGGATATTTTAGCATGCAGGAGCCTGTGTGTTGTTTTCCCGTTAAAATGCCTCGGCGCCATCAAAAGCACACTCCCCCCGATTAACCCCTTCGCTGCCTGTGGACCCAGCTTGTGTTTTTTAAATCATATTTAATCATAGGCCAAAGATCTCCAGCCATCAAAGGAACATGGATATGTACAAAGTGGTGTGAGCAAGAGGCATAGATCCTCATGAGCCCCTTGCAACTGCGGGGGCTTATGAGGATCTGTGTCTCTTGCAATTGTGTTCACTTTGCGTTTCTGAAATCATAGCTAGTTGTAGGCTGGAGAGCTTCAGCCATCCAAGCAAAATTGATATGTAAAAAGTGGCGTTGGCAAGAGGCATAGATTCTCATGAGCCCCTGCAACTGCGGGGGCAGTTGTGTTCACTTTGCGTTTGTGAAATCAAGCTAATTCAATTGTAGGCTAGAGAGCTTCATGCAGCCATCAAAGGAAAATTGATATGTAAAAAGTGGTGTCAGCAAGAGACATTGATCCTCATGAGCCCCTGCAACGGTGAGGATCTATGAATCTTGCAGTTGGGTTGTGTTCACTTTTTCTCGGCAGTGAAGGGGTTGATCAGCTAAACCAAAGGTGGAGGCACCCTGTGACAACTAACGTACATGTAGACATCCATCCAGATGTTAGGTACTACTCTGAATTCCTTTGTGCATGCAGGTGGCGGTAATATTTACCTGTGTGCACAAGGTGGTTAAATCTTTGCAATTTATGTTTACTGTTCTACTGATGTAGCATATCTACTCTTAATAAATTAATAAATAACCCTCTCATTCTGTTAGCTTTACAGTTATGTGCCCCTAATCCCTTACTCTGCTGAAAAATGCAGATAACATTTACTGTATATTGAACGATAACAGTTATGCAACATAATGTGTCGCTTTCAATATGTGTAAAAAGTGAGAATCCTCTAAAGTGGACCAGTTCCCTTGTGATATATTTTAAACAATTCCCCCCCCCCCCCCCAACCTCCCCCCTCCCCACCCCCTCCCCACCCCCCCCCCATCCCCACCCCCTCACCCTTTTTCCAGCCCTACTTTTTGCAATGCAAGAGCAAGTCCATTTCATTCCATCTACAAGAGGCAGACTTGCTTGGTTGCATGAGTGTGCATAAATCCTGCACAAACCACTAAGCATGTTGCTCCACTATATACACTGACGAGCAAAAGAAATGTGACACATTTGGAATCATTGGAAACACTAGCAAAAGAAGTGTGACACTTTTGGAATCATCGAAAACACTAAAGTGTTTCAGATAATTCCAAAAGTGTCACATTTCTTTTGCTCGTCAGTGTATATAGCGGAGCGCCTTGCGTAGTGGCTTGCGCAGGATTTAAGACCACTCATGCAGCTGGGATCTTGGGCTGAGAAGAATCTGTGACACATGCTGGCCCCAGTTATTACTCATTCAGTCATTCAGTAATCTTGTCCTTGTCCATACCATGATGGGGCTTTGTCCAGAGTCTAGGGCTGTGTCCTTGTCTCTTGTGAGTTGTCACGACGTCGGTTTGCACTCGTGCCGTCCGTAACCCCTTTGCTGCCCATAGCGTTTTTGAAATCATCATCAATTCACAGATCAAAGAAACGTGGATACAAATTGATTCCAGCAAGGAGGCAAAGATCCTCATGAGCCCCCGCAACTGCGGGGGCTCATGAGGATCTGTGCCTCTTGCATTCGGGTGGGGTTTATTTTTTTCTCGGCAGTGGGGGGGGGGGGGGGGTTAAAATACACAGTGGTTTGCTGCGTTGCGACTAGGGCTTGGTGTGAGTGAGTAGTGAAGTAAACACTTGTTCCTACATACACAATTAATTCTCACCACTGAAGTGACTGGGATCATGAACATTTGTTGGCTGATGCAGGACGGGCAAGGCATATCTGGAGGTTATGTTTGATGTTGTCCGCTAGATGGTGTGCGTGGCTTTAGTTTTTGCACGATTAGCGCTAGCTGTTGTCTCATCCCAGCTGTGTCAGAGGGACCGTTCACAAAGTTTTTGTTCTTTAGATGAGTGTCTTAAATCCATGTTTGCTGATTTCAGACTCGGTTTGTAAAGAATGGCCCCAGTACATTGCTCTTTCAAGACACTCGGCTCGCATATAAGAACTTTACAAATAGGAGTCGTCAACCCTTTTCACTGGCTATGTCTATTATCCCTTGGGGTAGTGGTAGTGGTGTTAGTGGAGATGATTCCTGCAGGGGACACCTCGACCAAAATCGCTACTAACACCCAAGGGGTTAAATGTAATGCTGTTTCACGCAGGGTGGGAAACATATTTTCTCAGCCATTCCTTTCCAAACAAACCAAAATTAAATAAATAAATAAAATTAAATAAAACACTTCCACTGAGATCTGTTGACAATGACCATGACGCTGCGTGTTGGTTGGAGTTCCCTGTCCGCACACTGAAGTATTAGCCCCAGTGCACGCCAAGAGCCCCAGCCTTCCTAGGAACATTGATACAAAGCGGTTTCAGCGAGAGGCGTTGATCCTTATGAGCCCCCGCAACTGCGGGGGCTCATGAGGATCACTGTCTCTTTGACTTGGATGGTGTTAAACTTTTCTCAGCAGTGAAGCGATTATTAACCGTTTTAGTCATGGGTCCCTACAGCAGGAGATGGCGTGACCATGATAATTCAAGGGTAGTGCCAGATTAGCTTGGCACCTGAAGGCGCCAAGCTAATCTGGCACTACCTTTGAATTATCATGGTCAAGCCATATCCTGCAACTGGTACATGGTTGTTAGGCAACACCTCCAAAATTGGAGAAATGGGACCTTGGGGCTAAAAGGATTACAGCAACCAGGGGTGGGATAGACATTTTGTGAGCTGGAAGAATGAGTGAATTAAGTTTCCGTACTTTACCTGTTGATACAGCAAGTGATAAAGTGTGTTGTCAAAATGTTGTGGTACCTGAGCTGTTTGTGTCCTTTGTCCAGTGTTGTGTTTCAACGCAATGTCAGTTCGTCCAAAGTACTGTTGCGTATGCATGCCTTATGATTGCCTGCCTTGCCTCAAAGTTGTTCTTGATTTTTGGTGTTTGATATTTAAAATGAAGAAAATGAGAGTAGGTGTTTTGCACTGTTAAAGGTGTGTTGTGTTTCAGCGTGAGGTTAGCTTTGTGTGATAGCTATGATAAGTGTGCATGTTGAGTTTAGTTGGCTTAGATTTGAACATTTTAGAGAAAATGTCCTGTTGAAATTCATATTGCAGCTTTTGTTTTGTTTTATTTATTTTATTTTATGTTTATTTATTTTATTTTATGGTTTATTTATTTATTTTCAACTCTTTTCTTTTTGTGTCCAAATTTGTGATGGTGAGTAAAAGATCATGAACAATGCCCAGATGACAACAAAACAACAACAAAACACTGCACTCACATACATTTTTCAGCTTTAGTTCTACATTTCTTTATCATTTAGCAACAATAACAACAATTTTAGCTCCTGTATTTCTGCTGGTAATATGGCAGAAGGAAGCTGAAAAATTTGCAGTGTGTTGTGACTGATTGCAGATAGTCCGCAGTCGAGTTAAATGGGTGAGTAGGCATCCCACGGAGAAAAGCATAACCATCATTATTGGTGTCAGTCAGTCATAGTGTCAACAACACTGCAGTTTGTATCCAGAGAAACATTCCCTGTTTCAACTCCAATACGTTTTACTGTGACCTTTATTGGGACAAAATTTGTCATTTTCAAAGTCAGATTGGTTTATTGTCCCAAAAGGGATACCTATGTTATATCGCGCAGTCATTAGAAAAACAAATGAAGTAAGAATAGATTGATAACAGCATAATAGATTCGTTATAAATCAGTATGGAATAAATATTACATTATGACAAATTTCACATCAACATTATGACATAAACTATCATATAAATATACTACTAGTTCTAGTTCCAAAAAGTTTACAAGGGGTATTTTTTAAAAATTATATTTGATTTTTAATATATTTTTAGATAATATTTGTCAATGTCCTCATGGCAGATAGCACACACACACACACACACACACACACACACACACACACACACACACACACACACAGATTTTATGGCAGCTCATGCACTTTAAGACACTTTTACACTTTGCGTACAGTCAGTTTCACAGCTGTGTACCAGCTTTAGGAGATGGATCAACCATGATAATTCAAGGGTAGTACCAGATTAGACTGGTACCAAGATAATCTGGCATTTGCCTTGGAATTATCATGGTCAAGTCATCATGTGCTGTAAAGCGTCACGGCTAAATGAATCTATGGTTTTCAGTGTCAAGGTTCAGGTCAAAACCCGTTGGGTGTACAGCCACAGGTACTGAAAGAGGTGACTGCTTGCTCAAGGTGTTAACCCCTGTACTGCTACTGACGATGCCACTCACAAGAGTTAATATCCTCAGTAGCCGTCAAAGGGTTAAATGGTCAAAGTTCCACCTTATGAAGGACAATTTAACCCTTTTAGCCACGATGCATTACAGCAGGCAATACGTCAAACATGAGGCGCCAAGCTAAACTGGCACTATCCTTGAATTACCATTGTCGGTCCATCTCCTACAGCTGGTGCAATATACAGTCGGTACATTCAAAATTTGGGACTAAATGAGTTGAGATAGATACTAAAGCATAATATTGGCCTGTGCACTTCTCTGCTGTGCGGCTTGAGGCAGTTCACTATTAACCCGTTTAGCCCCGAATCTCTACAGCAGTAGATGGATTGACCATGATAATTCAAGGGTAGTGCCAGATTAGCTTGGCACCTTCAGGTGCCAAGCTAATCTGGCACTACCCTTGAATTATCATGGTCAAGCCGTCTCCTGCAACTGGTACACAGTCGTTGGGCAACACCTCCAAAATTTGAGAAATGGGACCTTGGGACTAAAAGGGTTAATAGTTAATGTCGCACAAATCGAAGATTGCACACTTTGATCCTCTCATGTTCCTTCACGGAGACTATAATTTCCTCACGTGAATAAAATGAGGAAAAATTTGATGTATTAAAATTTTTACCTTTCCTTTAACAATATACACAGGCTTTGTTCTTTTAAAGTGCCAGACATTGGCTTGCGTTGCAGACAGTACTGATTGCAGATGTTAGAGTACGGATCAGACGAGAGACATTTTGATGATAAGTCAGAATAACTAATAGGCTTCTAGGTCATTTGGGGTATTTTGTCATGGCAGATATTTTTATATGTACAAAGAAGTAAACCCACAAGGTTTGAGATTACTTTTAAAAGAATGTCTAACTTCTTCTTGGCACTTAACACATTCTAGCCCTGGACCGAAATCCCCAAATTTTGAAGTTGCCCTCTGAAGGACTGTATTACAATTCTAGGGACAGATTGAGCATGATAGTTCAAGGGTGGTGCCAGAATAGCTTGGCGCCTGTGGGTGCCAAACTATTCTGGCACTATCCTTGAACTGTCATGCTCGATCCATGTCTTGCTGTGGTGTGTCGGGGGTGAACGAGTTTAATTTGATACTTTTTGACACTGTAAACTTGAAAGTTTTTGTACACACACTAAGGGAAAAGAAACTAAGGTGCACAAACAGTGATGTCCCCTCCCAATCAGGCACCCAATCGCCAGCCCACCGAGAAATACACAGATAAATAACAAGACGGTCATAAACATTTTTGTAGACTTGGGACTTGTCTTGGGAGTTGATACGCTGGGATCTCTGTGCTCATTTTGCGTTTGCCGAGACAAGTACTATGGACCTTTTTTAGCATATTTCTTTGACAGGTCATAAATCATACCTCTAAAAACTTTGCCAATTTACCGTCCAGTAAACTGATAATCCCTTAAGTCTTCAGATCACTGATGTCAAAAGAGCCAGCAAGTGGCATAGATCTTCATGAGCCCCCGCAGTTGAGGGGGCTCATGAAGATCTGTGCCTCTTGCAGTTTTCCATCAAATTAGGCAAATTGTATGCAAATTAAAAACAAAATGAAAAAGAAATTAAAGAAAAATTAAAAAAAAGAATTTGCATGAAAATATATGAGCGAAAGCAAGCACCCTTCACTGTTGCGGTATTGCAGACGCGTTTGTCATGATATGAATGGGGCTCATGGTTTAAGTATTGTCACCATACGCGATAAAATAATGCACACCTTAAATATTTTCATCTTACTAACACACATACAGGGCAGAAAACAATCCGTGCTAATGGGTTTTGGCATAGCTCACACAGCAGAACAAAACAATATATGCCTGCTCTATCAATATTTCTAACAGAACAAACATGATGCTGGATTTGGGTGAAGGTTTGCGATCTACTCGGGAAACGCAAAAAGATGGTGGCAGAACATTTACAAGTGTCCTCTTTTGCTCGTTTATTGTGTTTTATTTTAGGGAGCAGCAGTTGATACAGGAGCGGTGAGTTAATTGTGCAGTCAGTCTTCAAAACAGTTTGTGTGAACGTTTAGTGGACAAAGTGTCCATCGCAATTTGTGTATATTTAGTTTCTCATTGATCTTGAAAGATTGAATGCCCAGTGATTGGAAAACACGGCTAATGAAATGGGCCAGCGAGAGACATAGATCCTCATGAGCCACCGCATTTGCGGTGACTCATGAGGTTCTATGCCTCATGCAGGTCAGTAGTGCTTGCTTCAGGATCAGTTTTGTGGACAAATGATGTTGTATGTTGTTGGTGCATGTGACGTGAAAACAGTATGGCTTAAAATGTGAATGTGTTGTGCACCCTAATGACAGCTTTTGAGACCATTTGTGCATGTGTGTTGTTAAGAAAGCATACGCCTTGTAAAAACGCTTACATATACATGTCACACGATCTGTATTGGTCACTAATAATAACAAGACTGTTTTTGTTACAGTGTTTTTGCCAGGTATTCGTACCTTCTCTTCATCCGCGCTTAGAGCTTCTTTTAGAATAAGCGCTTAACAAATCTCCTTTATTATTGGCTCACGTGTGAAGCAAAAGTGAGTCTATGTTTTGGGCCAGTGGTCGTCTGTCCATCCGCCGTCTGTCTGCCGTTGTCCGTGGCAAACTTTAATGTTGGCATTTTCTTGGAGACTATTCAAGCCAGATTCTTCAAACTTGGCCCAAAGATACTTTGTGGCAAGACCTATCTAAACATACCAGTTTGAGTGACCTCTCACAAAGGTCAAGGGTACAGGGGATCAGGAAATAGGTCAAAAATAGCTATTTTTTTTTTACATAATTTATATTTTTCTCAAATACTATTCACAGCTTCAAACCCAAACTTGGTACAGAGATACCTGATGGTAAGACCTTTCTATGCATGCTAATTTAATTGATCCCTCAGTAAGGTCAAGGGTCACAAGAGCTCAGGAAATAGGTGAAAAATAGCCATATTTTGACAAAAGATGTTTTTTTCTCAAATACTATTCACAACTTCAAACCCACATTTGGTACAGAGATACCTGATGGTAAGACCTATCTATGCATACTAATTTGGATTACCCCTCGGAAAGGTCAAGGGTCATGAAGGGCTCAGGAAATAGGTCCTAAATAGCCATATTTTGACAAAAGATGTTTTTTCTCAAATACTATTTACAACTTTAAACCCAAACTTTAGTCAAATCATCCCAAAGGTCAAGGGTCACGGGGGGGGGGGGGGGGGGGTTGACAGATGTGTGGAAAATGCTTACATTTTCAGAAAACATGGATTTTGCTGCTGCAGAAGCCAGCCCTTGTCACTCACACATATGTAAATCGGTCATACACCTGAGCCATAATGGCTTTGCCTTTCTTGTTATTATTATGTCCAGATTTAAAAAAAGTACAGTAGACGTTGAAGTTTTGAGAGAAACAGAACCATTTTTTTTACTTTTTAGTAATGTTTAACCCATTTAGCCCTGGACTCTGCAGCAGGAGATGGATTGATCACAATAATTCAAGGGTGGTGTTAGATGAGCTTGGCGCCTGCAGGCGCCAAGCTCATCTGGCACTACCCTTGAATTAACATAAGTCCATCTCCTATACAACTGGTACATAGTCATTGGACAACCGCACCTCCAAAAGTTTGGAAATGCAGCTGTGGGTTTAAGAGGGTTAAGGACAGATGTGTAGTAATATTGACTCGGGTAATGTCAACTATGCGCATGTGTAGTAATATTGACTCGGGTAATGTCAACTATGCGCACTTTACATTTCACTCTCGAGAAATGGCAACTGTTCCAAATGTCAATATTTAGAACCTTTGAAATTGTTTTTCTCTTTTCTTTTGAAATTGTTTTTCTCTTTTTTCTTTGTCTTTTTTGTTTGTTTGTTGGCATTACTTTTGGCAAACTGTCGGTCAGTTCAACTGGAAAAGCTTTCATCACAACTTTACAGTAGAACCTGTTGTTAAGGGCCACCTGTATGAGAGATCACCTGTCATTAAAGACCACCTAAATGATGTTTAACCCATTTGGCCCTGATGCAATACAGCAGGAGATGGTTCGTCATGATAATTCAAGGGTAGTGCCAGATAAGGCACTACCCTTGAATTGTCATGGTCAATCCATCTTCTGCAACTGGTGAAACATCCAAAATTTGGGGTATTTGGACTTGAGATTAAATGGATTAATGACAGCAGATGCTTTTTGCCCTTCCAGACTTCTCTTAACCCATTTAGCCCCAAGTTCCTACAGCAGGAGATGGATTGACCATGATAATTCAAGGGTAGTGCCAGATTAGCTTGGCACCTTCAGGCGCCAAACTAATCTGGCACTACCCTTGAATTATCATGGTCAATCCATCTCCTGCAACTGGTACATAGTCATTAGGCAACACCTCCAAAATTTTAGAAATGAGACCTTGCGGCTATAAGGGTTAAACCAGACTCTTTTTCTTTTGTTAAAAGGTGTTTGATCAAAACAGGTTTGACTGTATCAGGAAAGGAGTCGGGTATTCATCATCTGTTGGCACAAGAAAAAAGGTTTGTTTTTCACTGGCTTTAACTCTTTATCTCACACCTTTGTGAATCCTGCCGTGCTTTCAGGACCTGATGTCAGGGGAAGACATCCCAGAGGTCAATTTCCAGATGAACACAACTACACCGGTGCCGAAGAGCGAGAATGGCAATATTCCGCAGGACACCACGGTCAGCTCTGGGATCCAGGTGAAGAAGAAAAAGAGTCAGCTGAAAATGGGCAAGAAGATCTATGAGTTTTACAATGCTCCCGTCACAAAGTTCTGGCTCCACACGGTCAGTGACGCAGTTTGTTTGTTTATTTGTTTGTTCGTTTATGAAATTTTTTATTGATTGATACATTTTTCATTGATTGATTGGGGGGGGGGGGGGGGGGGGGCGGACTTAATAGTTTGCAGATATGTACACTATATTTAGCTATATCCCAGTATGCAAGTTGCCATCAGGCCGAAGTCAGCCGCAGTGGGCCCGCGCACAACTGGGCCCACTTCGGACTGACAGCAATTTGCATACTGGGATAGATGTTGTCTTCGGTAACCTGAGTTGTGGCTCTTTTTTCTTAAAATTGTCTGTCCCCTTTGTAAGTATAGGTATTTTCCAAAGACATGTAGTTAAGCAGACATTACATTGTTAAAATGATCCTACATGCAAGAAACGGTTAGTGGTTCACAATATCTCCATTATAAATGCTCTTGGCGTGCCTTACGATGATGCTTCGTGGAATGACTCGCTTAGCTGTTGTTTAGTAGACTGCGGTAAAGTCCCGCTGCCATGATGAATTTTGTGCATTCGCAGTGCACTACTCAAAAAAGTTTGAGGAAACCAGTGACTACACAATGTGACACCTGTCGATCTCCACATTTCGCCAGTAGAGCCTAGAAACGCTACTGAAATGCCATACCACCCTGTGCTAGCAGCCTCGACCATTACTCAAAAAAAATACTAGGCCAGGCCAATGGTATTCAAGACCGCAATCACTCAGTTTTCCTTAGTGGGCTTAGTAAAGCGCAGAACATTTCAGCAGTTTGTTATGAAACGCAATCTGAGTACTGGCAGTGAAGTGGTTAACCCATTTATCCTCAACGCTGTATAGAGGAGATGGATCGACTATGATAATTCAAGGGAAGTGCCAGATTAGCTTGGCGCCTGACGGATTGACCATGATAATTCAAGGGTAGTGCCGGATTAGCTTGGCGTCTAACAGATTGACCATGATAATTCAAGGGTAGTGCCAGATTAGCTTGGCGCCTGATGGCTCCAAGCTAATCTGGCACTACCCTTGAATTATGGTCGATCCATCTCCTGCAACTGGCACATATTAAATAGGTGACATCTCCAGAATTGGTGAAATGCAGCTTTGGGGTTAAACTGCTACAGCATATTTCATACAAGTTTCCCGTCACAGACTCTGTGAGGGGAAACTTGTGAGGAATCTGGCCAGTTAACCACCAGCGGTCGCAGATTGTGTTTTACGTTTCTCCCCATGTTTATGTGCACAGATTGGCTACCTGGCATTCCTGTGTATCTTCATGTACACTGTGCTGAAAAAACTGAACAACACACCAGAGTGGCAGGAATTGTACGTCATGGCTTTCATCGCGACGCTTGCTGTGGAGAAAGTCAGACAGGTAAGTCTTGTATTTAACAGGAACATACATGCATGTTTTAGAATTTTCTACTGGGCTGTCTATACATGTGGGTGAAACTTGGCAGACATATCCATAACTCAAAATTTTTCATGTTGCAGTATCTGTATTTTAACTCATTCGCGGCCAGCCGCATATGGATGCGCGACTTATGCCGCGCATCCAGATGTGGCTAACCATGAGCGAGTTAAACCAGTAAATCACATTTTCACCCAAAGAAAAAATATATAAATTTTAGAAGACACAACGTATGAAACGGGTCTTGTCGCTGTATTAATGTTGTAGCATGTCGAGCGCACCGTCACACATGCTGGTGTTAACTATGTTGTTTGTTGGTTTATGTGTCCCTCAGTAGATCTTAACGGCATAAACAGCATACATATACAGTGCGCTAGCTTTGCGTGACATAATTATGATGACTGGCTGTCGGTGTGTATGCGTCGCACTGCCTACACTCTGTGCTGACCTGACAGTCGACTTGGTTGTTGCGCCTTTAACCTTCTTGTTCATGCAGCCATTTGGACTGTGTATATAAATATTACCACTGGCGGCATGCACTAGAGGGTTAAATTACTCAACCCTCACACCCATGAACCCTTTTAGCCCCAAGGTCCCATTTCTCAAATTTGGGAGGTGTTGCCTAACAACATTGTACCAGTTGCAGGAGATTGACCATGATAATTCAAGGGTAGTGCCAGATTAACTTGGCACCTTCATACGCCAAGCTGATCTGGCACTGCCCTTGAATTATCATGGTCAATCAGTCTCCTGCTGTAGGGACTCGGGGCTAAATGAGTTAACCCTTTGGCTGTCGGTAGCGGTTTGTGTTGCAATGATCATCTTCACGACAAAAAACGCTACTTACAGCCAAATGGTAACAGTTGCTTCATTTCCATTTGATTTATCCAGTATTGTTGGTGTTCTGTTGCATGCATGCACCATGCTCTCTGTAAATATACATTCTCGCACACACAAGAACAGCGAGCAACAAACAAGTTTCAACTTTGTAATGTAAATCAAAAATTGAAGATTCAGGAAAATACATTTATCACATGTGTCAGTCACTTTTCAGTTATTATGGTGGGTTCACAAATTAGTGACTTACCGAAATTATCTCCCCTGGAAAAAAGTAATTCTTAACCGAATAAGCGCAAAGCCATTGGGTCGATGTCAACACAATAATTATACCTGTACTGTGCAGATGTTACTAAGTCTGATTTCTTCCTCATGTATATTATTTCAGAAGTTTTTTTTCCACCTGAAATATGCTATTAGTTAAGCATTTGACTGTCAAGGGTCAGGGGTTGTTTCTCTGCATGGTTTGACTTTAGTTTTCCAAAACATTAGCAACCCAGTGAAGAAAAGGCCATTGGGCTGACGTTGGCTGTAGACTTGGGCCCAAGAATTATTTGCTTGCTGATAATACAATCTAGTCCCATTCTTTTCTCAAGTATGATTTTTTGTGTTTCAAAGGAAAAAAGCATTCAAAATCGTTCTCGTTTGTGTGCACGGCAGCCTAGAGCTAAATGTCACTTGTAGTCTTGGTCTGCAATGTTTTATGCTGCTTAACCCTTTGGCTGTCAGTAGTGCTTTTTGTTAACTCATTCAGCCCGGACACACCACAGCAAGACATGGATCAAGCATAATAGTTCAATGGTGGTGCCAGAATAGCTTGGCGCTTATGGGGCACCAAGCTATTCTGGCACCACCCTTGAACTATCATGCTTGGTCTGTCTCTAGAATTGTATTACAGTCCTTCAGAGGGCAGCTTCAAAATTTGGGGATTCCGGTCCTGGTGTAGATTGTATTTAAAGGAATCGCCTTGACAAAAAGAGCTACCGATAGCCAAAGGTTTAATACTGTAAAGTCCCAATTCATAACCAGCACACTTTCATACAAAATGTGTGTTTCTGGAGGTAATCTTAACCCACTTAGCCCCGACGCCCTACAACAGGTGATGGGATGACCACGATAATTCAAGGGTTGTGGCACATGAGCTCGGCAGCATCAGGTACCAAGCTAATCTGGCACTATCCTTGAATTGTCATGGTTGATGCATGTCTTGGCACTGGTACATAGTTGTTTTTTTCTCCATTGGGTTCTTCTCAACCTAAAAATAATGTTAAAAATGTGATGTTGGATTTAATGGGTTATGTCACAATTTCAAGATCCAATCCGGTTTGACATTTCACAATTTTCAGATGTGAAATATTTTGAGTTTATAAGTTTAAAAAAAAGCCAACAATGATTTAATAATAATAATAATGCCTACTTATATAGCACTTATCCTAAAATAAGCTTTAAGCGCTTTTACAAATAAAGAGTGGGAGTGGAGGGGGTCATAAAGCCAGAGAAACAAAGGATTCTGCAATACACACGCACACACACACAGACAAAAAAGAGGTTCATAATCGCAAATCATCTCACATTTGAAACACGATATATATGCACGAACCAGATTTCATATTTTGTCAATATCACAGTCATCTTACGTTTGCAAAACAGCATTGACTTGCATGTGGTGTCTGAAGAAAATGTACCACTCCCCGCCCCCCCACCCCCCCCCCTCCCCCCTCCTCCTTGGGTTTCATATTTCTTGCTGTTGGGATGATTTACATGCCTGCTTGTCGGACAATTTGGGGATTGGTGGGCAGAAATATTGATGATGCATGGGTGATTGAGTTTACTGGGAATAAGGCGGATTTGGTGTGTGGCAGGACAGAAATGATTGGGATGGACGTCTGAATTAAATCATTGACATTGACAGGAGCTGAGCAGGCCACAGTGTTCAGAATCAAAGGTCAGTCGGTCAAGGTCACTGGGTCAAGTGGAACAACTCTGCACTGTCTGTGAAGGTCAAAGACCCTATTGCAATGAAAATTTCGAGGCAAAAGACAGCATTTGTGAAAAGCGAATTATTATAATATATTGTAGTACAATGAAAATCTTGCCTTACAACTCGAGTTACTATCTTTTGCCATGGAAAGCGAGGCTGACATTGTAATATAATCAAAATCATTTCAGTATTTTGCCTTGAAAAGCGAGATCTACACTGTAATACAATGAAAACCTTGCTTTTCACAAAAAAAGGACTGTCTTTTGTAGGGCAATAGTTTCACAAGCGGTCTTTTGCAGCGGCAGATCACAAAGTTGTGACTCGTAGGGTATTATTACTGTAATCATGTACAGGGATCAGTCGCGTGAGTGAGCATAGTCCTGCGCCAGCTACTAAGCAAGGTGCTCCGCTTTAGCGGAGCACCTTGCTTAGTGGCTGGCGCAGGACTATAAGCTCACTCACGCGACTGGCCTCTGGTGGCTGACTCGTGCCGGCAAGAGACATGGTTCCTCGTGATACCGTGCAGGCAGCCGAGTCACACGATGATCTAACCCCCTTCTGGCGACGTCTTCATTCAAGCTGCGAGCCTCCAGGTTTAGACGTGCAAGGCCGCATGACTTCACTCCCCCAGTTGTTTAGTCTTTAACTCATTCAAGGGGTCCCCGCATCAACAGCTGCGGGCAACAACGCTATACGACACTTCCACAGCTGTTGATGCGGGGCGCCTTACACGCGTGAACTCTTAGCGGACTCATTTTCATCTCGCAGCAATTTAATGTAGCGTTTAATAGTCGTACACTGTGGTCGTTAGCATAAATTTAATTACCATCGTCGATCACAATTATTGCACATTTGTTAGTACTGTTATCAACAGATGTCGCTAGTTTTGCTTTGCAAGTCATCCCCTTCGTCCGGCTGTAGTCCTGAGTCCCGTAACGTGGAATCCTTTTGCTGCCTTCACCGTGACAATGATCATGTCCAGGGGCGTGCATCAACCAGTGACTGTTGAAGGTTCACAGTTCAAGCATGGTAGTTTTCAAGGGTAGTGCCAGAATAGCTTGGCGCCTATAGCTCCCAGCTATTCCGACACCACCCTTGGAACTGTCACAATCGGTTCCTCTTTTATTGTCAAATCTCTGGTTTAACCCATTCAGCCCTGACGCACTACAGCAGGAGATGGGTCGACCATAATAATTCAAAGGTAGTGCCAGATTAGCCTGGCGCCTGTGGGCGCCAAGCTAATCTGGCACTACACTTGAATTATCATGGTCGATCCATCTCGTGCAACAGGTGCATAGTCGTTAGATGACGCCTTCAAAATTTGGGAAATACGTACGTCGGGCTGAATGAGTTAAATACGTTTAGCCACCCTTACGAAGTCCCATAATGTAGGAATCCTTAGTAGTAGGAAGGATCGCATTCCTGCCTTCAAGTTTTAGGCCACAGTGGCCACTTTTAGTAGTAAACATTCACACATTGTGCGTCGTGAGTCGAGTTCTACATGACTACAGCAATCATGAGGAGGAGTTGTGTGATGGCGTCAGTTTGTGAGACAGTCGCTTTCGCTCCATCAGGGGATAGGCGCTGTCATGGCCACTGAGGCTTCCACACTGTTGATACACTCGGCCCTCATGCGCCACGAACACACCTCCACCTCCTCCGCTACTACCACTACCACTCTCGCCTCGATCACCACCAACACCTCCGAAAACACCACCACCAACAACGCCACCATCTCCAAATACAACATCACCGTTGCCGACCTCCACCGCGACCGGACTCTCAGCGTTGCCGTTTTCGCTGCTGCCGTCCCTACCGTTGCCCAGGCACGTGTTGAGGAAGGTTCGCTTGATGCGGATTCTCCGGTCAGGGTCCACGCACTTGACGCCTCTCCTCAGCTCCTGGCGGAACCGCTGGCCCGTGACGCAGTAGAGGAAGAAGTTGAGCGCGTGGTTGATGTACATCAGCAGGAAGAACACCGTGCGGACCAGCTGCTGTTGGCCCATCTCTTTGAGTGAGGTCGGCATGGGGGCAGCCAGGTTGTACACAGTCTGTGGCGTGGTCAGGAGGAGCCAGGCGAAGGACACGCCCAGTAACATGGGGGCCAGGCGGCGGTGAAACTGTTGAGGCTGTTGAGGGTGTGAGCGAGAATGTGTCGAGGACAGAGACTGTTGGTGCAGCAGCTTGGTGTGCGACCCGGTTAGCGGGATCCGCGCTTGCGCTGCTGGGTTGGGCAGTCTGTGGTGGTTAGGGTGATACTGCTGGGGGGTAGGATTGTGGTGGTGGTAGTGGTTACGTAAAGACGTGGACGTGGACGTCTTAGCTGTCTGTCCTCCGGTGATGGACTGTCTGTGCTGGAACAGTTTGTACAGAATGAGGCAGTTGAGACACAGCAGCAACACAGCCGGCACGAAGCAGTACAAGGCGAGATGTATCCACGGGAACACCCTGCACACCAGAGTCTCGTGAGCGTAGCTGGAGCACATCACTCCAGAGGAACCCAGCGACTTGCTGGGTGGCACGGGCACCAGTTCCGCCGTCCACAGCACATGGGAATTGACCAGTGCCAGCAGCAACACCACCGCCGCTATCACCACCCGCGTCCTGCCAACGCTGCACACTTCAGTAGCCCTCAACGGCAGCCACACCGCCAGGAACCGCTCCAGCGTGACGGCCACGATCAGCCAGGCGGCGGCGGTGAGGGAGAGGTGGGTGAGGAAGATGAGGGTTTTGCAGGCGACGGGAGATAGATGAAGGAGCTCCACCCCCCACACCACCCGTATCCACGTCTTGAGGGCCGAGGCCAGGAGCACCGTGCTGTCCGCTACAGCCAGACACGCCAGGTATCTTTTAAAAAATAGTGTCGCTCTGCAGTTAACCCATAAACCCCTGACTTGCTGCCACAGGATGTGGATTGACCATGATAGTTCGAGGGTGGTGTCCGAAAAGCGATATCACCCTTGATCTATCATGCTCAGTCTGTCTCCAGACTTACGACGTAGACCTCAAAGGACGCCTTTTAAAAAAAAACAAATGTCATCCTCGGGCTGTAATGAGTTGATGTATTATACCACCATAAAGCTGACTTCAAAGACAAGGAAACGATTAACACGACTGAGGCGACTCACACTCGAAAAGCTTTGAACAATTTTATGACAAGTCAGCAAAGAAAAATGTTTCTTTATATTGTCTGAATTTTATACCTTGTGGGGGAAAACGATTAATTGCGTATGTGCGCGGCTCTTCAAAGACAGGGAAACGATTAACACGACTGATGCGACTCACACTCGAAACAGACAAGCAAAAAAGCTTTGAACGATTTTGTGACGAGTCAGTAAAGAAATAAGTTTCTTTATATTTGAATTGTATACTTTGTGGGCGAAAACAACGATGAATTGCGTATGTGCGAGGCTCGGTGACTTCACCGCCCAGCAAACGTGTTGACTCACTAGGGCCCGAGGACGAAATTACCAAATTTTGGCGATATGTTACATCTCTGGAGACGGAACAACCATGGTATTTCAAGGGTGGTGTCGGAATAGCTTGGCGCCTTTAGGTGCCAATCTATGCTGACACCACCCTTGAAATATGATCAATCTACATCCTGACGTAACGTGTCGGGGCTGAATGCGATAATAAAAAGACGCACATGTGTATGTATGGAAAAATGTCATTTGTATCAAAGAAACAAAAAAGGAAAGAAACATTTCGCTACATCTTTGCATCGATCATCACAAGCATCCGAGGAATATTTTCCCATTATCAATGACGAGCATCGTTGCTTACCTGCATGCGGATGTCCTCCGCATCCCTCGCCTGAGCAGCACCCACAGGCTGACGGCGTTGCCCGCCACCCCCACCACCACGACTAACGGGAAGACCCACATCACCAGCAGCATGGACACCCGGAACTCGACCACCCGGTTCATCTGATCAAGCATCGACTCCGATCCTGTCGAGTTGGACATGACGCCTTCGGGTGTGTCTGCCGTGTCCCCAGCGGAGCCCAAGGTCGGGCAGTTGTGGATGCTGGCAGAGCAGTTGTACGGCGTCCGGTTGAAGGGAGGATAGGTCCTGTCGCGGTAGAGATTTTCAGGGGAATAGGTGAAGTCAGGTGACGGGGTGGCCGTCCAAAGAGGGGATGGAGTCACGGCGTCCTGGAGGGTTTGGTTAGAGAAACCGGACATTGTTGTTGGTTGGTTGGTTATTGCTTGAAAACGACGCAGGCTAGATCTGTCCCACGGCGGGAGTCATAGCCGTAATGAAATGAAAGAGGAGGAGGCACTGTTGTATTGATTAATTCAGGAGGCACTGTTGTGTTAATTCAGGTTCTACGCCGAACAAGCGAGAGAGATCATCTTACGTGGGAAGGCATTTCGGTTTTCAGTTAAAACGGACACCGTGCGTGGCCTGAGAGCTGGCGTCTGTTGACCCCAAGATGCCGTGTCTGGGCTTGCATTGACCATATTTGTCCTCGCGTCATCACCGTCAATTTTCTGTAGTGTCGGTCGATCGATATCTCGGAATGTATTTGTCCGCGTTTCACCCCATCTGAAACACGTCTGCACGGAGTCATTTAACACATTCGAGACGTGCCGCATCCGGATACGCGGCTTTAGCCGCGTATGCGGATGCGGCGCGTCTCGAATGAGTTAAAACTATCTGTTCCACGGCAGGCTTTGATTGCTAAAATTCGCTGTTAAAACGGGTCATCAATGTTGTCTCAACTTACGCTTTCTGCCCTTCTTTTCACAATCCTTGTGAGTGGACTCACGTATCAGCGGTTTTCCCACTATTTTTTGAGCGTAACGAAAGGAACTCTCCTGCGCACGACGGAGAAAAAGAGCAGAAAAGTCTTTCATTTTACGACATTCAAACGTCATAATCCAAGTTGGCCTCTTGCCCAGCATTATTGTGAGACACAAAGAACATTTGTAGAGGGGACATTACAAACTATTAATTCTTTACTGCCTGGAGTAGGTCGTAATAGACCTTTAGTGATTGCACTTTGACGTCTTATGTCGGAGATCTATTTGCAGTCGCATTATCGCACTTGAAACAAATTGAAGACAAGCGAGTCCAGCTTGACACGAAATTGTCACAAGTGACGTAGCAGAAGTGTATCCACGACACTTAATATTTAGATATACTTGTTCTTCAAGATAGGGAAGAAAAACTGAGGCACATAACGATGGCTGACATACGCGAACACAGTGCATCTAACCAGAAAGTGTATTACGGCGATAAATCCCAAATTTCAGGACGCGACGTTGTCGTGCGGTAATCCCAGACATGGAGTCACAGGTGGACCTTACGGAATGATAAATCCTAGATGTCAAGCTAGCGCTGAACTGTGATTTTATGCTGAAGGTTATAGGCCTTTATGTCCAAAATCTCAAACCCTCACATGCGAGTATGAAGTATGGGCTGAATGCATTCTCACATTAGTGAGGTGTCGTTTGCGACGAGCCACTAGCAACAGCGAAAGGGAGCGAAATCACAGCGGATAACCGGCTTCTACGACGAGCATAGACAACACTCCAAGAGACATAGATCCTCATGAGCCCTGATGGTGTAGACAACCCTGTAGATGCTTATTGTGCAGGCTGCTGGCCTGCCGTGTCTTTGCTCTTGTTTGTGGTGCGGTTCGTACGTCGTAAACGTGACCCTTCTAGTACAGTAGTCCGTGGAGGGTCGATGAAGACAGTCCGCACCACTGCTTTTTCCTTAAAGCTGAGAAACAGTCAAAAAACTCCGCCCCGCACGTGTTTTAAAAAAAACTTTGCAGGACCCAGCGAGGGCCCTGTCTTCGTGAACGTTCGGCTAACTTCGGCAAACCGGTTTGGAACTCAGTTGACTCAGTTTTCAACTGCGTTTGTCGTGCTGGCAAAACTCCCGTGAAAAAGACAGGCCACTTCCTGTATGCAGCGCGGAGTGGGAACCGCGATCACTGATCTAAACCAGCGATATTTCTACTGACAGCAACAGTAGCAGACGACACTCGACCACCCGACGGACAGAGCAGGCCATTTGTGTCTTGCCTGGACGCACACTGGATATGGACCAGGCCGAGCTATCCGTAAGTTACACAGCACAGCCTGAAGCTTTATTCGATATCGGAAGGGTGAGGAAGGAGGGGTTATATGTCGTTTTGTGTTTGTTGTTATATCTTTTCATCTGGAGTGGCCTACAGCAAAAAAAATTCTCCATACGAAGGGCAGCTACTAAAAATCAGCTTGACCCATGGCGACCTTGTATCTTTTGGCATCTATGTAAACAGTCGATTCTCTCTCTCTCGCTCTCTCTCTCTCTCTCTCTCTCTCTCTCTCTCTCTCTCATCCAATTTACTGTGTTGGTTGTACATCACAATGCTTCTTTATTTATTTATATTAGCCTATATTGGACTGGAGGTACGTGTTGAAAAAATTCGTTCACAACTACAAAGTGTCAGGAGTCATACTTACAGCATGTACAGCCGTACATTCTGCCATCATAGTCCCCAACGCGTAAAATCCGTGGCTGTCGGTCAGTTTCAAAGTGTCACAGAATCGTCTGCTGTTGTCCGATCTGCTAATCGCGATGATTTCCGTGCAACAGGAAGTGGTCTGTCGTTTTCCGAGAGTTTTGCAAGCTCGGGATACGCAGTTGCCAGCTCCGTCAACTGTGTTACGAACCGATTTGACCCACTTAGGGGCAGGGCCCAAGCTGGGTCCTGTAGAGTCTTCTTAAAACACGCGCCGGGCGGGTTTTTCTCATTGCACCTCAGCTTTAACTAGTACCTGCGCGCGCGTCCACAGATTGCGGGTGTGCGTAGGACACGTATCTTTTCTCTGCGGCCACTCCTCTCATGTTCAGCCAGCCTTAATCCATTACATCCTGAGGCTGATTTGTTAAAAAAAAAAAATTGCTTATTGTATTATGAAGGTTACATTTCAAACTAGGAGATAGATCAACCGTATTAGTTCAAACCTGCGGCGCCAAGCAATTCTGGCACCACCCTTGAACTATCGTAGTCAAATTTATTTCAAGCAATGGGTGTATCAAGATGAAAAGGGTTAAAAAAAAAAACTCAGTTCAGACAGCATGTCCGTTGTAAGGTGCTGGTAAATCAAAGCGGCACAGCTGCAGTGCGGCCGAATTGATCAGTGTTCAGGACGTACCCCATAGGAAAAAGCTGTTCCTGTTCCGCATCACCCGTCCGCTAGAGGCCGTGCATTATCACTCCGGCGCCGTGGACGTTAACCCTTATCATTCGGAATACACCAGTGTGTGAAATACGTTTGACTAAAATAGTTCAAGGGTACTGCCAGAATAGCTTGGCGCCTAGAGGCGCCAAGCTATTCTGGCACCACTCTTGAACAAAATCCATTTGGTCAATATCCTTATCTTAAGTACTGTAATGTAGCTTGCATATGGCAGTGTACACATTTGAAGCTTTTAGCCACAGTATGAACGGTTAAAGCCCGAACTAACCAAGAACCTGCTACTGGCGGCGAGGGAGAGGGAAAGGGTTAATAGTTGGCAGTATCTCTTGTACCGACGATCCTAGGATGCCTCACCCAACTGTGCTGCACAATAGAGCTGACGTGAAGTGCGGCGGTGAGGGAGAGGGATGATAGTTGGCAGTATCTCTTGTACCGATGATCCTAGGATGCCTCACCCAACTGTGCTGCACAATAGAGCTGACGAAGTGCGGCGGTGAGGGAGAGGGATAATAGTTGGCAGTATCTCTTGTACCGATGATCCTAGGATGCCTCACCCAACTGTGCTGCACAAAAGAGCTGACGTGAAGTTTCAATGTCGCATAATGGACTGTTCTGCTCTTTTCTCCTTTGCGAGGTAGGAGAGTTCAGCCGATGCGCACAAAGCACAGTAGAAAAACTCGGTTTCGTGTTCTGCACGCATGAATACACCCCGTCGGAGTTAACCCATTCAGCCCTGACGCCCTACAGCAGGAGATGGGTCGACCATGATAATTCAAGGGCAGTGCCAGATTAGCTTGGCGCCTGTCAAGCTAATCTGGCACTGCCCTTGAATTATCATGGTCGATCCATCTCCTGCAACTGGTGCATATTCATTAGATGACGCCTCCAAAATTTTGAATATACGGCCGTCGGGCTGAATGAGTTAAGACTGCGCATGCGCTATCGTTGTACCAAACAAACATAAATGTGAGTGCGGGATGTCTTCTGTGAGAAACCCTAGACAAAACCAACGTCGTGTTTCATTTTCCTGTTGCGGTGACCAAAATGGGCGATTCCGACTTTTGAGCGCATGATTTTTGGTCCCCATGAGTGCTTCTAACTTGTTCTGGTGAGACAGAATGGGCTAAATATCATATTCGATCAGTTTATTTCCACGAACGCCACTTACAAAAAAAAAAGAAAAAAAAAAAGGTGATGAAATCAGCGATGTCACCAGCTCTGGAGAATGATGCAGGAGGTAGTGAAGCTGAATGCCCGAGTTTTCCGAAAGTGTTTTGAAAACACGGGGCCCTTTGAGTCTGTTTGGTACAACACCCGCCCCAGCACGCATTACTTGTCTGCGATTCCAAATGGGTGGGTTGTAAAAGGAAGGGTAGCAAAGTCTTATTTGCGGCAAGACAGCACCGAGAACTCCATATTATCGGCAATCTTAACACTTTCTTCACCAAGAACCGAAATCCCCAGATTTTGAAGCTGCCTTCTGAAGGATTGTATTACAATCCCAGAGACAGATCGAGCATGATCGTTCAAGGGTGGTGCCAGAATAGCTTGGCGCCTATGGGCGCCAAGCTATTCTGGCACCACCCTTGAACTATCATGGTCGATCTATGTCTTGCTGTGGTGTGTCGGGGCTAAATGAGTTAAGTCAAAACCCGCTCTGGAGGAGATCGCTTCAGAGGTGGAAATTCTAACATTTTGGAGTGTGGATGTATTACACTTCCGGAGCTCTGTGGACGCCGGGCTATTTTGGCACCACCACTGAGCTATTATGATCGATCCATATATATCGTTGTGTGGTGTCAGTGTCCAGTGTGTTAACACGTTCAGCTCTGACACAACGAGAGGACCCGGAGCGACCATGATAGTTCAGTGGTGGTGCCAATACAGCCTGGCGCCTTTACAGACGATATTTATGTCGACCGTGGTAGTTCAAGGGTGATGCCAGAATAGCTTGGCGCATTTAGGCCTCAAACTATTCTGGCACTGCCCTTGAACTCTCATGTTCTAGGTGTCTCCTAAACTGCAGTGCATTTTTTAAAAGACCACTCCCGATTTTGTGGGAAAATAATCACTTCGCTGTTTTGTGTGTGCTGCCATCGATATTTTCCCCCATGTAATTGCGTGCAGGCTTTCTGTAATTGTCCACTACTAGTAAATTCTTCCCAGTTCAGGTGATCTGGAGTAGTTTAAACCTGTCACTGCTGGAACACGTTGACTATCGAACCATTTCAAGAGGCGCAGATCTTCATGAGCCACCAGCAGATGTAGCGAAAAGTGAAATTGCACAAGCAAAAAGTGTTCACCGTTTGTTCCCCCCCCCCCCCTCCCCACACACACACACACACATCGGTCGTACACGGAGCACAGAAGAAGAAATCTCCCACCGGAAATGAACTTTTTAAGGCACTACTAGAAGCGTTTTCATTCGTATTACTGTGGTCGAGCACTCATAGTTCAGTTGTCCGTGTTCACGGAGGGGAAAAAAACCACAACACATCTCTCAGTCTGATGGTTTCAGCACGAGTAACTGCAACTGCAAAGTGAATACTGCTGTATGGAAATGACATCACTTAAACGTCCGCGCAACTTGACGAGCTTGTTTCGTTCAGCGACACAATCATACCTCCATTTAGGAGATTAACTGTCCGTGTTCACGGGAGGAAAAAAAACTCTCAGATGGTATTAGCACGAGTGAATGTGACTTCATTGAAATCACGTCACTCGAACTCCGCGCAATTTGACGAACATTCATTCAGCGACACTAATATACACCCGTTTAACACACTTTAACCCTGAGATCGAAATTAGTAACTTGTGACACGTTATCTGAAAATCACTAATATTTCAGAAGACGGATCAACCATGATAGTTCAAGGGCGGCGTCGGAATAGCTTGGCGCCTCCAGGCGCCAAGCTATTCTGGCACCACCCATGAACTATCATGGTCGATCCGTCACCTGAATGCGCCAAGCAGTTCTGGCACAACCCTTCAACTACCGCGGTCGGTCCGTCTCGTGAATCGTGATGCGATCGTCGGATGACAATCTTCCCCAATCAGTTCGAGAAAGTCAAGAGCTTTAGTGGGTTAAGGATGAAACCTGGCGTCTGGGAACCAAATGGCTGAAAGCCGGCTGGCTGTCAGATAAAGTGCTACTTTCCTGTCCAGCGATCCCGCGCGTAAAACAGCCTTCCAAACTTCGATCAACCGGGAGACTGACTGCCCTGCCTGACTGGCGTAGTTTTTCTTTTAGGAGGCTGGGATCCAGCGCCGCACTGTTCCACTCGCGACGGGCACGTACAGTCTGTGCCCAGTCTGCTGTGTAAAAGCAAAACTGGTGGCCCCATTTCAGTTCACACCTGTGATCGGTAGATCAAGGTCAGCGTGTAGCACACTGGGTACCTACTCGATCAGCGACGTATGATGCGTCGCGGGCCGAGAGGGGTAACCAGTGGAGGGTGGGGGGGGGGGGGGGGTGGATAACACGTGTGTTTCCGACCTGGTTTGTTTCACACCGCTTGTCAGCGTTAGCGATTCGTGGGTGACAACCAGTGTGGGTTCGTATGTGACAAGTAATGCAGCATCTGGTCCCATTTTAATTCATTAAAAAAAAAAAAATCTTAAACCCCAGGGCCGCATTCCTAAATTGTGGAGGTGTCGCCTAACGACTATGCACCAGTTGCAGGAGATGTATCGACCTTGATAATTCTAGTGTAGTGCCAGTAGAGCTTATTTTGCACTGCCCTTGAATTATCATGGTCGATCCATCTCGTTGCTGTAGTGTGTGGCGGATAAATGGGTTAATATAAACTTCGGTAGCCTCAAAAGGCGGAGATAGGTGGTAGTTCGGCAGTCGGCTGTATGCGGCAGCAGTAGGCGGCCTTTTATTATACATCTCAGTGTAAAGGCAATTTCCCCTTCCGCAGCTCGGATGAAGGAGGCGTCCGTTTTCTGTCAAATCATAGCAGACAGAGGTATTATCTTTTTCTTAACAAGAGCAATTTTGTCTACACCAGCATGTCCTTTTCCCATGTAAACAGGACGCACGCCTACTTGAAATTTAAAAAGTTGTTGTCTGCGACATCGAGTTTCCAAACTCTTGTAAGCGGCCTGTTGTGACAGAGAAATTCCCAGCAAAGGGAAGGAACGCGCTTAAGCTTAAGAAAGGACAAGAACAACACAGTTGAATTTTACTTGTCCTTTCTAAGCGTGTTTCTTTGTTTGTTGGGACTTTCTTTGTGTTTTACACGCTTGGCAGTCACCTTTTTGGTCTGAACTGTGTTGTGACGTCGCAGGGCGTCAAGCTCATCAGGCTGATCCCAGTGACTAACGTGATAGTCAGTCCATCTGGTTTTTAAGCTGGTTTTCGGGTCTGGATGTATGAGTTCTAGAGCAGTTCTGGGTTTCTGCGCTCTTAGTCACACAAAAAAAAAATTAAAAAAAAAAAAATATATATATATAAAATAAATAAATAAATAAAATAAATGCACACTTAAGACCTTTCTTTTAGTCTCGCTGGCCAGATTTTTACCCAACCCGCCGTGAGATGGTCTTATTCGCCTGCTCGGCATTAAACCTAAATAACTATCTCTCTCTCTCTCTGCGTTGTTTATCCCCCCCCCCCCCCCCCCCTGTAAAGTTTGTGTAGCAAGGACAAGAATGAAAAACGGTTTGCGCACCTATTCTCTTATCCTTGGAACAGAAAGTTTCATTTCTTTCCATCCCCTCCCCCCCCCACCCCCCCTCTCTCTCTCTCTCTCTCTCTCTCTCTCTCTCACAACAACACAAAAAAAGCTACACATTTTTTTTTCGTCTTTTTGTTTAGACAGCCAGTATCTTTTGTTACGGTTTGCAAATTCAGCTAGGCAGTGTTAAAATTATACCATTCCCATAAATTTAAGGAAGCGCGTGGAAACTCGCACGCGAGCGCACGCGAAATTAGACAAATGCCTGGGGGTCGTCACAGCGGCTGCATGTCGAGACGTTATTATTTTAACCCCTTCACTGCCACCGGGCGCAGGCCGTGTTTTTGAAATCATTGTCAGTTCAGCGTCAAACGATCCCCAGCCGTCTAAGAAACATGGGTACAAAGTGGTTTCAGCAAGAGATATAGATCCTCATGAGCCCCCGCAGTTGCGGGGGCTCATGAGGATCTATACCTCTTGCAGTTAGATGGTGTACAGTTGGGTTGTCTTTTGTGTTTTTTCGACGGTCTTCATTCTTTATTTTTTTGTACACGGAAATCTTTTCTGGATCCGACAGAACCTTCAAGGAACATGGATACAAGTGGTCTCAGCAAGAGGTATAGATCCTCATGCGCCCCTGCAGTTGCGGGGGTACATGCGGATCTACACCTCTTGGTGTTGAATTTTCTCGGCAGTCATTTTTTAAAACTTAATCTGCATTCCTTATTTGCGCACGGAAATCTTTTTGGATCCGACAGGAACTCCTGGATACAAGTGGTTTCAGCAAGAGATCTAGATCCTCATGAGCCCCCGCAGTTGAGGGGGCTCATGGTGATCTATACCTCTTGCAGTTAGATTGTGTACAATGGATTTCCCCCCCCCCCCCCCCCCCCCCCCCCCCGCGGTCTGTGATTTTAATCTGAATTCTTTATTATTTGTACACGGAAATCTTTCTATATCCGTCAGAACCTCGATCAAATTCCATAACTGTGTCTGTTGGTGAATGGACAACCAATGGAGAGATGGGTATGTTTCAATTTGCGCCCGACACCTAGTCACGCGAAGGCCGCACTACCTGCTGGCCAAACGACGGGCGTGTGATGAGATATTGGTGAGGTTTCGTTTGAACCCAACGACTTCCAATAACGAGTAAGTGCGAAGTCACGGCGGATGTTCTTATAGCCGACCTGAACCTTCACAGTGTTGTCAGTGCGGATGTTCTTATAGCCGACCTGAACCTTCACAGTGTTGTCAGTGCGGATGTTCTTATAGCCGACCTGAACCTTCAGAGTGTTGTCAGTGCGGATGTTCTTATAGCCGACCTGAACCTTCAGTGTTGTCAGTGCGGATGTTCTTATAGCCGACCTGAACCTTCAGAGTGTTGTCAGTGCGGATGTTATTATAGCCGACCTGAACCTTCACAGTGTTGTCAGTGCGGATGTTCTTATAGCCGACCTGAACCTTCAGAGTGTTGTCAGTGCGGATGTTCTTATAGCCGACCTGAACCTTCACAGTATTGTCAGTGCGGATGTTATTATAGCCGACCTGAACCTTCAGAGTGTTGTCAGTGCGGATGTTCTTATAGCCGACCTGAACCTTCAGAGTGTTGTCAGTGCGGATGTTATTATAGCCGACCTGAACCTTCACAGTGTTGTCAGTGCGGATGTTATTATAGCCGACCTGAACCTTCAGAGTGTTGTCAGTGCGGTTGGTCCACGCTGATTACGCGCCGGGATTTCGCTCACGTTCGTAGTTGGGAGTCTTTCGGCGCAAACGAAACCTCATTATTGCCAAGAGATCGGTCTTGGTATCTCAGTTCTCCACAGTCACTGTGACTCTGTCACCAGGGTCCGTACGGTCTGTGAACATTATTTTGTGAAACTGAAAGTTGTTAAAAAATTACAAGGCTTTTTCAGGGCCCTGGAAAGTCTGTCAATTTCAGTCCTTTTCCCTAAAGTCTCTAAACGTTTGTAAAAAATGACAAAGTGCTGGCAAACTTTTGTCTACTTCTTTTTTCTCTCCCCCAATTTGTGACTATTTCATTGCGAACGATCATGCTCACACTTGTTGCAAGTGATCGATATTTAGCTCTGGTCATAAAGTGACTGCATGGCCTTTCTGCCGAACATTCTGATTGGTTGTTTACGCTTCTACCGAGCTCCGCCATTCGCTAAGCGTTCTTTCATTTTGGTATCTCTTCATGCATTAGGCACGAAAGCTTCAAATGAACTGCTGATACAGAGTGATCTAATTAAAGTATGTAAACCTTCAGGCTTTAGTTTGGGTTTGTGAAACATTTATGAAAAGTTTGTGAACTTCGTCCATGCTTTTCTGTACGGACCCTGGTCACGCAATTGGGGTAAGTGACCGCGCAGTCGGACTGCTTGCTGGTCACAACGACGGGGGTGCGATGGGGATATTGCAAAGACAGTCATATCGACGATTAACCCTTTTAGCCCCAAGGTTCCATTTCTCACATTTTGGAGGTGTTGCCTAACGACTATGTACCAGTTGTAGGAGATGGATTGATCACGATAATGAAAGGGTAGTGACAGATTAGCTTGTTGTTTCTTAATTTGACAGAGTGGTCACCATCATTTCCAGTAATGCCCACTGGTTGTATTAATGTGCTAATGGACAGGTGGACTAATACGTTGCGCACGTGCACCGAGACGCAAATGGATAGACAGATGGGCAAATAGATGGGTCGACAGAGTTATGGATTGCGTGAGTACCTAAGGGTTTTGGGCTGACCCTGTGTGTGTCGATCGATAGACCAGGTCATAGTCGCCTTACCCAAGGCTGGTTTTGATCGCTTAAAATTGCGATCGCCTATACAACGGGTTCTCAGTGTTGTCTTGGACCAACTAGGACGTTTCTGCCCATCTTTTTACAGTACATGTGAGCAGGCATGCGTGAGAGAGGTGTGTTGTAATCCCTGTTGCACAATGTGGGAACTCACATTCGATAAGATCAGACAAATGTTTTGTTTGACGACATTAAACTTCATAATTAAGAAAAAGTTAGGTTACCCTCTCGTACCTTGACTGTCGGTAGCGGTTTTTGTCGCGATGATTCCTGCAGGATGTTGTTACTCCTGCAGGATGTCAGGGTGTTGTTATTCCTGCAGGAATCATCGCGACAAAAACCGCTACCAACAGCCAAAGGGTTAATGCATCGTTCTTGTAATACACAACAGGAACATTTATAAAAAGGGATATTGTAAACTATGAAACCTTCACTGCTTTTAATGTTTCTCTATGTTGTCCATAGAAAAATGTCTGTGCAGCGAAAACAGGGAACAGTGAAACGCGGGGAAAACGGCTAGTAAGACTAATTAATAAATGAAAAGATACTTTGCATTCAGAGGCAGACTGACTTATGTAAAGGTGCTGTCATAGGTCAGTTTTGTAATAGACGTACATGCACGGGCTATTTGATCAATCGAAGGGGTGGTCTGTTCTCATTAGCCTCCTGTTGTATAGAGTAAGCAAAGGATGGAATTAGGTGCAACCTTGAAACATAATGAAAACATACTTTGGACTCGAAGGAAAGCTGATGTTTATACAAACGCGTTCATAGGCCAATTTTGTAATGGACGTTTGATGAAAGATGGGTGTTTCCTTCACATGAGTTTCCTGTTCTACATAAGGTGGCAGGCCATGGAATTATGTGTAACCTTGAAACACAATAAAGAGATACTTCGGATTCAAAGGCAGACCGACTTATGTACATATGCATTCACAAGTCAATTTCGTTATGGACGTACATGCACGGGCTGTTTTATAAATTGATAGGGTGGTTTGTTCACAGCAGTTTTATGTTCTGTATAGTTAGCAGGCCATGGAATTCTGTATAACCTTGAAGCACACAGTCGGCTTGTTTGTGTGCGTCTCGTCCCCTTAACTCTTTGTACCCCAAGACTGAAAACCCCAAATTTTGCCGTTGTCCTCTGAAGATTGCAGTGCAGGACACAGATCGACCATGATAGTTCAAGGGTGATGCCAGAATAGCTTGGCGCCCATAGGCGCCAAGCTATTCTGCCATCACCCTTGAACTATCATGGTCGATCCTTATCTTGCTGTGGTGTGTCTGGGGTAGAATGAGTTAACATTGCTCGCTGCCATTGATGTAAGAAGACACGGGTGGAATGCTTTTAACACAGACACCCCTGGCTTTGCAGCTAGATAGGCATCGACCATGATAGTTCAAGAGTGGTGCCAGAACAGCTCGGCGCCTGTACTATGATAGTTCAAGGGTGGTGCCAGAATAGCTCGGCGCCTACACCTGACCTGTTTAACGTTTTCAGAGGACAGTTCGTAAATTTGGGGATTTGAACCCTGGGGCTCGGTGTGTTAACCTTAGTGTACAGAAAGGAACGAACCTTACCGTCAACAATCGCAAACATTCTCATTTTTTACTCACGGTGGTGCGTAGGGAAAGAGACTAAGAGAGACAGATTGAGTCTCCCCCCGGAGAGAGGGGCAAACCGTGTTTCTGCATCCCTGCAACAGTCACTCGACTCTTTCCTATTTTCCGAACCGCAGTAATCAGGCTGAGAGATTCGCCAGAAGCCAGCTGAACTCCTCTCCGGGAGTTATATTGAATTCACTAATTTTGATCCGTAATCGGATCAGGATGAGCGCTTAAAAGGCATCTGTTGGTACGATCGAGAGGAAATGTCCTGTAGGGCCGCGCGTGTGCTGGTCTGTGATTTTGGATCTTACGGCCCTGGGTCGTAACGTTTAGACTCGCAGCACCTTCACTGCTTCAGACCTGACCCAAAAATATGCAGCTGGTGCGAGCATTTTTTTTTTAAATCCTGTTTTCTTTTTTTGGGTAGATGAAAGCAGGTGCATGGGTTCTTTTGTGCCGATTATGTGCGGAATTCCGGTTTTTGAACATTACCTGCCACAAGAAATCACATGCTCCGGACGCCAGGGGTCTTTGGACCTCTGGACTTTTCAGGTTTTTAAAAATTCAACAGAAGCACCCATGCAGGTGGGTTTGGTCGCAGATTTATGAGCCGAGTGTCTGAAGCTAAGGTAGTATAATAATTTTTTTTTTTTTTTTTAAACCGACATATCAGCTTTAATCCTGTGGCTGTCGGTATCGCTTTTTGTCGAGGCGATTCCTGCAGGAATCACCTCGACAAAAAAACCGCTACCAACAGCCAAAAGATTAATGGCACAAACATTACAACACTGGCAAAGGACAGGCGGTTGCGACCTACACTTCGTGTCGTGTATTTTTTTTTTTTTTTCTTTTTCGGAACTGGTCTGTCTTTTTACGTGTTTGTTCACACGTGCTTGTTTTATCTAATGATGCCAAAGAAAAATGTCCAATCCAGTTGGACAATAAAGTATTTTTAATTGAATTGAATTAAAAGATTCTAACTCCGTTCGACGAAAGTTGCCTTTCTGTGGAAACCCCCCCCCCCTTTCCCCTCCCCTCCCCATGGGTGAGGTGGGGTGAGAGGGTGCAGGCATTCGTCAACCCCCGGCATGAAATCGGTGCAAATTCGTGGGAATCTAGTGAATCTCCATCGTCCGTGAGACATGCACACGTTTGCAGTTGTTCCAACAGTCAGCGCGCCGGACCCTTGAATAGTGAATCTCCATCGTCCGTGAGACATGTACACGTTTGCAGTTGTTCCAACAGTCAGCGCGCCGGACCCCTGAATAGTGAATCTCCATCGTCCGTGAGACATGTACACGTTTGCAGTTGTTCCAACAGTCAGCGCGCCGGACCCCTGAATAGTGAATCTCCATCGTCCGTGAGACATGTACACGTTTGCAGTTGTTCCAACAGTCAGCGCGCCGGACCCCTGAATAGTGAATCTCCATCGTCCGTGAGACATGTACACGTTTGCAGTTGTTCCAACAGTCAGCGCGCCGGACCCCTGAATATGAAATAGAAACGACGGTTTAACTCATTCGCGACGTAAAGCCTCGGTCTCCGTATGCAGCACGTGTGGAATACATGTGTTAATTTCTATCGGTATGCTGTTAATGGTCAGCGTATGGAAAGGGAAAGCTCATGACATGATGAGACCGGCCTAAATAAATGTTGCAGGCTATCGAAGTCAACTCACGAGAACGCAGAAAGCTTTTAACCTTTTTAACCCGTTTGAAGCGATGATTTACAACAAGCGATCATGCCGACAAAAAGCGCTCCCGACAACCAAAGAGTTAACACCACGAGCGCAGGAGGCAAGAAATGACGTCTGTGAAAGCATGTTGATTCACTGCTAAGTAAGTCCCTCTGCCGGTCACGCGGATATGATTGGTGTCAACAAGAGGCACAGATCCTCATACATCCCCGCGACTGCGGGGGCTTATGAGGATCTATGCCTCTTACATTTAGGTGGTGTTCGCTGTGTGCTAGATTAATGGGATTAATGGGTGGGAGAAAGTAAGCATTTGCTGCAAATTACCTGGTGTGTCAATGCAGCGAGTCCGCCCGCGCTAGTGCCGTGAACAAAACCCCTCAAATTAGACGAGGCATGAGCGCCTATCGGGCTTCCTGTACGTGGTTCAAGATGTCTGGGACAGTAAAAATAATTATCCTGGCGTTTTCGTAATGAAAACTACCAAGGATCTGAGCAAGGACACTCACGACATCCTTAATGACCTCAAAATGTAGGACTTTGACGGACGCGTTTTTTGGGGCTTTTTTTTTTTCTCTTTCTTTTTTTGGTCGTGAACATGCAGTCAACAATTTTGTCCGTCTACAGTTTCTGATCTCACGGGCATGGCGGCTAGGTTCCAGCGAAAACCCTGCTTCTATTTACTGACGCGTGTTTTCAGACTTAAGAAGATGTCCATCTTAAAGAGACATAGATTCACATAAGCCTCTGCAGGCGCGCATATGGGGCTCATGACAACCTAAGGTATGGATTGGCTCTAGGTTTCTAATCCCTTCACTGTCAGCGGACGCAGATTGCGTTTTTGAAATCATCGTCAGTTCAACGTCCAAGCCGTCCAAGGCGCGCGGGTACAAAGTAATTTCAGCAAGAGGCATAGATCCTCATGAGCCCCCGCTATTGCGGGGGCTCATGAGGATCTATGCCTCTTGCAGTTGGGCGGTGTTCCGTCTTTCTCGGCGGTGAAGGGGTTAACACATGCTCGACGTACTGCATTGGGATCCGCGGCAGTGTAGCGGGATACAGCGCGTCACGAATGAATTGATCTCTGCACCCCCCCCCCCCCCCAAAAAAAAAAAAAAAAAAAAAAAAAACAAATTGACCTGAGACTTTCAAGCTCAATTTATCAGGGAAACGTCCTTCACGTATTGCATACATGTTACAGCGGAAGAAGCCAGACGATCGTTCAAGCCACTCAAAACTACCATCCACAGCCTAGCGGTCAGCAAATGTATGTTGTCATTGTTCGTTTCCATGCGCGTCGCGTCCCAACCGTTGCGCAGTATGACGTATGCGCACGCACACAATGGCACATGTCTGATGTCCGGTGGTGTGATTTCCAGGAATTGTCATGGCAGATTCATCTCCTACAGTCGATATTGTGTCTTCGTTGACAGCGTCATTTTAAACTCCTTCGCTGCCGAGAAAATTTGGAGAAGAACCCAACGGAGAAAGAAACACGCTTAGAAAAGACAGTTACAACACAATTTGTTAATATTTCAATATAGACAAGCAAACAAATGAGGAAGAATGGCATTTACCCGAAATATTATTAAATTGTGTTTGAAACTGTCTTTTCTAAGCGTGTTTCATTCTCCGTTGGGTTCTTCTCTGCATTTTGCACGCTTGACAGTCACCTTTTGGGTCTGGATTTCGAGAAAACTTGAACACTACGTAACTGCAAGAGGCATAGATCCTCTTGAGACCTCGCAGTTTTCAAAGACTCCGGCAGCTAGTTCCACAGCTGTGGAGCAGCATTCTTGAAGAACCAGAAGCCATAGCCGGAATCTTTTTTCGAATAGGTACGACGGTAGTGGGGTTTTTAAATGTATGTGTAGGGCACCATTACGAGGTACCACCCGTTCTTTGAGATCTCAATGTCTGTGGTTCACCAATAGGCTGTGATCAAATGTATTCAAGTTAGCCTGACCGGTTTTTCTTCTTCTTCTTCTTCTTTCTGTCTGCACCCATATCACCGTGCCTGCGTTTCGCAGTTGCAGTTGTCGCCATCGCTGCGGTGTTATTGGCTACACGACTCGGGTGTTTGTTTGAGTTTGTTACCAGAGTAATGCAGGATATTGCGTGTAGGCGCTAAAAGTTGGACAAGCGGCCTCCGCCGTATCTGTAAACGGCTCAAGCTAGCAGGTGCCAGTTTGCTGTCGCCTGCTCGATTGTGCGTCACCTAATCCGCCTGTTATGGGGGAAACGTGCACTTAACCCCATTCACTGCCGAGAAAAAAGTGAACGTGATCCAACTGCAAGAGACATAGATCCTCATGAGCCCCCGCGACTGCGGGGGCTCATGAGGATCTATGCCTCTTGCCGAGACCAATTTGTATCCATGTGTCTTGGACGGTTTGACTTTTGGTCGTTGACATGGACCCAGATTCCAGAAAGGAAAATGTACGAACAGTGGCCGGGAAGGGGTTAATGATTACAATCTTTCTACAACAAATGCAACATCTGATGGACGTGTTCATGACTGAGTGCACTTTAGCTCTTGACCCCTTCAATGCCGAGAAAAAAGTGAACATGATCCAGCTGCAGGAGACATAGATCCTCAAGGGCCCCCGCCACGGCGGGGGCTCATGAGGATCTATGCCTCTTGTCGAGACCGATTTGTATCCATGTTTCTTGGGACGGTGTTGGCTTTTGGTCGTTGAAATGGACCCAGATTCCAGAAACGAACATGTACGAACAGTGGCATTGAAGGGGTTAATGATTCAAATCTTTCTACCAACAGATGCATGACATCCGATGGATGTGTGCATAAACTGAGTGCATTTTAACTCTTAAACTTCTGTAGAATGGAAGTCATTTAGTTCTGGGAGTTTAAGAGTTAACGCCTGCTATGTGCTGTGCAGTAGGCGATTTTGGCGTTTTACCGTTTGCAAACTCAATAATCGGCCATAACACGACATACGGCGGGACCGAACATGTCAGACGCGTGTCTGCCCGTGCCAAGCATCTCATTAAAAATAGAAGTGTACTTGTGGCGTACTCCCCGAGTGTGTTCATCAGTCTGGGGAGTACTTCCGCAAACAGGACGGGAAAGTAAGAAATTGTAGCCTGCTGTTCAGGACAGGGTGACTTCCGTTCGTAATCTAATGTAAGCATATCTAGAAGACTAAACCAGTGAAAATGGGAGGAACGAGGAATGGGTTTGTGGACAGAAAACATTGGCTTTGTTAAGCTCTACAAAGTCAAACTAAACGCGTGGCGCCATCAACGGCTTTCAGCTACTCTGTGTCGCTGTCGTCATTAAAAACGCATTCTTTTGATCAGCGTTATGGTTCTTTGAACATGTTTGCAAAAGTCTTTGATGGGGTTTAATTAGAAGCAGTATGCGCTCGGTTGCTTTTCGTGTAGAACTTTGTTTGTGTACGATAATTTTAACCCTTTCAGACCCAAGGTGGTGTTGGAGGTGTTGCCTAACGACTATGTACCAGTTGTACGAGATGGTGTCAGATGAGCTTGGCGCCTTGAGGCGCCTAGCTCATCTGGCACTACCCTTGAATTATCATGATCAATCCATCTCCTGTTGCAGGGTCCCAGGGCTAATAGGGTTAATGTCGCCAGTGGAACACTTTTGGGGTTATTGTCATTTTTTGGGGTTTTTTTTTGGGAGGGGGGTGAAGGGAGGGGGGGGAAGGGGGTGGGGGGGGGGGCATTTTCCCGTCTAATTTCTAGCCATTGAAAGCTGTTGTTTCTTACAAAGTTCGCTACAGGAGCGAGGAAAGCTGCACGAGCTATGTTTCCCTGACAACGACTCCGCGAAGCCGTTGTCAGGGGCACGTAACTTTGTGTCGCTTAATTTCCTACTACTCTGTCGCTGCACCAAGGACACAGCGCAGAAATAACAATGTATTGCAGCTTCAGATTTCACGACACGGTCTATGTTGGGAACGTCACTGATGAGAACCGTCCTTTGTCAAAAACGAATTTATTAAATCAAGCATTGCAGCTCCAATTTTTTTTCTTTTCAGATTATGATCTGTTTGTGCACGCATTCGAAGCATACGAACAATAAACGAACAAAACAAAAAAAAAAAAAAAAAAAAAAATTCAGCCCAGATGCACTACAGCAGGAGATGGGTCGACCATGATAATGATGGGTCGACCATGATAATGATGGGTCGACCATGATAATTCAAGGGTAGTGCCAGATTAGCTTGGCGCCTGTCGGCGCCAAGCTAATCTGGCACTGCCCTTGAATTATCATGGTCGATCCATCTCCTGCAATTGGTGCATAGTCATTAGATGACACCTCCAACATTTTGGAAATGCGGCCGTCGGGCTGAATGAGTTGAAGAAAAAAAATCGATACATCTACTGAGCTGCAGTCCTGTGCAGAGCACTGAGCAAGGTTCTCCGCTGTAGCGCCGTAACACTCGCCCCGCTATAGTGCGGCACCTTGCTTGGTGCTGTGCGCAGGATTTCAGCTCTCTCACGCAGCTGACCCCAGACACTCTCAAAAAGAAACTTGACAGGCGCGACGGTGAAAGACGGGTTGTTTGGTCACGCACGCGCTGTGTAGATCACAGATGTCTATCGGCACTTCACAAGATTATTTCGTGTATGCTGGTCTGTGATTTTGGACCCTAAAGCTAGGTGCTGTAACGTCCAAAATCACAAAGCAGCTACTACTACTAATTCAAGTTTACTGTGCCGCTGGCCCTAGAGTGATCGGGGACTAATATTTTGGCTTAATTTCTTTAAAAAAAGAAAAAAAGAAAAAAAAAGAGGTTTTTATAATGTACTTTAGTTAGAGAAGCTGCCATAACGTGCGATTGGTTATTTTTAAAATTTCCATGGTCTCAACCAACAAAGGTTATTTCTAAAAAGTTTTATTTATTATATCAATGTTATATATTGTTAAAATCAGGGTTAAAATTCAGGACCATTAATGTAAAAACAAGTTAAAAGGTTATAAATTTGTGATGATAAGAGATGTTACTACTAAGTCCTTATTTCAACTTGATTTCTTTCTTAATTAATACTTTAACCTTGTATTTTTAATTTTTATCAATCTCTTTACTATTTACTAATTGGCCGGGGCCCTGGTCTGGCCTGCTGCGTCACTGTTTTCACGAAGCAGCATGATTGTTGTGCGGGTCTTGCTTTGCTATGTGTTGTACGCGCTAACAGAGAATGTCCCCTGAGGGATTAGCACCTTTTGCCTGCGGATGTCGACATCAGCCGCCGCGAGATCACTTCCCCTAGAACACCGTCGGCGCCGAGATCCGCCCAGCCAAGGTTCGCTTGCAGTGCGTGTGCATGGCTATTTTTAGCGCTGAACGTGCCGTTACAGGCCGTTTCTTGGCACGCGCACCGGAGCCAGAAATAAACCCTGAACAAAATTAAGTGGCAGAGTACATATAATACAGAAAAGTTAGTTCAGTAGGCAAAGGGTTTTCATAAGGTAATATCTTATGGTGTCGGGTCATATTGTATATAAACGAGTATACTCCCACCTTTCACCCATTTAACCCTACGGCCGCACTTCGTAAATTGTCACCTGCCCAGGTGCACCAGATGGATCGACCATAATAATTCAAGGGTAGTGCCAGATTAGCTTGGCGCCGTCAGGCGCCAAGCTAATCTGGCACTACCCTTGAATTATCATGGTCGATCCATCTCCTGCGGTAGTGCGTTGGGGTTAAATCGGTCAAAGAGCTTTTGCGGGTTTAGTTTCAATGAAGATGGCCGAGTAGCGGTAGCTTGTGTGTACGGACCACTCTGGACTCTGGGTGCGGAAGGGAAACGGATGTAGCCTGACTGGTGGTGTGAGCAAACTTTGGCTTGTAGAGTGCTTTAACCCCATCTGTTCCACTGGAGCCATATTTCGCTTATGCAGTCTTTGTGCATTTAACGACCGAAAGCCACGTGACTCGTCGAGTATAGTGCTTGATTAGCTTAGCTCTCAATGACGTGCTTGCCAAGCTAACCAATCCCTGACCTTTTCTGTGTGGTTTTTTTTTTTTTTTTTTTTTTTTTGGGGGGGGGGGGGGGGGGTGTTCCGCTGTCCGTACCTGTACCTACGGCGTCCAATTGGCTTTTTCAAGAATTGCTCTCTGCGTTGGGAAATAGCCATCGTGAGAACGTAAAAGAGGACCCACCACACTTGGGAGAGTGAATACAAGTTGTTGGAGAAGGGTTTTTCCCGGCAATCGATTATTTAATGGAAACCTTTTTCGGCCTTTCAAGTTTCCTGGTCAGTCCGTCGATCCGTCTGCAAGAAGCATAGATTCTCATGAGCCCCTGCGTTCGCATGATGAGAATCTACGCCTCTTTCTCGGCGAACTCTCCGAGACAAAATCAGACGTGCCGAACCTAATAAACGGGTGGAACGGGTATCTCGCATTGACTGTCTCGGGTGTCTCGCCGAGACATGGTTCGGGTTTGTCTCGCCCAGTTAAGCCAGCCCTTAAGATCGGCTGCGTCAGTTCGGGTAGGGCGGGTTAGACGGGCAAAAATAACTGTCTGCGCGATTAAAGGGTAATGCCCTTAGGGTCTGGGCAGACTGTGCTTAAGCGTACATTTTGTATGTATGTGATCCTTTGAAGCACTTCTAAACCGCTCGTACGTTTCAAGCCGTCGCCTGCCCCCGGGCGGATACAGCTGAAAAGTGCACAATGTAATCGTTAGCATCTCTCTCTCTCTCTCTCTCTCTCTCTCTCTCTCTCTCTCTCTCTCTCTCTCTCTCTCTGTGTGTGTGTGTGTGTGTGTGTGTGTGTGTGTGTGTGTGTGTGTGTGTGTATGTGTGTGTCTGTGTGTGTGCGCGCGCGCGCGAAATATTTCTGTTTATTATTATTATTATTATTATTATTATTATTATTATTATTATCCTCTCTTCTTTTTATTTTTATTTATTAGTCATGTTATCTTTTCTGCTGTTATATTTATTTAAGATGTTATTAAGGACAGACGTGTAAAAAGGCCTGCGTGCCTACTGTCTTCATCCTTAGAAAATAAAGTTTCAATTCAATTCAATTCAATTCTCTCTCTCTCTCTCTCTCTCTCTCTCTCTCTCTCTCTCTCTCTCTCTCTCTCTCTCTCTCTCTCTCTCTCTCTTTCCCCACCCGGGTCTGCCCTGGGGGACTTGGGTGGGGTTAGGTACTTTTTAGTTCCCAGGGTCACCCTGGTCGTCAGGGCCGATCTTTGCATTCCAGTCACCGAGGACAGTCAGAATGTCTTTCTTAGGTGTTTTCCTGATGATGTTGTCCAGTTGTTCGTAAAATTCTTCTAATTCTTCATCATCATGATCTGCTGTTGGAGCGTATACTTGAATGATAGTGATGTTGTGCGGTCGGGCGGAGATGCGGATGGAGATTAGTCTGCTTGACACGGGGGTGCAGCTGATGACAGTTCCAGCCACCTCTTTCCTTACGATAAAAGCTACGCCATGTTCGTGCATGGTTTCTTTTCCGCTGAACCAGATTTTATGGCCTTCATCTGTTGTTGTTTCTCCGAAGCCTGTCCATCGAACTTCTGCAAGTCCTACAATGTCCCAGCGATAGCGCTTCAACTCGTGGGTGAGTTCCTTCACTTTGCCGCACTGGTAGAGTGTGCGAACGTTCCAAGTTCCGATAGTTATTCCTTGCGTGCAAAGATCGGCCCTGACGCCTACCAACAATGGGCAGGAACAGCTGGCAAGTTTGGCCTTGGAGAAACAAACGACAGAGGCCTGCGACTTTTAGAGTTCGCACAGAGTCACCGTCTCACCGTTGCTAATACCCTCCATCCACACAAGAAGTCAAGAACAGTGACATGGCAATCGCCAGGAGGCCTGGTCCATAACCAGATTGACTTCATCTTGCTGCCTCGACGATTCAAATCCAGCGTTAACAAAGCACAAACGAGGTCCTTTCCTGGCGCTGATATTGGCAGCGACCACAACCTCGTCCTTACTAGCCTCAAGTTGAAGCTGGCATTGAAACGAGATAGCAAGAGCCCTCGCATCAGATTCGACCTCCAGAAGCTAAAAGACCCGGAAGTAGAAGAGCTCTTCCAAGCCCAGGTGGGAGGCAGATTTGCAGCCTTGGCTACTTTGGACTGTGACGTAGACACCCTTGCTGGAAATATAAAAGAGGTGTTACTTTCTACAGCAGAAGAAGTGCTGGGGAAGCAGAGGAAGCGCAAACAGCCCTGGGTCACCGATGACATCCTCGATCTCTGTGATGAGAGGAGAGCCTGGAAGAAAAAGAGAGGCCAAGACCTCACATCAGCAAACAAGTACAGACTTGTCAACAAGAAGATCAGGAAGAGGATGAAAGAAGCCAAAGAAGATTGGATTGAAGACCAGTGTTGTAGCGTGGAAGAGGGCATGGCAAACGGCAACAGCAAGAAGGCTTATGAAACGCTAAGGACCCTCACCAAGACTCAACAGCAAACAGCCACAGTCATCGAAGACAGCAGCGGCCAACTCCTTACGGAAAACACTGCTGTACTAAACAGATGGACTGAGTACTGCCGAGACTTGTATAACTACAAGGCTGAGCCAGACACCAGCATCCTCCAAAACAACCAGGCTGGGGCCAGGAAGTCTGAAGACCTGCCAGTGTTAGCTGAAGAGGTGGAAGCAGCCGTACGCGGCCTGAAGGGAGGAAAGTCTCCAAGTGTAGACAACGTACCTGCTGAACTGTTGAAACATGGAGGAGATGTAACAACGAAGGTCCTCACTACACTCTGTCAAAAGATCTGGGAGCAAAAGAAATGGCCAGTAGAATGGACACAGTCTCTAGTGATCCCGCTCCCCAAGAAAGGAAACCTGAAACAGTGCCAGAACTACAGAACTATCAGTCTGATAAGTCACCCTAGCAAAGTAATGCTTAGAATCATTCTCAACCGCCTCAAAACTTTCGCCGAGGAACTGCTGGCGGAAGAACAGGCTGGCTTCAGAGTTGGAAGAAGCACTGTAGAGCAGATTTTCAACTGCCGCGTCCTGATCGAGAAACATCTGCAGCATCAGCGCGAACTCTACCACAACTTCATTGATTTCAGGAAAGCATTTGATCGCGTCTGGCACGACGGACTCTGGCAAGTCATGAGATCGTTCAACATAGAGGAGGGACTGATCCAAATGATAGAAGCGCTTTACAAGAACGCCTGCAGCGCGGTTCTACTTAACAATCAGTCAGGCGAGTTCTTCAGGACGACGATCGGTGTCCGTCAAGGATGCCTGCTCTCTCCTGTCCTTTTCAACATATTCCTGGAGAAGATCATGCAGGAAACCCTCCACGACCACCATACTTCAATCTCTATTGGTGGCAGATCCCTGTGCAATCTTCGATTCGCAGACGACATTGACCTCATGGCAGGCAGCAATAGTGAGCTCCAAAACCTGACAGACAAACTTTCAAGTAGCGCAGGGTCTTATGGCATGGAGATCAGTACGGATAAAAGCAAAGTGATGATCAACACCACAAGCGACAGCAGCAGCAACATTCACATGAATGGCCAGAAGCTAGAAGAGGTCAATAGCTTCAAGTACTTGGGAGCCACCCTGTCCAAAGACGGTAGTTGCATAGCAGAGATCCGTATCAGGATAGGTACAGCAACATCCGCAATGGCCAGGCTGGACAGGATATGGCGAAGTAACTCCATCAGCTTCACCATCAAGTACAGGCTTTACAAGTCCCTCGTAGTGTCTATTCTACTCTACGGCTGTGAGACTTGGACACTGCTTGCAGACTCAGAAAAGAAAATCCAGGCCTTTGAGAACAAGTGCCTGAGGAAGTTGCTCCGCATCTCGTACCGCGAGCATAAGACCAACGAATATGTACGGAGCATCGTCACTTCCCTGGTGGGCCCACATGAACCCCTTCTGGCAACCGTGAAACGGCGCAAGCTTGCTTGGTTTGGCCACGTGACCCGACACAACACCTTGTCCAAGACTATCCTCCAAGGCACTCTCGAAGGAAGTCGTCGGCGAGGTCGTCAGAGAAAGAGTTGGGTCGCAAACATAAAAGAATGGACCGAACTCAAGATGCCAGACTTGCTTGCCACCGCCCAAAATAGAACTCAGTGGAGAGCACTGTCTGTTGCTGCTGCCTTTCAGTCCCCCCAACGCCCAGTTCGGGCAAGGGACTGATGATGATGATGATGTCACCCTGGTCAGCCCCACAGGGTGAGTTTTTCTCTTTATTCTGGGGCATGTGTTTCTGTCTACCCGAGGTCCATTCACCTGTATTTGCCTTTTTAAAACTCTCCCTACTGTCTGCACTGCCTGTAGCTCTTGATATTGGATGTGTGTTGCTAAATGGTCTTAGCTTTATTTAGGCCCCATGTGTTAGGTTTATTTAATGTATTTGACCGGCTGGCGACATACATTCAATGTTCTGTTTAGTTGTTTTTTCCACAAGCAGTGCAGGCACGTCCTGAGAAAGCCTTGTTGCTGTCGGGACGTTAAGCAATGTACATTCAATCAATCAATCTCTCTCTCTCTCTCTCTCTCTCTCTCTCTCTCTCTCTCTCTCTCTCTCTCTCTCTCTCTCTCTCTCTCTCTCTCTCTCTCTCTCTCTCTCTCTTTTCTCGAATTTCAAGGGTTTTATAGATACGTACATATACATCTTGCACCTTTTTAAAGTCGTTGTTTAGTTCGGGGTTTAACGTCCACGGCACCGAAGTGAATAATGGCCGGCCCTGACGGGCGGGTTATGGGGGACAGGGAAATCTATTACCTATGGAGTACGACCTGAACACTGATCAACTCAGACGCACTGCAACTGTGCCACTTTGCTTTACCAGGACTTTTCAACAGACATGCTATGGAACAAGCCCGTCTTTTTCCCCCTGGATTGCGAGTCCAGCTACCGGGGCCTTGACGGAGACTCGAACCTACGACCCGGCGATTCCCTTCGCTCTCCTGCTCCGACGCTTAACCGCCTGAACTATTTCGGACTCTTTTAAAGTCGTTTTCCTCCTTGCACCTTTTTATAACCATTTTCCTTCTTGTATGTTTCACCCCCCCCCCCCTCCCCTCCCCCCAAAAAAAACAAATAAATAAATAAAAATAAAATAAAATAAATATATAAAAAATAATCTATTTTTTTAAATAATTAAAAATATTAATAATAACAATAATGATACAATAAATAAATAAAATAATAATGATAATAATAGTAATAAATAATAAATAAATTAAATGAAAATATCAAATAAATATAATAATAATAAATAACAAAATGATTTTTTAAAAATATAAAATGAAGAAATGGATGAAGGAATGAATGATTATAAGATAGTGCGAGGTTTAGATGCTAATATTTCTGTTCCACTTGGCATTGTTGTTACAACCGTAAGTTTTCAGAATTCAGACCCACCACAAAGAATGGGAGAGGGAGGGAGATAGGAAATAGGCGGAGATTCCCGTATCATCTTTGTTTGCAGTCTGAACGTCTGGCCGTAACAAACAAGCCAAGTAGGAATATTGATGGCCCCAAGGCTGGAGAGTGCCGATAGATTTGAAATGTCTGGCATATCTTATATAGTCGTAGAATTGACCCCTTGACGGCCAAGAGTAAGTGAACGCGACCCAACTGCAAGAGGTCTGGAGCCTGCGGGGGCTCCTGAGGATCCACGCCGCCTGCTGACAACGCTGCGAGTCCTTGCTTGTGAGTCGGCTGGGGTTCTTTGGCGTTTAAATGGAGAAAGATTTAAGACGCGCCGGCGCCGATTGTCTCTGGCTTTAACCCATTTAGGCCTGAGTCCCTACAGCAGGAGATGGATTGACCATGATAATTCAAGGGTAGTGCCAGATTAACTTGGCGCCTGCAGGCGCCAAGCTAATCTGGCACTACCCTTGAATTATCATGGTCAGCCCATCACCTGCAACTGGTACATAGTCGTTAGGCAACACCTCCAGAATTTGAGAAATGGGACCTTGGGGCTAGGAGGGTTAAACCAGGCCAGCTGCAAAAGGAGCAAAGATCCTCATGAGTCGTTCTCTTTGACGTTGAGTGTAGAATGGTTTTTCGGCGACACGAGCTGCGTCCACCAGCAGAGAAAGGATTTAGCCCCTTCCCGGCCGCTGCACCTACATTTTTTTTGTTTCTGAAATCTTAGTTCATTCGACGGCCCAAATCGCGAACCGTCCAAGAAACCTGGATACAAATCGGTCTCGGCAAGAGACATAGATCCTCATGAGCCCCCGCAGTCGCGGGGGCTCAGGAGGATCTATGTCTCTTGTAGTCGGAACGCGTTCACTTTTTCTCGGCATTGTAAGGGTTAAGGCAACGGCTTGTCTTCCGTCTGTGGAACTGATGTGCGCGGAGAGCTGCCGGGAGGAGGCGGAGCTAGGATGGCTTCGAGGGCTCGAGACTCTCAGTCCCTGGCTGGCGGAAGGGTCTGTATGAAAAACAGTTAACTCATTCGAGACGTGCCGCATCCGGATACGCGGCTTAAAGCCGCGTATCCGGAGGCGGCACGTCTCGAGCGAGTTAAGTATGGCCTTTCAGAAAAATCGATGGCGCGCTTCTTGCTTTCATTCGAATGTCCTTGATTTGAATCTCCCCCCGCCCCCCACCCCCCACCCCTCCAAAAAATAATAAATGAAATGAATAAATAATTTTTTTAAATGTGCGTCTATTCATGGAAACAAACATGCGTTACTGCGTTAATCCACTGTTTTCGTCGAAACCCGCGCTATTACTTTTGCCGCATTTCTGAGTTCCCGAAGGGCGTCCATTACCCGTCTTTGCTTTTATCGTGATGCTTGAAGCCCAGCAAGTGGATGATGCATCTAATGATGGCTGAATATAGCCCCCGCTGTCAGAGAAAGCATACACAATTTCAAGACTGAACGTTATGTTAATTACTTTTAGTCTTTTAGCATTTGTTCGTGGGTTGTTGTTTTTTGTGGGGTTTTTTGTGGGTTTTTTTTTTTTTTTGTTTCACGACCTCGTTTATTAGACGGCGCGTGACCATGAAGTCTGCTACATCACTATTAACTCATTCAGCCCGACGCACGTATTTCTCAAAGTTTGCAGGCGTCATCTAACGACTATGCACCTGTTGCAGGAGATGGATCGACCATGATAGTTCAAGGGCAGTGCCAGATTAGCTTGGCGCCGATAGGCGCCAAGCTAATCTGGCAATGCCCTTGAATTATCTTGGTCGACCTATCGCCTGCTGTAGTGTGTCAGGTTAATAGAAACGTTCTGTTTAAGGTATCCGTTCATGATATTTTAAGATACGTGTTCATGCTTGGGGCTCATGTGGATATGACGTCATTGCGTTTGATGTTTAGGTGTTTGGTATTTGGCGTATTTGATAAGTGTTCTTTTTATGTGACAGCACAATGTACCTGCTTTTCTGTGATGCTGGTGAACGTGACAGATTCTCGCTGTAAATCAAGGCGGGAATATGGTTTAGAAGCCCGTCCGGAGAAGGGTGTTTTGAAAGCGCGCCACGGACAGGTTCTTGAGTTGAGTGATACTGGCCGAGATAAAGCGTCTGGGGAGATTTCTCATGAGTTGAACGTTTGTTGATGCTTAGCACAGGTTCATCCTGATACACCCATTGCCTGAAGTAAACTCAACTATGATAGTTCAAGGGTGGTGCCAGAATAGCATGCGCCTGAGGCGCCAAGCTATTCTGGCACCACCCTTGAACTAAAACGTTTGATCGATCTCCTAATCTGTAATGTAGTCTTCATGGGAGAATAAGCAAATTATTTTTAATAAATCAGCCTTAGATTTAATCGGTTAAACTAAAGGGATGTTTTCATACAGCGCCGTGAAAGCTGTGACAAAAGCGGTGGCGACAGCGACATTAATCGAGAGCATGGAAATACACGAGGAGGGTTTTCATATGCGTGATTGCGGCGCGACAAAGTGTTATCGCCCCATGGTGCGATTCAATGGCGATTTCGCTGTGAAGAGCGCTTGGTTTTCAGTACGCCACAACAAATCGCAACAATTCTAAACAACTTTTATAGGGGCGCGATACCGCAATATGGAAACACAAAACGATTTTCCGCCTCCTGCTCAGCTTTTTATTTTCGCTCCGTTTCGCCTACCGTGCCGCTGCCGCCGTCACGTAGATGACGGCCGCGTAGCCGGATGAGGCAAGTCTGAAATGAGTTAAGCACTAGGGTTAAAATTATACATTTAAGATCTGCCCTCCGAGGACAGGGAACAACAGATCGACCATGATAGTTCAAGGGTTGTGCCAGGAGAAGGCGCCAAGCTCTCCTGGCACCACCCTTGAACTATCGGGGTTGATCAGTGTGCACGTTAGCCCCTATGGATTAATACGCGACGCTTGGGTATATTTGAAAGTATTCTGGAGGGATGGCCAATTGATTGAAAGAGTGGATTTTTTTAAAAATATTTTTTAATTTTATTTTAAGTTGGGTTTTGTATATAGAATTTTGCGTGTGGAACAAGCTACGCAATTAAAAATCTTGAAATAATTATCAGCAATCAAAGGTTTCAGTGTATTTTTTCCTCTAAATGATTTTTTTTTCTCTAAATGATTTTTTTTCAGCCGCGGGATGGCCTTAGTCGCCTGCTCGGCGTTAAACCCCAACTAACTAACTACTTACTCTAAACTGATTTTTTTTTAAAATAGAGATTTGTGCGAAAATAATATTCAAAACGACATCTCACAAGATGTCGGATTATTTTTCAATTACTCTCAACTCATTTTAAGATTCTGACCAGTAAGAACACATTAAAAAATGTGTTTAGTTGCTTTTTGCGAGGCATGAAAGAGGACCATAGCGGAGCACGTTTGCAAGAGGCTGGCGCAAGACTAAGCTCACTCATGCAACTGCCCCTCTCTCTTGCTGTTAAGGACTTCGCCCACTCGAAGCGCTTGAGTATTGTGCAGAATATTGTTAATGACGCGAGAGAACAGTTGTATGGAGTCTTGTGGCAAGGTCTCTAGCCCAAATCTTGTAAGTCTGCAAGAGGCATAGATTCTCATGAGAATCCATGCCTCTTGCTGTTTAAGACTTGCTGACGTTCGCGAAACGCGCAGTTTTAGCCTACGACTAAGAGAAAGACTAGAGAGAGGGTCCTCATAACACTTCCTTCTAGCGCTTTCATGGAGAATCTGAGAGTTTCACAGATGGAGTGACCACGTGTTGTTAATGTTACCTCATGCGGGATTTGATTATGACGTCTTCGTCAGTAGCACAATGCCACAGATGAAAATGGCCGTCCCAGTAGGTATGGGTCTTTATAAAACCAATGCATATTTTAGGGCATTTGACGATATGTACCCTTTGAAAAAAAAAAATCCTTGAGCGCTATTTGTTTTGAGATGCCCCGTAGATGGATTTATTCACGAGCTTTGGTTGCAATGCCCTGAAGATTCCGATTTCAGTGTACGGAGAGTCTAGAACTGGAAAGAAAATGTGTGGGATCAGTGGGGTATTTGCTAGCGTCCTTGATGCTGACAATCTTGTTTGCACAGCAGCATTAAGGTATTGACAGAGCTGTGAGGATAGGCCTGTCTGCCGGGGGTCAGTGGCATGAGTGAGCTGAGTCCTGCGCCAGCCACTAAGCAAGGTGCTCCGCTATAGCGGAGCACCTTGCTTAGTGGCTGGCGCAGGACTCAGCTCACTCACGCAACGGGCCCCCCGCATCCTCATCACTAAGATTAAAACTTCGCGTCCATTGTCCGCAAAGGGAGAAGGTGCGCGATGGATATTTGTTTGTCTTTTTGAACCTTACGGCTTGTAGGTCCAAAATCACAGACCTGCACACTTGTAAGGTCAGGTGTCGGATTGAAATTGAGTTCTTGAAACGTCACACCAGTGCTAAAAAAATAAATAAATAAAATCTGTTCTCTTTCCTTGGCGTGCTCAACCTAGCTTGTATTACACTTCGGCGATCTCGTCAGTATAGAAACACTGCCAGCAAGAGACATAGATTCTCATGAGCCCCCGCAGCTGCGGGGGCTCATGAGGATCTATGCCTCCTCCAGATGAAATTTTTTTGCAGGAGAAATAAAATATTCTTGCCTGCCTGAGCGTAAAAATCTGTATCGGCATTGTGTGTGCATCCTCAAAAATAGAATAAAAGAAAAGAAAATTTCAGAAAGAAAATTGTGTTGTGAAATCGGTGCTGCGCGGAAGTATTGCCGTCTACTTTGAATGATATCGCATGGTGAAATCTCAAGAACACGGACGGAAAGTGTGGCCCGGGATTCGGCTTTTGTCGTAAGAACGTACGTGCGAAACGTTTTGTTACGTATCATGTCGCGAGCATGAGACACTTCGAAAATCTACGCAGCAGGAGTTTAACCCATTTCGCCCCGAGTCCCTACAGCAGGAGATGGATTGACCATGATAATTCAAGGGTAGTGCCAGATTAGCTTGGCGCCTTCAAGGCGCCAAGCTAATCAGGCACTACCCTTGAATTATCATGGTCAGTCCATCTCCTGCAACTGGTACATAGTCACTGATTAGGCAACACCTTCAAAATTTGATAGATGGGACTTTGGGCTGAAAGGGTTAACCTCCTTGTACGTGCAGCCACTCTTTCTGTTAACAGTATCCGTGGCTTCAAGCACAGGAGCGGATCAGTTACCCGCGGGGGCGGGGGGAGGGAGGGGGTTTCGAACATTTTGTTTGCGACCCTCAACCAGATACAAAAGGGCTCCCCGACGCTAGACCTTCCTTCCAGATCCAGGTGTCGGAAAAAGGAGGGGGTGGGGGGCGGGGGGGGGGGGGTGGTAGAGAGAAGGCACGTACGTGTTAAGGATTCTCATCACTCACCAAACTATCAAACAAACAAAAAAAAAAAGGGGGGGGGAGGCGTGTCCGTGTGTGAAAAATCGTCAAAATATAAAAGGGGGAGGGGGGGGGGGGGGCTTCTGAGAGTCCGTTTTTAAACCAGTACAGGCTTCCTGAAGCATGTACCCTTAGATTATTATTATTATTATTTTTTTTTATTTTTTTTTTTGGGGGGGGGGTGGGGGGGGGGGGAGTTCCAAACACCAAAAAGGGATTTTGTTATAGCATTTTAAAGAATCTTGGGTCGGGAATCCGCCTCTGAAGCACAAGCGGGTTAACGAAATCGACTAGAGCGGCCCAGATATTGGACACACATTTAAGTTTAGATTACTTTATCGATTTGCCGGATAAACATTTCTTGTTTTTATGTCTTGAATAATGTGAAAGCACGAGTCGTATGTTTTCGCACTTTCATGGTCATGTCGGTCAGAGGAAGCGGTTCTTTCACCACGCGCACAGTATCACCCCGACGCACGTTTGTTCAACTGCGGGCAATAGTGTTAACCCTTTTCATCCTGATACACACATTGCTTCAAATAAAATTGCCTGATAGTTCAAGGGTGGTGCCTAAATAGCTTGGTAGCGTGGCTTCTCAGCGCCAATCTATTCTTCCACCACCCCTGAACTGTAACAGTTGATACGTTTCCTAATCTGTAATGTAGCCTTCACAGGACTATAAGCACATGTTACAAAATCAGCTTCAGGATTTAATGGGTTAAGGGGTGTGTGTGTGGGGGGGGGGGGGGAGTGGTGGTGGTGGTGGGGGGGGGGGGGGGGGATGGTGGTACAATCACGGATTCACGACGATTTGTTTTGCGATTCACAAATAACAAATCCCCAAAAATGGCATTTACGTTTCAACATGGAAAGAGTGCGATGGAGACTTCTTCACTCACCGAAATCTCGAACAGCCCAGAAAACCGAAACAAGGGCAATTACAAATCACGATTTTAGGGCATATCTCCCCCACCACCCCTCCCCCCCCCTCACCACCCCTCCCCCTCAATGTTTGTGGGGTTGGGTGGGTGCGACTGGGTGGGTGGGTGGGTGGGAGGGAGCAAGGCTCTCGAGTCGACGTCCGGCGGCCGTCGCTGGCCCCGCTGCAGCCAGCGTCAGCCCGTTTGGACCTTTCGCTCACTAGGTAAGTGGGTGAGTGGATTTTTCAAGTGATCTTAGGTGTGGAATTTTCTGACAATCCCAATTTGAATTCTCGATGCCTTTTTTTTTTTTTTTTTTTTTTTTTTGGGGGGGGGGGCTAAATCCTCCACACGCCCTCCCACCCGACCGGGAGGGGTGGGGGTGGGGGCGGTAGTCAGTCTCACTGGCCATCTGAGACAGCCACCTTCCCTCCACTCCCCCCCCCCCCCCCCCTTCTCTCACTCTCACATTTTGTGTCTGTCTGTCTCTGTCTCTCTCTCTCTCTCTCTCTCTCTCTCTCTCTCTCTCTCTCTCTCTCTCTCTCTCTCTCTCTCTCTCTCTCTCTCTCTCTCTCCACACATATAGAAGTTAGTTCGTGACACGGTTAAAGACAGCAAAGATACCTCTACTATATGGCGCCTTCTAAACATACTAGGGGGTCTCCAAGTACCGCGACTACCATTCCCACTAATCTTACTGCAGATACATTCAATGACCATTTTATTTCGATTGCCAAATCTATAATTTCGCCAAGCCAGGATAACACTTGTTAATGTTTTAATCTGCTGTCTGAGTTTTGTCAACAAAGAACAATGGGCACAGCCCCTTCATCATCCCCATGCTAGTTGTTCATGAAGTGGGTTTGCTCATAAGTAACCTTCCAAATAAAAAGTCCTCGGGGCCTGATGACATCAGCCCGAAAATACTTAAACTGTCTCTCCCATACATTGTAGAATCCTTAACTTACATTTATAATCTCTGTATCCAGCAGAACACTTTTCCTAACGAACTTAAATATGCGAAAGTAATTCCACTACGTGAACAAAGAACAATAGCACTGTGCCGTTAAGTGGTTTGGGGACCAACGGGTTGGCCACTTTAACCCCTTGACCGCTACGGACGATACCGCTCGGGCGGAAAAAGACACGTGATGACGCGTCTTTTCCGCCAAACGATACCGCCGGGAGCAGATAAGGGTTTAGCGGAATCGACCTTGTCTAAGATCCGTAGGAAGTGGTCTGCTACTAATGTGTTGGTTTGGTAAAGACTGTTGAGCCCGACGCTGTCAGTGGACTCATATTGTGTGTGTGTGTGTGTGTGTGTGTGTGTGTGTGTGTGTGTGTGTGTGATGTCGGTCAAAGATCCCCAGCCGTCAAAGGAACATGGGTACAGGGTGGTGTCGGCAAGAGGCATAGATCCGCGACTGAAGGGGGGGGGGGGGGGCTCATGAGGATCTATACCTCCTGCAGTTGGGTGAAGTTCCATTTTTCACGGCAGTGAAAGGGTTACCTTAATATGGCCTTACAGGGCAGTACGGTCCAAACTCACAGCGGACCAGTGCCGATGATCCTCCAGAGAAATCATTTTGTTCTGTGTGTGGCTTGAACTCCTGAGGCTCACAATCGCATATCCGTGTACGGCTATTGTAATTAGCATCACTGAAAGTCTTCACTGTAATTATAATGCCGTATTTCTCTTTCAGGACCGAGCTTAGTTTCAGTAGCTTTGTTATCCGTCCAATCATTAGCGTGTGCGGTGTCGATTGGTTGATCGGCTGTAGTTGGCCCGTAGCCTCGGTTGTAATGGCTATTGCAGATAAAGAAGAGAGAGTAAGATAACCAAGACAGTGAAATACTCCCTTGGTTATCCTACTCACTTCTTTTGAGAGTAGAGTTGCTAGCAGTCCAGGCCGAGGCAGTGTTTTTTTTTTTTTAATTCTTACTTTCTTTTATAAGCCACGTTTACTGCGCTTCCTTCCAACACACGAAGTACTGGACCCCGTCGTCCAACTGTTCCTCAAATTGAGGATGTTAACCTTGTTCACTGCGCGTGGTCGCAGATTGTGATTGTGAACGCTATTCGACACTTCTGCAGCTATTGATGTGGGATTTGTTAACTCCTCTCGAGCATGATAGTTCAAGGGTGGCGCCAGAATAGCTTGGCACCACCCTTGAACTATCATGCTCGATCTGTCTCTAGAATTGTAATACAATCCTTCAGAGGGCAACTTCAAAATATGGGGATTTCCATCCTGGGGTAGAATGTATTCGCAGGTGGAGCAGTAGGCGTTTCGGACTTGGTACACACAGCTAGGACCCCATTCACTCTCCTATCTGTGTGTACCAAGTCCGAAACGCCTATTCCTGACTATGAATGGAGGGCGCAGGCCGGAGTATGGAGTGTCGATGACAATGAAAATCAACGGACGGCGGGAACGTGCTGGGAAGAAAAGATGCCGTGAGGAATGGCCGGATTGGTGTCTGGGCTGACGATTGCTTATTATTATATATTGACATTGTAGACATTGACATTTTGGTCGGTAGGTTATTTATCGATTACTTTGGACAAGAGAGACTTGCTGCGTCTGGTGTGTAGACATCGATATCAGGGTTGAGTGTCGTTCACAGATTGGTTTCTGTTCAGACAGAGAGTGGATGTTATGGTAACCTTGGTATTACCAGAGAAACGCTTATGGTCGTCCGCACACGGTATACGTCAGTCTTTAACCCCTCGACTGCCAGGGCAAGGCGAACGCAACACGGCTGCAAGAGCCATAAACCCTCATGAGCCCCCGCGACAGCGGTAAGTTAGTGCGACAGCGGGGTCACATGAGGGTTTATGGCTCTTGCTAGTCTCTACGTTCTTGGTGCATGTGGGTTTGTTTCCCGTGCGTTTGTCGGTCAGTGTGCAGTCGTTTCAGACTTGCAGTTCTTGATCCCAGACAGCCAAGGGATTAAGATAGATTGTAGAGTCTGTACTGATTGCTCTGAGGGCTCTCGTTAGACGCTTAGAGCCCCACTGCTCCTGGGGATTTAGCGCGATATAAATGCTCTGTATTAGATCACACCTCGCGCTGGGACCATATGGCGTTGAGGCGCGTCCCCGGGTGATGAATAGGGGGTCCCTCGTGAGAGGGGTGCACGGAATGAAATAAGGTGCCGTGAACCAACATGGTCTAAGGGAAGGAGACCCCGACAGAAAACTCCTGGTCCTCCTAGTAAGGGGGTTGGGCGTGGGGGTAGCTTCCCCACCCTGCTGCAAATAAAGAAATAACTACAAAAACGCCGACGAAAAGACAAACAGCAATTCTTTTCCTGGAGGAGGAAGGTGCTTCTACCAGAAGATTTATGACGTCGTGTGGTGAAAGCCGGAAGTCTTCGGGAGCGGCCCCCACCCGGGTCTGCTCTGGGGGACTTGGGTGGGGTTAGGTATTTTTTAGTTCCCAGGGTCACCCTGGTCAGCCCCACAGGGTGGGTTTATCTCTCTATTCTGGGGCATGTGTTTCTGTCTACCCTTTGTCCATTCACCTGTATTTGCCTTTTTAAAACTCTCCCTACTGTCTGCACTGCCTGTAGCTCTTGATATTGGATGTGTGTTGCTAAATGGTCTTAGCTTTATTTAGGCCCATGTGTTAGGTTTATTTAATGTATTTGACCGGCTGGCGACATACATTCAATGTTCTGTTTAGTTTTTTTTTTTCACAAGCAGCGCAGGCACGTCCTGAGAAAGCCTTGTTGCTGTCAGGACGTTAAGCAATGTACAATCAATCAATCAACAATCTTCGGGAGCCACAGGACCGAGCCGCCTCTCTCTATCCAGGGACACAATCATGGGCACATGGAATGTCAAGACCATGTACCAGAGCGGGAAGTCCGCCCAGATAGCAGCGGAAATGCAAAAGTGCAACCTTTCCCTGCTAGGTATCAGTGAAGCCAGATGGACGCAGTCTGGCCAGAAAAGGCTGTTAAGTGGGGAAATGATTCTGTATTCAGGTCATGAAGAGGAGAATGCTCCCCATACAGAAGGTGTAGCATTCATGCTGTCACCAGTGGCACAGAGAACGCTGATTGGCTGGGAACCTCTTGGGCCAAGAATTATCACAGCAGCCTTTAGAACTAGGAGAAAGATCAAGTTGAACGTCATCCAGTGTTATGCGCCCACCAATGACAGTGACGAGGAAGAGGAACAAGAGTTCTACGACCGACTCCAGAGTGCTGTGGACAAATGTGCGGAGCGAGACATCACTATCGTCATGGGCGATTTTAATGCCAAAATAGGGGAGGACATCACCGGATACGAAGAGGTGATGAGGAGACAGGGACTAGTGGAGAACGGGGAGAGGTTCGTAGACTTTTGTGCTCTAAACAGACTTGTCATTGGAGGCAGCATCTTCCCAGACAGAAGAATACACAAAGCAATGTGGGTCTCACCTGACCATACTACAGAGAACCAAATATAGAACACATCTGCATTAGCAAGAAATTTAGAAGATCCCTTCAAGATGTTCGAGTGAGGAGGGAAGCAGATGTCGCCTCAGACCATCATCTGCTTACCTTAAGAATAAAGCTCAAGTTAAAGAAAAGCAGCACAGGAACAACAAGAAGACAGCGCTATAATGTAGGCCTTCTGAAAGAGACGGGAGTGAGAGAAGAGTTCAAACTGGTGCTGTCCAACCGGTTTCAAGCGCTACAGGAGCTAGTAAATGAAGAGGAGGCGGTCGCCACAGAGCAGCAGTGGAAGGCAGTTAGAGAGGCACTGAACTCAACCTGCAAAGACACTGTGGGGTTCAAGAAACACCATTACAAGGACTGGCTGTCGTCACAGACCTTGAAGAAGATAGAAGTGAGGAAGCAGAAGAAAACAGTTGTTAATAACAGTCGCACGAGAGCGGCCAAAGCATGGGCACATGTGGAATACTCGAAAGCCAACCGCGAGGTGAAGCGGAGTATCAGGGCAGACAAGAGGGCCTACACAGATGGCCTAGCAGCAGAGGCAGAAAAGGCAGCAGGCAACGGCAACCTGAAACAGCTCTACGACATTACCAGAAGATTGTCGGGACAAGCCTATTTCAGACAGAGCAGTTTGAAGAGTTACTGAACAGACCCACCCCACCCGACCCACCAGACATTAGCCAGCAGAGACATCAGCCGGGAAGAGATCAGAAGAGCAGTGGCATTTTTGAAAAACGGCAAAGCAGCAGGGCCAGATGGCATCCCAGCGGAGGCTCTGAAAGCAGACCTAGAAACAACAGTGGAGATGCTGTACCCACTGTTTGGAAAGATCTGGGAAGAGGAGGTGATGCCGGCTGACTGGAAGGAGGGGTACCTAATCAAGCTTCCCAAGAAAAGCGACCTCAGCAAGTGTTCCAACTACAGAGGAATCACCTTGCTGGCAGTACCAGGAAAGGTCTTCAACAGGATCATCCTGGAGAGAATGAAGAGCTCCGACGACCCCCAGCTGAGAGACCAGCAAGCAGGATTCCGGAAGAAACGAACATGTACAGACCAGATTGCCACTCTCCGCATCATCGTGGAGCAGTCTCTGGAGTGGAGCTCCCCGCTGTACGTCAACTTTGTGGATTACGAGAAAGCATTTGACAGCGTGGACCGAGAGACTTTGTGGAAACTCCTACGACATTATGGTGTACCCACAAAGCTCGTCTGCCTGATCAAGAGCAGCTACGATGGCATGACATGTCGCGTGATCTACGAAGGGCGGTTCACCAGGGAGCTCCAGGTCAGAACCGGCGTCAGGCAGGGGTGTTTACTGTCTCCGTTCCTCTTCCTACTGGCCATAGACTGGGTCATGAAGAGGACCACAGAGCAGAGAAGAAGCGGAATACAGTGGACACTGTGGACACAGCTTGACGACCTCGATTTTGCAGACTACTTGGCGTTACTGTCCCACACTCATCAACAAATGCAGGACAAGACCACGAGGCTTGCTGACATCTCGTCCCAAGTGGGCCTCACCATCCACAAACAGAAAACAAAGATAATGAGGCTGAACGCAACCAGGGAAGAACCAGTCTTGCTTGCTGGCACCCCGCTGGATGAGGTGGAGTCCTTTACCTATCTCGGGAGCATCATCGACAGAAAAGGTGGCACTGATGCAGATATCAGAGCACGAATCGGTAAAGCCAGAGCAGCCTTTCTCCAGCTGAAAAAAGTGTGGAGTTCCAGAGTGCTGTCACAACACACCAAAGTCCGGATTTTCAACTCCAACGTAAAAGCAGTTCTCCTATATGGAGCAGAGACTTGGAGGTTGACAAAAACCGCAGTCAACAGAGTACAGATCTTCATTAATAGTTGCCTTAGAAGAATCTTGAAAACCCACTGGCCAAAGAAGATCAGCAACATCAGACTCTGGGAGAGAACAGACCAGATAACAGCAGAGAATGAATTTGGGCGAAGAAGATGGGGAAGGATTGGTCACTGTCTGAGAAAGCCAGTTTCCAGTATCACTAGGCAGGCATTGTCATGGAACCCCCAGGGAAAGAGGAAAAGAGGCAGGCCGAGAAACAAGTAAAAAAGAAACACAAAACAAATAAATAATAAATAAACAAAAATATCACCGCAGGAGAAGAGGTGGGGGTTGAACCCGCGTCAGTGACGGCATCGGTCAAATCCTGCTCGTGATTTAAGTCTGCGTGCAATACCAGTACTGAGCTAAGGGGAAATAGGAATAAACTGAGCTTATTAGGCCTATAATTAGATGCAAATCACGATGCTGTTAGTGTCTATCGGCTAACATCGCTTTGGACTGGTGCAATGATTTAGTGTCTGAAGACGGATTCCTTCATAACTGTGTACTCGGTATATATTTTCCCCAAATCACTTGTCTGTTGGAGTCACGGAGATCGCCTCAGTTCCGCCGACATTAAGTTCAAGGTGACCTCCGATCTCTCCAACAATGCAGCGATTGTAATTATAGTTATTTAGTTCTGTGACGTCTTTATCTTGTAAAAAAACGTCCACGTTCACAATCACTACTCTGCACCTAGGCCATCTCTGTTGCACAAATGAACCCAGTTACGTATCACGTGATCGCTTCGTCTTGCATTCAATCAATTCGGGTACTTAATTGAGCCGCCGAACAAAGCGCACGCGACTACTGCGTTTTGAATGACTGTTTTCAAGTATGTAAGTGTATGGGCGCGTGTGTATGTGCGTGCGTGCATGTGTCCGGAACAGTTTGCATTGTGCATGTATGCCTATGCGGGTGTGTGTGTGTGTGTGTGTTCTTGCGTGCGTGTATGTGTGTGTTTGGTTAGTCAGGAGGAAGTAAAACTCTAGATAATCTTGACGTTTATGCTTACAGTTTTGCGTTCAGTGTACTAGATGAAGTCTTAACAGTGTGCAATGTATATGTGTGTGTTTATTATGTAGTTGTAATTCATGTACCGTGTGTAATGCATATTAGCCAGACGTAGGTCGGGACTGTGCTTCGTCTGACGCGGGCGTTGGTTGAAGGCCCCGGACATGCATCACGATACCACGTTTTTCCGGGCCTGTAATCCAATGTTTGAACCGTAGCGGGGTCTGACCACTGAGCTGAATACTAACTGGAGTGCGCCAGCCTCCTATCGCATCACTGCTCTTGCGGGAGAATCGGAAGTGAAGTTTCTGCCATCTTGAAGCGTCCTGTCAGGAAGCATGAAGCATAGTGAATCGGTCTTCATGTTGTTTTCATGAAACGCTTAAAATGGTTTACTGCTGTGCAATTAATTGCAATATCGACTCTCGTCGCAGAAAAGACTTGCTGAAGGGATCACATTTCACAGGTAAGCACATTTTATTTATTTATTTTATTTGAACAGAGACAGTCAAAGTACTGCAACAAAAGCGATAGGCCTATATGCATCTCACAAAATGATAAGAGACAAATCTTTTTTTTTCTGCTTTCATTCCCCTCTCCATTGCATTCATGGTCAAGATGTGCAACCACCACGCATGCAAGATAGAAGTGATCTTTGATTGTTGAAACTGGTAGTTGTATCACTTGTAGACTTTGTAAACAAAACCATAGCCCTACAGATAACTCTGCCTGTGTCACATTTTCAGTTTGGGTTGAATTTGCAGACCTTTGTTGAAATTAAAAGTCACACTTGAATGCTAATAAAGTAAGCAATTGATGTAGTGTAAATAGTTTAATAGATCTATGTTTCATTTGGGTATGTATACACGTACTGATGTAGGTATTAGTTTGTGCATACATACATTTATACATTGTATATTATAGTATGTATGCCATAATTCTGCATTTACACAGTCACAACCATTGCCAGATGAATTTTCCATAAGCATGCTAGTTCAGGCATGCATGCATGCCAAAACAAATAAATAATAATAATAATAATAAACAGGAGCGTCACACCCTACTTTTTCTTTCTTTCGGTGTGATTTTATTTTATTTATTTATTTATTTTTCATCATTTTTGGAGGGTGTGACACGCCCCTGATCAATAAAGAAAGAAATAATATAATGAATAATAATAATAATAATAATAATAATAATGAAGAATAATATTAATAGTTGAAGTAGAGGGCATAAAAGTAAATATTTGTTCATGTACGCTATTATTTTAGTATTTTCCCCTCTGTTCATCACTACAGCTTTCCCAGAGATGAAGAGAGAAAGAAAAAATGGATCAACAACATTCGAAGGGATTTCTTCACACCAACGGCCCACACAAAGATTTGCAGCCAGCACTTTGAACAAAAGATGTTTGATCGGACAGGTCAAACAACAAGACTTCGACCTGATGCTGTGCCTACCCTCTTCGACTTTCCGCTGCATTTGAAAAAGGTACATGCTACTTCCCACTTTGACTTGGTAGGGATCATTTGATCCAAAGTGCTAAATTATCAGATGCAGAAGGCATCAACTATATTTTTTGACACATCTATTTGTGAACTTCAAAAATAGAGGTGTTTTAGTTATCCCCTCAAGCAATGTTCTCAGTTTGCAATCAAACAGAAAATTTGTGCAAAGAGAAATGCAAATGGCCTTCCTAAATTTAACACTCTTTTGACTTCTATTGTCAAGGATGTTCTGGTTTATGCAAACCAAAAGCAGCTGTTTTCATGCCTACAGTCACTTGTTTGACACCACACCCACTACCAACCACATTTTCACCTTGGTCAGAACTTGTGCTGATTCATATCTGAAGATAAGACTGCACCATTTTGAGGAAAATGCATATAATATATACAGATAAAAAAAAAAAAAAACACAGGGCAGATCATCCGAGTAAAGTGACATATTTCTTGTGTGTGTATACACGTGTATGATATTTGATAGGCGGTTTCTATGCTGAGATCCACAACTGCCTAAACTGTACTTATTGTTTTTGTATTACTATTGTCATCCTTATTATTGTTGTTGTTATTTTGGTATTGTTATTATTATGTTTCAGGAGTCTAAGCAACGTGCACCACCAAAAGAGAGAGCAGAAACTTCTAGGACACCTCCTTCCTTCGCTGCCTGTTCAAGTGTTGATGTCTTTAATCCTGGGCCTTGTACATTCTTGGATTCTGCAGATCCTCAGCCACCCATTGCGGTGGAGTCTGACATTTGCAATGATCACAGCTACTTCACGCATGAAAGCCCACGCAAAATGAAAAGGAAGGTAGACAATTTGCTAGAACAAAATGAACAATTGAGGAAAAAAATGAAAAAGGAACAGACTATAAGTGCTGCAAGTTGAAAAAAAAGGTAGAAAGCCTTCAAAGTGTAGTAAACACACTAAAGCAAAAAAACATGGTGTCTTTACAGTGTGCTCATTTGTTGGATTCAACCTTTTCAGGGGTACCAAAAGATCTGTTGAAGAAAATGTTGGAAAAGGGAAAGACATATAGCCCCGAACTGAAAGCCTTTGCCATGACACTGAGCTTTTATTCAGCAAAAGCATATCGCTTTGTGAGAAAAACTTTTGATTTGAATTTGCCCCACCCTGCAGTTCTTCGACGGTGGTATTCAGCCATCTCGGGGGAACCTGGTTTCACTAAAGAAGTCATGGTAGCTTTAAAGGCCAAAGTATTGTCTGCAAGAAGAAATAAAGAAGAGCTTGTTTGTGGCCTGGTCATGGATGAAATGGCCATCAAGAAACATGTTGAATGGGACGGAAAGAAGTTTAGGGGGTTTGTAGACTTAGGCACTGGTGTTGACAATGATAGTGTCCCTCCTGCTTCCAATGCTCTAGTTGTGATGGTGGTGGGATTGAACGGAGGATGGAAAGTACCCTGTGGCTACTTTCTCATCGATAGCCTGTCAGGTGAGGAGAAGGCCAACCTCATTCAGACATGTCTTAAAAAACTGTCTGATGTTGAAATAAAAATTAAATCAGTTACTTGTGATGGGCCATCTGCTAATTTTCAGATGTTAAAATTGCTTGGGGCATCTGTTGACCCAGAAAACATGACACCCTCATTCCCCCATCCATGTGACCCTGCTTGGCGCGTGTGCGTGTTCTTAGATGCTTGTCACATGCTGAAGCTAGTTAGAAATACTTTGTCAGATCAGAGACAACTGATCACCCCAGATGGCACTGTTGATTGGAAATATGTGGAGGCTCTTCATTCCTTGCAACAAAGAGAGGGTCTGAGGCTTGGCACTAAATTAAAGACAGCTCACATGAACTGGCAAAAGCAGAAAATGAAAGTCAATTTGGCTGCGCAAACATTGAGCGCAAGTGTGGCCGATGCCCTCCTTTTTTGCAAGGATGAATTGCACCTTCAAGAGTTTGTTGGATGTGAAGCGACTGTGAAGTTCTTACGAACATTTGATCATCTATTTGATGTTTTGAACTCCAGAAATCCTGTGGCTAAAGGATATAAAGCACCGCTGAGGGCACAAAATTTCTTTGAAACTGATTCATTTCTACAAGAAGCAGAGGAGTACATTCAAGCCATGAAAAATTCTAAAGGCCAAAGCATTGTGAAGTCACAAAGAAAAACAGGATTTCTTGGGTTCCAAATCTGCATCCATAGTGTGCGAATGATGGTGCAAGATCTCCTTCTCTCCCCTTCACCCCCTATGAAATACCTGCTGACTTACAGGATGTCTCAAGACCATATAGAATTGTTTTTTGGGGCTGTGAGATCAGCAGGGGGCTTTAACAACAACCCAACTGCAAGTCAATTCATGTGCACTTACAAAAAGCTGCTTATGAGGCATACAATGGAAGGTGGCAAGGGAAACTGCATCCCTCTTGACCAGACCAGTATTTTGAATGTTGTAGAAGACAGCACACGGTTTGTTTGTATTCAGCGTGAACTGGAAGTTGTTGAACCTGTATATGATGTCGATGTTGATGTTGATGAGACATTTTCAAGTGTCGACCCCCTGTCCGAGTACAAGTCCTCGGCCATTTCTTACATTGCTGGATATGTAGTCAAAATGGTTTGCAGGAAGATCCACTGTGTGCCTTGCCAGGAGGCTTTGACGAATGTCACCGATTCCCACAACTGTCACAGTACTGATTCTGCATTTTCATTTGTTAACTTCAAAAACAGGGGTGGTTTAGTTATCCCCTCAGCCAGTGTTCTGTCCATTTGCACTCAAACAGAGAAATTTGTGCAAAGAGAAATAAAAATGAATCCAAATGGCCTTCCTAAATTTAACACTCTTTTGACTTCTATTGTCAAGGATGTTCTGGTTTATGCAAACCAAAAGCAGTTGTTTTCATGCCTACACAGTCACATGTTTGACACCACACCCACTACCAACCACATTTTCACCTTGGTCAGAACTTGTGCTGATTCATATCTGAAGATAAGACTGCACCATTTAGGGAGATTGTACACAGAAAAGATCACAGGACAGATAATCAGAAAGCAATTGTCAAAATTGATTTTGTTCAAACACCAGTAAAGTGAAATATTTCTTGTGTGGGTGTGTAGGTGTGTGTGTGTGTGTGTGTGAATAATTTAGTATTGTATATATAAAAGCCTTATCATTTTCTTATGTTCATGCATTTGGATGTTCTGTTATTTTTTTCACAGCCATCATATAGCTTGTTCTGTTATTACCATATTGCCACTAGTTCCGCCAGGTCAACATTTATACCAGTATTACTTGTTATTTGAAGATACCTCGTTAGAGCAAGTGTGGAGGTAACAGTGGGTTGAATGTAGGTAAGAATATTTTAAGTGTATGGACAAATGAGTTTGGTTCTGAGTGTGGCTGGGTTCGGACCGCAGAGAGTGATATGTGATAAATATCATTGTGTGCACAGTATGGGTGTGTTTTTCTCACTGTGAATAATGTTCTTGTGTATACAATACAATGTGTATGTGGAAATGTGACAACTGTATCCATGAGTAAGCGTGTGGTATGAATTGTACTTGTAGTGTATGCTGTGGTATTTGTAACTATAACCAGGTTATGGAAATGCTGAATTTTTTTCTTCTTCTTCTTGTTTTGTCTACACTCCATTTTATGTGCACTGCAAGATACTTGTGTTAGGACAATAAAGAATCCTTTGAATAATTATCCAGTCATCTTTCTGTGGTGGACTAATGGCAGTTATTTTTCTTCTTCATAACAGATGATGTATGCTAAAAAAAAAAATGCTTTGACGATTTATGCAGACTTTGTATTTTGTGCCTAGTTGCAGTAGAAAATGATCAGCTGTAAAAACTACTGGTAATTTAAAATGTTTAAAATCATGACATTATTGGGCCAATATAAATTAAATTCACTATTTGATGCCAAAACAACATGTTTGTGTTTTGTAATAATAATAATTATTTGTTTGTTTGTTCTTTCTCTCTCTCTTCCTCTCCTTCTCTCTTACTTCCTCTTCTTCTTCTTTTTCTTCTTCTTCTCTCTCTCTCTCTCTCCCTCCCTCCCTCCCTCCCTCCAATGATCAGCGGGACGGATGGCAAAGCCAACATTTTATTCAAAAGTGACAACACACACACACACAATAGGCCTATTACAATGATTATCAATACTAGCAAATTATAATATTGAGGCTGGCTTTGCCAATGATTGTTACGATTTTAAACTTGAAAACAAATTAAATGAAATTACCCTGTTTAAAAGCCATGTAAAATAGTTTATCATGTTTTTCGGCAAATATCCGAGATCGCCAGAAAGGTATTATGCTGTAGGCCTACTGTGAAAAGCGTCGGCATAGACGCAGATAGGACTATCCAAGATGGCGGACACTTTCTTCCAGTGCCGTAGCGATTAGCGCACCGTCTCCAGTTAGTATTCAGCTCAGTGGGTCTGACCTACCTCTGATTTACGTACTTCCGTGTGTGTGTGCGTGTGTGTGTGTGCAAGCGCGTGTGCGTGCCGACGTGTGTGTGTGCCGGCGTGTGTGTGTGTGTGTGCGCGCGCGTGCGTGTGTGTTTTCATGTAGTTTGTAGCAAAGACAAGAATGAAAAAATGTCTGCGCATCTATTCTTTTATCCTTGGAAAATAAATAAAGTTTCATTTCATCTCTCTCTCTCTCGCGCACGCACGCACGCACGCACGCACGCAAGCATGCACGCACGCATGCACGCACGCATGCACGCACGCACGCGCGCACACACACACACACACACACACACACACATACACACACACACAGACATACATACATACATACATACATACATACATACATACATTTATTTGATCTCGTTTTTCCATGAAAGGCGAACACATGGAATAAATCAGACGATATCACTTTTGCGGACGCAAGCGCCAACCCAACGCGAAACCCATTATCTCCTGTCTGGAACTCAGTCCCTTTGGGCCGGCCTAATCTGCGTCAGTCCCGCTGCGAATAGCTTCCAGCACTAAAGAGGCGTAGATGCTAATGGGCCCCTGCAGCTTCGTGAGAGACAAGGATTATCATGAGCCCCTGCGAACGTAGGTGCATACGATAATCTGTGCCGCTTGCCAGTGGCAGACATGTTGCTGGAACATGCACGTGCGGTCAGTTTTGTTTTAGAGTACACTCGCACGTGGTGTGTGTGCGACCTTTTCCCAGTTTCCTTGTACCGTCGTCTATCATCGGAGAGAAAGTTTCGCTCCTATTGTTTCCACGTCCGAAGCGAACCTAATGACGGAGTGGAAACACGAGGAAACGTATTGATTACTATTTGATAAGAAGAAAATGACAGGGAAAAAATTGTGCGTGGCAGGTGAAAATCACTTCGGAAAATTGAAGCCCGGATTAGACCTTTGAATTCTAGCGCCAGTGACGGAAGTTGGATAAGAGTAATGCCTGATTAGATCAAGGGCAGTGCCTGATTAACTTGGCGCCTAATCAGGCACTACCCTTGAGCTCTCACGGTCTGTCCTTCCACACCTTCTACGGAGTGCTTAGCAGACAGTTCCAGATTGCAGCACGCGCACGCCTGTCCTTTGAAAGTGAAAGAGAGGAAAACTCGAGAACAGAGATTTGTCTTGCAAGTAAGTTCGATTGGAAATGTGGAACCTTTTACGAAACCGTGTAATTCTGGAGCGAACTTAATCGAAAATCTAAACAGCGGCAGTTGATGTATATAAGTATGTGCCGTCGGAAGGAAAAAGAGAGGAACTATGTTTTTTGGAAAAGCGAGATTTGAATTGTATTACAGTAAAACATCTCGCTTTTCGCCAATGTTGATTTACTCCATTTTTGTCTTCAGAGGGCAGCTAGGCTAAGCTGTAGTTCCATCTGGAAGAAGCGTAGAGTTTCATGCGCAGGTAGAGAAGCAAGCTTCATTCTTGAAATCGCCGATCCATTCCCTTCCCCCGTGCAAGAGGCATAGATGCTCATGAGTCCCTGCATTCGCAGGGACTCATGAGCGTCTATGCCTCTTGCAAATACTGATTGATCTCTTGTGCTATATTCCAATGCCTTTTTGGTGGTAGACATGCAGCAGGGGCTTGTGAGAATGTGTGCTGTTTTCTGGTAGGAGTTCAATCAGATCGCCTGTCCTCAAAACGGGGCAGGTCTTTGTGGGTTTACGTCTGCGACGTCAATGCTCATTTGCCGTCGCTAATCACACGCATGCTGGCCATTGTGTAATGAACTTAGCTCGTAAATCCTTTCGATTCGCAGTTTTTGTCCAGTATCCAAGGGCAAATCGGCGTAAATCGGCGTCTGTAATGACATCAGCCAGGTCTTAAACACCATGAAATACCACTCTGTGTTTGTTGACTATGCGTGTTCCTTGGTTTGTTACAGAAGGTGGGGGGGGGGGGGGGGGGTGTGGTGGTGGTGGTGGGTGGTGGGGGGAGCGGGGGGGGGGGGGGGGGGTGGTCAAGCCACAATTCACCCATTGAAATCAGGCGTAAAAATCTTCTCATTTCTCTCTCTCTCTCTCCCCCCCCCCCCCCCCCAATACCTCCCTCACCTCCCCCCCCCCAAACAAAAATTAAAAATAATAAATAGTAATATACAAATAATATTTTTGCCCCCCCCCCCAAAAAAAAAAAAAATAAATAAATAAAAATAAAAAAAATATTGGTGGGGGGGGGGGGGGGGGGGCCTCCCTTCTCGATTCCTACGCAGTATCTCGTGCATCAAGGCGCCATTCCAGTTAGGCGTGATTGGGTTTTTTTTGTTTGTTTGTTTGTTTGTTGCTTAATTAACGCTGAAATGGGCAGTGATAGCAAGAGTTATTTTGTGAGCCAGTGTTTAATTTGGCGAGCATTGATGTAAGGGAAATGAGATTTACAGCTCTGGGAACAGATCTCCGTTGTAAAGGAAGGCAAGTTAGCACTGTTTGCTTTGGCGTTTTTACAAATTATGAGGGGATCGCAGAATGGGCTTGGTGGAGGGTGGGGGCTATTTACAAAGAAACTGTTTTGACTTCCGTTGACTTGATAGACTGTTTTGGACCATCTCGCACAGCGTTAACCATTTATCCCCGACGCACTACAGCAGGAGACAGATCGACCACGATAATTCAAGGGTAGTGCCAGATTAGCTTGGCGCCTTCAGGCGCCAAGCTAATCTGGCAATACCCATGAATTATCATGGTCGATCCGTTTCCTCCGACTGGTACATAGTCGTTAGGTGACGCCTCGAAATGCGGCCTTTGGGGTTAAATGGGTTCACAAACACCCAATGAATACTGTCAACATTGCCATATAAAACTGCTGTATCTTGTGCAAGTGCGAGGCCGGGGCGTGATGTGCCAACGATACTGCGTGATTAGCCCTTTTGGTTTTGACGTCATGATCATTTATTACGCGCCTTCATTACCGAATAACTCCGTCTGCCCGAGACGTGAATATATGAACGAGGCGGGCAAGAGGCATATATATCTCATGAGCTCTGTGTCTCTTGCATGCGGGAGCTGCTCTTTGTCATCCGACAGGGAAGGGATAAAGCCGCATGTGTATGCTACTTTTCACGTTCGGAGGATGTGATCTCATCATGTTCTGTGCTTTGACGTGTCAGCCAAAAGCTGCCACTTTGTATTAAACGGCACGATCAAAAACAAACCCCTCGTGACAAAACGGGAGCAGACGACAGACGTTGAGCCGCGCGTTTATGCAATATCTCTCGCTCAAAAAAAAAAAAAAAAAAAAAAAAACTGGACCTGAATCGTTTATCACAGCAAGGCCTCATATCAGTCAAATTTCTCCCATTTGCTATAGGCATGTGTGAGCCCTATGGCGGACGAGTTGAGAATCAATGCATTTTGCAGATAAGCGATTCGGTTCTGCATAAAACATTTAGCTGACTCTGAAAAGGCTGGCGTGGGCTCCTGAGGATCTGTACTGAGATCGGCCCCGTTTCTAGTAATGCAAAACAAACGGCGATAAAAGCCCGGAGTTTATGCAACGTCTTGCGCAAAGACTCCCTCGCATTCATTCTTCCACCCTCGGGGGGGGGGGGGGGGGGGGGGGGGGATATCTCGGCGATATCGCAGACCGCTAGTTTGGTCTTTTTCCCCCATGCGCGAGGGGGGCAGCTTGCAATCTTCGAATAAAAAAGAAAAAAAAAACACTGTCCAACAGCTGTCTCCTTTGCAGCTGCAAGAGGCATAGATTCTCATGTGGCCCTGCTGTCGCTGGGCCACATGAGAATCTATACCTCTTGGTCCCGAGATCGTAACAAGCGTTTTCAGATGGAGTAGAGAATCGCTCCGTGTATAGTTTACAGTCTTACGAGGATTACAGTCGATCTGGAAAGAGGCAAGATTCTCATGAGCCTCTGCAGCCACAGGGGGCTCACGAGAAACTATCTCTTGCTGGCTACTTTTCCCCCACTACGTACCCTACTCGCATTTTCAGACCGAGGGAATCACTGAGGTTCACTTCACTTACCCGAAACCTTGTCAGCCTGTGACAATCGGTTATAATGAGTGCGAACCAGCTACAAAAGACACAGATCCTCATGAGACCCCGCATCTGCGGGGGCCTATGAGGATCTATGTCTCTTGCATTTTTGTGTCTGCGTACGTGTGATTCGTTGTGGTCTGACATGCAGGAGCTCAAGGAGCAATGATCTCGAGCGTGATTGGGTCGGGGTCCCGAGGGGCATCGATCTGTTTGTCCTCGTGATCGCCAGGGTATCGATCTGTTTGGCGGGCGATGACAGTTAAGTCCTCCAGCCTAATCTCCGGGCATGCTCGGCATCCGAGCGCACCGTTTACGGCCCGTCTAATGCGGCTGCTGCCTGTTCCCCAGCGGGTGAGCTGAAACGCGAGACGTTACTGTCGGGTTGGGACAGAAAGTACTGCTAACATTGTTCCTGCAGACTGCAGAGGCGGAGTTTTATGAGCATGCAGGCTGGAGAAACGCGATGCAAGGTTGTTGGTTTTTTTTTAAAATCAGAAATAGGGCAAAGAGTGCACGTCTTTTGACGAGAACATTGGATTGCTGACGAGCAAAAGAAATGCGACATTTTCGGAATCATCGGAAACATGTCGCATTTCTTTTGCTCGTCGGTATATGTTTGTTGTACGGCTTGGGCTGTTTGGTGTTGAACAGACGAGTTCTGTAAATTAGCAGTAGGTCTAATCCGCTGCGTCTTTGGACGCAAACAGTGGATTAGAACACGTGTTTGTCCCGGCTTTTAATCCACTGCTTTCGTTGAAACACGTGCAGTTCTGGCCTACATTTGATTTCCGAACAACGTTTGTTAAAGAAAGATTTCAGAAATGTTATCAGCGTCAAGGGTTTATTGCCTGTGCCCTATTTTCTTAGAGACATTGAAATGGTAATTTTTATGTAAAAACTTTTTTCCCTTTCCCTTTCGTTGGGATGTACTCTACATTTCGAATGTTTCTATAGGCTTCGTGCGTCACGTGATCATTGTCAATGCGTCCGCCATGTTGGAAAGGTTGACGTACTTCCTTTTACAGCAGAGAGAGTAAACAGAGCGTGTTTTTCTGTTTTAAAAAATGGAAAAAGTGAAGGGAAGGGATACTAGAAAATATATTGATCGACTGGACAGTGAACATAGGGTTCGGTAGGAAGAAAAAATTAAATTTTTGAATGGTTTTGAGAGTGCACAACTCGGTGAAACATATCAGTACTCGCCAAACATATCAGTACCTACACCGCCTGTCGGCCCACCCACCAGCAGTCTTCAAAGGACAATTAAAAGGGAAAACACTCCGCATCGCAAGAGACTGCTATAACGCAGCTGAAAGAATTTGTAAAAACGAAAGTTGAACCTCACAAACACTAGGATACAACTCGATGCGAGAATCCTTCCGAAAGTGAGCCAACGACCTACTAACTCAAGTCAGTAGGAAAGCCCTAGAGCTATCAATCCTAATCCCCAGCCAATACGGGGGATAGGATTAAACGGCGATCGAGATACGTGCAGCAGAACGCTACACTAAATGCTCATTTCCACGGTTTGGTCCGCTGACGATGAGGAGTACCGGCAATTTAAAGCAAAACTTCCTCGAAACACACATGAACTAGACATAAAAATTCAGACTGACTTGTGTCGCTCGAGTGTGTACGGCCGGCCGATAAAAACAGGCCATTTCATCGGATAGTGTGCGATGTGATACACTTTTTTACAAACTTTTTATCATCTGCCAAAAATAACAAATGCACAAATGACAAGAAGAAAACGACGAAATCGTCAATGTTTTCAGCCCACGTCTGTGTAGGGAAAAGAGAAGTCTTTTGGAAAACTGTTAATAAAACTGACAGATAACAGAAATAATTAATAAAAGTAAGTTGAAATGAGCGTTACCAGCCTGAAAATGTCTTGAGCAAACACGACATCCTTCTGAAGAATGCGAGAAAGTGATCCTCTCCAAGTTGATAGCGGATACCCAAGCCAACCTTCTCCTACTTGTCAAATCTTTCATTTGCGATCCTTGGTTTGTTTTAACTTTAGGAATGCGAAAAAACTTAACATTTTCATTGATTCTGGCTCCAGCTGTGTTATGTGAACTCATAAAACAATCTTTAACGCAGCAACGCGCACCTTTCTCAGGCATTTTCGATGGCAGATTCGACGATTATAAACGACTCGACAGTGTACTTTCAGTTTCTCACCTTGCCGTCATGGCGTCGCGCAAGGAGTTTTGGGATTGACTGACGTCACATTCACGAAGCCTATTGTCTGGAAGACTCACGAGCCAGATAGGTGATGTATATGATCGTATTGTTCTTTACCTGCGTATTTCTTTGTGGGCTGGCGATTGGGTGCCTGATAGGCGGGGGCAGGGATCTAACAGTTTGTATGTCCAGCGCTGAGTAAATTCCCCTCGGTATGTGTACTATTGTCTGGAAGGAAGGCTTCGCGCTTGTTTCCACATCATTCTCCCGTCTGCTTGCACAGTTTGATCGGGCAGAGGCCGCTCAGCCTACAGAGACTTTCTGACGTACTACACGCAAGGAGATTTAAGGATTTCCTACAGTTATTCTTCTCCACCCCACCCCACCCCCTCCCGAATGTGCCCCCACCCGGGTCTGCCCTGGGGGACTTGGGTGGGGTTAACTACCTTTTAGTTTCCAGGGTCACCCTGGTCAGCCCCACAGGGTGGGCTTTCCCCTCTATTCTGGGGCATGTGTTTCTGTCTACCCTTGGTCCATTCATCTGTGTTTTCCTTTTTTAAAACTCTCCCTACTGTCTGCGCTGCCTGTAGCTCTTGATATTGTGTGTGTGTGTTGCTAAATGGTCTTGGGTTTATTTAGCGTATTAGACAGGCTGGCGACATAATATATTCAATATTCTGTTTATTTGTTGTTGTTTTTTTCACGAGCAGTGCAGGCACGTCCTGTGAAAGTCTTGTTGCTGTCGGGACGTTAAGCAATGCACAACCAACCAACCAACCCTCCCGAATGTGGTCACCTTTCCATCTTCTGTGTAAAAGCAAGCGAGGCATAGATACATTGGTCTGTCACCGTCGATTGCAGCGCAGGGAAACGAGTGTGAGACACATTCTCATGACCCCCTCATTAACCCATTAAACCCCACGGCCGGCATTTCACAAATTTTTGGAGGTGCCACCTAGCGACTACGTACCAGTTGCAGGAGATGGATCGACCACGATAATTCAAGGGTAGTGCCAAATTAGCTTGGCGCCCTCAGGATCTGGCACTACCCTTGAATTGTCATGGTCGACCCATGATGTTGTGCGTCGGGGCTAAATCTGTTTCCCCTTTGGATGTCGGTAGTGCTTTTTGTCGCGATGAGTCCTGCAGGTCTGAAGTCTTCTCAGTGTATGCGCTGCGCATAATTGTTCGTAAGTCCTACGTCCGTAAAGAGCATCAGGGGTCAGTCGCATGAGTAAGCGTAGTCCTGCGCCAGCCACTAAGTGGCTGGCGCAGGACTAAGCTCACTCACGCAACTGACTGCGGGTCTCAGGGCACAGATGTCATGAACACCTTACATGAAAATCTATGGACTTTGCTGACTGACATCATTTCTGTCCCATTTACGTGGACCTGAAGTAGATATAAATGCGAAAATTCCTCTTTCTGCAACTGAAGCATAGATGCTCATGAGTTCCTGCGACTGCATGGGCTCGTGAGAATCTGTGCTTCTTGCTGGCAGAGGTCGGCCCTATTTGCGTCCACGAAGAGGGGAGGTATCATTTTCTGACGCCAGACTTCAGTTCAGGGCTGCCATGAAAGTATTCCTGGAATTAGTGCTCGAATGCCAGGGCTCTTCACCGCGTCGGTCAAACTCTAGGGGCCGATTTGTCTTTTGCGTCAGGTGGAAAGACGATGTGGTTAGCGCAAGGTCACGTGATCGATGACGATGCCCTAGTTTCACTTCCGAGACCAGACCGGGTCACGTGACGTGCACGCAACATTTTCCTCGGCTCAGTGACGATACCATGCCGGATTTTTTCAAACCCATTTAGCCCCGACGCCCGAACAGCAGGCGATAGATCGACCATGGTAGGGTAGTGCCAGATTTGCTTTGCGCCAAGCGAATCTGGCACTACCCTTGAAGTACCATGGTCGATCCATCGTCTGCAGCGTTGATAGGTGGCACCTCCAAAATTTGGGAAATACGTCCTTCGGGTTAAATGGGTTAATTTTTTTTAGCAATGGCTCATGTGTGTGTGATTTTGAACCTTACGGCCTGTAGTTTTAAGGTCCGAAATCGCAGACCTGCTCAGACACTAGTCAAGGAATACCTACCGTTCTATATGCAGTTTTCTAATCGGTGTAATTTCTCAATGCGTCAACTTCAGTCAGCCAAACTACAGTCGCCTCGTCGGGCATGCTCGGTATGCTGAGAAAATTCCTCCGTGAGCATCTCGGGAACGACGCTAGGCAGCGTAAATAAGTAGAATGGCGGCGATCGAGCGCCGTCACCAACACTTCAGTCTTTTTATGCGTGTAACCAAATGGCAAGCTACATTGTGATGCTATTTAGTACATCTTGTCATATGGCAGCGTTGGCTAGAGAAGGCTAGTAAGGCCGACGCACTCTCAATATTGTGTTGGATGTTTGTTCATCATGTTAATGACAAGGTGCATGTGCACGATAGGGTCTTTAGCCACAAGGACTGCCCATTTATGCCGTCACGATCAATCGTGCCTTCACTGAACAACATTTCATGAGCCTAGTCTCTGAGTAATCCGCATTTCCCCAAGCGCTCCTCGGCTTTTTGTGATACACATTATATGCACCCTTATAGACTGTAGCTTCTTACACTAAATAGGTCCGCATGCGGTCGATGTCAATGGGGGCCAGTTGCACGAGTGAGCTTGGTCCTGCGCCAGCCACTAAGCAAGGTGCTCCGCTATAGCGGAGCACCTTGCTTAGTGACCAGCGCAGGATTAAGCACACTCATCCAACTGGCCCCGTTTTTTTTTTTTTTTTTTTTTTTTTTTTTTTAGTGTTATCCACGACTCAAACCAAACATGTTCAGATAATGAGGTTTTCCACATTAAGCACACGGGTCTCTGGCTTACGCGGGCCGTCGATGGCTAGCGCACAGCTGTGATGACGTCGGCCTGAAGACCTGTTGTCTTGGGTGAGAACCATTAGTGACGGAAACGCGCAAGTACGCGGTAAACAAACAAGTGGAATTAGAGTACAAGAAGATAAGATTAAATCCCCCAAAACTTGCTGGAGTTTACTTCATGCAGTGGGTATCTGGTGTGTAAATTTAGAATTTCCGTGTTGAGAATAGTGCACCGAGTTAATGAGTTTTCGGGAGGAGAAAAAGTACGTGCAGACTCACAGGCGAAAGTTTAACCCTTTGCGTGTCGGGAGCGGGTTTTGTCGGAATCATCGCGACAAAAACCGCTACCGACACTCAAGGGGTTAAAGCGGTCTGCTCCATGGCGTGCTTTGGATTGCTAAAAATTCACCGATACAGCGGTTTATCAATGTTTGTCTTGCCCCATGTACGACTTTTCTGCCCTTGTTTTCACAATCCATGTAAGTAGGCACGCGTACCAGAGGTTCTCCACTGCCTGCTGAGCGTAACGGAACAGGCACTCTTCTGTGTACAAAGGAATGAACGAACGAAACTTTATTTTCCAAGGATTGAGATATTAGGCGCGCAGGCCTTTCTTACAATCTGTCCATGCTAAGCTACTTTTTTTTTTTTTTTAATGTAAAAGGAACACCAACCAAACAACAAAAACTAACTAAAAATAAACGTCACACACACACACACACACACACACACACACACACACACACACACACACACACACACACACACACACACACACACGCACACACGCACACAGACACACACATACATGTGCTCGTGCACATGCACACTTTTGTACATACACGGCATACATACGTACATGCGCGGAGAAGGCAGAAAGGTCTTTCACTGAACGGCATTCAGACCTCATAATTTAAGTTATCCCTTTTGTCCAGCGTTATTGTAGGGCATGCTAAGACCGTTTATAAAAGAGATTTTGCGAATTATTAACCCTCTACTGCCTGAAATAAGTCGCTTTAACCTTTGGCTGCTACTGACGATACTGTTCGGCGGAAAATATGTCATTTCCACCGGGCGGTATCGTCAGCAACAGCCATGGGGTTAACCATTTAACCCTACGGCCGCATTTCACAATTTTTTTCAAGGTGTCACCTAACGACTGTGTACCAGTTGCGGGAGATGATGGATCAACCGTGATAATTCAAGGGTAGTGCCAGATTAGCTTGGCGCCTGAAGGCGCCAAGCTAATCTGTCACTACCCTTGAATTATCAGGGTTGATCCATCTCCTGCTGTAGTGCATCGGGGCTAATGGGATAATGTTGTGCATTGGTAGAAAGGGAGAATTTAGAATTTCTGTAATAATATAGCGCCTGTTCGATTATAACAAGCAAATGGAGCGGGGGGGGGGGGGGGGGGGGGGGGGGGGGGGGTACCTTGTTTGCAGTCATTTTTTGATGAAATTGGCGCATATTCCTCAGAATAATTATTTTGGACATTTAAAAAAAAACTTTGTTCATAGATAATGACTGCAGCGCGGTGCGCTACATAGAAGCAATCCAATATTAGAATTTCTGCGTAAAAAAAAATGAATGACTAGATGTTAGGGGAAAAATAAAACAACCCACCAAACACGTTCTCTGACAATAGTTCGGACGCAGTGAGGTATTGTGAACGGTATTTAAAAAAATATCTATGTAAATTTGTTTCTTGAGATATTACCTTCTTACAGCGCATCTTTGTGAAACACGCAAATTAGCACCCCCACCACCTACGCACCCCATCTCGCCCCCGTCCCTGCCCGCGCTCACCCATCCTTCCTTGACATCAAGAAGACCATGGATTATTGTGATTTCTCTGTGATCTGAGACGAAATAACTATGATAGATTTTTACAAACCCATTTTGCGTCAAGGTCATAACTGTTCACATTGCAGAACGCTCTTCTAAGCTCATTCGCAAGAAACAGGTCGAGAATTACACCTCGGTAGTCGTGCTTGATTAGCTTGGCGCCTTCCAGTTTGACGCTAGAAAGCTTTTTTTTTTTCTTTTTTTTTTTTAGTTCAAGGGTGATGCCAGAATAGCTTGGCGCCCATAGGCGCCAAGCTATTCTGGCATCACCCGTGAACTATCATGGTCGATCCTTATGTACCTGTGGTGTGTCTGGGGTAGAATGAGTTAACTAAAGAATTCGGAAATGGTGCATCAGAATGCGCGATGTATTTCGTGAGACCACACGAAATAATGTTACTTTTAGAAGACAGAATTTGTTTGCATCTCACGGGCAAAAGAATTGTGTTTGCTTGAATAATGCTAATTGAACGTCTGTGTGCGGGCGTGAATGGATGCGTGTGTGTGCACCCGCGCGTGTTTCATTGCGGCTCAAGGTCGTTATGTCCAAAATGACAAGCAGCTTACATCTATTCCGCGCAGTATGTCGCTACAAAACTGTCGTTTCAAAATAAAAATGTTGATTTATATTTTTAAAATAAAAAACAACAACCACGAAATATAAATTGTAAAGGACATTGGACCGTGCTTCAAAGAAATTCGATATAATGGTGCTAATCAGATTCCAAGTTTTTAGAATTGATGACGTGGATTGCAGCAAAACATCGGCTGTTAATTTCAAAAGGGATTGCGCTGGTCGGGTTTCGGGAATTTCGAAAAGTCCTTCCTTTCAGTGAAGATGATAGTCTGGAGATGACGTAACATTGGTCGCTGACATCAACTCGCTTTTAAAATAGTGTACATCTGTTTGACTTTCGCTGTTTGGTTGATTGATTGTACATTGCTTAACGTCCCGACAGCAACAAGGCTTTCTCAGGACGTGCCTGCACTGCTTGTGAAAAAAAAAAAAAAAAAAAAAAAAAAAAACAGAACATTGAATGTATGTCGCCAGCCGGTCAAATACATTAAATAAACCTAACACATGGGGCCTAAATAAAGCTAAGACCATTTAGCAACACACATCCAACATCAAGAGCTACAGGCAGTGCAGACAGTAGGGGGAGTTTTAAAAAGGCAAATACAGGTGAATGGACCTCGGGTAGACAGAAACACATGCCCCAGAATAGAGAGAAAAACCCACCCTGTGGGGCTGACCAGGGTGACCCTGGGAACTAAAAAATACCTAACCCCACCCAAGTCCCCAAGGGCAGACCCGGGTGGGGGGTTTCGCCGTTTGGGAAGCGAAGATTGTTGTATCGACCAATACGAGCAAGAGCTATAGATTCTCAGTTGCAGTGGCTAATGCGAATATATGCCTTTTGCAGATGGGATCAAGTGGCATATATGCAAGCGCGGATCAGTTACTTCGCGTGGGGAGGGGGGTCCCTAAACTCTTGACCCTCCCTCCCCCCCCCAAGATGCGCCCCTGATACGGGTCGTAAAATGTCTCTCTGAAGACCACGACAGAGATTTACGACCTTTACGAAAGCGAATACTCTTATTGTCCAGTTCTGGAAATTGTGTGTTCGATTCACTTATATACACATTCACGCACGACTTTAAAGAACGCTTGTTAGCAACTCATATTAAGAATACATAATAACCGCTTCACTGCCAAGAAAACCAGACAGGATTCTATCGCAAGAGACATAGCTCCTCATGAGCCTACACAGTGACCTCTCCAACGCCAAGAAAAAAAACTACACAGCATCAAAATCGCAAGAGACATAGATCCTCATGAGCCGCCGCAGTTGCGGGGGCTCATGAGGATCTATGCCTCTTGCTGAGACCAATTTATATCCACGCTACTTGGACGGCTGGGGGCTGTTTCGGCGTTGATTTCAGAAACCACAATCTGCGTCCATTAGCAGTGAAGGGGTTCATAACTGCTGTTATGTATCTCGTGCCCGAATGTAGATTCACAGACTAGAGGTACAGGACAGGATTAACTCATTCAACCCAGACGCACTACAGCAGGAGATGGGTCGACCATGATAATTCAAGGGTAGTGCCAGATTAGCTTGGCGCCTGTCGGCGCCAAGCTAATCTGGCGCTACCCTTGAATTATGGTCGATCCATCTTCTGCAACAGGTGCATTGTCGTTAGATCGCCAGTAGCGACCTCCGTGATACCGCTAGTAGTAATAACATCCGGCACAGATGGGTACATTACTGCTCGTACTGATAATTACGCCAAGTAGTAACTAGTCACGTGGTATCGATATCTAGTTGTGATTGGCAGCAATTACTACTAGACGTAGTTATTTAGGCCTAGCAGTAATCCTATAACGTCTGTTAGTAATTCTGTCTGAGCCAGCTTCCGCCCACCATACTGTTTCGAGAGGTTAGGGGAAGGAAAAAAAAAAAAAAAAAAACACGCCACCGATAGCCAAAGGGCCACACTCGTCCATCACCAGCCAGACAAATTTGACACGGCATATAAACCTTAAAGATTCTCTCCCCGGGATGTGCTCGAAACCTGATTACTCCCCACCCGGGTCTGCCCTGGGGGACTTGGGTGGGGTTAGGTATTTTTTAGTTCCCAGGGTCACCCTGGTCAGCCTCACAGGGTGGGTTTTTCTCTCCATTCTGGGGCATGTGTTTCTGTCTACCCTTTGTCCATTCACCTGTATTTGCCTTTTTAACATTCTCCCTACTGTCTGCACTGCCTGTAGCTCTTGATATTGGATGTGTGTTGCTAAATGGTCTTAGCTTTATTTAGGCCCCATGTTGTAGGTTTATTTAACGTATTTGACCGGCTGGCGACATACATTCAATTTTCTGTTTTGTTTTTTTTCACAAGCAGTGCAGGCACGTCCTGAGAAAGCCTTGTTGCTGTCGGGACGTTAAGCAATGTACAATCAATCAATCAATCAATCGAAACCTGATTACGACAGACGATGCAAATCTTCTCTGTATGAGCCTTTAGCATGCCGTCTTAACCGCGTGAATACACCCGCGCTGTTTGCAAGAGTACTCAGATAACCTTACTCGGGGAGTACGCCTCAAGTACACTTCTATTCGAATGAGATGCCGTACCGTTTTCGGGAGTACTCCTCAGATAGGGAGTACTCAGCACCTAGACCCACTCGGGGAGTCCGCCACAAGTGCACTTCTGTTCAAGTGAGATGCCGTACCGTCTTCGGGAGTGCTCCTCACATAAACTCACTCGGGGAGTACGCCACAAGTACACTTTTATTCGAATGAGATGTCGTACCGTTTTCAGGAGTACTCCTCACATAGAGCGCTTCGCATCTCACTTGAACAGAAGTGTACTTGTGGCGTACTCCCCGAGTGGGCCTAGGTGAAAAGTACTCCAGCAAACAATCCAGCAGCTTTTTCGGAAACCGGTGAAAAATAAGCGCACATTATTATGACAAACTAGCAGTAGGCCCCGAATTCACTTGTGGCATGTATGGGCTCCCACAAATACTTCTCCCCACCTGGGTCTGCCCTGGGGGACTTGGGTGGGGTTAACTACTTTTTAGTTCCCAGGGTCACCCTGGTCAGCCCCACAGGGTGGGTTTCCCTTCTCTATTCTGGAGCATGTGTTTCTGTCTACCCTTGGTCCATACACCTGTATTTGCCTTTTTAAACTCTCCCTACTGTCTGCGCTGCCTGTAGCTCTTGATATTGGATATGTGTTGCTAAATGGTCTTAGCTTTATTTAGGCCCCATGTCGTAGGTTTATTTAACGTATTAGACCGGCTGGCGACATACATTCAATATTCTGTTTAGTTGGTTGTTTTTTTACAAGCAGTGCCGGCACGTCCTGAGAAAGTTTTGTTGCGCTGTCGGGACATTAAACAATGTACAATCAATCAATCAATCAATCACAAATACTTCTGCATTGTTTTTCGCGTCTAACAGACGCGCAAACTGTGCGTGTTGAGACAAAGACCCAGCGTGTCTCTATGTGGAGGACCCGTTGTGCCCATGACAAAAGCTGTACACGATCAGTGCAGCGATACAACGTATACCCCTCGGGGTAATAATATTAAGCCTTGAATGACGGAGGCATTTTTGCCCTTTTCAAGTGCTTGCCAGCTTATGGAACACGTTGGCATTTGACAAGAAAGTTTACCTGTCTTGCTCCCTGTTTGTTCAGGTAAACGACGGACAAATAGCTGAGTAGCCTCGGGTGAAAAGGAAGCAGGCAAATTCATCACCTGTCTTTGATTCCCTCCGTCAGAGGTAAATAGGGGTAGATAGTTTCCAGAAAGAGGCACAGATGCAGGCGCTCATGAGAATCTTTGCCTCTTGCAGATTATTTTTTATAGGGAGGAGGGAAGTTACTGTAATGGTCACAGCATCCCGTGCACCAACCCTGACACGTCATCCTGCGCCAGTTTCGAGAGATGGATCGACCGGCGATGGCTGACGAATGGTGCCTGATGACATCTGATTAGTCTGACGCGGGCGTCACGTACGGCTATCATCATTCTGAAAATCACCTCGGGTGTAAATGCAGCAAATGCGTCTGATTAATGGTGCCGTTTGCTTGCTGCGTGGAGGCGCCAATGGCCCATTTGGCCGCCGTCAAGTCAGCAGACGTGTACGCTGGTCTGTGATTTTGAGCCTTGCGGCTGAGAGGCCGTTAAGTCAAAAATCACACATCAGCACACGTTACACCCTGAGGATGAAATTACCAAATGCTATTGTATTAGAAACCCTTTGAGGTCGACCATGATAGATCAAGGCTGGTGTCGGAAGAGCTTGCCTCGATGGTAGAGCGTACGACTCTCGGCCGTAAGGTCGAGGGTTCGAATCAGCTGGGGTCAAAATTTGTTCAGTCACTTTATGGTGCCCCGTCTTTGAAATCACCTTTGTAGTGAACGCAGGACGTTAAATCTGAAAGTTTTAAGGTTTTCGCACCTTTTGACCCCAAATAGTGAAGGCCACAAGCATTGCTGATGAGTAGCAGAAAAATACAATGACATATTAAAAGAAAACACCCGCAGGAAGGAAGTAGAGGTGTTGTAATGGCGTTGTTTCCATCGTGTCTTGATGTAGTAATGGTCTGTGATGCCCGCGGTGTTTCTGGCTCGATGCATAAACTGTCCGTGATGACCATGTTTTTTTTTTTTGTTTTTTTTATGTCCGCCGTTACCGTGGTCTACCTGCACAACAGTAAGGTATCGTTTACGCTGAACGAATCAAATGAACGAACGAGAGCGGGTCAACTGGCTTCTTCCCTAAGCACAGACAACATTTCAAACATCTCCAAGAGGCATAGATCCTCACGAGCCCGGAGGGCACGTGATGATCTATGCCTCTTGGAGATGGTACGCTGTGGCTATCAGCGGTTAGCTCGCACTCGTTCTTTGTTGAGAGTCGATCGGCGTATACGAGACCTCACTGGCGCGTATGATTACAGCTTCGGGCAGACATTACCGCCCCGTATGCGCGTCACTCGGAGCACTTTACTACATTTCGTTGACCTGTTTGGACATTTTGCCTGATTTTTGGCGTTGTAAGGGTTGTCTTTGCGATGGGAGTTTGCGCGTTACCGGTAGGAGTTGTGGTACTTTGGAGTGCCTGCTGGCTAGATGTCGCAAGTGCCATAGTGACAAATGGCAAACCGATTGTCTTTGGCTTTAACTGAACAAACATAGTCGTGACCGATGACATCTGTTTGCCTGGAGAGAGAGAGAGAGTGCGGGCGCGGATCAGTTACCTCTTGGGGGAGGGGGTCCAGCTGTTTGTTTAGGACCCTTTAACTTGCGAAAGGCCCCCAGATGCCAGACCTTGCTTCCCCAGTGCCCCCATTCCCCCCCCCCCCGCCCCCCCCCCCCCCCCCCCCCCCCCCCCCCGAAAAAAGGAAAAATATATAAATAATAAATTTAAAGAAAAAGGGGGTAGGCGCATGAAGCGAGTGTGAAGACCTGTTGTACCTTTTCACCACCCACGAAATGTCACCAAAACAAACATAAATACATAAAAGGGGCAGGGGGGTGGAACTTAACCATAGTGACAAATAGCCCTCTTAGGTCAGTTTACAAGAAAGGTGGGGGGGGGGGGGGGGGGAGGGGAGAGAGAAAAAAAAAAACTTCACAAACGGGACATTGATATAACATTTTAAAGTATTTTGGGCTTGTGGGGGGGGGGGGGGGGCGGCATTTCAGGGACTCCCTCCCCCCCCCCCCGCCCCCCCCCCCCCCCCCGGCCCTGCTCCAGATCCGTCTGTGGTGTGTGTACATGGAACCCCTATCGTTCATTTGCGGAGGCTGATGACGTCTTGTAGGGTTGCAAATGAATGGTTTCACCACAGGATTGTTAGCTAACAGTTCAGTGTACCATTTCCGCCACACAATTCTAGAGTTACAACCAACAACAACACCTTTTCGTTAACCCATTCAGCCTCGAGACCTGACCCAGACCGACCATGATAGTTCAAGGGCGGTGCCAGAATAGCTTGGCGCCTCGGAACTATCATGGTCGACCCATTTCCTCTCTGTTAATTAGTTTCCAAATGATGAATCCAACTTAAAAATGTAGGCAAGTGCCTTCTCGACAGATGTCAGATTTACCATCTGGCACCACCGTTAAACTATCATGGTAGAACTGTCTCCTGAACAGTACAGTAGTCTTCAGTTGACAGGCCGCGAGGTTTGGACTTACGGCCTTTGGAGACAATGTCTTTTAGTGCTTCCTATCCAGATGTCAAAACTACTATGGATACCAAACCCAAAGTAATTGTTCCGGCTTCATTTGGACAAACAGGGCCGGTGATATCCGTATTTGCTCCAGTTGACAGATCTTTTTCGGGGCTCTCGTATCTAAGAGCAACGTGTCCAATCTTGAGCCAAACCCCTCAGGAATCTCCCCCTTATCCGAGAGTGTATAAATGGGGGACCTGATCTCTGCAGTTGCGTAGCCACATGAGAGTCTGTGGCACTTTGCTGGTAGCGTGGGTGTGGCTTTGGGGCTGAATTTTCAGATGCATCCTCAAACGTCACTCCCAGTTCTGTTGCTTGTGCAACTCCCTTCACCCCCTGTGGACGTAGATCACGTTTTTGAAAGCATCGTAAATTCAACGTCACAGATCCCCAGACTCGAAAAGAACATGGACACATTTAGAGGTTTCAGCAAGAGGCATAGAGGTAGTTGGGTATTGTATAGTTTTTCCTCGGCAGTGAAGGGGATGAGGGAGTCTGTGGCAGAAAAAGTTGTTTCCTTTCCAGTGTCGCGTGCTGGCGATGGATCAACTGTGGTAGCTAACTGACCGCGACAGCTTAACGGATAGTGTCTCAGTGATGACTCTCAGATGAGCATAGACTAGTGGCTGATTGGCACCGACCCTGGTCATGCCTGGATTAGCTTTGCGGGTGTTTTTGGGTGTTTTTTTTCATTTTTTTTTTTCATAGTTAAAACCAAAATGGACGCAACACTGACGCACTCTAGGCATGATATCAACCCCTTCACTGGCAGAGGTCCTGAAATCGTTGAACGTCACAGAACCCCAACCGTCCGAGGAACAGGAATGCTGAGCGGTATCACCAAGAGGCATAGATCCTCATGCGCCCGCGCGACAGCGGGGGCTCATGAAGATCTATGCCTCTTGCATAGTATTGATGGCTGTGTTTCGGGTTAAACAGCCGCTATGCTGCTTGGGCCAGGTGCATGAGTGAGCTTAGTCCTGCGCCAGGCGCTAAGCTGGCGCAGGACTAAGCTCACACACGCAGGTGACTTCTGGTCAGTTCGCGTGACACAACGTGTTAATGATGCGAACTGGTCTAAATTGCGAGTGCTTTGTAAGAGAGGTTATTGGGTGCGTGTTTCCTGACACTGGTGCCGGAAGGATCCAGGCAGATGCTACTGGTTGCCAGCCTCGTCCCGAGCATGATAGGATGTGACGTGTACGCACTGGTTACGGCCACAGAATAAACCATTCAGCCAGTTTTCCCATCGGTGCGTTACATATGCCCATGAACGGCTGTTCTGGCTGATCGTAGGAATCAGTCTTTCTACTCGTCCTAATACTAAAGACAGTACATTATAATGTATTGTCTTTGCTACTACTCAGCAAGGTACTTAGGGAAATACCGCGGTCTGCCATAATGCCATCTACCGATAATAGACTTTCGGAAATCAAAGGTAGGTCAAAATTGCACGTATTTTGACGAAAAGAGTGGGCTAAAATCTCGGACAAATGCGATCACATGTTTGTCCGGGATTTTAATCCACTCTTTTCGTCAAAACACGTGCAATTTTGACCGAATTGTGATCCCCGGAAATCGTATATTTGCCGAATTCTGATTCCCGGAAATCGTATATCTGCCGTTTTGTGGCCGAAGTCCAGTATGTCCATGTTGAGAACAGCCGGATTTTTTTTTTTTTTATTGAGTTTTGGCTTTTGTTATATAACGGCAGAATTGTGTGCTGCTCTGTGATCATGTATTCTAGGGTCAGTGCCGTAAGGTCTGAACTTCCAGACCAACACGCGGTGATGTTACGCAACAGTTGATCGATGTTGCTGACGTCAAAGCGACAGTTAAACGTGCATAGCTTCGTTCGCCGGTCAGAGAATTTTCCCAATCATGTTACCGTGCGTGTGGCAATGTTTGCCTCGATGCCATCGCGTGTCAGTGTGTTCTGGCATGTGTGTGACTTCTACACCCACCACCACCCACCCCCCCACCCCCCCCCCCCCCCCCCCCCCACCTGTCTCGCCCCACTCTTCCGACTCGCAGCTTGCGGCCACAGTCAGTAATATCACGAGGATCTAGGCCTCTTGGAGATATTCGGAGTGTTGTCAATGCTTCTGGTACAACTTGCTTATCCGCCCTGACTTCGCTCTCGTTCGTTGTTGGGAGTCGTTCGGAGCAAACCAAACCTCACCGATGACCTTGGACCATAATATAGACGACACTCCAGACGTCCCCAGAGGATCTTTGCCTCTTGGGGTTGTTTGGAGTGTTAGTGTCTACCCTTATGGTACAAGCTGGATATCCGGCGAGACTTCGCTCTCGTTCGTTGTTTGAAGTCGTGTGTCGCAAAGGGAACCTCACTACGCGCCTTGCAATATCAAACGACACAAATGCAAAAACTGTACTATCAGGCACCACAGCATGACCACAATGATAGCCTCGGCTTCAACGCTGTCGGAAATTGTATGGCACAGTACTCGCGCACGTACACACGCACGCACGCACGCACGCGCTGACACACAGTAACACACACACACACACTCCAACCCTCTGTCCCCCCCCCCCCCCTCCTCCCCCGGGCATCTCCATTTATTTAAAGTAGGTGCAGGTGAAAACAATTTGCACCGATTGTACGAGATCGTCAGTCTAAACCGTGCGCTTATCGTTGGCAGGTGTGTTTGTGTGTGCGTGGAGAGCTAGCAGCCGTCATAACCTTTTCACTTTACACCTGAAATTGCTGAGACTTATCACCTGTAATTCGCGCGCGAGGCGGCGATGTACGTCACGATAGTTCAAGGGTAGGGCCAGTGCCTTTCGGTGCCAGGTTGCTCTGGCACTGCCTGTGAACTGTCATGGTACATACGTTCCTCGCTTTGGAGAAGTGGGCTGTTAATCGAGCGCTACTTCTGAACTTGCATACATTTTCCATCGCTTGTAGTTGAGAGGCTTCCGGCTTATCAAGCACTACCCTTTTAAACTGTCGTGGTCGTAAATTTATCCGCCACTGTTGGCGCGGCACAAGTAGGGAAAAACTTACATCCGTGTCTCTGAATGATTTGTGGATGACCGATGCTCCTCGAAAAAGAGTGTTTGATTAATGTTTTGAAGATTCTTATATTTCTATAAACCTACAGAATTGTGCAATTAATATTGCCATTTGCAGCGTCTACTGGTATCAGCTTATTTTACTTGACGGCATTCTGCAGTTAAATCGCTAGAAATTGACTGTTTAACTGATTGCGGAAGGGAGTATGGGGATGGGGGGAGGTTGGGGGGGGGGGGGGGGGGGGGGGGGTAAATGTCTAGTCTGCGGTGTCGCTCACTTTATAACACATCCACTGCGTGCATGCGTTGCCACACTAGTTGTTCTATTCAGACTTTACGCTACTGCAGGAGTTGCATCGACCATGAAAGTTCAAAGGTGGTGGCAGAACAGCTTGGCGCCAGGTTGTTCTGGCATCACCTTTGAACTTTCATGGTCGAGCCATGTGCTGCCAGCAGTGTATGCATTGGGGCTGAAAGTGTTAATGTCAGCAAGACTGTGCCCTATGAAATATGACGGGGTTAGTTTTATGATTTAAAAAAAAAAAATCCGCCGCCGAAGGCTATTTCTTTCAATCTTTTTTTTTAAAGTCTGCTAAAGGTTGATAATCCGTGAGTTATTTCCCCAATGATGGCTTTCCAAATTTGGATATGTCCAGCATTGCGCAAGATGCAGCTAGTCTAAGGCAATTTTTTTGGGCTCAAGTGCGAAGCAAAGTGAGTATGTTCTGGGCCAGTGGTCGTCGGTCCCAGATTTCGGGGTTAACTTAACGTTGGCATTTTCTTGGAGACTATTCAATCTGCAGTCATCAAACTTGGCCCAAGGATACTTTGCGGCAAGATCTTTCTAAACATACCAATTTCAGTGACCTCTCACAAAGGTCAAGGTCACATGGGATCAGGAAATATATCAAAAATAGCTATATTTTGACATAATTTATTTTTTCTCAAATGCTATTCACAACTTCAAACCCAAACTTGGTACAAAGATACCTGACGGTAAGACCTTTCTATACATACCAATTTGGTTGATCCCTCGGAAAGGTCAAGGGTCACAAAAACTCAGGAAATAGGTCCAAAATAGCCATTTTTTGACAAAAGATTTTTTTTCTCAAATACTATGCACAACTTCAAACCAAAACTTGGTACAGAGATACCTGATGATAAAACCTATCTATGCATACTAATTTGGATGACCCCTTGGAAAGGTCAAGGGTCACAAGAGCTCAGGAAATAGGTAAAAAATAGCCATATTTTGACAAGAAATGTTTTTTCAAAATTACTATTGACCACTTCAAACCCAAACTTGGTACAGAGATACCTGATGATAAGACCTATCTATGCAAACTAATTTGGATGACCCATTGGAAAAGGTCACGATCACAAGAGGTCAGCAAATGTGTATAAAATGCCAAATTTTGATAGAATTGTAGTTATTATTAACATTTTAGCAAACTTTTCAATCAAATTTGGCACAAAGGTAGCTGATGAGACCTTCCTTTGTATACTAATTTAGTCGACTCATCGCAAAGGTCAAGGGGCTTTGACAGATGTGTAAAAACTGATTAAATTTTGAGAAAACATGGATTTTATTGGTGCTTTACTTATTTTCACATGTGTGGATCGGTCATATACGTGAGCCATACGGGCTTTGACTTTCTTTCTTTTTTTTTTAAATCGCCGCCTTGCGGATATATTGCATCAGAAGTATATGAGGGTGAAATGACAAATGGAGCCGGAGACGGGCCATGATTCCACCAACTCAAGGGTACACAACGGTCATCGGGCCAACCACGGCCGACTTCGGCTCGATTACCCCTTGTGATTCCACCGTGTTGATTCACTAGCATCTATATCCATGGCAATGCGCACGTTACGGGAACCCAGGCACGGACATATGTGGCCTAGATGCAAGTTGTCGTTGTGACAGGTTAGAGCGCTGAGGTCCATTCAGTGCCACGATAGTCAGGGTAGTGCTGGATTAGCTTCTTCCCAAAGACTGCCCAGATTTGCTTGGCGTTGTGCCCTGGTCCGGCGCCAAACTGTAACCCTTCCAGGCTTCATCCTTGATTTATCATGGTCGAGCCGTCTCTTGCAGCTGGACGTGTACTCGCCAGAGGACACCTCCGACTTTTTAAACTCTTCTCTGAGAAAAGAAAATTGAAAACTACCCAATGGCAAGAAGTATAGATCCTCATGAGCCCCCGCAGTTGCGGGGGCTCATGAGGATCTATGCCTCTTGCTGAAATCACTTTGTATATATGTTCCTTTGACGGCTAGATATCTTTGACGTTGAATCGACAATGACAAAGGGAAATAAAATAAATAAATAAATATGCGTCTACAGGCAGTGAAGAAAAAAAATGAAGGACCCAAATCCGTAATGCTTTTCGTCGTACTTTCTCAGCAGTATGGAAGTGACAGGGATGACTGTGAGAATGAATGATTGATATAGTGTACAAGGTGTGATTGAGAAGGCTAATAAAGTATTCTGTATTCAGCAACCTTACTCATTTCTTCCTGTTGTCTCTTTTGTGTGATCAACAGTCGCAGTTTTCAAACGAAGGTCACAACAGAAGTAGTCTTTTGTGTACAGGAGATAGCATAAAGAAGACGTAATTGGGTCTTACCAAAATACCGAGAATGGATACCCTTGGGGATCCGTACGCCGCCAGCAGGTGGGTGGGATTCGCTGCAGGAGCGGTGTTTACAGTGTCATTTTAGTTTGGAAGCCAGAGCAGATGTTACTGATTTAGAGGGACGGGTTGATAGAGCAGCCCTGCATTGAACAGCGCACTGCTGATGCCTGGGGTCACGTTACGTTTGGCCTCTCCGCCAGGTCACCCAATTCTTTGGCTTCTCAGTCTCGCCATTACCCCTTGTTTTAGAGATTTGGGTCCTCGTGAGCCCGTCCACCACGACCCGGGTCTGCCCTGGGGGACTTGGGTGGGGTTAGGTATTTTTTAGTTCCCAGGGTCACACTGGTCAGCCCCACAGGGTGGGTTTTTCTCTCTATTCTGGGCATGTGTTTCTGTCTACCCTTTGTCCATTCACCTGTATTTGCCTTTTTAAAACTCTCCCTACTGTCTACACTGCCTGTAGCTCTAGATATTGTATATGTGTTGCTAAATGGTCTTAGCTTTATTTAGTCCCCATGTGTTAGGTTTATTTAACGTATTGGACCGGCTGGCGACATACATTCAATGTTCTGTTTATTTTTATTTTTTTTTTTTTTTCTCACAAGCAGTGCAGGCACGTCCTGAGAAAGCCTTGTTGCTGTCGGGACGTTAAGCAATGTACAATCAATCAATCAATAGTGAGCCCGTCCGTGCGTTTGTCGCAGTGAGCGAAACTCCATCGGGCCGAGAGTTTCCGCTGACTGAGTTGCTGGCAGATCGTTCCTAGCTTAGAGTGGCAGGAAAGGTTCTTTCTGTGAAGACACTTCTTCTAAAGACTCCCCAGATGTGTGAATGTGAAACGACGTGAAGCCGTAGGGGCCTGATGATGGTGCTTTGACTAGATGCAAATCAGCTGCGCCATTGCGTGCGCGCTACCGCATCTAGCTCAATTCAGAATACTAAATTGAGCTAGATGCCGTAGCTCGCACGCGGTGGCGCAGCGGATTTGCATTTAGTCATCTCGCTTTCTCTGGCGCACGAACGCACACTCGCTCGCACGCACGCACGCACACACACACAGACACACACACATACACACACACACACATACATGGCATTTACACACAAGCACTCTCCAGATGTGTGCATGTGAAACAATGGGATGCCCCTCTCTCTCTCTCTCTCTCTCTCTCTCTCTCTCTCTCTCTCTCTCTCTCTCTCTCTCTGTTTCTCGCTTTCTTTGACGCACACTCACACGCGCACGCACGCACACATACACACACATGCACGCGCATGCTTACACACACAGCCTGGCCGTCAACACCAGCGGACTCGAGGGGGTGGGGGGTATTTACATGTACCCGTACGTGCATCTCAAATCCATAAGGGTGTCAGAAATCCATTGTAAACCAGGCTAAGGTGAGATTAATATGATAAGGACCCGAAAGCCGGGGGTGGGTATTGATTTCACAGAGTCCAGAGATCCATTCTTCAACCTCGAAACTGAACAAAGCCATAAAGATTTCTTTCAGCTTTGTTTGCACTTTCAGACAGTTTCCTGCTTTACGCTTCAGATTATCGCCTTGAAGTTTGAGACTGGAATAAAACTTCGGTTAATATACAATGCCAACATCAGCCCAACACTGACTTCCATCCTTTATCCAATCCTACGCAGGTCTACCTCAGTTAAGCTCGACTTCCAACCTTTATCTTCCAACCTTTATCTTCCAACCTTTATCCAATCCTACGCAGGTCTACCTCAGTTAAGCTCATTACAGCCTGTGGAGGAAATTGTCAATTTTGGTTTAGATATCCTGGGAATTCTACGTCATAATTCTGGGGACAGGTCGACCATGATAGTCCAAGGGTGGTGTCAGAATAGCTTGGCGCCTATAGGCGCCAAGCTATTCTGACACCACGCTTGGACTATCATGGTCGATCTGTGCCCTGTCGTGGCACGTCAGGGCTTTATGGGCTAGAGAACATTTCCAACCGCGACTTCTCTTAATTCACCTTAGAAATAGAAATAACCAGGAAAGTCAGGAACACGCTTTGAAATGACTGTTAACTGTTTTGTGCTCGTCCTTCGCGTGTTTCGGGAGGGGGGGGGGGTCTCTTTCCCCCCCCCCTCCCCCCACCCGGGTCTGTCCTGGGGGACTTGGGTGGGATTAACTACTTTTTAGTTCACAGGGTCGCGCTGGTCAGCCCCACAGGGTGGGTTTTCCCCTCTATTCTCGGGCATGTGTTTCTGTCTACCCTTGGTCCATTCACCTGTATTTTCCTTTTTTAAACTCTCCCTACTGTCTGCGCTTTCTGTAGCTCTTGATATTGGATGTGTGTTGCTAAATGGTCTTAGGTTGATTTAGCATATTAGAACGGCTGGCGACATACATTCAATATTCTGTTTAGTTGTTTTTTTTTCACAGGCAGTGCAGGCACGTCCTGAGAAAGTCTTGTTGCTGTCGGGACGTTAAGCAATGTATAACCTACAACCTACCTACCTCTTTTTCCGTTTTCGTCTAGATTTCTTTTAAAATACCAGTACGCATTAAACCTGAAGAAAAATTTCGGCACAAATTGTGTTTGTTATGCCTTGTCGACACACCTAATGAACTTTATCAACAGTTTGGACACGCAGCAAAAGCACACGCGTAATCGCACTTATTTATTCTGCGCTGCCGTTAGCGTCTCAGTCTATTTTTATCTGTTTCTCGCACTGATAGCGTTGTATTTCTAGAATGGAGTGAAGTCATTCTCAGGTTACTTAATATCAGGACAACGTATGCTGAACTGGATTGCCCTGTGTCTAAATGAACCATAGCTAGACCTGTATGTAGCGTTTCGTAACTATCTGTTGCAGAAGTGTATCTGTGAACAGTTACGGTGGTAGTGGGCCTTTAACCCAAACAGCCCTGACGCACTACAGCAGGAGATGGGTCGACCATGACAATTCAAGGGTAGTGCCAGATTAGCTTGGCGCCTGTTGGCGCCAAGCTAATCTGGCACTACCCTTGAATTATCATGGTCGATCCATCTCCTGCAACAGGTCCATAGTCGTTAGATGACACCTCCAAAATTTGGGAAATATACGCGCGTCGGGCTGAATGAGTTAAGCTTGAAACTTTACCATGAAAATTTTGTGTTTCAGATCATCGCGTCGGAGCCGGTGAAAGTGTCGATGAAGCTGCGCATGTACTGCTCCAAGGTGTGGAACATCTGGGACACCCTGGCCATCCTGCTCTTCATGGTGGGCGTCGTGCTTCGCTGCTTCCCGTCACGCCTGATGGACGCGCAGCTGGTCTACGTGACGGACGTCGTCCTGTGGAACATGAGGATCCTGGAGATTCTCAGCGTCAACCAGTACTTGGGGCCTTACGTCAAGATCATTGCTAAGTTGGTGAGTCGCAGTGTCACTGGTTTGTTGTACGTGGTGGTGGTGACACTTGGTGTGACATATATCGTAGACAGATTGACCCGCTTCCGTGCCGAAAAAATGTGAACGTCACCCAGCTGCAAGAGGTATAGATCCTCATGAGCCCCCGCAGTTGCGGGGGCTCATGAGGATCTACACCTCTTGCTGACGCTACTTGGAATCCATGTTTCTGGGACATCTAGGAGTGTTTTTGGTCTTGAGCTAACGAAGGTTGTGGAAACACAGACTGCGGCAGCGGGCACTGACCGGGCTCACCCCACTGTGCTTGTAGGCCTCGGTAGTGTTTACAGTACCTACACCTCTCACAAACTAGAACTATTCTATAACTCGAGGCAAACTTGTATCGTTACATTGTTGTGTGTTGTCGTGTGCATCTACTGTGGGAAATCAGGGTATTTACCCGACCACATTTAGTAGTGCACCTTCGTGTTTGTGTATGTGCGTTTCTCCTGCCTACGTCCTAAGTTCCGGAGAAAGACATGGGTTATAGGCGAGACCTGATGCATCCTTTTCGAGGATGTAGATGATCGTTTTGTTCTATACCTGCGTATTTCTCTGTGGGCTGGCGATTGCGTGCCTCAAGGCGGGGGCAGGGGATCTAACTGTTTGTCTGTGCAGCGCTGAGTAATTCCCCTTGGGAGGTGTAGTATCTACATATGCATGCACAAGGGGGTTAATGGATTTTAACCCATTTAACCCCATGGCTGTATTTCCCATCTTTTAGAGGTGTCACCGGACAACTATGTACCAGCTGCAGGAGATGGATCAACCATGATAATCCAAGGCTAGTGCCAGATTAGCTTGGCGCCTGATGGCGCCAAGCTAATCTGGCACTAGCCTTGAATTATCAGTCAATCCATCGCCTGTTGTAGTGTGTTGGAACTAAATGGGTTAAAGAAGCTTTTTTCGGTGGTGGTCTTTGTTGGACTTTTTCTTTGTTTTTTTGTTTTTGTTGGTTGGTTGAGAGGTGTAATGTTAATTTTGCTTTTGTCCTTTCAAATCTTTTTCATTTCACTTTGTGGTGTCCTTTTCCAACGTTGTGGGGTTTTGTCACACTTTTGTTTTTATGTGGGACAGATTGCTGAGGTTAGGTTGGCTGGCTGCTTGGTTAATTTTTTTTTTTAATTGACATTTTGTCAGTTGTATCCAGATATAATTTTTCATTGTAACTTTTGATAGACCCAAAGTCACAGATCTGCACTCGGTCATCTCTTTCAGTTGTACTTTCCAAAAAGACCCACTCGGGGGAATACACCACAAGCACACGTCTGTTGAAATGAGATGTATTGCATCTCATTTGCATAGAAGTGTACTTGTGGCGTACTCTTCTTTAGCATCTGTCTGAGAAGTACGCCCTCGTTGTTTCTCTCTTCGTTTCTCTCATTTAGTTTTTGTGTTTGTCGCAGGTGCGAGACATGGCATATTACCTGATCATCCTGTTCATTGTGGTGACGAGCTATGGCGTGGTTCGGCAGGTGGTTCAGCATCAAAACACCAAAAACATGTCGTGGTCACGGACGCTACGCAACATTTGGTTCTATCCTTACTGGATGATCTACGGAGAGCTGTTTGCCGAGGAAATTGATCGTAAGTGCCTGTATTTTGTGTGTGTCCAAATGAACCTCAAGCTGATGTCAGCTGCTGTTGGCTGGCGTCCTCTGTGGCCAACATTGGCCTGTGGACCTTTGTTTACTGGGTATGTTATCGAGGCAAGGATGCATTGCGAATGATAGACGTAAATGTAGTTGATGATCGATACTTGACTCTTGTAAACACAGCCATACCCGTATGGAAACACAGGCATGCTCACACTTGCATCAGCTGTCTGTGGTGAAAAGCATTTAACCCATTTAGCTTTGACACACTACAGCAGGAGATGGATCAATCATGATTATTCAAGGGTAGTGCCAGATTACCTTGGCGCTGTCAGGCACAAAGCTAATCTGGCACTACCCTTGAATTTTCATGATTGGTCCATCTCCTACATAGTCATCAGTTGACACCTCCAAAATTTGGGAAATGCGACCTGGGGCTAAGTGGATTAATGAAGCTGATTGTACTTTGTTACGTGAAATGAGATGCACAAAATAAAACAAAAGTTGTATTGCACATGAAAAAAACAAGTGAACGAACAAAAACAAGTAATTTTCATTGCTTTTTACACCGACATTAACTATTCTGTTCACCTGCTGGCATGCTCACATGCGAAGCAAATGTGAGTATGTTCTGTGCCAGTGGTCATCCGTCCGTCGTCCATGGTAAACTTTAACGTTGGCATTTTCTCGGAGACTATTCAAGCCACAGTCTTCAAACTTGGCCCAAGGATACTTTGTGGCAAGACCTTTCTAAACATACCAATCTGAGTGATCTCCCTTACTGGTGAAGGCCACAGGGAATACGGAAACAGACCAAAAATTGCCATATTTAGACATAATTGATTTTTTTCTCAAATACTATTCACAACTTCAAACCCGAACTTGGTACAAAGATACTTGATGGTAAGACCTTTTTATGCATACTAATTTGGTTGACCCATCGTAAAGGTCAAGGGTCACAAGAGCTCAGGAAATAGGTAAAAAATAGCCATATTTTGAGAAAAGATTTTTTTTTCTCAAGTACTATTCACAACTTCAAACCCAAACTTGGTACAGAGATATCTGATAGTAAGACCTTTCTATACATACCAATTCGGATGACCCCTCGGAAAGGTCAAGGGTCACAAGAGATCAGGAGATAGGTCACAAATAGCCATTTTCTGACAATTTTTTTTTTCTCAAATACTATTTACAACTTCCATCTTAAACCTGGTACAGAGATTTAATTTCATGCATCTTATGTCTTCATGGGTGACAGTCTTCAGTCCTGGAAGCTGATTCAGCTTTCTCAAAATCCCGCAAGCTGAATTTCAGCTTTTTGTTTAGGCATCTGAAAACAGCCATCCTGTTTCATCTGCAAGAGGCATCTGCTGGGACTCATGTCTCTTACTGGTCATGGATTACAGACATAATTAGTCTGTGGACCACTTTCAGTTTTTGCCGTCACCACGTATTTTGCGAAAAGTGAAATCAACACGTGCGTGGTATGACTTACATTATTTCATATTCTCATTTCAGCCTGTGAATTAGAGGAGGGCTCATGCAGTGTGTATGCATCCTGGCTGGCCCCGGCAGTTATGTGTATCTATCTCCTCATCGCTAACATCCTGGGCGTCAATCTCCTCATTGCACGATTCAAGTAAGTTTTTCTTGTTTTGATACCGTTTACTATATATGGGAGGAGAGAGGGGGGGTGGGGGGGGGGAGGGTCTGGAACCCCCACCACCTCTTCCAGATCCACACCTGGAAAGTGTTAATGTCAGCCAGTGTCCCATAAACATTGTTGTGGCTAAGTCAGTAAAATGAAAGGCTGCTGGAGGCGATTCCTCCAACCCATTTTTCCCACACCGAAAGTCTGCATGGGTTTCCAAATGTGAAAATGTCCTACATTGTGCAGGATGTTGCTAGTTTAACCCATAAAGCCCTGACATGCTACAACAGGATGTGGATCAACCATGATAGTTCAAGGATGATGTCAGAAAAGCTTGTCGTCTGTCTAGCTAGTCTGACACCACCCTTGAACTATCATGGTCGATCTGTCTCTAGAACTGTGATGCAGACCTCAGAAGATGCCTTCAAAAATTGATACTTTAATCTTCAGGATGCAATGGGTTAAACAAGAACAAAACAATTGCCACTGTGCAGTCTAACTGCACCAAAGTATCTGATGACATACTGAGATGGAGATGGGTAATGATTCCACTATGACTGAACTCGAGGGTATCTGCAGTATGGAACATACATCAGGCCAGCATCACACGGTTAAGAACAACATTATTTTGCAACTTGCACATCCCTTTTTTTTTTTGACATGCAAAAATGTAGATGCTCTAACAAAGAAAAACACATAAATCTTTCATTACAAAATTTTATTTGTGGAACCACATTCTTGCAGCAGGGAGTACATTTTTTGTTAATTTTTCTCTTTTATTGTAATTTTCAGCGCGACCTTTATCCGTAACAATGCGTACTCCCGAGAGATCTGGATGTTCCAGCGATACCAGCTGATCATCGAGTACGAAATGCGACCCGTCCTGCCTCCGCCCATGATCATCATCACTCACCTGTACCTGGCCATGAAGTACGTGTGTCGACGCTGCAAGGGGAAGAGGGACCTCTTCGACAATGGCCTCAGTAAGTTTGCTTTCAAATCTGCCTGGGCTTTCAATATGAGCCATTTTTTTACTGTCCCTGGCTTACACCAATTTCTGTTGCTTTCAGCTTAATTTTCAACAGATTGGCCATGATAGTTTAGCGCATTAAACCCTAAAACTGTGTTCCCAGATTTTGGAGGTGTCACCTAACGACTCTGTACCAGTCACACGAGATGGATCGACCATGATAAATTGAGGGTAGTTCCAGATTAGTTTGGCGCCAGATGGTGCCAAGCTAATATGGCACTACACTCGAATTATCATGGTCGATCCATCTCCTGGTGAAGTGGGTCGGGGCTATCATGGTTGATCCATATCTTGTTGTAGTATATATGTCTGTATCGAATTGGTTAAACCTTTAAGAATTGACATTCTACAACACCCAAAAAATGGTTAAACCTAAACCAGCAACATTACTATATGGAATACACTCTATAGCCTAGCAATTTCAGCCCAAAGTTGTGTCCCCTACACAACTGGGGAGGAGACACCGGGGATCCAAGTATAGGAGCCCGGGTGGCCTCCCCTTACCAACCTATCCCGGCATGCGTGTGGCGAACTCACCTCAGTTTCACTCTTAGCTCGACCGTGGTCGGTCGAGTTTTTGCCTTGCTACGGTTTTTGACCGGTGTCTTCTGTGGTTTTACTACAAACGTTTGGCTTTTTGCCTTGGATTAGACTTCTCCTTGGACTCGGTGTACTTCGTTGGTGTGTTCTACACTTCAATGTTTTTCTGTTTGTGGACTTAGCGCCGACCGGTTCCGACCGGTTTGACTTCAGTGAACTTCGGCCTTGGCTGCGGCCTTGGGTTCGGCTTGTGACTTTACGCGTGGCTTTGTGCCTCGTGGTGTGAGTTCGGCGCTTGAGTGTGTTCCTTCCTGCGGACAGTGTGCAACGAACGCTTTGGCGGCTTCTGTTCGAAGGCTTGCCTCCTGTGTGAGGATTTTCTGTGGCCCTCAGACGCCCTCGTCATCTGCCGGCCGTGCTCAGACTGTTCTTCCGACAGGATGTGTGACGTGTGTGCCGACGGGAGTGAGGACCGGTGGTCTCAGATGTGGGATTTCGACAGACGTGGCCTTCCTTCCTGGTCTCAACAGGCTCCCCGGACTTCTCCGCAGGATGGCGTAGCTCCGTCGGCTCCTCGGGCCCCACTTCGCTCCGGCGTCCGGGCCTTCCGACCCGCAGTTAAGTTCCCTTCTTTTACCGTAACCGCGCAGAAACTCCCTCCCCGCTCCGAGTCTTCTGAGCAGGGCAGGCGAGTTTCAGAGTCGTGCTCCCCACGCTTGCGTGGCTTGAGCTCCTTTATTTTGCTCCCCAGCTCCCCCCCCCCACTCCATTTTGCCCGAGCAGGTCGGGCGAGCTGAGCGTTCGTCCACGCCCTCCTGCTCAGTTTCTTCCAAGCGGGCCCGTGGTGACTAGCGCTAACGTACAAAAAGAGAAAAGAAGTAGGCATAGAGGCTCTCCCTCACGCTCCGCAGCTTCTGCGCGTGACCAGAGGCCTGTAGAGGTTTTACCCACCCGCTCTGAGTCGTCCGAGCGGGTCCGGCTACCTACGTTTTCATCCCCCCCCACCCCGTTTCGACCAGGCAGGCCCGGTGTGACTCTTGACACGCGTCCCCCCCCCACTCCACTTCTCCTGAGCGGGCTTGGTGTGACTCTTTCTGCCCCCCCCCCCCCCCCTCGCCCCGATCTTTCCAGGCAGGCCTGGTGTGACTCAGACATTTACTCACAGGTGCGGTTTCGCGGGCACCATTTTTGTCCCCTCCCCGCTCCGCTTTTCCTGAGCGGGCTTGGTGTGACACTTTCCGTGCCCCCCCCCCCCCCCCCCCGCCTCGATCTTTCCAGGCGGGCCAGGTGTGACTCAGACTTTTTCTCACAGGTGCGGATTCGCGCGCCCCAATTTGTCCCCTCCCCGCTCCACTTTTCCTGAGCGGGCTTGGTGTGACACTTTCTGTCCCACCCCCACCCCGCCCCGATCTTTCCAGGCGGGCCCGGTGTGACAGACAATTACTCACAGGTGCGGATTCGCGCGCACCATTTTTGTCGCCTACCCGGCACCGGCCTCCACGTGGCGTAGGTGGGTAGTCCGCTCAGTCCCTGACTGAGTGGGCTAGCGGACGGGTGCCATCTTTGTCCAGGATTAGGACTTGATGTCAGCAGATATGTTGTTCAGCCTTTTCACTGGTCCGGTTTTTAAGGAGCTGTGCTAACCTAGGTCGTACCATGTTGGATTGGTCCTTAAAAATACTCGTGACTTTTTGGTCCTTTGGATCCCAAGTGTTTGCCGTGCTTGGAGACCCGTGTCGGGGGAGAAGAGGATCCTGGTGGCTGAGGTTCCCTTTGGGCTGCGGCTCACTGGTGCCAACACTTCACTTCGGCCTTGACTTCTACCTAAACGGGAGGCTAGTCGTACCGGCCTAGTCAATCGGCTCTTGTCACGTTGAGCCCTATCCCACTGTTGACATGCGGGTTGCTATACGGAGCACCATGCTATAGCTTCTGCTGCTGATTAGGTGCTTTACGCCAGTATTCCCCTGCATTCAACGGTGTGATAGAAGGCGGTGGCTCAAACGGTTCAATCGGGCTTACCCCCTTGAGTATATCTTTCGGGCAGTCTCCATTGTGCGTCGGCTGGAGACCCGCCGACAGTTGCACTTTCCCTTGTTGGGCTCGGTGGCGGGCGGGGACCCCCGGGGGATGAATATCTCTACTAATATAATATGGATAAAACCAAAAAACCAAAACTAGCACAGAAACGGCGCATAGACACCGACATTGCACATGACAGTGATTCAGACTGTGAGGAAGCGACGCCTCAGGCGTCGGCCGTATGGCCTCACTTCCTCATTGTCCATAGCAAGGTGAAGGAGAAACCAGTTACCAAGCTGCATCCTTTTCTGGTGGGGGAGACCCTCAGGAGCCGTGTTGGCAGGCCTGACGCCCAGCGCCTCAGGTCTGGTGACTTGCTGGTGGAGTGCCGTACTCGGGCACACTCCAGCGGGCTACTGGGGCTCTCTTCCATCGGAGACACTCCTGTGGAAGTCACACCCCACAAAACTATGAATTCGTCAAGAGGCGTAATCAAAGATCAAGCTTTGGCAGAACTGTCAGAAGATGAACTTGTAAGGAACCTTAAGTCTCAGGGGGTGACTTGCGTCAGGCGCTTCGCTTCCAAGCGAGGTGGTGGGGAGATCCGTCTCCCTACCATCATCCTGACGTTTGGCACCCCCACCCCTCCTACTACCATCTGGGGAGGTTACTACTCCCTGAGAGTGAAAAAGTACGTCCCTCTTCCCCTCCGGTGCTTTAAGTGCCAAAAGTATGGCCATGGGCAGAAGACATGCCGTCAGGCAGAGGCTTCATGCGCCCGTTGCACTAGGCCCGGACACTCTGCTGAGTCCTGCACAGCCACCCCCCTGTGTGTGAATTGCCAGGGGGCGCATATGGCTTCGGATAAGAAATGCCCTCGTTGGATATCCGAGTGCAAGATTCAGCAGGTGCGTGTGGAGAAGGGGCTGTCCTTTCTGGATGCCAAAAAACTGGTTGAAGGCCCTGGTGCAGCTGCGGCTGCCCCAACCTCTAACACCTCAGTGTATACTTTTAGTGCAGCGGTGGCAGGCAAGCGCCCCACCAAAGACTTTTCATGTCAGACCCCAACTTCTTGGTTGGGGGCGGAGCCTCGGCTCATCTCGCCCCTGGAGAGTAACCCTCCTCCGGTGGTGACAAGGAGCCAGGGAACGCAGAAGGCGGACACTGCCGGTCCGGTTGTGCCGCCTTCTGTTGCCCCTAAGCCTCAGCCCCCACCCAAACCTGTTAGTCAGTCAACTCCAAAGGCTTCTGGCTCTGGTCAGCCTTCTAAGGCCGCTAACTCTAGCGGCAGGAACGCTGCCCAGGACCAGAAGTCTAAGAAATCTATGGGACCGCTGTGCGCACGGGCCCAGAAGGGGAACACAGATGTGCCCCTTCAAAACAAATATGCTGCACTGGAGGAGCGGATGGAGGGAGTGGAAGTTGTTGTTGCTGATGCTGCGGCAGCTCCACCCCCTTCCTCTCCGAAGAACCAGAGGAGGCCCGGGAGCCGGCCCCCCTCTGTTTCTTCAACTCCTTCCAAGGTAAATTATAACAGCAGCCTTTAGAACTAAGAAAAAGCTCAAGCTGAACGTCATCCAGTGTTATGCGCCCACCAATGACAGTGACGAGGAAGAGAAACAAGAGTTCTACGACCGACTCCAGAGTGCCGTGGACAAATGTGCGGAGCGAGACATCACCATCGTCATGGGCGATTTTAATGCCAAAATAGGGGAGGACAACACCGGATACGAAGAGGTGATGGGGAGACAGGGACTAGGCTCGGAGAGGAGTGAGAACGGGGAGAGGTTTGTAGACTTTTGTGCTCTAAACCGACTTGTCATTGGAGGCAGCATCTTCCCACACAGAAGAATACACAAAGCAACTTGGGTCTCACCTGACCATACAACAGAGAACCAAATAGACCATATCTGCATTAGCAAGAAATTTAGAAGATCCCTTCAAGATGTTCGAGTGAGGAGGGGAGCAGATGTCGCCTCAGACCACCATCTGCTTACCTTAAGAATGAAGCTCAAGCTAAAGAAAAGCCGCACAGAGACAACAAGAAGACAGCGCTATAATGTAGGCCTCCTGAGAGAAACTGGAGTTAGAGAAGAGTTCAAACTGGTGCTGTCCAACCGGTTTCAAGCGCTACAGGAGCTAGTAAATGAAGAGGAGGCGGTCACCACAGAGCAGCAGTGGAAGGCAGTTAGAGAGGCGCTGAACTCAACCTGCAAAGACACTGTAGGGTTCAGGAAACACCACCACAAGGACTGGCTGTCGGCACAGACCTTGAAGAAGATAGAAGCAAGGAAGCAGAAGAAAGCAGCGGTCAACAACAGTCGCACGAGAGCAGCCAAAGTAAGGGCACAGGGGGAATACTCGGAAGCCAACCGCGAGGTGAAGAGGAGTATCAGGGCAGACAAGAGGGCCTACACAGACAGCCTGGCAGCAGAGGCAGAAAAGGCAGCAGGCAGCGGCAACATGAAACAGCTCTACGACATTACCAGAAGATTGTCGGGTAAGTATGGCCATACAGAAAGACCAGTAAAAGACAAAGAAGGCAAGCCTATTGCAGACAGAGCAGACCAACTCGACAGATGGGCCGAGTATTTTGAAGAGTTACTGAACAGACCTAGCCCACCGGACCCCCCCCGACATCCAGCCGGCAGAGACCGACCTACCCATCAGCTGTGACAGACCCAGCCGGGAAGAGATCAGAAAAGCAGTGGCATTTTTGAAGAATGGCAAAGCAGCAGGGCCAGATGGCATCCCAGCGGAGTCTCTGAAAGCAGACCTAGAGACAACAGTTGAGATGCTGTACCCACTGTTTGGAAAGATCTGGGAAGAGGAGGTGATGCCAGCTGACTGGAAGGAGGGGTACCTAATCAAGCTTCCCAAGAAAGGCGACCTCAGCAAGTGTTCCAACTACAGAGGAATCACCTTGCTGTCAGTACCAGGAAAGGTCTTCAACAGGATCATCCTAGAGAGAATGAAGAGCTCCGTTGACCCCCAGCTGAGAGACCAGCAAGCAGGATTCAGGAAGAACCGATCATGTACAGACCAGATCGCCACTCTCCGCATCATCGTGGAACAGTCTCTGGAGTGGAGCTCCCCGCTGTACGTCAACTTTGTGGATTATGAGAAAGCATTTGACAGCGTGGACCGAGAGACTCTGTGGAAACTCCTACGACACTACGGTGTACCCACAAAGCTCGTCCGCCTGATCAAGAGCAGCTATGATGGCATGACATGTCGCGTGATCCACGAAGGGCAGTTCACCAGAGAGCTCCAGGTCAGAACTGGTGTCAGGCAAGGGTGTCTGCTGTCTCCGTTCCTCTTCCTACTGGCCATAGACTGGGTCATGAAGATGACCACAGAGCACAGACGAAGTGGAATACAGTGGACACTGTGGACACAGCTTGACGACCTCGATTTTGCAGACGACTTGGCATTACTGTCCCACACTCATCAACAAATGCAGGACAAGACCACGAGGCTTGCTGACATCTCGTCCCAAGTGGGCCTCACCATTCACAAACAGAAAACAAAGACAATGAGGCTGAACGCAACCAGGGAAGAACCAGTCTTGCTTGCTGGCACCCCGTTGGAGGAGGTGGAGTCCTTCACCTATCTCGGGAGCATCATAGACAAAAAAGGCGGCACTGATGCAGATGCCAGAGCACGAATCTGTAAAGCCAGAGCAGCCCTTCTCCAGTTGAAAAAAGTGTGGAGTTCCAGAGAGCTGTCACAACACACCAAAGTCCGGATTTTCAACTCCAATGTAAAAGCAGTTCTCCTATATGGAGCAGAGACATGGAGATTGACAAAAACCACAGTCAACAGAGTACAGACCTTCATGAACAGTTGCCTTAGAAGAATTTTGAAAATCCACTGGCCAGAGAAGATCAGCAACGTCAGACTCTGGGAGAGAACAGAGCAGATAACAGCAGAGAATGAAATTGGGCGAAGAAGGTGGGGATGGATCGGTCACAGTCTGAGAAAGCCAGCTTCCAGTATCACTAGGCAGGCATTGTCATGGAACCCCCAGGGAAAGAGGAAAAGAGGTAGGCCGAGAAACTCCTGGCGTCGAGACCTCCAAGCAGACATCAAGAGACTGGGAACCACCTGGAGTAGAATCGAAGGAGAAGCACAGGACAGGAGTTGCTGGAGGTCTCTCGTCGACGGCCTATACCCGGGTAGGGGTGACAGGCGTAAGTAAGTAAGTTCCAAGGTAAAGGAAAAAGGGGGGAAAAACTCCTTACCCCCAGATCAGACTTAATCATGGACTCTTTGCTTCAGTGGAATTGTCGTGGTTTTCGAGCTAACTTTGAGGAATTACGTCTTTTAGTCAAGTTCTATAACCCCTCAGTCATATCTCTTCAGGAGACTTACCTGAAGACTTCTGACCCTGTGTCTTTTAATGGTTTTAATGTTATACATAAAGGCTCTGATTCGGAGAGGCGCTCGGGTGGAGCGGCTCTTCTCATTAGTAGCCAAATTTTATGTAGCCCCGTTAGCATCGACACCTGTCTTCAGGCTGTCGCTGCTCGGGTTACCTTAAAAAAGACCATAACCATATGCAGTATTTACCTGCCACCATCACTGCGGGTCTGTAGCAATGATATTTTTCACTTAGTAGATCAACTGCCCCCTCCCTTTATTCTCATGGGGGATTTTAACGGTCATGCTCACCTTTGGGGTAGTGACCACTATGATGGCAGAGGTCAGATGTTAGAAGATGTTTTTTCTCAACTTAACCTATGTGTCTTTAACGATGGCTCACCTACATACTCTAACTCAGGTTCCGGATCTAGTTCTGTTCTAGACCTCACTGTGTGTGATCCTTCTCTCATGCTGGACTTTGACTGGAAGGTTCACGACGACCTGTGTGGTAGTGACCACTTCCCAGTAGTCCTGTCATCGGTCAGCTGTGAGGAGGATTCGCCGGTGGGGCGCTGGAATCTCAAGAAAGCTAACTGGTCTCTGTTTGCCTCTCTCTGTCAGTCTCGTCTTACAGAGGAGGTGATCATGTCAGCTGAAGAACCTGTTTCTTGTTTTACTTCTATTTTGTTGGAGGTTGCAGGTGAAACCATCCCTAGAACTTCCACATCACTCCCTCGGAAGCCGAGAGTACCATGGTTCAATGAAGAGTGCCGCAAGGCCCAAACAATGCGCAAATCTGCTCAGCGACGTGCATTTCGTAATCCGTCGCAAGCAAATATTTTAACCTTTAAAAGACAGCGGGCGAAAGCCCGTTATATTTTTAAACGTGAATGCCGTGCCTCCTGGAGACGCTTCGTCTCATCTTTATCTTCTAGGACTCCGTCCCAAAAAGTCTGGAAGGCTGTTCGAAGAATTAGGGGCAGGGGTGGCTCGGCTTCTGTCGGCCATCTTAGAGATGGTGCCAGTTTGGTCACAGATAAAAAGGCTGTGGCCAATTTACTTGCCTCCACCATTGCCCATAATTCTTCAACAGAGCATTATTCACCTTTCTTCCAGAGAGAGAAGGAGAAGCGAGAATCTTGTGCTTGTGATTTTATATCGGATAACTTGGAAGACTATAATGCCCCTTTTACGTTTTCAGAATTGCAGCAAGCCATGCAGAAATGTACTGACTCTGCTGCTGGATTAGATACCATCCATTATCAGCTCATAACACATCTGCCTGAGGATTCACTCCTTGTACTTCTCAAGGCCTTTAACCATATCTGGATAACCGGTCATTTTCCACCATCTTGGCGCCAGGCTGTGGTTGTGCCAATTCCCAAGCCGGGTAAGGATCCTTCCGACCCGGGCAACTACCGGCCAATAGCTTTGACATCATGTTTATGTAAAACTATGGAACGCTTGGTCAACGCCCGACTGGTGTGGCATCTTGAGTCACAGAGTCTCATCACAGACCTCCAGTGTGGTTTCCGGCGCTTCCGTAGTACAACTGACCATCTAGTCCGCTTTGAGTCTTTTATCCGAGATGCTTTTGTCAACAAGCAGCATGTCTATGCAATTTTCTTTGATCTTGAAAAGGCATATGACACTATCTGGAAGCATGGTATAATGTCTGATTTGTCGGACATGGGTTTTAAAGGGCATCTGCCCGTTTTTATTCACAATTTTTTGTCCAACAGGTCGTTCCATGTCCGTGTGGGCTCCACCCTCTCCGACTCCTTTGAACAGGAGATGGGTGTCCCGCAGGGCAGTATTCTATCTCCTGTTTTATTTAGCATTAAAATAAATAACATTGTAAAGGCCGTCAAGGATGATTCTGAATGCTCTTTGTTTGTGGACGACTTTGCTTTGTGTGCACGAGGTCGAGGACTTGCGTCCCTTGAGAGGCGCTTGCAGCTGTGCGTTGATCGCATCCAGGGGTGGGTGTCTCTCAATGGATTCAGATTCTCGCCCTCCAAGACAGTCTGTGTGCATTTTACTAACCAGACGAAATTTTTTCCAGAACCTAGCCTGAGCATTGCTGGAGTGCCAATTAAGGTGGCTGAAGAGGCTAAGTTTTTGGGGGTCATCTTTGACAAAAGATTGACCTTCTGCAACCATGTTAACTACCTTAGAACCTCTTCTCGGAAGGCCCTCGACATTCTTCGTGTCGTTGGTCGTACTGACTGGGGTGCAGACCGCATCGTCTTACTTCGACTGTACCGGGCCCTTGTTCGGTCCAAACTGGATTACGGCTCTGTGGTATATGGCTCGGCTTCCAAGTCTGTTCTGCAGCGTCTGAACACAATTCACCATCAAGGTCTGCGCATATGTCTGGGAGCCTTCAGGACATCTCCAGTTCCTAGTCTGTATGCAGAGGCAGGGGAGCCTTCTCTCAGGCTCCGCCGCATCCGCCTCATGCTCAGCTACGTTCTGAAGCTGAAGGCCCATCCAGAAAATCCTGCCTATGATTGTGTTTTTAACCCGTCGTTTGCAGAGATTTACGATGCCCATCCGGGAGCTGTCCGTCCACTTTCCTTCCGTGTCCGACCTCATCTGCAGGCGGCCGGAGTGGACCTGGACAAAGTTTCGGAATCTCTGCAACACGTCACTCCACCCTGGCTACTACCAGTTCCTGACATCTTGCTGGACTTGACTGCCCACAAGAAGGATTGTACTCCACCAGCCATATACCAACAGAGCCTCAATGAACTCCTTTCAATTTTTCCTGGCTATTGTCGTCTTTATACGGATGGGTCCAAGTCTGAGGATGGAAGAGTGGCTGCGGCTGCAGTGTCCTCTCGCCATCCTAGACGCCCATTTAAGCTCCGTCTCCCTGACCATTCCTCTGTATTTAGTGCAGAACTGCAGGCCATTCTGCTAGCACTCAAGCATGCCTATCAGTCTCGGGAAAGGAACTTCCTGATTCTGTCTGACTCTCTTTCTGCCCTGCAGGCCCTTCAGGGCGCGGGAACAGACCATCCACTGCTGGTGCAGATTAGAGAGCTCTACGCGGACTTGATGAAGGAATATTATGACATCATTTTTATTTGGGTCCCAGGCCATGTGGGCATCGAAGGCAACAGAATCGCAGATTCTGCTGCCAACAGTGCCCGCAGTGACCCTGTCCCTGACACACAGACTGTCTATAGTGATTTTAAACCTGTTATTAGTGCGTACATAGCCCGCGAGTGGCAGTCCGAGTGGGACAAAGAGGAAGGGAACAAGCTTCATGAAGCTCTTCCTAAGTTGTCTGACAGTCTACCTTTCCGCTGCGGCAGCCGCCGTGAGGAGACTGTCCTTGCTCGGCTCCACATCGGGCACACATATGTTACGCACTCTTACTTACTTAAACAGGATGAGCGTCCATGGTGTTTTGCCTGTGATGAGCAGTTTTCTGTTCGACACTTTTTGCTGTATTGTGCTGACCTAATTGACACCAGATATAAACACTTCACAGCAGACTCCCTGAAGGTTTTGTTCCGGGATGTTCCCCCGGACAAAATCTTCAATTTTTTGAGAGAATGCAATATTTTTAACAAGATCTGAGCATTCATAGACTATGTGAATTTTTTTATTTGCCCTTTTTGAGAGTGTGTAGACGTTTCTTTTCCAGACATGTGCGACATTTTAGCCTGAGATTTTTAATCTATATTTACATCTTGTCTTAAGACCTTGCTTTTAGTCTGGCTGACCAGATTTTTACCCATCCCGCCGTGAGATGGCCTTAGTCACCTGCTCGGCGTTAAACCCAAATAACTAACTAACCATTTTTGTCCCCTCCCTGCTCCGCTTTTCCTGAGCGGGCTTGGTGTGACACTTTCTGTCCCCCCCCCCCGCCCCCCCCCACCGCCCCGATCTTTCCAGGCGGGCCCGGTGTGACTCAGGCATTTACTCACAGATGCGGAATCGCGCGCCCCAGAATTGTCCCCTCCCCGCACCGCTTTTCCTAAGTGGGCTTACTTACTTACTTACCCTCACCCCTACCCGGGTATAGGCCGTCGACGAGAGACCTCCAGCAACTCCTGTCCTGTGCTTCTCCTTCGATTCTACTCCAGGTGGTTCCCAGTCTCTTGATGTCTGCTTGGAGGTCTCGACACCAGGAGTTTCTCGGCCTACCTCTTTTCCTCTTTCCCTGGGGGTTCCATGACAATGCCTGCCTAGTGATACTGGAAGCTGGCTTTCTCAGACTGTGACCGATCCATCCCCATCTTCTTCGCCCAATTTCATTCTCTGCTGTTATCTGCTCTGTTCTCTCCCAGAGTCTGTTGTTGCTGATCTTCTCTGGCCAGTGGATTTTCAAAATTCTTCTAAGGCAACTGTTCATGAAGGTCTGTACTCTGTTGACTGTGGTTTTTGTCAATCTCCAAGTCTCTGCTCCATATAGGAGAACTGCTTTTACATTGGAGTTGAAAATCCGGACTTTGGTGTGTTGTGACAGCTCTCTGGAACTCCACACTTTTTTCAACTGGAGAAGGGCTGCTCTGGCTTTACCGATTCGTGCTCTGACATCTGCATCAGTGCCGCCTTTTTTGTCTATGATGCTCCCGAGATAGGTGAAGGACTCCACCTCCTCCAACGGGGTGCCAGCAAGCAAGACTGGTTCTTCCCTGGTTGCGTTCAGCCTCATTGTCTTTGTTTTCTGTTTGTGAATGGTGAGGCCCACTTGGGACGAGATGTCAGCAAGCCTCGTGGTCTTGTCCTGCATTTGTTGATGAGTGTGGGACAGTAATGCCAAGTCATCTGCAAAATCGAGGTCGTCAAGCTGTGTCCACAGTGTCCACTGTATTCCACTTCGTCTGTGCTCTGTGGTCATCTTCATGACCCAGTCTATGGCCAGTAGGAAGAGGAACGGAGACAGCAGACACCCCTGCCTGACACCAGTTCTGACCTGGAGCTCCCTGGTGAACTGCCCTTCGTGGATCACGCGACATGTCATGCCATCGTAGCTGCTCTTGATCAGGCGGACGAGCTTTGTGGGTACACCGTAGTGTCGTAGGAGTTTCCACAGAGTCTCTCGGTCCACACTGTCAAATGCTTTCTCATAATCCACAAAGTTGACGTACAGCGGGGAGCTCCACTCCAGAGACTGTTCCACGATGATGCGGAGAGTGGCGATCTGGTCTGTACATGATCGGTTCTTCCTGAATCCTGCTTGCTGGTCTCTCAGCTGGGGGTCAACGGAGCTCTTCATTCTCTCCAGGATGATCCTGTTGAAGACCTTTCCTGGTACTGACAGCAAGGTGATTCCTCTGTAGTTGGAACGCTGAGGTCGCCTTTCTTGGGAAGCTTGATTAGGTACCCCTCCTTCCAGTCAGCCGGCATCACCTCCTCTTCCCAGATCTTTCCGAACAGTGGGTACAGCATCTCCACTGTTGTCTCTAGGTCTGCTTTCAGAGACTCCGCTGGGATGCCATCTGGGCCTGCTGCTTTGCCGTTCTTCAAAAATGCCACTGCTCTTCTGATCTCTTCCCGGCTGGGTCTGTCACAGCTGATGGGTTGGTCGGTCTCTGCCGGCTGGATGTCTGGGGGGTCGGGTGGGCTAGGTCTGTTCAGTAACTTCAAAATACTCGGCCCATCTGTCAAGTTGGTCTGCTCTGTCTGCAATAGGCTTGCCTTCTTTGTCTTTTACTGGTCTTTCTGTATGGCCATACTTGCCTGACAATCTTCTGGTAATGTCGTAGAGCTGTTTCATGTTGCCGCTGCCTGCTGCCTTTTCTGCCTCTGCTGCCAGGCTGTCTGTGTAGGCCCTCTTGTCTGCCCTGATACTCCTCTTCACCTCACGGTTGGCTTCTGAGAATTCCCCCTGTGCCCTTACTTTTCATGCTCTCGTGCGACTGTTGTTGACAACTGCTTTCTTCTGCTTCCTCACTTCTATCTTCTTCAAGGTCTGTGCCGACAGCCAGTCCTTGTGATGGTGTTTCCTGAACCCTACAGTGTCTTTGCAGGTTGAGTTCAGCGCCTCTCTAACTGCCTTCCACTGCTTCTCTGTGGTGGCCGCCTCCTCTTCATTTACTAGCTCCTGTAGCGCTTGAAACCGGTTGGACAGCACCAGTTTGAACTCTTCTCTAACTCCAGTTTCTCTCAGGAGGCCTACATTATAGCGCTGTCTTCTTGTTGTCTCTGTGCGGCTTTTCTTTAGCTTGAGCTTCATTCTTAAGGTAAGCAGATGGTGGTCGGAGGCGACATCTGCTCCCCTCCTCACTCGAACATCTTGAAGGGATCTTCTAAATTTCTTGCTAATGCAGATATGGTCTATTTGGTTCTCTGTTGTATGGTCAGGTGAGACCCAAGTTGCTTTGTGTATCCTTCTGTGTGGGAAGATGCTGCCTCCAATGACAAGTCGGTTTAGAGCACAAAAGTCTACAAACCTCTCTCCGTTCTCACTCATCTCCGAGCCTAGTCCCTGTCTCCCCATCACCTCTTCGTATCCGGTGTTGTCCTCCCCTATTTTGGCATTAAAATCGCCCATGACGATGGTGATGTCTCGCTCCGCACATTTGTCCAAGGCACTCTGGAGTCGGTCGTAGAACTCTTGTTTCTCTTCCTCGTCCCTGTCATTAGTGGGCGCATAACACTGGATGACGTTCAGCTTGAGCTTTTTCTCGGTTCTAAAGGCTGCTGTGATGATTCCTGGCCCAAGAGGTTCCCAGCCCATCAGCGCTCTCTGTGCCACTGGTGACAGCATGAATGCTACACCTTCTGTATGGGGGGCATTCTCCTCTTCATGACCTGAATACAGAATCATCTCCCCACTTAACAGCCTTTTCTGGCCAGACTGCGTCCATCTGGCTTCACTGATACCTAGCAGGGAAAGGTTGTACTTTTGCATTTCCGCTGCTATCTGGGCGGCCTTGCCGCTCTGGTACATGGTCTTGACGTTCCATGTGCCCATGGTTGTATCCCTGGATAGAGAGAGGCGGCTCGGTCCTGTGGCTTCCGAAGACTTCCGGCTTTCACCACAGGACGTCATAAGTCTTCTGGTAGAAGAACCTTCCTCCTCCAGGAAAGGAATTACTGTTAGTCTTTTCGTCGGCGTTTTTGTAGCTATTTCCTTTTTTGCAGGGTGGGGAAGCTACCCCCACGCCCACCCCCCTTACTAGGAGGACCAGGGGTTTTCTGTCGGGGTCACCTTCCCTTAGACCATGTTGGTTCACGGCACCTTATTTCATTCGGTGCACCCCTCTCACGAGGGACCCCCTATCCACCACCCAGGGGACGCGCCTTAACGCCATATGGTCCCAGCGCGAGGCTAAGCGGGCTTGGCGTGACACTTTTCTGTTCCGCCCCCCCCCCCCCCCCCCCCCTGCCCCGAACTTTTCAGGCGAGCCCAGGGTGACTCAGACATTTACTCACAGGTGCGGATTCGCGGCGAGCAGGTTGGGGGTGCCGGGGTTCCCCTACCGCCTCCCCTCTTACGTTCGGAGCGCGGTCCCCGGCTCTCACGTTCCCCTCGTCCGCTCGCTGTTCCCATCACTAGTAGCCCTCCCTCCCCTCGCACTTCCTCGAGTCGGGGGCTTACAGAGCGATCTTCACCTTGGCCGTGTTTGGCCGCGGTCCCTCCTTCCTCGCGACGCTCCGCCGTGCGGGCTTCGCGGGTGGCTCCGCCTATCCTTCGCGCTCGCCCGCGCCAGTCGCCTTTGGCAGTCCCGCGCTCTCGGAGCCGGTCGCCCCTCCTTGTGGCTTTGCTTGATAGGCGGACGGTGGAGGTAGACCCTGACATACTAGCCTGCATCCAGCGGATTCGGCTTCAGCCATCTTCTTGCGGGATTCGCCCTCTGGCTCTCCCGCCCGCTTCTCAGCTGGTTCGTCGGCCTCCTCCTCTTTAGGATTTCGGCTCTTCGCTCAGCTCACAGACGGTTCGTGCTGGGAAGAGGCCTCCCGTCTGTTCGCCAACTTCCTCCCTCCTGTCCACCTTCGCCTCCTCTGTAGAGACAGGCGTCCGCCAGGATTGTTGCGCAGCGGCAGGCTAAGGTCACAAGTCTCTCCCTCAGCCACACGGTTTCCGGGATCTCGTCGATGCTTTCTCAGCCCGGCTTCGCCAGGACTCCGTCGGCGACGAGGATCTTTTTTCGCAGATACCTCAACCAACCCTTTGGCGGCTTCTGTCTACTGTGACCTTTGGCCGCGTGGTTTGCGCCTTCGGCTTGCACGTATCTCCCATAGACGGTGAAGACGCAGCTGCGCCAAGCGCCTCTCAGCAATTCCCTCTTTTTGGTGAGACGTGGCAGACTGTAAGGATCTACCAAGGACCTGTGGCCCCTTCCTGCCTCCGCCCGGCCCCCGCTGTGTCTCGCTTCGCTCGGGCCTGCTGACTTTGCCCCTTCTCCGCCATCGTCGACAGTTCTTGGGTCTCTGGTCGGCGAGCGGCTGACCTTCTACAGCGACCATAGGAGACCTATCTCAAGCAGTAGCTCTGTGTCGAGGAATCACATCCTTACTCGACAAAACAGCGACAGGAGTGGTCTCCCGACGCGACTCGCCGGCGTTCTACAACCGCCTCCTTTTCGTCCCCAGTCCAGGGGGGCTTGTGGCCCAGTCTTCGACCTGTCGGCGCTATACAAGTCACCTTTAGGCGCCGCCCTCTCGGATGGAGACAGCCAGTCTCTTCTCTCGTCCGGCTGATGGACTTCGCTATCGGCTTCGATCTTCAGACACGTTCTTCACGTGCCGATTCATCCGTCTTCGCGCTGGTACCTACGTTGCCTTGGCGGGATCGTCTACCAGTTCTGAGCCCTCCCCTTCGGCCTCTACATCAGTCCTTGGGTCTTCTGGCGGATCCTTGACTCGGTGATGGCCAGCTTCTGCCAACGGTCGCTGAATCCGTCCTTCACTACCTGGACGACTTGCTGCTGCGCAACCTAGTCGCCGCGACTCTCTCCTTCGCCGCCTCGGGTTCTTAGTCAACCCGGGCAAGTCCGTTCTCACCCTTTCGCGCCGTTACTGCACGTAGGGACGGTATTCCTGACCGACTTCAACCTGTTCCGCCTGCCCTTGGCTCGGCGGCAGAAGATCGCAGAATTCGCTCGGTGGTTGGAGTTAGGGGTCTCCTTCAAGGCCAGTGTCTGGCTTCAGCTCTTGGGACTCCTCGGCGCGGCAGCGGACTCGTTCTCTTTCGGCCGGCGCTAGAAGGAAACAAAGTGAGAAGGCTCGCCGCGGATGCTACACCTCCTCCTATGCTGGCGCCCCTTCTCTGACGCCCTCACGGATCCGGGTTCTGTTTACCTCGCTTCCCGCCCCCCACCTCGGAGGTGGGCGGATCTCGCATGGTTGGCAACGGGCGTGCCCCTGTGCTCGCCTCCGCCCCGGTGGTCTCTCTACACCGACACGAACCAGTCCGGCTGGGGCGCACAACTGTTACCGGACCTTGCCTCAGGCCTGTGGCCTTGGGGAGTTATAGCAGTTGGGATGGCCCTCAACGCCTGGCTAGAGATTCTGACCAACCAGGGGGTCCTCATCTACCAGACAACTCGACAGTGGCGACCATTTTACAGAACCAAGCGGCACTCGCTCGCCCTCCCGGAGCATCCTCCTTACCTTTCCTGCTCTGGTGCAAGGACCGGGGCTTTGCTCTTCTAGCCTGGCACTTCCCGGAGTGGTCCCTGTGCCCAGACATCCTTCGCCTGATCTGCTCGCGATGGGAGACGCCGCTAGTCGACCTGTTTCCCGCCAGATGGAACATCCAGCCCCCGCTGTTTGCCTCTCTAGTTCCGGATCCTCTCGCCTGGACGGTAGACGCGCTCACCTTCCTTGGGACGGACTGATATCGTTGCCTACCACCCGTCGGGTCTGGTGCCGAAGATCCTGCGGAAACTTCTGGAATGCCCCGCAGTTCTCTTCCTGGTTCCCCCCTTCAATTGGACCAAGAGCTGGACCACGAATCGGCTCGCTCTAGCTACGGACCCGCCTCCCGTGCCCGGAGCGCCTCCTTCCTTACGCCTGGACGTTGTCCAGCAAGCTCTCGCCGCTAGAGGTTCTCGGATGCGGCAGTGGCGGCGATGGCAGCAGCCCGCAGACTGTCTACCAGGAATGTGTGCGAAGGCAAGTGGAGGGTCTTCCAGTCATGGTGCCCCGCAGTTCTCTTCCTGGTTCCCCCCTTCAATTGGACCAAGAGCTGGACCACGAATCGGCTCGCTCTAGCTACGGACCCGCCTCCCGTGCCCGGAGCGCCTCCTTCCTTACGCCTGGACGTTGTCCAGCAAGCTCTCGCCGCTAGAGGTTCTCGGATGCGGCAGTGGCGGCGATGGCAGCAGCCCGCAGACTGTCTACCAGGAATGTGTGCGAAGGCAAGTGGAGGGTCTTCCAGTCATGGTGCACCGCCTGTGGCTCCTGCCCCCACGAGTCTCACTACCCCCTTCTGGCGGAATTCCTCATTTGGCTCTTGACGAACAAGGGTTAGCGCCTATTACCGCCAAGGGTTTCCTCGCTATGATCGCACACACTTATCGCCACCTGGTCCTTTCGGATCCGGCCCTGGCAAAGACCTTCGGACCTGTTGGCTCCTTTGAACTCAGATGTCCTGTCTCCTGTTCTCTCTTACCTCGGTGGGACCTCACCTGGGCACTGATGTGGCTAAATACGGACCGCTTTGAACCCCTGCCCTTGGCACGGTGCACCATCCTGACCCGGAAACGTGTTCCTCCTGGCGCTCGCCACGGCTTCCGCGTGCGTGAGCTTCATGCGCGCTCGGTACGCCCCGCAGTTGGCAGTTCGAGCCGTTGGATCAGCGCAGCTTCTCACCAACCCGTCCTTCAGGCCAAGAGCCAGCCTCCCTCGGCGTCACCCCAGACGCTGACCGTACGTCCGTTCAGAGGGACGACCGACCCCACGGGTCGCGTCAACAGGACCCAGTCCGGGCACTGCAGATTCCTGCGTCACTCACAGCCACACCGTCTAAGGCATACCCGCCTCTTCCTTCCACCTTCTTCAGGCAGGCCGGGTTTCTCGCCCTGGCTGCGGTGGGTGGCTCCTTGGCCTACCAAAACCTCTCTCCGTTCAGGGACAGACAGTTACAGATCCGGGCGCATGAAGTACGAGCAGTAGCCCCCAGAGTGGCCTTTGACCGCTACTGCTGGGTTAAAGACTTTGGGACGGCGTTAGGCGGGTGTGCAGTCTCCACCTTCGCCCGCTCCTAACTCTGTGACCTATCCGGCCAGCATGATTCCCTGGCCATGGTGGGCGACTCCTCCGCGGCCCAGCACTCCCTCCGCGCGCCTCAGGTGCCATAGGCACTTCTTAACTGAAATCGTCGGGAGTGCTCTTTGTGGGCTGGCGGAGGGTGTTAGGTACAGGGGGTTGGGTGTCGGCACCCTCCTCCTCTTTGCTATTCTTCCATGTAGTAATGCTATCAGTAATGTATTTTGAAAAAACAAATGAATTTTTTTTTTTAATGTATTTTTTTGAAAAATACTTACCGATGGCATTACTCGGATGGCCCTCCCACCTGCCCCGCTTGCCTCCTTGGCTAAGTGTTTTTGGCTAAGTGTGAAACTGAGGTGAGTTCGCCACACGCATGCCGGGATAGGTTGGTAAGGGGAGGCCACCCGGGCTCCTATACTTGGATCCCTGGTGTCTCCTCCCCAGTTGTGTAGGGGACACAACTTTGGGCTGAAATCGCTAGGCTATAGAGTGTATTCCATATAGTAATGCCATCGGTAAGTATTTTTTTTTAAAAAATACATTTTAGAAAAAAAATTCATTTTTTATGTACAGAGTTGTTCCTGTCTCGAGACGATACGGAGAAACTACATGACTTTGAGGAGGAATGTATGGAGGATTTCTTCCGTGAGAAAGAACTCAAGTTCCAGTCTTCATCGGATGAACGCATCCGTGTCATCAATGAACGGTATAATCAAAACCTTATGGGTGTTTTAAGGACGGGGGCTCGTGGCGCATGTCACTCAGAGAAGAAAAGAGCGCCAAAGAAAAGAGGGGGTGGGGGGGGGGGGGGGGGGAACAGTTTGTGTTTTGCAGATTGTGAAAACGTACAATGCTGAGTTAACCCACTGCATCCTGAGGCTGACTTTTTAAAATTTACTTACTGTCCTATGAAGGGATATATTACAAATTAGTGGACAGATCAACCATTTTAGTGCAAGGGTGGTGCCAGAATAGCTTGGCACCTGAGGCACTAAGCTATTCTGGCGCCACCCTTAAACTATCATAGTCAAATTTATTTCAGGCAGTTTTGTATCGGAATGAAAAGGGTTAATGGCTGAAGATTTGAGCCTTGAGGCTCTTGTGGGATGACTGAATGCTGACTTGGTGAAGAAAGTTGGGTAGGTGGTCGTTTAGTGTGGTGCAGCTTTTTTAGCAGAGCGTTCTCTTGTTGACATTTTCACCAAAGCCGGGGGTAGTGAGTTATGACGAGGATGAGGAGTGCAGGAACAGGTGTATGAGACAACTAAGTCTTGCAGGTACTCAGTTACTATTACAGTGTGCTTATTGTGACTTTTAAAAAAAATGTTTGACAGAGTGGAGACCATGTCACTTCGACTGGAAGATCTCAACTCCAAAGAGTCGTCCATGCGTCTCTCCATGCAGACTGTGGATTATCGCCTCTCTCGCCTGGAAGAAATCGCCGCCGGCACCAGTGAAATCCTCGGCCACGTGCGAACGCTTATCGCCCGCCAGAACACACCACCTATCTCTGTCCAGATTCCAGGTTTCAGCATCACGCAAGCCCCGAGCAGCCTGACCGCCGGGCAGAGTGTTTCACGAGAGGATGTGACGACGGTGGAGGATTTTGGGTCAGACCGAGGTCCGAGTCCTGGGCCAGTTTCTGTACAGTCATGGCAGGCTGACAATGTGAACACAGGAGAAGTAAGTATAGATTCAGTCTGTGTTTGCACTTGTACTGTTTAAGAGAGTGCTCTTCAGAAAGACTCACTCGTGGAGTATGCCACAAGTACATTTCTATTCAAATGAATTGTCTACTCGGGGAATATGTGACAAATACAATTTGATGTTATAATTTACAAGTAAATTGCTAAGAATGCTCGCTGACATTTACAAATGGCTTTATCGGAAAAGTATTGACTATGGCATTTGATAATGCTCTATTTGAAGATAGTTTGAATGAGGGATCATTTTCCCTTTACCACAGGCAAGTTAAGAAAAAGTATTTCTTTGATTTATCAAGTGACGCAGTTGTGGTATTCTACTTTTCCTTGAGCATTCTTCTACACGTCATAGGTAGAATTAACCCCTTTACTGCCAGTGGACGCAGATCGTGTTTTTGAAATCATTGTAAATTGAACATCAAAGATCCCAGCCACCCAGGGTATATGGATAACAGGTGGGTTCAGCATGAGGTATAATCCTGCTGAGTAGTTGAGTGGTGTTGATAATGTTTTTCAGGATTCAACAGATTTCCTTTTGCTGTCGGCAACGGTTTTTGTCGCGATGATTCCTGTCGGAATCATCGCGACAAAAACCGTTGCCGACAGCCGAAGGGCCGTTTTATTGTTTGTGAGCATCATTTAACGCTCGACTATACCAGACTGTGTCTAAACAGCCGGAGCTCCAGCCCATGCCGTCCCCGATGCTCGTCCACTCTCAAAAACCGGTGCGCGAAGATCACCTGCGGCGCTTCACCAACTACTCGCACTCTCGCCAGCTGAGTGGGGAGTCCTTCTCACGCATGTCTCTCTCCGATGACGTGGACGGCGCAGGTGTGCAGGGTGAAGTGCAGCAATTTGTCAATGAACCGGAACGACCGCTGAGGGCCACTGTGTCCGATAGCACCGCTGTGCTGAATAAGGACGAAGGCAGTTTGAACCCGGACATGGGCACCAGCCTGCAGCAGAGGCGGTCTGGCATGAATCGACTCACGCTGGATGTTTCGCCCGTTCACGGCAGACTGAGGTCAAGGTCAGCATTGACTCCGTCCGTGAGGTTCCACGAACCAGTGTCGCACACTTCCGATTTATTGGACTCAAATGCTGGTCCGGTATCACAAGAAGGAAGTTTATCGCAAGCCCACATCCAGTCCAGCACGGCTACCACCACCCCACAACTGGCCCAGCTGAGTCTGTCCGAGCAACACCAGCTTAACCCTCCAGTGCTTTCAGGCAGCGGTGCGCTTTACAAGGGGGTTAACATTCGCCTCGCCACCACCCCCATCTCTCCCGACCTGACCCCCCTCACCCCGCCACACGTCATGACCTCCGCCAATGCCTTCACAACCCCTGACCCTGAGATCATCCCATCAGCAGCTGTGCGTGACCTGGTCTCCGTCTTCACCCACAGCCACGGGGAATACTCCACCATCACAGACAACATTGACGTGTCGTGCTTCCGCAACATCAGCCCTCCGCGCAGCCCAGTGCCTTCCACCACCAACGTCGCCAAGTCCTCCGGATCGGGGAGCTTCATGCGCAAACGGGCGGAGAGCATCACATCTAAGGTGAGGCGTTTGGGCTTTTAACCCTTTGGTTGTTTGGAGCACTTTGTGTTGCTGTTCCTGCAGGAATCACCTCAACAATAAGCATGACCGACAGTTGAAGGCTTAACCCGTTTCACCCCACGGCCGCATTTCCAAAATTTGGGAGGTGTCGCCTAACGACTACGTACCAGTTGTTGTTTTAGTCATTTCACCATTTCTTGGTGTTGTAGGATGTCAATTCTGAAAGGGTTTAACCAATTCAACACAGACGTGCATACTACAACACGAAATGTATCAACCATGATAGCCCCAAACCACTACACCAGGAGATGGATCGACCATGATAATTCAAGGGTAGTGCCAGATTGGCTTGGTGTAGGTGTAGGGCGCTGGGGATAGATGGGGTAACCCTTCTTGAAAAGTTAGACTTAATATATGGTTGCATCTGTACATCGAGTTGTGGGAGGCAAGCTGAATGCACAGTAACCCTGTTTGGAGCAGCTGCCTTTTTTGCAAGTAAGAAATGGTCCTAATGGACAGGTATTCTCTCAAGAGAAGTTCTGAAGGGCCAAAAAGTGTCGCCTGTCATTAAGGACCATCATTAACCCAGTTAGCCCCAAGTCCCTACAGCAGGAGATGGATTGACCGTGATAATTCAAGGGTAGTGCCAGATTAGCTTGGCGCCTGAAGGTGCCAAGCTAATCTGGCACTACCCTTGAATTATCACGGTCAATCCATCCCCTGCAACCGGTATGCAACCGATACATAGTCGCTAGGCAACACCTCCAAAATTTGACCAGGGGCTGGGACCCTCATGAGTCGCCCTATTAGGGAGGCTGGTGATGGTCCTTTCCCCTGACACAAACCAAAAGCTGTGATAAGTTGTGATAGCAAGGGATGGTACTGTGATAGAGGGAGTGGTGATAATGTGGTTCAAAGTCATCAATAGAATGCGATTCGGCAAGGATTTTAGATTCTAACCGGCGTGGGGAGGGATTTTATTTAAATATGTGTTAAATTGCTTGTTCATGTTTGTGAGCCGAAGACAAATTTCCATTTTATACAAATATATTTAATGGACAATAAAGCTTTTTGAATTGAATTTGAATTGAATTTGAATTTGAGAAATGGGACCTTGGGGCTAAAAGGGTTAAGGTGGGCTTTATCCACCTAAATCATGGTTTTTAGTGTCAGGTGATCTCATGAGGGTGGTCACTCAAAACAGTGTCTGCCAGGGTTAAGGTGGGCTTTATCCACCTAAATCATGGTTTTTAGTGTCGGGTGATCTCTCATGAGGGTGGTCACTCAAAACAGTGTCTGCTAGGGTTAAGGTGGGCTTTATCCACCTAAATCATGGTTTTTAGTGTCGGGTGATCTCTCATGAGGGTGGTCACTCAAAACAGTGTCTGCTAGGGTTAAGGTGGGCTTTATCCACCTAAATCATGGTTTTTAGTGTCGGGTGATCTCTCATGAGGGTGGTCACTCAAAACAGTGTCTGCTAGGGTTAAGGTGGGCTTTATCCACCTAAATCATGGTTTTTAGTGTCGGGTGATCTCTCATTAGGGTGGTCACTCAAAACAGTGTCTGCTAGGGTTAAGGTGGGCTTTATCCACCTAAATCATGGTTTTTAGTGTCGGGTGATCTCTCATGAGGGTGGTCACTCAAAACAGTGTCTGCTAGGGTTAAGGTGGGCTTTATCCACCTAAATCATGGTTTTTAGTGTCGGGTGATCTCTCATGAGGGTGGTCACTCAAAACAGTGTCTGCTAGGGTTAAGGTGGGCTTTATCCACCTAAATCATGGTTTTTAGTGTCGGGTGATCTCTCATGAGGGTGGTCACTCAAAACAGTGTCTGCTAGGCTTAAGGTGGGCTTTATCCACCTAAATTATGGTTTTTAGTGTCATGTGATCTCTCGTTCAAAACAGTGTCTGCTGTACAACTGTTCAAATCCATGCCATTTACAAATTGAAATTCTCTCCCATGAAGCAGATTTTGGGATTGATTTACACGTTTACGTGTATATGTGTTGTAATGGCTAATTTTGGTACTGTTCACTTTGCAAACTGAAATTCACTTCAGCTGTCTCGCAAACTGAGGAATTTTTTTCTCTGTTTATTTCAGGTTTAAAGGCATACAGCTTTATACACATACATTTATGTATACGAGTACTGTTGGTAATGGATTTATCATAGTATACATGACATGTTCAAGTCTTTTATTTATTTATTTATTTATTTATTATTTCATTTCTTTCGTTCTTTAGCTGTTTTATATTTTTTAGGATTTTTTTTTTCTTTTAGCCTATTTGGCCCTGAAGCACTACAGCAGGAGATGGATCGCCCGTGATAATTCTAGGGTAGTGCCAGATTAGCTTGGCACCACAGGCGCCAAGCTAATCTGGCTCTACCCTTGAATTATCATGGGTGATCCATGTCATGCAGCTGGTACATAGTCATTAGGCGATGCCTCCAGATGAGGTTAAATGAGCTGACAGCTGTATATTTACTGTTACTATTGATGTATGTCTCGCAGGTGAAAGAAGAGGAGTTGATGGAGGCGGAAGAAACGGAGAGGCTCAAGATGGAGGGACTGATTCGGCACAGACTGCGACAGATCTCACAGGTGAGTTTCACGTCAGGAATACCCGCGTACATATAATTGTCTCAGTGGAAGGAATCGGAGGAGAATGGGCACTCACGTATGGTAGATTTTTTTTTAGCTGCCAAGTGTTTTTGCCAGAACAAAGCAGTCTTAATAAACAGATGTACTCTCAAGAGAATTTTTGCCCGGGCAAGAAGACATTCCATTAACCCTTTTCATCCTGATACCTTATTTTCGGGAAATAAATTTGATAATTCAGTTCAAGGAATGCACAGTGGCCCTATTTTGAGCAGCTGCCTTTTTTGCAAGTAAAAAATGGTCCTAATGGACAGGTATTCTCTCAAGAGAAGTTTTCAAGGGCCAAAAAGTGTCGCCTGTCATTAAGGACCATCATTGACCTGTTTAGCTCTGAGTCCTTACAGCAGGAGATGGATTGACCATGATAATTCAAGGGTAATGCCAGATTAGCTTGGCACCTGAAGGCGCCAAGCTAACCTGGCACTGCCCTTGAATTATGGTCAATCCATCCCCTGCAACTGGTACATAGTACCTGAGGCACCAAGCTATTGTGGCACCACCCTTGAACTAAAATGGTTCATCTGTCCCCTAATCTGTAAAGTAGACTTCATAGGACAAGGGCTCGGGAAGCTGACATCATCACACTAGTCGTGGCAGCCATCTTGAGAGGATACGGGACTAAGGCGCTCATAGGGAAATCGCTGTCAGGACAATGTCAGGAAAGTCCTGACATGCTATAGGCAATAACAGCAAGTCTTGCCATCACCGCAGAAAACCGCTAACCAGAATCTGTTTTTGTTTGTTTCCAAAGAGGAAAAACATGAAGAAAAACGTGTTGAAACACTACTTCGCTACTATCTGAAGACTATCCTATCCTCTTAAGATGGCAGCTGATGCGCCGACGCTCCTAGGCAACGTGGGGAACTTCCCGAGCCCTATAGGCAATTCTTTTAAAAATTAGCATCAGGACGTAATGGGTTAAAAACCATCATTTAGTGATTGCGGCCCAGTAGTGACAGGTGATCTCTGGTAAGGGTGATTGCTCAACACAGGTTCTGCTTTGCATACCAATTCAGAAGATGGATCGACTTCACCCGTTCATTGGTGGTGCCAGAATAGCATGGCACCTTGAGGTTCCCAGCTGTACTGGCACAACCGTTGGACTGTCTTGGCTGATCTGCCTTCTGTTGCAGTGTGTGGAGACTGGGTGAAAATCATGACCTTTCAAAGAGAAGGTAAAAGAGATTTTTCTGGAAGAGAATGCCAGCAGGTGCTTATGGGAATAATGTTCCCATAAACCATTCAAAACCAGTGCAATTATAGTCATTCTGTATTTCACTTTTAAATCTTAAACCTTTGGCTAATAGCAGCACTTTGTATTGAGGTCATCCCTGGAGGGGTCATTTCAACAAAAATCCTTGACAGCTAAAGAGTTAAAATGTGTTACTGTAAATTGGGGATATAACAAAAATACCAGGGCACCCAGCTTTGAAGCATTGTATCCAAAGTGTGTTGTGTAAGTGCAGTAATTTACATAGAGTGCAAGTGCGACCTCTGAAAATGTATTTTTATGTCCAGATTTTGTCATTACTGGCCAATAATCACAGCAGAGTTAGGGGAATTAGTGCTGTCAACATCTTTTACTTAACCCTTTTAGCCCTGGATCACTATAGCAGGAGATGGCTTGACCATGATAATTCAAGGGTAGTGCCAGACTAGCTTGGTGCCTGAAGGCACCAAGCTAATCTGGCACTACCCTTGAATTATCATGGTCAGTCCATCTCCTGCAACTGGTACTTAGTCATTAGGCAACACCTCCAAAATTTGAAAAATGGGACCTTGGGGCTAAAAGGGTTAAACGTACATTGTCTTTTAACCCATTTACCCCGGATGCCCTACATCAGATGGATTGACTATGATAATTCAAGGGTAGTGCCAGAGTAACTTGGGGGCATCAGACACCAAGTTAATCTGGCACTACCCTTGAATTATCATGGCCGATCCATCTCCTGCATCTACATAGTCATTAGGTGACACGTCCAAAATCTGGGAAATGCGGCCGTCGGGTGGTTGCGAAAACATGTTCTGTTGTACTGTATACTTCAGTATTCCTTCTGTCCACGCTTTCTTTTCTCTGCCTGTACTTCCCAAAATACAGGTCAGCCTCAGTAAAACACCTCAGAGCAGGACACGGACAGTCAAATGGCGTTGTTCGTGGCCACGTTAACCCCATGGCTGCTACTGATGATACTGTTAGTGGGAAAAACGCACCTAGTTGCCCGTCTTCTTTACCGAGCGGTATCATCAGCAGCAGTCATGGCTGCTACTGATGATACTGTTGGTGGGAAAAACGCACCTAGTTGCCCGTCTTCTTTGCCGAGCGGTATCATCAGCAGCAGTCAAGGGGTTACTGTAGTGATGAATTTTCATAAGCTTGTCAGGTTAAAAGAAAAAGGTCCTCAAGTCAGCTTTAGTCACACGGGCCAGTTCGGGCTGACATCGCTCCACGGATCTGTTGCTCACCTGGTGTCCATTTGAGAGCCACAGACCTGCTCGCCCTGTAGATACGCTAGCGTCCACTATACTGAAGCTGACCATGGGCCAGTTGCATGAGTCAGCTTGCGGAGCGTCGTGCTCAGTGGCTGCTGCAGGACTAAGCTCACTCATGCAGCTGGCCGCTGTTCTCGCTCCATCCTTGACCCAGAAAACTTGTTGACACAGGCCTTGACCTTTTGCGTGAACATCCTGTTTCAGTGCTACTGTAGCATTTGTCGCGGTGACGGGGTGCAGGCGTGTGCCGAGGCCTTCATGGCTTCTGTCTTTCAGGCCACCTTTGTCACGGAGGATAATGACAAGGATGTGTGCCCCCAAGTTAGAACCGTATACCCTTTGTTTTGGTTCCTGCTGAAAGTATGTGGCTTCTGCGTCAGATGCCATCCCAGAACGCCAAAGGTCATCGAGCTGACCGTTGACCTGCACGCTTCTGTGCGCGAGGCAACTGCGGACCACGTCAGCCCGATGACCTTTTGCCTGCAGGGTATCGGAGCTTTTTTACCCCGTGGCCAGGCTTTGCAAGTTCACAGTGTTTTAACCCATGTAGCCCCGATGCACTGCAGCAGGAGATGGATCGACCATGATAATTCAAGAGTAGTGCCTGATCAGCTTGCTGCCTTTAGGCACCAAGCTAATCTGGCACTCCCTGTGACTTATCATGGTCGATACATCTCCTGGAACTGGTACTTAGTCTGTAGGTGACACTTCCAAAATTCGGCCGTGTGGTTAAACAGGTTAACCCTTTTAGCCCTGGGACCTCCTGCTGCAGCATCCCAGTGCTAAAACGGTCATGATCATCATCATGATCAATCCATCTCCTACAACAGGTACATAGTCGTTAGGCAACACCTCCCAAATTTGCGAAATGGGACCTTGGGACTAAGAGGGTTGTTTAAGCTTCAGGAATGCAGATATGAATAGAGTGAGCTACAGGCCTAGATCCTGTTGACTCCCTGTACATGTGGGTGTCGATGCGGGTCTGTGCCCCTAGGGCTTGGATGTTGTTGGCTTTGTTGCGCCAGTGAAGAGGTCACATAGAAAGTTTCATCTTCGCTAGGCGGTGGTGTAAATCTACCCAGCATGACTCAGTTTTGGGCGGTGGTCATCTGCATGAGTGAGCTAGGTCCTGCGCAAGCTACTGAGCAAGGCACTCTCTCCACTGTAGCAGAGCCCATTGCTTGGTGTGATGGCCTTGGTTGCCTGCTCGGCGTTAAACACAAATAACTAACAAATAACTAACCATTGCTTAGTGGCTTAGGCTGGCTAAAGAGACCAGCCCAAAGTCTGTAAGTTCTAAGAAAGAGAGGGGTGTGTGGCTAGTTGACACGTCTTTTGGGGTTTGTGTGTGTGTGTTGGTTTGTGGGGGGGGGGGGGGGGGGGGGGGGGGAAGGAGGGTGGGAAGAACTGAATTTCCTTCGCAAAAGGGAAGAAGATTTTTTGGGTGGGATTTTCATGGATTAGCCCATTTCGCCCCAAGGCACTGCAGCCAGAGATACTTTAACCATGATAATTCGAGGGTAGTGCCAGATTAGCTTGGCGCCATCAAGCGCCAAGTTAATCTGGCACAACCCTCAAATTATCATGGTCAGTCCATCGCCTGCAACTGGTGCATAGTCTGTAGGTGGTGCCTCCCAAATTGGGGAAATGCAGCCATGGAGTTAAATGGGTTAACCTTTTGAAAGTGGTTATTTTAACCAGTGTATGCATGCAGCCCCCGACACTGTACACAGTAGCGCAGGCTGCATGTGCAGAGGGGTGATGACAGAAAATTGACAGATGGGTTGACAATTTGGCAGTTTAGATCGTGGCTGTACTCGAGTCAGTACATGTGGATCTAGGCAGATTAGATTTATGCTGAGTTCAAATTTTCTTTTGCAGGCCGATCTCCCGCTGATACGACACACAGTATGTTTAATGTTGTATTGACTGTGATTCGCAGAGTACTGAATGTCAGTGTTGTGACCAGCAAAGATTCAAATTCAAAAACTTTATTGTGTCAGTCTAGCCGACAAATTTTCTTTCGTTGGGATCACATGCACGTGTACGGTTTTAGCCACATTATGACAATGGTGAAAAAACAAAACAACAACAAAAAATCAAAACAAAAAAAAAACAAACACAACAACTACATGACTACATTAGTGGTATAGGAGTGAGTCTGCCACTTGCAAGATGCCACTGCGACATCTGAGGTGCAAGTTCCTCGACGGCGTCAACAAGCGAGGTTGTAAGTTTATATGATGAATACGGTAAAGAAAGAGCGGTCTCTGTCTGTCTGTTGTGAAGAGGCAATTCCTCAATCCGATTCAGGTCAGAAAAGACACGATGTTGGCACATTTAACGAGTTAAATGTCGCTGGAGGGGAGGAGATTCCCTGTCTAATAAGGTTTTTTTTAGCCACCGTCAACCACAGTTGGCCCCGTGTACAGCGGTGTACAGGCCGACTAAGGCCCACATCGGCTCAGAGACCTTTTACTTTGTGTGTTAGGGATCAAGTGAACCAGGGGCCTGTTGCATGAGTCAGCTTATAGTCCTGCGCCAGCCACTAAGCAAGGTGCTCCACTGTTGCGGAGCACCTTGCTTAGTGGCTGGCGCAGGACTCACTCACTCGTGCAGCTGACCCCTGTACCTGTATGTATCTCTTTAAATGTCCTCACTATCAAGGAACATTACCTGACTAACATGATGCAAAAGAAGGCATGCTGTTTCGCCCTTTACATAATTAGGGTAAGTAGGATGGCTGTGGGAACCTCAGGCAAACTCACATGATTGATGTTCTTTGCGGTGTGTCAGCTAGTTTGACCCAAGTGTTGTCTCTTACATAGTCTGTAGCTTTTCTTTTGTTTCGTCCTCTTTGAGAAAAGTTAATAGTTTGCATGATAAAACATGGTTGGCCATACACGTATGTTAGAATGTTTTTTTCTTGTTTAGCAGCCAACTCTTTTTGCAAGCAAAAAATGGTCTTATAAAACAGATGTTCTCTCAAGAGATTTCTTGCAAGAAAGAAATTTGATAATGATAGTTCAAAGGTGGTGCCAGAATAGCTTGGCGCCTCAGGCACCAAGCTATTCTGGCACCACCCTTAAACTAGAATGGTTGATCGATCTTGTGATCTCTTCATGGTTGGTCAGACAAGCAGAAACAAAGTACTTTTGTTGTTGTTTGTAGTCCTTACTTACTCTAGACTTTCAATGTCAAAGTTGAGCTGTTTTGACCCGATTCGCAGATTTAGAATCAACTGCTCTATGTGTCTGCTTTGGCTGTCTTTTCACATGGTCGATTCGCACTGGGTAGATTTATGCCAAACAAGCAAGCACACAGATTGTCATTTGGCTCTTTCGTGTCAGATTATCCCAGTTCATTGCTTGATACACCTAGTGACATTCATAAACCATATTGTGATTATTTAAAACCTGATTTAGCCCTTTGGCTGTTGGTTGGGCTTGTTGGCGTGATGATTCCTGCAGGGATCATCACAACAAAAAGCGATACTGACAGTCAAACAGTTAATGTATGCCAAACCGAAGCCCCTCAGCATGTAGTGGAATATTGCTCAACTGCTGTGCATGAGATTATTATTCAGGCTGTGAATCCTGCGAGTTTTGGGTTTTATGTTTAAGATCATGTGCATTTCCTGCAGTGACGAGTTAGCATGCATGTATAACCATCTTTATGTTTAAGATCGTGTGTATTTCCTGCAGTGACGAGTTAGCCATCTTGCTGCCTGGGAATCGTCCTGCAAGAATTTTCACCAGACCATGCGTTTGTAAATCTGTTACCCCAAAATTGTCTCCCTACGGTCACGGTATTTTTCCCTTACCAGTTCCCTGCACCACCACCACCCACCCCCCACCCTACCCCCCCCCCCAACCCCCCAATCGCCCGCCCCCTCACCCCACCACCCCCCACCCCCACTCTTGCCCCCTCCTTGCGTCATGGTATTGTATGAACATGTGTTAAAAACTATAGTTGAGGTCAGTTTTGTGTCGACGCTTAGCTGCAGACATGTTTGCAGTGTTTTGTGTTTTCTGCAGTAGTGTGGGTGTTGTGTGAATGGCGGCAATTAATTTAAAAACAAACGTATTTGCTGATTCTGCCCGGCAAGCTGGCAGGTATGGCCGCTCAAGTTTATACCATTCCACAGAAATGTTGTGTTTTAGAATCGATGAACATTGACAACTACATTTGTGCAAAGACAGTAGAACCTGTTTTCAGTGACGCCCATTATGACAGATCACCTGTCATTAATCCATTCAGCCCTGAGTCCCTACAGCAGGAGATGAAGGCGCCAAGCTAATCTGGCACTACCCTTGAATTATCATGGTCAGTCCATCTCCCGCAGCTGGTACATAGTCGTTGGGCAACACCTCCCAAATTTGAGAAATGGGACCTTGGGGCTAAGAGGGTTAAAGATCATCATGTAGGTGGCTGTGGCTGCGGCTGTAGTCCCCTAAATGATGGTCTTTAATGACAAGTGACACTTCTTGCGTTTCACGCACCTGTCATTTACCACCGCTTTTTCTTGGGGAAAACAAGGACGGTTACTCAAAGCAGGTTTTACCGCAGCCTATTATTGGTACTGAAAAGCATAGGACTTGTACTAGCAAGAGTGAGTTGCACAAGTGAACATGATTTGACATTTCTTTTCATGCAACTTTGATTGGTGTTATGCATATTTTAAATCTGAATGTCGATTGCTTGAGCTGGATTCACACGTTGTGCCGTGCTTGTGCATGTATTGTTGATAGCACAAGGTCAGTGTAGTTGGCCCACGCAAGGCACAGTATCAGCTGTGGCCAACGTCCCTAAAAGGACATTCTGCTACCCCTTCCAGTGTCGGTAACGACTTTCGTCGTGATGATTCCTGCAGGAATCATCACGACAAAAGTCGCTACCAACACCCAAAATGTTCTCACCTAGCATGCACCTACACACACACAGACTGATTTTTCTCTTTCTCAGAGTAGTGATTATATTTAATAATTTTTTTTAATTTAAATGGAGTGATTGTAAACTTTTTAATGATTTATTTCTAATTCAGTCTTGGTGATTTCTATTTTCTGAAGAGTTTGATCATCACATTGACGGACACGTGTTTTTGTGCAGTGCTCAGAAGGACTGGATTTGACTTGATTCGCTTTTATTTCTGTTGAACTCCCGTGTGCATGCAGCTGTCAGTGCTGTTTGCTGTACCGGTGGCTGCACGCACAAGGGGATTGATATTTGCGCCCATCTGGCAACAAATAAACGGATATACGTACATTTGTTTGCTTGCAGGATGACTCTAGTGGAAGCATCAGTGACATTGCACGACTGGTCGTCAGCGAGATGGAGATGAACCAAACATCTACACCTCCCGAGGAATCTGACGAAGAAGACAATGTGGAGGAAGACGTTGATGCTCATGACAACGAAACAATGTACGCTGAGGAGCAGAACCCACGGAAATGTAGCATTGAGTCAACTCACCTGTGAATGACTTTAATTCATTCGAGATAGGCAGTTTACGCATATACGGCATGACTCGCGTCGGTCAACCCTTAGGTTGTCGGTAGTGCTTTTTGTAGCCATGATTCCTTCAGGGTTAACTCATTTGATACGTGTGTCTCGGATCAGTTAACTCATTTGGTCTGCATTGTGGAGGCGTCATTAACAACTGTGTAACAGTTCCATGAGATGAATCAAGCATGATAATTCAAGGGCAGTGCCAGATTAGCTTGGCGCCGTCGGGCGCCAAGCTAATCTGGCACTACCATTGAATTATCATGTTTGGTCCATCACCTGCTGTAGCACGTCGAGACTAAATGGGTTAACATGATGTACTGTACTGTACATTTTAACCTGACCACCTCTGCGGTGAATAGCAGTTTAGAAACAAACTGAGCATGGCCAACGGTGTACATACTTTGCCTATGAAATACTTGCAACTCTTGGAGACGACACAACACGCTTTGCTGTAGCAAACTGAGATCTCAACAGCTGAATTGTGATCCACACGCGTACAGCTGATCTCAAAGATAGTCTCAGCTACAGTGTCAGCATAAACCTTTGCTGTGCAATTTAATTTAACAAGGTAAATACACTCCCTGGCTGCTGCTGATACTGTTTGGTGGAAACGACGTGCAGTTACGCGTCTTGTCTACTGAGGGCTGTCATCACTAGCGGCGTCGTTACCATTCAGTTTATTCGCATTACAGAGTCTGCTTTGCATCCTGAAAATAAGTCATACACTGGCAGCAGTTAAAATAGTCGCGTGATAAATATTGTGCTATTAAGTTGTTGGGTTTTTTTATGGGTAGGGCCGGCCCCTCAAGTCTCAAGTTAGCGATCCTGCCCCACCCGCATGTTTGAAATGTTCCCACAAGACAGATGAGTTTTGCGGAGGAATGGGTGCTGATTTTTTTTTTACACCGTTAGATTATTATGGTTGTGTCTGCCATGAATTATTTGATGTAGGTGAAATTCAAGTGCCATTGTTTTGTCATTTATGAAATACTTGCACCACAAATTTTAAATATTTTCTTTTTCCTTCCCTTTTGTTTACTCCACCTTTCACCGGCTAGCCATCTAACCTCAGGCCACATTTCACAAATTGAAGGTGTCACCTAAGGCCTATGTACCAGTTGCAGGAGATGGACCAACCATGATAATTCAAGGGTAGTGCCAGATTAGCTTGGCGCCATCAGGCACCAAGCTAATCTGGCACTACCCTTGAATTATCATGGTCGATCCATCTCCTGCTGTGGTGTGTCAGGGCAAAATGGGTTAAGTGAGACAATCAGCCATGATAGTTCAAAGGTAGTGCTAGATTGGATCAGGCATTACCCTTGAACTGTCACAGTTGATGCATCTGTGCTGGGTAGGATGTGGGAATGAATTTGATGGTGACGTCTCTATTCTTTTTGTTGATCACCAGCGCCTGTATGGCATGCACATGTCATTCTGTACGTCTGTTTTATCTGTGTAGAGTATTGGGCAATCCGACTCGTTCTGTATATAAACTTGCTAGCACCCAAGTCACCAGTGAGTGACGTTTAGCCCTACCCCTAACTCCTAACCCTAACCCCTAATGCTAACCTCTAACCCCGAAAGCTCATTCAGGGCGCCCCACATCAATAGCTGCAGAAGTGTTGTATTGCATTGCCTGTGGCAATGCTATGCAACACTTCAGCAGCTATTGATGCCGGGCGCCTCAGAGTTAGAATGATTGTACATTTGTGTAATAATTAAATTAACGTGGTGACGGAATGTAGATCGGAGCATTTGAATGTGTACAATTGTAGATCAGTGTTATCAGTAGTATTGCTGTGGATGTTTGATGCGTATCGCTGTACATGTATTCTGCGTCGATTGCTCATGTATGATGAATTCATCATACGACTTGCCAACCTTTTCTTTTGTGCGGGCCAGCGTTTTGAAACGTGGATTTTGTACGATTCATTGCTTGCACACTTGAAGGTAAATTGTGCTCGCGCTAAACCTGTAGGTAAGCTATTGTTATCAGTACAAATGCAAGGAATACTAATAATTGTGAGCACAGGGACTGTCATGTGCATTGCTGTTTAGTCCATTGTATGATTAACTTATTCAGCCCCTACAAACAACAGCAAGACATGGATCGAGCATGATAGTTCAAGGATGGTGCCAGAATAGCTTGGCGCCCATAGGCGCCAAGTTATTCTGGCACCACCCTTGAACTATCATGCTCAATCTGTCTCTAGAATTGTAATAGTCATCAGAAGGCAACTTCAAAATTTGGGGATTTGGGTCCTGGGGCAGACTGTGTTAACACTAAACACACCATGCAGGTACAGTTCATAGAACCTCGTTTGAGAAACCCTTTTTTTTTTCTTTTTTTTTTTTTTTTTTTTCAGGAAAAAAATGGTCTTACAAGGTCGGATGTCTCGAAGGCTGTCGGTAGCCGTTTTTGTCATAATGATTCCTCCCAACCATCCTCCCAACCATGCAGCTACCTAAAGATGATGGTCTCTAATAGCAAAGCGTCTTTGGGCCCACGACGGCTGCAGTGCGCGGGCCCACTGCGGCCGTCATGGGCCTGACGACCTTTGCTTGCTGGGATTGATTGATTGATTGTACATTGCTTAACGTCCCGACAGCAACAAGGCTTTCTCAGGACATGCCTGCACTGCTTGTGAAAAAAACTAAACAGAACATTCAATGTATGTCGCCAGCCGGTCCAATACGTTAAATAAACCTAAGACATGGGGCCTAAATAAAGCAAAGCCCCCCCCCCCCCCCCCCCCCCCCCCCCCCCCCCCGGGTGGGGGCTTTGCTTGCTGGGAGAGGGTGGAGGAGATCTCGTAAAGGACCCCCCACCCAGTCTGCCCTGGGGGATTTGGGTGGGGTTAACTACTTTTTAGTTTCCAGGGTCACGCTGGTCAGCCCCACAGGGTGGGTTTTCCTCTCTATTCTGGGGCATGTGTTTCTGCCTACCCGAGGTCCATTCACCTGTATTTGCCTTTTTAAAACTCTCCCTACTGTCTGCACTGCCTGTAGCTCTTGATATTGAATGTGTGTTGCTAAATGGTCTTAGCTTTATTTAGGCCCCATGTTGTAGGTTTATTTAACGTATTTGACCGGCTGGCGACATACATTCAATGTTCTGTTTAGTTTTTTTTTTCACAAGCAGTGCAGGCACATCCTGAGAAAGTCTCATTGCTGTCGGGACGTTGAGCAATGTACAATCAATCAATTGTAAGGGAGGTCACTGAAAAAAGGCTCTACTATATAACAAACCCCTCGCAGTTGACGCAGAATACTTTGTATTTTTCTCAGACTCTTGCAGGCCCAGTTCTGTACTGTGGAACACATTTTTGTGCTCTTTTGTGATTTTGGACCTTACAGCGAAGAGCCGTGAGGTCCTGAATGATAGATCAGCACGCATGTAGATTAGATGAGTTGACTTGAGAAGATGTTTATGTATCACTGAAGTCAGCGAGGGATTGAGTGCGTATGAGAGAGTATGATGGAGGAAAGAAGCGAGAGAATTATCATATATTTATTATGTGTGCATTTTGTGTATTGCATGTAGTTTATTTTGAGTGGCATATCCTTTAAGGAATTGTACAGAAATTTGTGTTGGTCTGCAATTGTCGTCCATACGGCCAGTGACCGTAATGTCACGAATCACAGACCACCACAAAAAAATGTGTTGGCAATAGAGGTAAAGTATTTATTGCACAGCATTTTGTTACATTTCATTACACGATGTATACTTGTGTATTCCTGTAAATAGACCTGTTTACAATTCAAAGCCCGCCGTATACCAAGTATAGGCAATAACGTTTCCCTGGGAAATGCTGCATAGCGTTTCCCAGGGAAACTATTGTGTTTCCCTGGGAAACCCCATAAACAGCTTTGGTATACAGCAGGGCTTTAAGCTTTGATATTTTTCTCAGGGGTAATTAACATAAGGTACATAAGTGAAATCTAGGTCTCCATGCATATCAGTGATTCTCTTCCATGTGAGTGGTCGGAACTGGTTGATCCTTTGAGAGACAAAACTTAAAATGGCAATAAATAAATAACGTAATTTGGCATGAAGGCACCAGGCAAAAGCTGTCTGATCACCTCCTAATAGGTTACGGCTTTGTGCAACTTTGGAATGATTGAGACTGAGAGATCAAATTTTGGCTGTTTATTTGGCAAGCGATCAATACTGTACGTCAGAATTAAATGAAATGCTTTTTTTTCTTTAATTGCTGCTTGCAGTGTTACAGCAGTGCTGAAATTCTTTGCAGCTGCATAAGGAAGAGAAATTCTTGGTGCAAAATGGGTGTTTTAACACATTAAACCCCAAGGCTGCGAAGTTTAGAGGTGTCACCTGACAGCTATTCAGCTATTGTACCAGTTACAAAATATAGATCGACCATGATAATTCAAGGGTAGTGCCAGATTAGCTTGGTGCCTAATGGCGTGAAGATAATCTGGCACTGCCCATGAATCACCATGGTTGATCCATTTCATGCTGTAGTGCGACCGGGCTAAATGGATCAAGTTGTCATTCACCGGGTAACCTTGTACGCTGTTATGTTTGGTAATATTGTGTTCCACGTTCAGTAATTATGCTGTGTATAATTTTGTCCTGATCTGTGATGCCGGGCCTTGCAGCGGCAGGCGGTAAGGTCCAGTGTCAAAGACTAGTACAGATCAAACCATACGTATCAATCTTGACTAAGTATTATGGGAGCACACAGTCTCGTACACCTCAGATCCGTGTCTGCATTCCGAATGTGCGCGACATGTTATAATGCTCATGCAGACGCACGTTGAACAGTCTCAGCCTGAATGTGGCATATTTATTCAATTGAGAACTATGTCGGTGTAATGTCTGGTGCCGATAGTTTTTTTTTTTTTTTTTTTTTTTACACTAGTGGTGCGTTTGTGTGCGAGTCTCAGATTCGGGACCTTTCGTTTCAAAGCTGTATGTCCAACACCTGAGACCAGCACGTCATTTGGAAATGAAACGTTGACAAAAGCAGCTATTAATATGTCTCAAGTTGAACGCAAAACAAACGCGCCGCTTTTCGCTGTTTATCAGTGAGTATCACTCAGTCGTTTAGCCCCATTGCCACATTTCCAAATTGTAGAGGTATCACTTAACAACTGTGTACCAGTTCCAGGAGGCTGGTCGACCATGATAACTCAAGGGTAGTGCCAGATTAGCTTGGCACCTGACGGCGCCAAGCTAATCTGGCACTATCCTTGAGTTATCATGGACAATCCATGTCTTGTTGTAGGGCATCGGGGCTAAGTGATTAAACTAGCTTGCAGCAATAAGTTGCAAGTTGCAAATGGCTCTTTTTTTGTGTGGTATTTTCATTTTCATTTTCATGTGTGTTATGTTTTTTTTTTATGGAATGAAATCATGTCAAGGGATGTATGTATGCATTCCCCTTCATACGCGATAATAACAAATCTATGTCTCCGACACTATTCAACATTATACCGAGGGGGAAAAATTGTGGGTAATTTAGCTAAGTTCCAAGTTATGATGTGTAAGACAATTTTCTGAAGAGAAACTTTGTATATTTACTGTCGGTGAATCATCTGATGTTGGTTTTTCCCTTTATTGAGAAATAGCTGCAGCATGTACCTTGTTATATTTTATTTTTAAGCCTAGCCTGTAAACTTTTGTTCTATTAATGGTCTTATCACTTAATTGAACTGACACACTGTAGAAATAGTAACATACAGTAAAACCTACAGTAGAACCTGTTTTCAGCAACCACCATTTATGGAAGAATAGGGCTCGGGAAGCTGACGTCATCATGCTAGTCGTGGCGGCCCTCTTGAGAGGATACGCGACTCGTGCGCTCATTGGGAAATCGATGTCAGGACAACGTCAGAAAAGTCCTGATGTGCTATAGGCAATGACAGCAAGTCTTGCCATCACCGCGGGAAACCGGTAACCAGAATCTGTTTTTGTTTGTTTCCAAAGAGGAAGAACGTGAAGAAAAACGTGTTGAAACACTACTTCGCTACTGTCTGAAGTCTATCGCCAGGCTAGCGTGTCATCTCAAGATGGTGGCTCGGCAGCCAACGTTCCTAGGCAAAGCGGGGAACTTCCCGAGCCCTATAAAGTGGTGTTGACAGGCGTTTTCTCAAGAGAAGTCGGACAGTGCCACCTGTCATGCAAGACCATCATTTAGGTGGCTTTACCCATTTTACCCCACGGCCACATCAGAGATGTCATCCGAGGACTGCAGTTGCAGGAGATGGATTGACCATGATAGTTCAAGGGTGGTGCCAGATTAGCTTGGCGCCTGACGGCGCCAAGCTAATCTGGCGCTACCCTTGAATTTTCATGGTCAGTCAATCCATCTCCTGCTGTAGTGCGTTGGAGCTAAATGGGTTAATGACAGGTGACCTCTCCAGGAGGTCGCTCAAAACGTGTTCTGCTGTACATGTAACAGGTCACACAAAAGTTGTGGGGTTTTTTGGTTTTTGTTTTTTTTTATTTCACAATGTCGCAACAATGTGTGGTATTAATAGAAGTTCACCTTCAACATTATATTGAATCTTGCCACTGGAAGCTCGATCTTTAAAGATCTTGAGCATTGTGTGTGTGAGTGTCTGTGTGTGTGTGTGCGCTGGCTGGCTAGCTTTAAAATGCATTTGTATTGTATGGCCATGCATGTGTAGTTAGTTATTAGTGATGAGATGTTTGGGCATTTTTATTAAAGTGTGTGTGTGTGTATGACAGATAATGAGATCAGGATTGGTAAGGGGTAATTTTCTGCACATGATTTACTGTGAAATTGTACTTCTGCAAATATGAACATGTAAAAAATATTACCAGTTTCTGTCACGGTGATGCATCTACATGCCTCTTCATAAATTGCAGGCCCAATGGCTCCCTTTGTGATAAACACAGCTGTACATAAAGCCGCCACTGGGAGGCATAGATCCTTATGAGCCCCTGCAGCCTGAGGGGACTCATGAGGATCTCTATACCTCTTGCAGTCATCTTCTGCCGTGAAAATCCCCCACCATTTTGAGTGCTATTTTTTGTCCCGGCACTGTTGTGTTCAAGTTTGAGGCCCAAGTTAGCAGTATGTCACTGGATTGTTTTGCACAGGAAATTGTGAGTCACCTCACTATTCCCCAGTGAGCTAAAGGTCCTGCAGTTACGTTGGATAAGGACTGACGTCTTTCTCACCGAGCCAAGATGAGTGATCCCCATGCCAGTGTGGTTTGTTTGAAGTTGAAAGTGCAGTAGGATTTCGTAACCCTTTGGCTGTCTGTAACCCTTTTGGACACAGCGACTCTGGCGGGAATCACCACGTTGAAAATTGTTACGGACAGCCTTTGGGTTATGATGACGGCATCGCTAGTTCAATACTAGTGTACTTATAGTTGGTATTTCGTACGCTGTTCCATGTGTGAAAACCCCAGCACACTGTGATAATATTCTTAACTGCAAGTCCCCCTGTTGATGATGGTGAGTACACGAGTCTAGGTGTGTTAAATGAGGTAAAAATTAACTCATTCAGCCTGACGGCCGTATTTCCCAAACTTTGGGAGGCGTCGTCTAATGACTATGCACCAGTTGCAGGAGATGGATTGACCATGATAATTCAAGGGCAGTGCCAGATTAGCTAATCTGGCACTACCCTTGAATTATGGTTGACTCATCTCCTACTGTAGGGTGATGGGACTGAATGGGTTAATGTCTCTGCATGCTAACACTACATGTGAACGTTCACTGTCGAGTCCGAGTGTATCACACTACATGTATTTGTGTATAAAACGCACGCGGAGTTACACTGTCCTGAGATCTTGAACTGTTCACTCTCACAGTAGGAGTGCAGACCTGTGATGGTCTGTGGTTTTGGACCCAATGGCCTAGAACTACAGTCCAAAATCACAGATCAGCACACATGTATGACCACCTGTCAATTACAGGTATGTTATGTTCTAGCATTTTTTGTTGTTGTTCACAACACTGTCATTCATGTGTATGTCAACATGTGCTTGACATTGCAGCATGGGTCAGTCGGACCTGTATGATGCAGTAGTGAATGCCGAGTCGATACCTCAAACACTCCCGTTCTCTTTTTGTCGGCTTGCAAAACTCGGTTGTTCATGAGTTTCCGTACGTGTCGTGAAAAAATGTAATGCTCGAACCCCTTCGCCATAAAGTCAGCACGATCCAGCTGCAAGAGACGTAGATCCTCATGAGCCCCCGCAGTTGCAGGGGCTCATGAGGATCTATGCCTCTTGCTGATGCCACTTTGCATCCACATTCCTTGGAGAGCTGGGGCACTCTGGCATTGAATGAAGATTTCAGAATCGGTCTGCAGCGAAGGGGTTAAACACACCCACAATGTGAAAGTCAACTATTCTTGTACATTTTCATTCTCCATCACTGTTTAACTCCTTCAGCCCGACGGCTGTATTTCCCAAACGTTGGAGGCGTCATCTAATGACTATGCACCAGTTGCAGGAGATGGATTGACCATGATAATTCAAGGGCAGTGCCAGATTAGCTTGGCGCCTGTTGGCGCCAAGCTAATCTGGCACTGCCCTTGAATTATGGTACCCAAGAATTATCATGCTCATTATCATGGTACCCATGAATTATCATGCTCGACCCATCTCCTGCTGCAGTGCATCAGGGCTGAATGGGTTAATGAAACAAATACCTGTGATGCTAGTACAACTGTAGTTGGTACACGCGCCTGCAAATGTTTATTTGTGTTATTGGCTAGTCCCGTTGACCTTGCGGCCTCCTGTACCGTTTGCAGTACCGGTGGTTGTTAGCACAAGTAGGTCGAGGTGTTGATCATTCACTCGGACCTCTTCTACCGATTCTTTCTTAACCAGTTGGCTCGTTCAAGGCGCCCCGCAATCAATAACTGCGGAAGTGTATGGTGTTGCCACTGGCAACGCTGTATGACACTTCTGCAGCTATTGATGCGAGGCACCTTAAACGGGTTAACACAATGAGACATGCTGCATTCAAATACGTTTTATGCTGATGCAGCATGTCTCACAAGAGTTAATTGTTGGGGGGGGGGGGGGGAGGGGGGGGGGTGGAATATGATGTGTGGGTTGTTAATGGTAGATTAGATTATTATGAGTACATGTAATTGGCATGTGTTGATTATTCTTAGAACTGTGTGCGAGGCATTTGGAGCTGGTGTTGGTTTATACTTCCGTGCTTGTTGCTAAGTTATTCCATGTACATTTGTACTGTTCACACATTTCCCATATGCATTCCTCACCAGACATGAGGTGTTTAGGCCGCAGCATTCTTTGCTCGTGATTTAATGGGCAAAAATTTCACATATGTACATTGTGTGTTTGTACTACATTTTGTAATACCAATTTGAAGCAAAGGTGCCGTTTTTTTGCTGGAAATGTCATGTACACGTCACCTTGGCCCAAAAAACAGATGAAAATACCCAGCAAGAGGCATAGATCCTCATGAGCCCCACAGTTGCAGGGGCTCATGAGGATCTATGTCTTGCTGGTGGGTGCACTGTTTCATTATTGGAGTACATTGTATGTGTGTGCACCGTGGAATGTTTTATGAATTGGATTCTAGCACTATTGACCCTTTTAGCCCCAGATCCCTACAGCAGATGGCTGGACCATGATGATTCAAGGGTAGTGCCAGATTAGCTTGGCGCCTTCAGGCGCCAAGCTAATCTGGCATTACCCTTGAATTATCATGGTCAAGCCATCTCCTGCAACTGGTATGTAGTTGTTGGGCAACACCTCCAAAATTTGAGAAATGGGATCTTGGAGCTGAAAGGGTTAAGTCGCCTCCAGTCACCCTACCCTCACACGCCAGCACCCCAGAACCTTCGCACCAGCACTACATGTATTGTTTAACGCAATGCAGGCTGCCTTCAACACACCATTTTTTTTAAAAATGGAATCGTTATGAGGTTATATTTCTTCTCATGGTCACAAGACGTCGGAACATCACAGGTTAAAGTGACATTTGGGCATAGTTTCTCAAAGTTTGATTGGAAAACGTATTCATTAAAAGTGTGCAGGTCTGTGATTTTGGACTTGACACAAATAATCTCAGACTAAAGATGGACCATTCTGACGCATTCAATTAGCTGGATTTATCCCTTGGCAATTGCAGTTCCGTGAAAGCTATACTCAAATTCATGACTGATGATTTTAAAAATAATGACAGAACATTGAAGGTAGCCTGTAGTTGTTTATTAACAAGTGAATTGCATGATTTTCTGTCTTAACTCTTTCAGCATTGCAGCAAGTGTAATGAATGAAGTGTACCTTCACATGAATTCATTTGTTAGTCGCCATACTGTGGGTTTTGGATTTACTGTGCACTCGGCACAGCCATCATGCAGATGACAATGAAACTTTTGTAGCAGATTCATATGCAAAATAAATCATGTACTTTTACTCCTTCCCACAGCCTTGCGTGCTTTATTCAACACCTTCAGTCCTCAAGATGACAGTATGGTGATATCTGTTAAGGTCTAGTTTCCAGTTCTAGAGACGGATCAACCATGATAGTTCAAGGGTCATGTCGCAATAGCTTGGCGCCTCTAGGTGCCAAGCTATTTTGACACCACCCTTGAACTGTCAAGGTCAATCCACATCCTGTTGTATCACTTTTATATGACACATTGAGTCCTCGTCCAAATAACTTGAGGGTTGGGAGCCATCCTTGGAGTACTACAGTCTACATACGAGTTCAGGAGCTAGATTGACCATGATAATTGAACCTTTCCATCCTGACACTCTATTGCATGAAATAAATTTGACCGATAGATCAAGGGTAGTGCCAGAATAGCTTGGTGCCAAAAGGTGTATGTGAGCTGTGAAGGTGTCGTAGAACATTGGCAGCAGCAATAATGCCACTCCCGCAACTACTGATGCGCTGTGCTTTGAATGTGTTAAAATGTAGGTTACAAAGTAAAGTAGGTTATATCACTGTCAGGGGAGAGGAATGTGCATGATCGACCAGTGCACTGGCAGTCTCCCCTTTCCTTTTCATTTTTTGTGTTAAAAATGTAGTTTTAGCAGAAGACGCAGCTGATGTCATTTCAGATCTCGCATATCTACATGTGCTGTTTTACCATATCCAGTTAACCCATTTGGCCCCAACGCACCACAGCATGATGTGGATCAACCTAAACTGGCACTACTCTTGAATTATGTTTGATCTATCTCCTACAACTGGTACATAGTCATAAGGGGACACCTAAAAAATTTGGGAACTGCAGCCTTGGGGTTAAATGGGTTAAGATGTAGGAATTGAATTTACCCAAAGTACTCATTCACATCCGTGCTGAATAAAACAATAAAACTGGGAATGTATACACAATATTCCAAAAGAATATTTACACTATCAACATAATGTAATGACACCCAGTCACACGTATGTCACGGAACACACAGAAGAACTTGCTTACATTAAGATATTATGACAATATGAGTATGTGTGACACGTGCATCCATCATGTCGGTGACTGAAGGCAGTTCTTACAAAATGAAATACAACAGATTTCTGTTAGAATTCCAATAGAGTCGGGAGAAATGCTCAAATGTCTGTCGGTAAACTCTGCATTTTGAGAAAACACAAATGTCACTATATTAACACCCTTAACATGGTGACATTCATGTTTTTTCAAAATAAAATTTAAAGTCTTGCTGAAAAGCACTTCAACTTTTGTCAAGACTGCCCTGTAAAACTGAAAATCTTGCTTCTCACGTCTGAACTCCTTGCCTGCTAAGTAATTTTTCTGGATTACATACTCTGCCACTAAGTAATTTGGTTAACTCATTTAGCCCCAAAGCCCTACAACGGAAGATGGATGGACCATGATAATTCAAGGGTAGTGCCAGATGAGCTTGGTGCCATCAGGCGCCAAGCTCATCTGGCACTACCCTTAAATTATCATGGTCAATCACCACCCTGCAAATGGAACATAGTACTAAGGTGACACCTCGAAAATTGGGTTTAAATGGGTTAATAGTTGATTTCTGAAACAGGTGCAGGTGCCAAGTAATGGCTTGTAACGACACATTCAGCACTGAAAAAAAGCCAAGCACGCGCACTTGCAAGCAGCAAACCTTGGCAAGGCAGATCTGGCCACTGATAATGTTCCAGGGGAAACAATCTCCCAGTGGCTGAAGTTGACATCTGGAGGCAAAGAGTTAACGTCTTTTGCCTTCATAGGTCACAAGGCCTCAAAAAATGTCTTTACAACAAGATAACGCAAAATGGGCTGAGCAATTTGTCCGCGATGATTTTGAGGGTGCTTTTCACGACACATTTTGCTCTACAAAATTACAAGTGTCCCAATTCAAATTACATTCCAAAATGAATTTTGAAATTATCGCAGACATCAATGAAAAGCACACTAACGAAACAAATCCAGTGCGCAAAAGATCATTGGGCCAATGTAAGCTGCATTTGGCCCGTGCATTGTGTGCATGCTAAATGTGGCCCGCATTGGTCTGATGAACTATTGTGCACTGGAAAATCAGTTTACCCCATTTAACCCCACAACCAGATTTCCCAAACAGACTACCATTTCCAGGAGATGGGTCGACCATGATAATTTAACCCATATCATACTGAGGCTAAAAGCTTCAAATTTGTACACTGTCATATGCAAGCTACATTATAGTACTTGCATATAAGGATATAGACCAAGGGCTTTAGTTCAAGGGTGGTGCCAGAATAGCTTGGCGCCAAGCTATTCTGGCACTACCCTTGAACTATTTTAGTTAAACTTATTTCACACACTGGTGTATTTCAAATGATGAGGGTTAAGGGTAGAGCCAGATTAGCTTGGTGCCATCAGGTGCCAAGCTAATCTGGCACTGCCCTTAAATTGTGGTCGATCCATCTGCTGTAGTGCGTCAGGGCGAAATGGGTTGATTCCCTTGTGTATGCAGTCACCTGAACGTTCACATTCACAGTACTGATGACTGCATGCATAAAAGAGAAACGCAAGCTAAAACTCAAATGGCCGACGGCCTGGGGGGAAGCCACGAAAACCTTGGCCCCTGCCGAGTTCACCTCTTAAGTCTGGGTTGGTTGGGTTGGCACCACGCAACAACCCCCTCTCCCACTCGCCTCTTGGGTCCCTTGGATCCAAACCTGCAAAACCGCGATCCATTGCACGCACAGGCACACCAAAGATTCTTGGCCCGGAGGAAAAGTTACCTTGGTTAGAGTGTGCAGGTCGCAAGTTGAGACTCCTGATGTCCTCAAACTCTGACCTTCCAGGCAGCCATCGTCCTTGCTGTTGTGAACCCCTCACTCCCAAAATGTCTGGGGCAGGGCCACCCCTTTGATCAAGACCTCGACTTCCATCCTGCCCAAAATTCTGGTGCATTTCTGATCTATGAAGCAGATTACGTGCAGCTCGAAGATCTGATGGACCACCTAAATCCAAAGAGCTGCGTCGGAGGTCGTCAAATTCTCTGCTCCTCGCTTCCAGCAAAGCACTTTGTCTCTGTCCAGGCAGAAAAGTAGGATTACTCCTGCGATGGAAGTCTTCAGCTCTGATGCGACGGTTGTGATCGTAATCAAACACACTCCCTGAATCCCGACCTCTGTCAAGGTCAAGGTCAAACTGTGGTCTCATGGGAGGCACCCCTCTGTCCTTGCCAACGTCCAGCAGAGACCGAATCGGCTGTCCTCTATCAGGGATCCGAGACCCAAAGTCTTGCCTCTCTCCAAAGCTTCTGGGACCTTCATCACGGCCATCAAACGGCCTTGAGTGAGCCTCAGGGGGCCTGTCAAATGCTCTATCCCTGTCAAATGACAGGTCTCTAGAAAAAGCGTCCGGTGGCCGGTCGAAGGACCTTTCCCTAGAGTGAGCTTCTGGTGGTCTGTCAAACAATCTCTCTCTGAACGTGCCACCATTGCCACTATCTGGCGCGGGGTCCAGATTGTCTGGTCGTCCAAGCCACGGTCTGTGAATCTGCCCTCGAGGGGGTTCTGGATCTTTAGGTATATGCCATTCGTTGTCTCGTTCCATCTCCTCCACACTTCTACTGGAGGCAGACCTGCCATACATAGGTCTGCTTGCTTCAGCTGCAGGTCTGGAGTCTTGCTGTGGTGCCGATCGTTTCAAATTGATTGGCTGTTGAGGGGAAGACAACTCTGACTGGGAGTCTGTTTGCTGCTCAGACACTGACGCTGTTTCGCTGACCGTATCGTCACCAGCCGACTCCTTTGAGGGTGATTTGTCACTGGCTTGATCAGTGACAGAGTTGACTCCCTTAGGCTCACAGCCACCACTACTGTTGGTAACGGTCAGTCCTGGGGGAACAAACTCACTGCTCGACTTTAATATCTCCTTCCTCCAGTGATCTCTATCCTCCTCCCCCACAGATGACCCCTCCTGTGTTCCCATGACCTGGTCACTGGCAACATCAGCTAAAAACAGTTCGCTAGGTGCCCTTGATAACACTGGTGATTTCTGCCTAAAAGCTGCCAGTGCTGAAGCAATTTCTTGTGACTGTGAGTTTTCTCCCTCAGATGTTTTTGATGATTGATTGCTGGAAATGTCACCACCAGTCAAAGGCCGAGGGCGCAATGGAACCCGCTTGGCCGACATTTCCCACTCATCTCTTGCACTGCGTGCTGCGACCAACACTGATGAACCTGAAGTCTGGAAAGGAGTGGATTTAGCCTGTCCTGATGTTCCTTCAGAGAAAGAAGAAGCATCACGACTGGCTAAGTCCACATGACCAGCTGACTCCATAGTCTTCCCGGACTCTCTTCCACCTGATGCAGTGCTACTGGCGAGCGTATTTTGTGTCAGTGCTGATGTAAATGTCATAGCTGCCTGAGACCGGGTTGTAGCTGGTGCAGCTGATGACTGCCCTCCTCTAACTGAGGAACTGAGACGGGGGATTTTTCTGGGAACTGGAGACTGTGTGCAAGCCTTCCCCGACAGCTGCTGCTTAGCGGCTTGATTTGTTTGACTCTGAAAAACTGTGTCTCCCTTACTCTGGTTTGCTTCATTGGCAGCACTCGTATCTTGGCTAGTTCCAATGAGAACATTCTTCTGATGAGCCGCTAAGCCTCTTCCTCTACCCCTTCCTCTGATGCTCTGTGATGGTGGTGAGTTTGATGTGGAGGGAGTAGAAGTTGCACCCCTTCCTGCTATTTTCACACTCTGACCTCTCCCTGTGGCCTCGCTAGATGCTGCAGAAAGAGCAACTCTTCCTCGAAGGGGTCGACCCCGTGTCGCTTGGCTTTGAGCTGTGGATGTGGGTTGAGTACTCGCAACAGCCTGTTTACTTGCTGCACTCGCCTGACTACTGGACAGGGAAGAATCACTCCTAGTGCTGACAGCTTTAACCCCCTTGTTCATGAGGCTACCGGCACTTATGGTGCCAGTGGATGCAGGCACAAGGGTAGCTGTACGCGCAGGAGTGTTAGGAGTCTGAGAAACAGAATTATCCGCGGTTTCACTCACTTCCATCTCTTCAGCTATCACTGATGTTTCATCTCCACCGTTGTCATTTTTTGTGAAGCTAAGCCTCTCCCCTCGGCCCTCCAACACCCCCAGTCCCTCTCCAAACACCCTCTCTGGGGACTCGCACTCTCTCTCCTCTTCCGCAATAAATGCATCTCTGTAGAACACTCTCTTGCAGATGAACTCTTTTTCCCCATCATCCTGACCTTGTCCGTTCTGCGCTATTATCGGTGTCTTCCGTCGAATCTCTGCATCTACTTTTGCCAGAAGTGCCTGACTGTACCTGCTGAGCGTAGGTGGCAGTGGGTATACGTCTCCAACAAGAATATCAAAAGAAAGCAATTTTTGCGAGGGTCCCTTGAAAGTTCCATGGCCGGTATTTCGAAGGAGATTCTGAACTGTGATGATGTCTTCCGCTGGGAACAGCTGGCTCTGGGCGGGCTGCTGCTGAAGACGCTTTGCCATGGACCCACTTGCCAAGTCCCTTCCTAACTCTCGCATAATCTCCGCTTCCTGCGTAAAAAAAAAAATGTATGGTACCAGTAAAGTGTTTCACTGAGTGCATGATGTTATTAAAACTTGCATGTAAGTAGCAGGTTTTGCATGACAAAAAACCACCACCGACATGCAAAGGGTTAAACAGACGGGTGAAAGTTGGCAGACAGAAAGACTTCAACAAGTAAACTCAAATCTCTAATGAAGACATTTCCATATATTTCAATAGGATGACCCTTTCTTACACTAATAGCTAAAATTAAAATTTCATGTTTTGACTGGACGAGAAATCTCATGCTTTTTTGACAAGATGCCTGGCCTTTGGCCTGAGTTTCTGTATTTTCGCCATTGCCAACTTTCACAAATGCAAGCACAGTGAATAAAGCTACTGCAAGTTGGCTTTCAAGATAAAACAAACAAACAAACATTTAAGGGAAAGCTCCCTGTCTTTCCCAACAACGCCCCCGTGCCCACCGCACCCCTCCCCCCCCCCCCCCCCACCCCTCTCCCGATTGCAGGGAATGAACCTGGTACTTCAAAACGTCAGATATCAGCCGCAAAGTCTGGATGATGCCTATACAAAATATATTAGCAAAAACAAACAGTAGTTCTTGACAGCTAATCACAACGCTTCAACAAGGTCGATCAGTCTTCCACTGTGTGTTTGTATTTTGTATTGCTTACCAAACATTTCTCAAACTTTGCTTTGAAACCTAATGGGCCATACCAAAAGATGAGACACAATTTTAAAACAAACATATTTATCTACTCCCACTCCCAGTAACCAAAGATCCTAAAACCCCAAGTAGCTGCATGCACAAAGGAGTTAACCCATTTAACTCTTTCGAGATATGTAAAGCCACGAATCCAGATGCGGCATGTCTTGAAAGAGTTAACCTCAGGATGTAATTTTTAACCTTTAGCACTCTGCTTTCCACTGGCAGTTCTTTTCCCTACCACTGCATTCTTTTTGAGTGGGCTGAACCCAACGCTACCCTACTTACTTCAAAAACCTACAACTATTTCATTTTTCTATGTATGATAGTGAAATTTGGCATGTATGTAAATAAATGAATAAAGATTATGTCACAATTCTTCAAATTCTGTTATCTGTGTTATTATCCTAACAAAAAAAATAAATAATCAGCAGACTGAAAAAGATTATGCTTACTATTCTACTATGGATGACTTTATCCATCAGGCACCGTTTACTTGTTCACTAGCACTCGATTCAGAATCACTCCCCTGTCCATCACCACCATCTCCCACCCTCTTGGTCTCAAGTCTTCTGGCAAAAAGCCAAGAAAGTCTTCATCGTTGAAATCTGAGTCCATAAAGTATTCCTGGATGAATGCTTCTAACTCCTCATCGGCCATCGTTTGTCAAAATGAAGCCGTCAAAACAAACTCTCGCTTAGAAAATTTAAATCGCTCAAACACATTCAAAGTTAGCAAGATGGCTGATAGAAAACGGAAGCAAGCCTCGTTTACAATCACCCACAATCCTTTGTAAAGGCTGTCATAGCAACTCTATGTGTTTACCAAAGCCGATTACGAGCAGACCTCGCAGTGGCGACATATGTCGCCATCCGTAAATCAAAGCAAGATGGCGGCTGGAGACGAATGTCACCACCAGCGCGCTAAAGGTTAAGGTGTCACCTAGAGACTACCAGTTGCAGATGGATCGACCATGATAATTCAAGGGCAGTGCCAGTAATCTGGCACTACCCTTGAATTATCATGGTCGATCCATCTGCAGCTGCAGTGCATCGGGGCTAAATGGGTTAAGCCTGAGGACTTTGTGCTCATGGTGCTGCTAATCACCTGCAGAGCAAAGCAGAACTGTTTGAGGCGAGTGGCCACATGCTCCCAGTAGCGCGGCTGGAAAAAGATGCGCCTCAACATCATCTCCCTTGTCTTGCTGCACACAGCCATGAAATCGCACCAGGGGGCGCCACACACCGCCATCTGACCTTGAACCTGCATCACCAATACACAACCAAGATAGTTAAATGACCCATACAAACAACACTGTCTTTCCTAAGTGTGTTTCTTTCTTTGTTAGATTGATCTCTGCATTTCACACACTTGGCAGTCAACTTTTTGGTCTGGATTTCATCAACAAAGCAACCACTACCTCCCCTTCCCTGTTTACATCTTCCTTCTGATTAACCCTTTTAGCCCTAGGACCTGCAGCAGGAGACGGACTGATCATGACAATTCAAGGGTAGTGCCAGATGAGCTTGGCGCCTTCAGGCACCAAGCTCATCTGGCACTACCCTTAAATTATCATGATCAATCCATCTCCTATAATTGGTACATAGTTGTTAGGCAACACCTCCAAAATTTGAGAAATGGGACCTTGGGGCTATAAGGGTTAAAACATTGAGCCCTATGGCAACATTCCAAAAGTCAGAAGATGTCTTCTGAAGATTGCACAGTTCAGGATACTGATCCACTATGACAGTTCAGGAGTGGTGCCAGAGCAGCTTGGCACCTATAGCAGTATAACTTGAACTATCATGGTCAATTCATAACTTATTATTAGTGTTTCAATGCTGAATGGGTTAAATAATAGTTTTTTCTTCTTTTTCTGCTTCCACTACATTTTTTTTTTTTTTTTGGTGGTGGGGGTGGGGGGGTCGGGGGGGGGGGGGGGGTCATGAAATCCCATACCTGCACCATACAGTGTCGAGGGATGCCCCCTTGACACTTGGCTGAGCCGCTATACAGATTGTCGCCGGGAGATTTAAAGGTGGCCAGTCCCAAAACCCTTGTGGTATCAGACGCGTCCACCACAAGACCATCAGGAGACGCCCCGACCAGGCTGTGGAGTGGACTGTCGCGGTCAGGCTCCCAGAACCCAGTCTCTTGTACTCGCAGTCCTGAAATGTGATAGTAAACCAAAATGTGTATATATATTTTTTTACAGCAGTGACCATTTCAATACAACGGGCATTACATTTAGCCGCAAGGTCTCATTCTCAAATTTTGGAGGTGTTGCCTAATGACTATACATGTACCAGTTGTAGGAGATGGATTGATCATGATAATTCAATGGTAGTGCCAGATGAGCTTGGTGCTCATCTAGCACTACCCTTGAATTATCATGATCAATCCATCTCCTGCTGCAGGGTCCTGGGGCAAAAAGGGTTTAAAAATATTTGCTGTGCTGTTGGTGATTTGGCAATAAAAAATCATAGACCACCACACACATCGTGGCACCTGTCACTTTGTTTACTAGAGTAGGCAAGAGTTCAGTAAGTCAGACTACCGGCTAACCTCCCTGCAGACCCTCCCTATAGACAGGGTCTGTGAAACTGTGGACTTAATGCATCATACTTCCCATGAAGTATTGACCAGAATGCTACCGGGTTTCCCCCATGTTGTCATAAATATACATAACATGTCGCACACAGGTCACTAGGCCACAGATAGTGCAGGAAAAAGAATGTCACATGCAGAGAATGTTTTGTTGCTTTCTGAACAAAATTATTTTAACCGAAGCCTAGAGTAAACATATATTTACTCTGGATAACTCTAGTTAAGAGTAATGTCTGAACCAAAAAAAAAATCGTTTTGACTTCCGGGTCACCATGCAAGGTCAATGTCCCCATCTATGTCATTCTATATTTTCCATGCGTAAACATGTGAACATATATATGTAAGCACACATACTAGCCCTCTGGCTGTAGCAGTTCTTGTCACTAAAAACCGCTATCGACAGCTAATATAAGTTATTACTAATATTAGTACTTAGTAGCAGGGGTTTGCTACACGGACCCTTGTATCCCTGAGGGAGGTCAAAAGAACCATTGTACCCCAAAGGCCGAAACAGACCCTTGTGTTGTAGGCCTGAGGAAGGTCAAAGGAACCATTGTACCCCAAAGGCCTTCGGAGTACAATGGTTCCTTTGACCTCCCTCAGGCCTACAAGTACAAGGGTCCGTGTAGCAAACCCCTGCTAGTGCTACCAATAACTATAATACTAACTACTAGGTATGCCAACAGCCGTATAATGGAATACTGCCACAGATTTGGTAGGATAATTCACTCAAACTCACCTGTAAGCAGCTCATACGCCTCTCTAATCACATTCTCCCGACCAGCACCTCCCTGTTCTCCAGCGTCAGCATCACACGATCCCTCCCTATTCCTATCGACACCATCAGCCGTGTTTGTCTGAACCAGCGACAGGAAAAATTGAAATGGCTGCCAGTCTCCCACTCCTACAGCACTGGCAAACTGGGAGGCCGTCAGGGTGATGCTCTTCCTCAGCTGCTGCCACTCTTCCGATTTCCGCTTCACTCTGTGCTCCATGATGGCCGATGTGGGCAATTTACTGCTGAAAAGAAAATTCAGTGGGAGGTGCAGAAACAAAACAAAAGCTCAAAGTCAAATAATTTAGACAGTATGAATACACTCACTGACTCAGCCCTCAATTCATATCATGACTTTAAATTTATTAAAGCGACCAAATCCAGGTAGTACAGGGTTATCGTTTGCAATATAAAATCTTTTATACATGTTTTCAGGATGGCTTACAATAATGCTGGACAAAATAGCCAACTTAAATTATGCAGTCTGAATGTTGAATTGTTGAAATACGCAAAACTTTTTTGCTCTTTTCTTTTGTATGCAAGACAGTTCCTATTCTTACCCTCAAAAGGCAGAACCTTAAAAACTCACATTGATTGTAAAAAGGGTAGAATAGAAAATTTTAACTGAGACAAGGTAATGTTAGTAGCTCATACCACCGCTGAATTTTCACAATCAAAGCCTGCCATGCAGCAGATCGCCTTAACTCTTTCACCACTGGTTGACCCGCAGACAACACCATCACAAGGACTGGCTGTCGGCACAGACCTTGAAGAAGATAGAAGTGAGGAAGCAGAAGAAAGCAGCTGTCAACAACAGTCGCACGAGAGCAGCCAAAGTAAGGGCACAGGGGGAATACTCGGAAGCCAACCGCGAGGTGAAGAGTAGTATCAGGGCAGACAAGAGGGCCTACACAGACAGCCTGGCAGCAGAGGCAGAAAAGGCAGCAGGCAGCGGCAACGTGAAACAGCTCTACAACATTACCAGAAGATTGTCAGGCAAGTATGGCCATACAGAAAGACCAGTAAAAGACAAAGAAGGCAAGCCTATTGCAGTCAGAGCAGACCAACTCGACAGATGGGCCGAGTATTTTGAAGAGTTACTGAACAGACCTAGCCCACCCGACCCCCCAGACATCCAGCCGGCAGAGACCGACCTACCCATCAGCTGTGATAGACCCAGCCGGGAAGAGATCAGAAGAGCAGTGGCATTCTTGAAGAACGGCAAAGCAGCAGGCCCAGATGGCATCCCAGCGGAGTCTCTGAAAGCAGACCTAGAGACAACAGTGGAGATGCTGTACCCACTGTTTGGAAAGATCTGGGAAGAGGAGGTGATGCCGGCTGACTGGAAGTGGAAGGAGGGGTACCTAATCAAGCTTCCCAAGAAAGGCGACCTCAGCAAGTGTTCCAACTACAGAGGAATCACCTTGCTGTCAGTACCAGGAAAGGTCTTCAACAGGATCATCCTGGAGAGAATGAAGAGCTCTGTTGACCCCCAGCTGGGAGACCAGCAAGCGGGATTCAGGAAGAACCGATCATGTACAGACCAGATCGCCACTCTCCGCATCATCGTGGAACAGTCTCTGGAGTGGAGCTCCCCGCTGTACGTCAACTTTGTGGATTATGAGAAAGCATTTGACAGTGTGGACCGAGAGACTCTGTGGAAACTCCTACGACACTACGGTGTACCCACAAAGCTCGTCCGCCTGATCAAGAGCAGCTACGATGGCATGACATGTCGCGTGATCCACGGAGGGCAGTTCACCAGGGAGCTTCAGGTCAGAACCGGTGTCAGGCAGGGGTGTCTGCTGTCTCCGTTCCTCTTCCTACTGGCCATAGACTGGGTCATGAAGATGACCACAGAGCACAGACGAGGTGGAATACAGTGGACACTGTGGACACAGCTTGACGACCTCGATTTTGCAGACGACTTGGCATTACTGTCCCACACTCATCAACAAATGCAGGACAAGACCACGAGGCTTGCTGACATCTCGTCCCAAGTGGGCCTCTCCATTCACAAACAGAAAACAAAGACAATGAGGCTGAACGCAACCAGGGAAGAACCAGTCTTGCTTGCTGGCACCCCGTTGGAGGAGGTGGCGTCCTTCACCTATCTCGGGAGCATCGTAGACAGGGAAGGCGGCACTGATGCAGATGTCGGAGCGCGGGTCGGTGGGGCCAGAGCGGCCTTTCTCCGGTTGAAAAGCGTGTGGAGCTCCGGAGAGCTGTCACAACACACCAGGGTCTGGATTTTCAACTCCAATGTAAAAGCAGTTCTCTTATATGGAGCAGAGACTTGGAGATTGACAGAAGCCACAGTCAACAGAGTACAGACCTTCATGAACAGTTGCCTTGGAGGAATTTTGAGGGTCCACTGGCCAGAGAAGATCAGCAACGTCAGACTCTGGGAGAGAACAGAACAGATAACAGCAGAGAATGAAATTGGGCGAAGAAGATGGGGATGGATCGGTCACAGTCTGAGAAAGCCAGCTTCCAGTATCACTAGGCAGGCATTGTCATGGATCCCCCAGGGAAAGAGGAAAAGAGGTAGGCCGAGAAACTCCTGGCGTCGAGACCTCCAAGCAGACATCAAGAGACTGGGAACCACCTGGAGTAGAATCGAAGGAGAAGCGCAGGACAGGAGTTGCTGGAGGTCTCTCGTCGACGGCCTATACCCGGGTAGGGGTGACAGGCGTAAGTAAGTGACCCGCAGACCGCCATGGTCGACCATAGTCCACACAGAGGGGTCATGCCAAAGGGACCACAGTTTAAGCAGCATGCAACATCCTACCCTTCACCCCCCCAAAAAAAAAAAAAAAAATTTTTTTTTACAGTGGTACAACCCAATGTGTAGTGGAGGTTTCCATTCACGAGTGTACGAACATGTCTGCAAGTTTGAAAATGTGCTTTCACCGCACACAAGATTCTTAGGCGTATTTTCAATGATAAAGACAGTAAAGTAAAGGGCCTGAAAATGATTTTAACGAAGACCTCGACGATTCTGCTGATGATGAATGGACACCCAAACCAGACAACAGTCCTCAAACATATTCAGGAAGGTGTGTTTTGCTTTTTCGCTGACCATGTTTATGTCACGTGCGCTGTACGTGTATTGTAAAGGTTGTCTGTGAATCAATCAAAGTTATCATAATTTATATCAACTTTGTCATAAAATTAACACACAAAATTTGAAGTAATTATCTGCAACAGTTTCAGAGATACAAGCAATTACAGAGACCGACTGTTCACACGGCTGGACAAAAAATTGGGCGCTGGCAACAGTATAATTAAAGTACATTTAAAGAGTTTTAAACACACATGCTGTGTGTGTGCGATAACGAAAATTTACACTTACTAGACACAGTTAAAGCAAACAACACGTCAGCAATCTTCAGATATTGTGCACGTAAATACCATCCATGTTATAGATACTTTTGCACTGCCCCTTTCACAGTGTACAACAAAGGTACGCAAACGCGAGTTTTGTGTTTATTAGGGCAATACGACGTAAAAGTGATGCTTAAAACGGAAGTGCAATTTTACTGGTTTTTAACATAGAAGAACAAGGTAGTCGATGAAAAAAATGGCAAAATCATATTTACCAAACACGTCTTGATTAAAGATGTTTGTGAACAGTAAATAACAAACACAAAACATTTTTCCGCTGTATAAAAAGAGCCAAAAGACACACGAAAACATAAAACGTAGAACTACAGTTTTTAGTACTGCTTTCTCGTCGTCTGCTATTACGCTCGTTTTGATGACGTCTCGAACACTCTTATTGGGTGTCGGTCAATTCGCCCATATGCTATCTCGTTCAAATATTTCACGTGAAACAAGAGACATAGATTATCATGTGCCCCAGCAGAACTGAACAAGATACACATTTTATGTGTTCTTCTGCACAAACAAGAGACAGATTCTCATGCATGATTTTTATATGCCATATAAGAGCAACAGGTATGAATACTCACGTGTCCCTGCCGGCTGAACAATATAGGAGACATAATAAATAATAATAATAATACATGGTGTTTATATGGCGCATTTCTCATGTCTATAATATAACTCAATGCGCAGGCGAAAACGACACACACACGCTCACATACACACACACACACACACACACACACACACACACACACACACACACACACACACACACACACACTCACACACACACACACACACTACACCGGCACACACACACACGCACACACTGACACACATACACACACGCACGCGCGCGCGCGCACACACACACACACACACACACACACACACACACACACACACACACACACAGAGTCTGCAGGGGGGGGGGGGGGTACAGAAAACCGTAGAGATCACACGAAAGTCTGCCGAGAAAAGGTGAGTTTTTAACTTTGCTTTGAACTACGTAAGGGGGGAGGCATTTCTCAGCTCAGGCGGTATGAATTCCAAATTAAAGGAGCAGTACATCTGAAAGAGCGTTCACCGACAGACTTGACAGATGGTACTTTGGAACTTTGAGAAGTTTCTCTCCCGATGAACGCAGTGATCGAGAGGGCTTGAGTGATCGGACTGGAGGAAAGGTATGACGAAGGCTGCCATCAAAGTGGCGGTATGCAAGGGTCGCAATATTAAACTGTAGGCGGGATTGGATTGGAAGCCAGTGAAGGTCTTTCAGTATAGGGGTTACGTGGTCTCTTTTTCGCCTGCGCATCACAAGCCTTGCGGCATTATTTTGAACTCGCTGAAGGCGGCTAATCTGCTCAGACGGAAGACCAAAAAGCAGAGAATTGCAGTAGTCAAGACGCTCGTGACTGGGCACTAACTTTGCAGCTGCAGATTCAGAAAGACTGTGTCGGACAGATGCGATGCGTCTCAGAGCCGTATGAAGCACCACGGCAGATTTCACCGACGGGATCCTGCATACTCAAAGCCTTAACGAGCTTGACACCAAGATATTTGACCGCCGAAGACTGAAATGGAATATCAGTGTCACCTATGCGCAGAGACTCAGTGTGAATTTGTTGAAGCCCGGATGCTGAGCCAACGGGTAGTAACTCTGTTTTTTTATGGGTTTAACATAAGTTTGTTACTGTCCATCCATGTCGTGACATCGTCAACACAAGACTTGATGCCAGTTTCAACAGACTGAAATTCCCCAGGTGGACTACCGTACTCTGAGAGATTTCGGTGTCATCTGCATACTTATGATAAAAACACTGATGGCTGGAAATAACATCTGACAGCGGTTGTGACTGAATAACGTAAACAATACAGGGCCGGCCTAAGACAGAGCCCTGAGGCAAACTCCAGAATGGAAGGTCTAGAGACACTGTCTTTTACACCTACAAACTGGTACCGATCGGAAACGTAAGGTTCAAACCAAGAGAGAACCATTTCACGCAGGCCAAAAGTGATTTCAAGCCTCTTCATGAAATGGAATGGGCGCCAGCGTATAGAAAGCAGCGCTGAGATCCAACAGGGCCACAAGGGAGATAAGTTTCTCATCTGCTTTACAAAGCAAGTCATTCAGAACACTGAGCACTGCTGTCTCCTCGCTGTGACCTTTCCTATAGGCGGACTGATACACTTCCAACAGACCATTCATCTCTAAGTGTTCCAGGAGCTGTTATAAGACAACTTTCTCCAGTACATTAGAAATGAATGGTAGATTGGATACAGGTCTGTAGTTTTTATTAAGGTATTTCTGTCCAAGCCTGGGGCAACGGGGTAACAACAGCCTGTTTAAAAGATCTTGGAACAGTTCCGGTTGACAGAGACTTGTTTACAATAGCAGCAATCAACGGTGCAAGATCGCTGATGCACTGCTTTTAGAAACAAGTCGGAACAGGATCCAACATGCAACATTTTGTTGGAGACTTTGCAATTATGGCAGTAGTGTCGCTTTCTTTAACAGATTTGAACTTTGCAAAACATGGACCATCATAAACACTGAGTAAAAACGGTGGATCGCACTGCTTAGCTTCTAAGTTCTCACGCAGCAGTTTGATTTTGTCAGTGAAAAAAATCACAAAATGTCTACGGCAGTTTAGAAGAGGGGACACTCAGCAGGAAGAGCAGTAGACTTGGGTTTTCCCAGCAGCTCATTTGACACTGAACAGCTTGCTGGAAGAGGCAGCCGAGTCGAGCTTAGATGCTGATGTGTCTCTGCAGAAAAAAGAGGCATGGCTTTTCATGTGGCAATGCATGATGCAGAAACAAGAGACATAGCCTCTCGACTGCTGCCCAATTCTCCTGACTCAATGCGCATTTGTGACTCGGACGCACCTATTCCATTTTCTGATTCTGTTTGCAATCTTGGCGTTTTTCTTGATCAAGATCTTCAAATGAAGGAGCATGTAAATCATGTCTGCAAACTTCCTTTTCTGGAATTAAGACGTTATCAGTTCTATCCGTTATTACCTCACCACTGAAGCTACCACCAAACTGGTCGTCTCTTTAGTCTTGTTCCGCATTGATTACTCTCACCACATACACCACCACCTCTACGCTGACGACTCACAACTACTAGACAAAGACAAACTCTACAACACTCAGTCACTACTGACTCGCACGCTGACTGCTAGGAAGACGTGAAAAACTGGATGACAGCAAACAAGCTTAAACTGAATGACGACAAAACGGAAGCCATGCTGGTTGGCACTCGCCAGAAACTTTCCCAGCTCCCTCCACCTTGAACTCGACAGCACCCCCATCTCCCTCTCTGACTCGGCCAAAAACCTCGGCGTTATCCTCGATTCCTCTCTTTCCATGACCAGCTTCGTCTCCGCCACGGCCCAGGCATGCTACTTCCACCTCCGCCGCATCAGTCAGATCAGAAAATACCTCACTACCGAAGCTGCCACCAAACTTGCTCTCTCTCTCTCATCCTATCTCGCATCGACTACTGCAACTCTTTCCTTTCCGGCCTCCCTCACTCCACCACTTTCAGTCGCCAGCGCGTCCAGAACAATGCTGCGCGCCTCATCCTCAGAAAGAAAAAATCCGACCACATCACTCCCCTGCTCAAACTCCTTCACGCATCCAATACAAGATTCTGTCTCTCTGCTAAAAATCCCTGAACAACTGCGCTCCCGCTTATCTCTCAAACTTACTTCACCCCTACACTCCTCCCCGCTCCCTCCGCTCCGCCTCCGACCCTCTCCGCCTCCACATCCACCGCACCAAACTCAGCACTTTCGGTCCCCGCTCCTTTTCAGTATACGGTCCATCCATCTGGAACACTCTCCCACTCTCTCTCCGTCATAAACACTCTCTCTCTCCTCCTTCCAGTCCGCCCTCAAAACTCACCTCTTTCAACAGTTCTAGCACTATACCACCACACTCCCCACCCTAAGCAGACTGTCGTAATGTATTTCACTATCTGTGGTACGTGAGTCGTTGTCTAAAGCGTGCGCATGCGTGCGCGAGTTGTGAGTGCGTGCTTAGAGTTATAATTATTATAAGATACGCGCATTATAAATACCGTAATTATTTTATTATTATTATTATTATTATTATTATTACTGCAAGGCCCTCTTAGCTGGCCTCCCTCAGTTTCTCATTCAGAAATTGCAGCGAGTTCAGATGAGACTTCGTTGGCTGCCAGTCAAACAACGAGCCGTCTCATACAAAATCGCCTGTCTGCGCTACAAAGCTATTAACTACTCTACCCCTGACTATCTCGCGGAGCTTCTTCAATTATACACTCCCTCCCGCTCCCTCCGTTTCAAGTAGTGACACGCGCCTTCTCAGAGTCCCGCTCTTTAAATACAAAACCAGAGGTGACCGTTGTTTTGCGCACGTTGGACCTGTTGTCTGGAACTCACTACCTATAGACATTAAACATTCTTCCTCATTCACTGCCTTTAAATCTGCCCTAAAGACCCACCTGTTCGATACCCAAATGTAGCTCAGTTTTTTGTCATTATGTACCTGTGTGTGTGTGTGTGTGTGTGTGTGTGTGTGTGTGTGTGTGTGTGTGTGTGTGTGTGTGTGTGTGTGTGTGTGTGTGTGTGTGCGCGCGCGCGCGCGCGCGTGTGTATTGCAGAATCCGTTGTTTCTCTGGTTTTATGACCCCCTCCACTCCCACTCTTTATTTGTAAAGCGCTTAAAGCTTATTTAAGGACAAGCGCTTTTTATTATTATTATTATTATTATTATTATTATTATTATTATTATTATTATTATTATTATTATTATTATTATTATTATTACATAGATACTCACTGCCCCTGCAGAAAAGGACAGATGCTCATGTGTCCTTGCAAAAAGAGGCCCAGATGCTCATATGTCTCTGTTGCAGGAGGAAACACACTGAAGTCAGTGACATGATGCTTATGTGTCCCTGCAGAAACAAGAGGCCCGGCATAGATGCTCATGTGTCCCTGTAGGAACAAGAGACACAGATGCTCTGCAGAAAGAGGCATGGGTGCTCATTTGTCCCTGCAGAAGAGACGTCAGTAGATGTTCGTGTGTCCCTGCAGAAACAAGAGACATAAATGCTCATGTGGAGTCCCCGCAGACACAGGAGGCATAGAGTCTCATTACTTATGCAGAAAAAAGAAACATATATTGTCATAATATGTTCTTCTAAGAATTAAATATTGACACTCATGCGAGTTGACTCGAGCTTAGGCGTAGCTTTGGGCAAGCTGACAGCTACTTTGGGCGAGATGACTGGGCGAGACGATATATGGGCGAGTTGACCGTCATGCGACGGGCACAGGAAGTGGCATTTTGGAAGAGGGAAAGCGGCAAGACAATCTTTATTGTTGCTAAAAATGCCTTCTAAGACAAAATTTCAGGAGGGTGAGTGGTGCTTGAATTTTTTTTAAAAATGTGTTTTCAGTTTGCGTTTGCTATTTCACTTATGCGACTTAGCGTACTGGGTGCTAATCCTAGCTGCAAAATTAAAAATCCTCCAAAATTGCCTCCACGTACATTTCGTTCTCGATTGTGACGAAGCAGAATGGTTGTAAAACTGATAAAGATCTAGAAGTAGAACATAAAAGAATCCATGCATATATGCGAGACAATATACCGTACTCAGGTCATGACACACTGAGGTATAATGAGACGTCCAGTTGCATTTTGCAATGAAACCGGTTATCACTAGTTGAGTAGTTCAACAGTTTTAAGTTGATTTTCCAGTTTCGTTTTTCATAATTCTGTCATATTATAAATAAATATTACTATTAATGTATTGAGTATTAGCATCATTGTATTGTGTGCCCCCCCCCCCCCTTTTATGTGGTCCTTTTGTGTGTGTGTGTGTGTGGGGGGGGGGGGGGGAAACAAACACTAAACACGATACAAATACAGTGATGCTAATACATAATTACTGAAAATAATGAATCAGCTGATGCTCAGCATGTATGTTTTTTTTTTTGTTTTTTTTCATTTCCAGCACTATTGAAGTGCCCTCATCAGTTTCATTGTATTTTTTTTTTTCAGGTGAGAAAGTTCTGTGCTTCCACGGACCCTTGCTATATGAAGCCAAGGTAAGTAACTGACTCAACTAGCACAAATTGGATGAGAACTAAATGTTTTTGTGGCAAACAGTTTTTAACAAGTTATGTCAGGGGTCTCGCTGGTGTTTTCAGTTTTGCGTTTGTGTACTGTATGGACAGGATTGGTAAATATGTGACACTTTTTAGTACGTTGGCATCTTTCTTTTCCTAGACTCTTCTTCCCTGAGTTTAAAAACAAATTGCCAACATTTCCTGACATTTCATTGTCACTACAGCTTTGGATTCACTTGTTGTCTACTACTGCTAAGTACAGGAACAACCACAGATCAGCCCTGAAAATGGCGAGTAATTTACTCGCCATGGCGAGTTAATTTTTTATTTGGCGAGTAAAAAAAAATACTCACTCGCCAAATGCGAGTGCGCTCGTGCGTTTTTCAATCCAACGGCTAACCGCCAGCCGAACATCAGGTACGCCGGCGCGTGACCTGACCGCACCGCGAGTCGCCTACATCACTTTGCGGCAGTAGCCGAACACGTCACTCGAACTGTGCGTACCATAACAGTGGTCGGTGACAGTCGTTCTATTTTTAGTGACGAATTGGTTCGTTTAGCGGCTCGCTCAGTCGCGGCTGCGTTCAGAATCGACCCGACGCCGGCGTCCGTGCGAGTGTAACAGGGCGGGCAAACTGTTAGTTTATGTGTGGTGTCAGCATGTTATTACAAAGTGCGCGCTACATGTTGAACGCGTTACTTGCTGGGACGTCACCGTACATACTATTATGGGATACGGCATCGTGCGTTTCGCTTTCGATCTAGAACGAAGTTGTAGATGGCGGAGAAAAAGCAAAGGAAGAGCTGGAATGCTTCGGATTCTTTAATCCGGCACCGTCTGATCTTGATAATCGCTAAGAAGAAAGTTGCACTTCGACATCGCCATCTCCATCGACAAGCGACAGTGCCAGAAATGCTACCCCTGGGCCGTGTGTGGCACCGCCGCTACGACACAGTTTTCAGAGTCCATGGCTGTGCTGAGTGTATTTCCATGGCTAAAGCTCGACGGCACTCGAATGGCATGCGCAATGTGCACTGAGGCAAACTCAAAAAGCAAGTCCAGAAATTTGAACAGAAATAAGTTTGTCAGTTTTTTTTTAATCGTGGTCGATCCATCTTCTGGTACACAGTTATTAGGCAAACATTGGAGAAACACGTCTCAGTTCTGAGTGGTTAAACGGGTTGAAACTAACTTTGAAGTACATCAGTTTACACACACACACGCACACACACACACACACACACACACACAGAGTTTAGACAAGTCACACTTCGGTTGTCAATCTGCCGTGTTCAGCAGAAAACGCTATATTCTCTGTTACAATACATTATCAAACGATCATACAAATAAATAAATAGAGATTTTTTTTCTGTGTGTGAGAGAGCTAGGGAGACAGGCTTTTGCGCGATAGCTCACCATAAAGAATCAGATCATGGAAAGGACACACACACACTGTCACAACACATTTAAAGAGGAAAGAGCGAAATGAGATAATTTATTTTAATGATCGATTGATTGTACATTGTTTATCGTCCCGACAGCAACAATGCTTTCTCAGGACGTGCCTGCACTGCTTGTGAAAAAAAAAAGAAACAGAATATTGAATGTATGTCGCCAGCCGGTCCAATACGTTAAATAAACCTACGCCATGGGGCCTAAATAAAGCTAAGACCATTTAGCAACACACATCCAATATCAAGAGCTACAGGCAGTGCAGGCAGTTGGGAGAGTTTTAAAAAGAGAAATACAGGTGAATGGACCAAGGGTAGACAGAAACACATGCCCCAGAAAAAACACACCCTGTGTGTGGGGCTGACCAGGGTGACCCTGGGAACTAAAATGTAGTTAATCCCAACCAAGTCCCCCAGGGCAGACCCGGGTGGGATAATTTATTTTAAGGAACATACAGATGATGCAGTTTTTCTTAAATAAATCTGCGGACCCTCTATAATGCTAGTCTGGGGGTCTGTATACCCTCTAAAATTTATACCTGGGGGTCTACAGACCCTTTAACCTGTTGTGCAAACAGAAGCCCAGCTCTACTTACAAAAAATAAATAAATAAAAAATCCCACCACAGTTCACATGGGGACTTTGTCAGTTATTTCTCCACTTGATACTATCAAAAGCCTGAAGTCAGGACATAAACATTAACTTGGTTATGATTTACTGTTCAAATATTTGTTTTCAATGCCTCTGGGCAGAAAACACTCTCTAACATTGGGCGTCAAACACTTGTGGTACATTATATTGTTGAGTTGGGGGGCTATTTTCAGTAGTAAAATTTTCAGTTTTGGCTAGTAACATTTTCAGTTTGGCTAGTAAAACTTGCAAGTCACTAGCCAAAGGCTGGTGGGCAAAATTTTAGACTTTCAGGGCTGCAGATCGATTCATGATAGTGACTGAACACTGTGTAGCTGACCTATAGATCACTAGCCCCAGTCGCAAATTAAATTGAATAGGTGGTCATTTTAAAGATGAGGGAGATTACGCAGACACCTCTCAGATTATAATGTGCAATTTAACCCCAACAGCAAGAGATAGATTGACTATGATAATTTAAGTTAGTGCCAGATTCGCTTGGCACCATCAGGCGCCAGGCTAATCTGGCACTACCCTTCAAATAATGATTGATCCATCTCCTGCAAATGGTACATAGTCATTAGATGACACCTCCCAAATTTGGGAAATGCAACTGTTGGGTTACATGAGTGAAGCAAAAAGAAAAGAAATTGTGATCCCTGTTATGAAAGTGTTTTTTATTTTGTTTGTTTTTTTTACACTCCTATTCAATAACAGAATGAGACGATAATTATATATTTTACATTTCTTTCAAATTCAATCATTAATCTTTTAATAGTATTACTGTTAGTATTACATTTTACAAAGGCAGCCACTCATAACATGTAAAACATTAGCATAGCTTGTTTCAGATTGCAAACAGGATAAATAATAATGTATTGTCATTTACTTTTTTTAGTGTGTGAAAGCTGAGGTTAAAGACAAACAAGTTCGCTACCACATCCATTACAATGGCTGGAACAAAAAGTAAGTATTGTTGTCTGCTTTGCTTTATTTTCTTTTTTTGATGTATTTTCCCTCTCTTTTTTTTTTCTTTAGGTTCAGCCCACATGAAAAACCAAATTTTCTGAGTGAACAAATGCCTTTGGGTAGGTAACAGAAAAATCATTTGTAGCGATAAAATGTGATGATCAAATTGTTGTGTTTCTTCAGTTGGGATGAGTGGGTTCCAGAAAGCCGAGTCCTGAAACTGAATGAAGCTGGGCTGCAGAAACAGAAAGAACTCATGAAAGCTCATCACAGGTTGGTTGTCTAATTTATTAACCCCTTTCCTGCCACTTACAGATTTTGTTTCAGAAGTCTTCGCTCATTCATCGACCGAATGTCAGAGCAATCCAAGGACCATGGAAACAAATTGGTCTTGGCAAGAGACATAGATCCTCATGAGCCCCTGCAAGTGCAGGTGCTCATGAGGATCTATGTCTTTTGCAGATGGCTCGTGTTCAGTTTTCTCAACCATGAAGAGGCTAAAATTTGTATAATGTGTCTGTAAATGCACATACTACTAGCGCATTTTTTTTTTTCTATTCCTTTTTCAGCCAATCCATCTATACATTTGCACAAACTCTGACAAATGAAGAACAGACTATAATACTGATAGTTCAGGGATGGCACCCAATAGCTTGGTGCTTCCAGGCACCAAGCTGTTCCGGCACGACCCATGAACTGTCAAGTTTCATGTTTATTTTGTCTCCCAGAATGTAATTTAGTCTTTTTGAAGAGGACAACTCCCAAATTAATTTCAACTTTAGAGCTCCATATAATTTCTACATATGTTAACCCATTAAGCCCCATGGCCACATATTTCAAATTTTGGAGGTATTACCTAACTCCTATGTACTCAGTTGCAGGAAAAGGCACCAAGCCAATCTGGCACTACCCTTGAATTGTCATGATGAATCCATCTCCTGCTGTAGGGTGTTGGGGCTATGTGTTAATATTTTTGTGTTGGATCATATTTTCAGTGCTGGCAAAGGGAAAGGGAGCAAGGCAGGACGCAAACCAGACAAGAAAGAAAAAGAAAAACCGGAAAAAGAAAAAGACAAGGAAGAGAAGGAAAAACCTCCCCCTAAAGAGAAGGAAGAAAAAGAGACTAAAGAGAAAGAGAAGGAAAAGGATGTCAAGAAAATTCCTAGTAACACCAGCGTTTCTGAGAAAAAGAAAGAGAAAAAAGAAACCCCTGCCGCAAGTAAGTCGCACACACACACACACACACACCACAGTCATACGTCACTCCTCTATGTATATTCATATGTTGATGAATAAAAATGTTGACGATGGCATCCTTTTTCACTGCTTCAGTTCCATTTGAGTTTTAACATTGTCATTTGTAAAGCCATCCCCCCCCCTCCACCCCCCCCACCCCCCCCCCCACCCCCCATGCTACTGACAGCCAAAGGGTTAACCCTTCTAGCCCTGAGTTCCTACAGCAGGAGATTGATTGACCATGATAATTCAAGGGTAGTGCCAGATTAGCTTGGCCCCTGAAGGCACCAAGCTAATCTAATCTGGTACTACCCTTGAATTATCATGGTCAATTCACCTCTTGCAATTGGTACATAGTTGTTAAGTAACACTTCCAAAATTTGGGAAATGGGACCTTGGAGCTAAAAAGGTTAACACATTGAGCCCTAAGGTTGAAATTCCCAAATTTGTGACTTTTCCTGTGAAAAATACATTACAGCTCAGGTAATTGATCGTGGCAGGGGAGGGGGAGAGGGTACCAAGATGGCTTGGCACCCAGACAGCTCTGGCACCTTCCTGGAGCTGTCATGGTCGATCAATATCTTTTTGTTTGTCAAAGCTGGATGGGTTACTTATTAGTTTATTTATTTTTTGATGTTTTTCATTAATTATTTATTGTCTTTTGTCCACAGCCCCCACATCCACACCCCCTCCACCCGCAGCCACCCTGACCATTGAACGGTTGATAGCACCAGCCACAGCAGCTTCTCCAGCCAGCGAGCCCAAACGCAAACGCCCACGCATGGATGCTACTGTTGAATCGGTCAGTCAGTGGTGTGAATTATCTGTTCTAAAATTGTTTGGTGGGTGGTGTTTTATGTTTTGTTTGTTTCCATTATTTGTTATGATTATTGTTTAAATGGGTGACAGTCTTCAGATCTGGGGCTTTTTTTCAAAATCCAATAAAGCTGAATTTCAGATTTTTGTTTCAGACAGAACATCCCTTCAGCCAAGCTGTTCCGTCTGCAAGAGGCATAAATTCTCATGAACCCCTGCATCTGCAGTACTGTACTGGTGTATCTGCAGGGGCTCATGAGAATTTTTGTCTCTTGCTGGCCTTCCCATGGACTGTTTTCAGTCTTTGCACTGTCACCCATGTATTCATAATGTTTGGTGGGCTTGTGAATTCTACAGTAATCTTATACAGTAATCAGAAAACGCCACATGACCCAAAATGTGTCTGTTATACCCAGCGTTTGTTTTGTAAATGAAGTAAATTATTAATTACATAATGTGTAGTTGGGGCATCTGCAAAAGTGTTGTAAATGTGCAATTTTTGTGCTATCGGCGCTTTTTATACGCAAAGTTTAACCCATTTAGCCTCAAGTCCCTGAAGGCGCCAAGCTAATCTGGCACTTCCCTTGAATTATCATGGTCAGTCCATCTTCTGCAACTGGTAATAATCATTAGGCAATGGCTCCAAAATTTGAGAAATGGGACCTTGGGGCTACAAGGGTTAATGTATTAAAACCATTTTTACAGGTATGAATGCTTGTGTGTATGTAAAAGAGAAAGACAAAGAGTGCATGTAATTAAGAAGATGACTGCAGATGAGAATGGTTACCACCCATCACTTTACACTGTATTACCACTTTACACCTGACTACAGTAATTGATTGTATCTTTGGTTAACCCCTAGGTAGCACTTTTTGTTGAGCTGATTCCTGCAGGAATCACAACAAAAAATGTTTTTGACAGCCAATTGGTTAATGCTGTGTGCACATATTAACCCATTTATTTCTCAAGGCCAAATTTTCCAAGTTTTGGAGGTGTCACTTAGCAACTATGTACATGTTGCAGGAGATGGATTGACCATGATAATTCCAAAGTAGTGCCAAATTAGAATGGAGCCTGATGGCGTCAAGCAAATCTGGCACTACCCTGGAATTCTCAAAGTAGATCCTGCTGTAGTGCTTTGGGGCTAAATGGGTGAAGACTCAATAAATCATCTTGAGAAAAATACTGAAGGCACTGCAGGATGGCAAACTCATGTTCGTTCATTATTTTTGTTGGTCTGTGATTTTGGACCTTATTGCTTGAACTCACAAGGTTCAAAGTCACAGACTACCAAACTTTAAAAAACTTTCTAGGGGCACAGGTTCTGAATGACAGGCCACCACACATTTTTGTGCATGAGGTATCTGATTGACCAAATGTTGTTTTCTTGTCTGTCTAATTGACAGTCGTGGTTGCTGTGGGTCTGTCTTTTCGTAGTTTGCTCCCCCGTCTGGTATCTGTGACACACATCTGTCGTCTGTTCCACAGGAGGAGGTGTTCATGACCAGGATTGAGGTGAAAATTAAAGTTCCTGACGAACTCAAACCATGGCTCGTGGACGACTGGGATCTCATTACCCGACAGAAAATGGTTGGTTGTGCGTTTATCTACCTTGCTTTTGGGGGATGTAAGTTGTTGGTATTTCACTGTTATTGTTTTTTTTTTATGTGTGTGTGTTTTTTTTTTGTTTGTTTGTTTTTTGTTGAAACTGTAGAATCAGTCACATAAACTCTTTACTTCTGGAACACAGCAGGCAACACCCAAATGCAAGAGACATGGATCCTCATGAGCCCCCACAGTTGCGGGGGCTCATGAGGATCAATGCCTCTAGCTGTCCTCAGAATTATCTGTATGCTTCAGGCTGGCAGAACTGACCAGCAGTAAATCTGCCATGGTTTCAGAGACAGTGTTTTAGAAGCTGTCGGTGAAAGGCTAGTGAATAATTTAGTTTTTTATACTCGTGAGATTAGTGCAGTCAACATACCTTGTACAGCAGAACCAGGTTTGAGCAATCGCCCTTATTTGAGATAATAATAATGCTGATAATGGTCATTATATAGTTCTGTGAATTGGCTCGAAGCGCCACAAACAGCACCCAACACGCATGCGCCGTGAAAATGCATGCATTCACTCGAAAGACAAAACATGAGACAAGCACAGGACATACAGGTGGTGTGAAGGGTCAACCCAGCTGTCGAGATCGCTTGTAATTCAAAGGCATAACTTAGGTGGTGGTCTGTATGAATATGACAAGCATGTCAAGACTTCTTCACGACTTCTCTTGAGAGAGCATCTATTTTTGAGACCACTTTATTCTTGCAGAAAAAAAAGGTGCTTGCGCAAAACAGGTTCTGCCGTATACATATCAAGCTGTCATGGTTCACCCGTCCACTGAACCGGTATGTATTCTTCACAGTACAGCTTGCAGTTGCAGTGTCTAGCTTTCAGCTCAGTGTGCTTTCTCTTTTTCCAGCTTCTCTCCTTGCCATGTAAAAACACAGTGGACAACATTCTGGATGACTACATCAAGGTGAAAACTGCAAAAAGTAACGTCAACAAGTAAGTTGTGGAGTTTACTTTTCAAAAACTTATGAATCTTTTGGGTGGTGGCTGTTCATTATTTCCTTTAACCCTTTTCATCCTGATACACCTACTGCTTGAAATTAATTTGACTGATAGTTCAAGGGTGGTGCCTCAGGCGCCAAGCTATTCTGGCACCACCCTTAAACTAAAACAGTTGATCTATCTCCTAATCTGTCATACAGCCTTCATAGGACAATAAGCAAATTGTACAAAATCGGCCTCAGGATGTAATGATGTTCCACAGGGGTCCGTCCTGGGCCCGGTCCTTTTCACACTCTACACCTCCCCCCTGTCCAACATCATCCAGTCTCACCACATACACCACCACCTCTACGCTGACGACTCACAACTACTAGACAAAGACAAACTCGACAACACTCAGACACTACTGACTCGCACGGCTGACTGCTATGAAGATGTGAAAAACTGGATGACAGCAAACAAGCTCAAACTGAACGACGACAAAACGGAAGCCATGCTGGTAGGCACTCGCCAGAAACATTCCCAGCTCCCTCCCTCTCTCCACCTTCAACTCGACAGCACCCCCATCTCCCTCTCTGACTCGGTCAAGAACCTTGGCGTTATCCTCGATTCCTCTCTTTCCATGACCAGCTTCGTCTCCGCCACGGCCCAGGCATGTTATTTCCACCTCCGCCGCATCAGTCAGATCAGAAAATACCTCACTACCGAAGCTGCCTCCAAACTTGCTGTCTCTCTCATCTTATCTCGCATCGACTACTGCAACTCTCTCCTTTCCGGCCTTCCTCACTCCACCACTCTCACTCTCCAGCGCGTCCAGAACAATGCTGCCCGCCTCGACCTGAGAAAGAAAAAATCCGACCACATCACTCCCCTGCTCAAGCTCCTTCACTGGCTCCCCATCCCCTAACGCATCCAATAAAAGATTTTGTCTCTCTGCTACAAATCCCTAAACAACTACGCTCCTGCCTATCTCTACAACTTACTTCACCCCTACAGGGATCTCACTGGCCGTCGGACACCGGACATAGTCCGATTGACTTGGCCTAATGTCCGATGAACAGAAAGATCAGCAGGACAAATGTCCGATTGTTTGTTTCAAAAAGAGGACATGTGTCCAATTGTTTGTTTCCTCAAAACACATTACCGATGACATGACTAACCGGAAATAGTCTACTTGCTTACCAATTTTAGCCTAAGACCCAAAGGGTCCCCCCAGGAGGCTCTCGGGGATCCCTGAAAGGGACGAGAGAGCTATCGAGGATCCCTAACAGGGACGAGAGTAGCCTCCCCTGCCCATCCGGTCAGGCGCCAGGTGGTGTCTCCTTTAGCCAGTTGTCTACTTCGCTGTTAGCGTTCGCACGCGTTTTCCTGAGCCTCTGACCCTTGGATAGACTGTGTACGGTTCGACCGTCCTTCCAGCCTGCCTTCGCCTAGCCCTCGTCTACTGGCTCTGACGTGGCCCCGTCTTCCCTGCTAGCCCTCGCCTGTGCCTCGTGCAGTTGGCTGGCCCTGGAACCTTCTAGGCTTTCGTCGCGCGGTGGTTTGTACTTCGTCACCCCGCCATTCCGCCATGGACAGGTAAAGTCTCGACCGCTTCCTACGTCTCGCCTGGCTGGGCCGGACGTCGGGCTTCGCTCGAGCGGCTGTTCTTTCTCTCCGCATTTCGGCACTGGCAGTTCACATGTTCTTAAATTCGAAGCTTGTAATGGCGGGGTTCGTTTACCGCCGCCATTCGCCTTTCGTGTTGGGGTATGGGTTGCGGTTACTTAGTGCGCCTCTTCCCTCTGCGGCAACTTCCAGTGACTTAGTGGCCGGTGCTTTGTGCTTCGTCACTCGGCCATTCCGCCTTGGGAAGGTAGAGTCTCGGCCGCTTCCTACGTCTGGCCTGGCGGGGCCGGACGTCGGATTTCGCTCGAGCTCCTGTTGCTTTCTCTCTGCTTTCACTGTGACCGCCGTGCTTTGGCCGTAGTCGCCTGCGCGGCGTTAAACCCGAATAACTATCTAACCATATTTCACTGTGAATTAGCGTGTCTCTCATATTTCGAAGCCTTAAATGGCGGGGTTTGTTGCCCGCTACTGGTCGCTTTCATGTTTGGGTTTGGGTTGCAGTTACCAAGTGCACCGCTCCCCTGTACGGCGACCTCCAGTGACCTAGTGGCCGGTGCCTTGGGCTTCGTCACTCTGCCGTTCCGCCATGAAAAGGTACAGTCCCGGCCGCTTTCTACGTCTCGCCCCGCTGGGCCGGACGTGGTGCTTGGCTCGGCCTTCTGTGTAATTCTTCTGCATTTCACGGTGAGTTTCGCTTGTTACTTCGGAGCTTTAACTGGCGGTGTTAGCTAACCGCCACCCGTCGCCTTTCATGTATGGGTATGTTTGCAGTTGCCAAGTGCGCCTCTGCCCCGGACGGCGACTTCCCGTGACCCGGTGCCCACCACACGGTATCGACCGGGTGCCTGCTGCTCCTCTGTCATCGGCTGCGCGGGCTGCGCATCTTGACTGGAGGTTCTTGGTCTCTACCCTGGTGTTCCCCGCGGATCGACCCGCGACTGCCCGTCTTCCTCGGGACCTCCTGCAGCACGGTGGGATTGTTCAAGCTCCCCTCGGACTTGGGATAGCACCCAGCTCGCATCCCTGGTAAGTCGTGCCCCGCTCCTTGTGAAGGAGCTCCGTGCACTGCGACCCCTGTCGCCTGTTAGCAGACACGTCGGCCTTCGGCCTCTCCGTCTAGTCGTGCCCCGCTCCTTGTGAAGGAGCTCCGTGCACTGCGACCCCTGTCGCCTGTTAGCAGACACGTCGGCCTTCGGCCTCTCCGTCTAGTCGTGCCCCGCTCCTTGTGAAGGAGCTCCGTGCACTGCGACTCCTGGCGCCTGTTAGCAGACACGTCGGCCTTCGGCCTCTCCGTCTACTCGTGCCCCGCTCCTTGGGAAGGAGTCCCGAGCACTGCGACCTCTGTCACCTCTTCGCAGACGCGTCGGCCTTCGGCCTCTCCATCTAGTCGTGCCCCGCTCCTTGTGAAGGAGCTCCGTGCACTGCGACCCCGGTCGCCTGTTAGCAGACACGTCGGCCTTCGGCCTCTCCGTCTAGTCGTGCCCCGCTCCTGGTGAAGGAGCTCTGTGCACTGCGACCCCTGTCGCCTGTTAGCAGACACGTCGGCCTTCGGCCCCTCCGTCTACTCGTGCCCCGCCCCTTGTGAAGGAGCTCCGTGCACTGCGACCCTGTCACCTGTTAGCAGACACGTCGGCCTTCGGCCTCTCCGTCTAGTCGTGCCCCGCTCCTTGTGAGGAGCTCCGTGCACTGCGACCCTGTCGCCTGTTACCAGACACGTCGGCCTTAGGCCCCTCCGTCTACTCGTGCCCCGCTCCTTGTGAAGGAGCTCCGTGCACTGCGACCCTGTCACCTGTTAGCAGACACGTCGGCCTTCGGCCTCTCCGTCTAGTCGTGCCCCGCTCCTTGCGAAGGAGCTCCGTGCACTGCGACCCTGTCGCCTGTTAGCAGACTCGTCGGCCTTCGGCCTCTCCGTCTACTCGTGCCCCGCTCCGTGTGATGGAGCCCCGAGCGCTGCGCCCTCGGTCACCTCTTTGCAGACGCGTCGGCCTTCGGCCTCTCCGTCTAGTTGTGCCCCGCTCCTTGTGAAGGAGCCCCGTGCACTGCGACCCCTGTTGCCTGTTCGCAGACGCGTCGGCCTTTGGCCTCTCCGTCTAAGTCGTGCCCGCTCCTTGAGCCCCGGGCACCGCGACCCTTATCGCCTGTTGGTACCCTAGTCGGTCATGGGCCCTCCTTCCAACTCGCTGACTCCTTCGTTGAGTCGCCCAGCCAGCTACGGGCCCCCTCCTTGAGCCGCGGGCACTCCTTCGGGATCGTCCTTCTGGTATTCGCCCTTCCACGTTCACCGGTTCTCGTCTGTTCACCGACGTGAAGCTACGTCGCGCTGTTAGCGCTTGGATGGGTGCCCCTAGGGGTACACCCAGTGCAGTGGGGATCGGCGTCCTCGCCCTCGTCGCCTGGATAGTTGCGGCGCCCGCCGTTCGTCGCCCGCCCACTCGACTCCCTCCAGTGTCCCTGTCGACCTTCGCCTTGTGCTCGGCGCTGTCGTTCTCCTCGGGACATCCTCTTCCCCACTCCCTTGCACCCTTCGCCTCCAGCGTCTCCCCGACCCCCTCCGGTGGATGACTCTGCGTCCGGCGTTCGCCGTTGGCCTGCCGGCGTCTTAGCCTTCGGCTTCCCGGTTCGCTGACCTCTCGCTCCCCTTCGTGCTCGCTGCCTCCGGTGTTCTGCCGGCGCTCGTGCTTGCGGCAACCCTTCCCAGCTCTAGTGGATCTTCCGCTTGGCTTCGAACCCTCGGCCCTTGCCTTCCTTCGTTCGTGGCGGCTTGGCTCCTTCCTGACCATCTCGCCTGATGCGACGTCGCAGCTCTACCGTGCTCCTGTGGGTACCCGCGCCCTTCGGCCCTGCCTGGCAGTCTCTGAAGGAACCCTCCTAGGCCTGTGGGCCCAGCGTCAACCTTGTGGGTTGTGTTCCCGCCCTTCGGACCAAGGCCCTCGCCCTTCGCGTGCAGGTCTCCACCCTTCCGTGGGAAGTTGCGATGCTGCGCCTCGCTCGGTACGGCTCCCCCGCCTCGGACCCTTCGCGTCGCCTTCAGCCCTGGGTCGTCGCCGCCAGCCGGGACCTACCCTTTGCTTCTACACGTCCCCAGGCCTCCCGCCCCCGCCGTTGTCTTCGCTTGCCGTCGACGGGACCATTCCCAGCTCGGCCTCTCTGGTGTCGTCTCCCCCCAGCCCTGGGTCCTTGCGTGGATTGTGGATGCCTTGGTTGCTCGAGACCTTCGATCTTCCGCCAGCCATTCTCCGCCTTGGTGGACCTGCTTCTGCGGTTTCACTCAGTGCTCCCTCTTCGTAGGGCAGGGATGCTCTCCTCCTCAGGTTGCTCACCTGGTCGCCCTGGTCAGCGCCTACTGTCCGACCCCTCGCCCTCTCGCCATCTGTTCGCCTGGGATTGGTTGGCGACCGACCGCAACTTGGTGCGTCTTCACGAGCCTCGGATCCAGTTCGTGCCGTTCTAGCCCGTGGGTAGCTGCGGCGCGGCGGGCCCTCCTGACTGCGGCTCCAGCTCCTCCTCCTGATGAGTGCGGCGGCTGATCTCCTTCCCTCGGTCTTCTGTACTGCGCCTCTGGAGGCCGTCCTCCGGCGATCTCTCTACCCTGGTGCCTATCTCTCCTGTGCTGCGCCACTTCGGCTTCGCTGGACGGACATTCTTGGCTCGGCTCCCGGATTCCCCCTGACCTCGCCACTGCCCGGCTCGCTTGCGTCGTTGCCAGTCTCGCCGGTTGGGGCGCTCTCCCTCTTCCGTATTCTGCTCGTCGGCCGGCCGCTGGCCCGTGAACCTGACTTCGCGGCACGTCAACCCGCTGGGACTGGTTGCATTTGGCAGGCCCTCTGCGCTTGGCGATACGATCTTCGGACACAGGACCTCCGCGTCCTTCCGACAACCCCCTTCGTGGCTTGCCTTCAGACGCAGGAGGAACCCGCTCTCCCGACCTCTGCTTCCTCCTCTGTCGCCCCCTTTGCTGGCGAGTGGACAGCGACTTCTCCCTCCCAGCCCGCCACAGTCCAGGGCACCTGTTCGTTCTGGCAGACTACCGCTTGCGACGGAGGCAGCTTTTTCACACGGTTTGCGCCCTACGCTGGGAAATCCTTCGCTGGTTCTGCGCTCGTTGGAAGACTCCCCCCTTGTTCTCTTCGCCACGAAGTGGAGCCTCCGGCTTCCCCTCTTCATCTCCCCGTTCCCGACCTCTGGCCTGGGCAGTCGATGCACTTCGTTCCCTTGGGACAGACCGGTCGTTTACACCTACCCTCTGGCGGTCCTGGTCCTCATGTCCTCCTCAGCCTCCGGGGATGCAACGCAGTCCTTCTCCTGGTGGCCGTTCTCCTGGATCGGATCGTGGACTTCCGACCTTCTCAGTCTCGCCGCGGGCTCACCCTCCCTCTCCCCACCCCCCGCACGATGCTCGAGCTGCGCCGACAGTCGGTCTTCCACCCCTGCCCGAGCGACTTCTCCTACACGCCTGGCGATGGTGCGGCAAGCTCTCTCTGCTGGAGACGTCTCGAGCGCGACAGCGGACGCTAGCGCTTCAGCCCGCTGACCTGCCAGACGTGTCTACGAGGGAAAGTGGCGTGTTTCGTGCCTGGTCCTCTGACCGCCGCCTCTCCACCGTCGGCCTGACGACTCCTCAGCTCGCGGACTTCTTCTCTGGCTCGTCCAAGACCAAGGTTGGCTCCCCTTGGTGCACCAGCCCCCCTCTGGATCGCCGACGCCTACTGTCACTTCGGCCGTCCCGACCCAGCGCCTGCAAGGACCTGCCCGACCTTATCGCGCGTTTGGCGTGCAGCATCCGGTCTTCCGCCCCCTTGGCCCGCGCTGGGACCTCCCTGGTCCTCCCCTGACTGACTTCGGACCGTTGAATCGCTCCATCTGGCCCGCTTCGCTGACGTGACTCGGAGACCTGCTTCCTGATGGCCCTCGCCTCGGCGCCCTGCGTCAGCGAGCTCCACACACTCTCGTCTCTCCCCGCCGGCCTGCAGCTCCGAGTGGTTCGCCCCGTTCAGCTACTCCCGGATCCTTCCTTCTCGCTCAGCCTAGGTCTCCCTTGACAGCGCCTCTGGTCATCGCCACTCGGCCGCTTACACGACCCGGCTTCCTCGGGGGACTCCGCAGCAAGACCCGGTGTAGGCTCTTCGTATCTACCTGCGTCGCTCCAAGTCCGTGCTGAGGGGACGGGCTCGTCTCCTTGCCGCTGGCAGATCCGACTTCTCAGCCCAACGCTCTCCTCCTCGCTCCGCTGGGTTTTTCGGTCCGCCTGCGCGACCTTTCCCACAGGGAGCGGAGACACGCACGGTCCGCGCCTTGAAGTTTGCGCCTTGGCCGCAAGTCTCGCCTGCGGCCGCACCTGTGCGGTGAAGGACTTGGCTGTAGTGGGGTAGGGGGCCGAATCTACCGTCGCCCACTCCTACCTTCACGCCCTGACGTTCCAGCGCGACAACCTTACGCTGGTGGGCGGCTTCTACGGCGCAACACTCCCTCCAGGCGCCCTCGGCGCTTAGGCGGCACTTCGCTAAAATTGTCGGGAGTGGGTGATCAGGAGTGACGGGCCGTCTTCGTCCCTGAAGAGGTTTCTAAAAGGGGATTGTGCGGCACCCTCCTCCTCTTTGCCATTCTTCCGGTTAGTCATGTCATCGGTAATGTGTTTTGAGGAAACAAATTAATTTTTCTCTAAAATGTATTTTTTCGAAAAATACTTACCGATGACATGACTCGGAGGTCCCTCCCTCCTCCCCGCTTGCCGCTGGTAACTCCGTAGACAACTGGCTAAAGGAGACACCACCTGGCGCCTGACCGGATGGGCAGGGGAGGCTACTCTCGTCCCTGTTAGGGATCCTCGATAGCTCTCTCGTCCCTTTCAGGGATCCCCGAGAGCCTCCTGGGGGGACCCTTTGGGTCTTAGGCTAAAATTGGTAAGCAAGTAGACTATTTCCGGTTAGTCATGTCATCGGTAAGTATTTTTCGAAAAAATACATTTTAGAGAAAAATTAATTTTTCCGTTGATCGCGGACACCGCTAGCGACATTTCTTTCCGAGTAGGCTGGCGCTTTGCGGTAGTCGGCTTTACACTGCGCGAGCGAGTGACGTGTAGTGTGTTATTCCTGGCAACGCCCTCTGATTGGCTGACCCTAAAGTTCAGCTATTTTTAGCGAAAGCGAGACTGCGCGAGCGAGGGTCGTGTAGAGTGTGATTCCGTAAACATCGCCTTCTGATTGGCTGCCTCTAAAGTTCAGCTATTTTCAGCTAGGAGGGGTACCACTGTTCAACAGGACTCAGAAAAACCATCCACTTCTGCTGAGTGATCAGCTCATATCAGTTCCACCGAGTCTGAGGGTGTCATTTTGATTTTCAAGTCAGTGTAGCAGCATGTAGTGAAGTTTCAGATAAATCTAACAAATGTAGCCTATTGACAAGGCCTTTTTAAAGTATTTTCTGCATTAGTTTTCTACATTTGTTCATCGTGTCTATTAGCCACAAAAGTGTGAGAATTTAAATCTTTAACCCATTTGCTACCAGAAACCTGCTGTGGCCCATGCTGGAAGCATGGGCCACAGCAGGTTTCTGGTAGCGAATGGGTTAATGACAACATGAACAAGTAAACAAAAAAAATAGTAACTGGAATGATTTTTTTTTCTTATATAGTTTCTTACAGAAAGCTCATCTCCTTTTGTTATAGCCTTAGGCTTACTAATCATTACATTTCCGTTTAGTCAGTACATGGTCTAATATTTTTATAATGCTATTCTAGTCAGTACATTTCCTTGCACTGTGAATTCCTTGAAGTGCCAAAATGACAGTTTAGTTTGTGAGTTGTGAGCCTGAGCATGAAGAATTTGCTACCTCTGTTACAAGGCCCTGATATGTTTTTCATGCTAATCTGCAATGACAGTATTATCTGAATGACATAATAACTTGTTCACTTTTCTTTGCCTTTTTACGTTTATGTCCTTTTCGTCAACAGTCAATAAATATCTCACTCAGCCTGTGTTTATGTGGTTTCTGTTTTACTATCAGTTTTGTCACGCGCAAAATGTCCTATTGTTTTGTTCCAATTCAGGACAAATGTCCTATCCCTCTGCCACCCTCCAGGACATTTGTCCTATAGGTGTCCAGCTCCAGTGACATCCCTGCCCCTACACTCCTCCGCTCCGCCTCCGACCCTCTCCGCCTCCTCATCCCCCGCACCAAACTCAGCACTTTCGGCCCCCGCTCCTTCTCAGTATACGGTCCATCTACCTGGAACATTCTCCCACTCTCTCTCCGTCAGAAACACTCGCTCTCCTCCTTCCAGTCCGCCCTCAAAACTCACCTCTTTCAAAAGTTCTAGCACTATATCACCACACTCCCCACCCCAAGCTGACCGTCGTAATGTATTTTCACTATTTGTGTTACGTGAGTCATTGTCTAAAGCGTGCGCATGCGTGTGCGAGTTGTGAGTGCGCATTTAGAGTTATAATTATTATAAGTAGGTACTCCAAAGTGATTTTTTAAGTTACATGATCATATTTGTAAATATGTTTTTCAGATAGGTCTCATTTTTCTAACTCCAATGATATCAAGTTGAAAATAATCGGACAATTAGATCAAAAGTTATGAATTAATTTGTTTATTTTTTTGCATGCCTGTTTGGCAACAGTGAAAATTGAATGATTTGGCATTTTTGGCATTTCACAGAACCAACCTGATAGTGATAATGGTACTAAATTCTACTATAATCAACTCTTTTTAGTAATCTGTGACAGCCTAGTCTTTTTCGAGGCTCTTGAACAAGGGCATCTTGCTGAAAATGATCCTCAAACTTATTAAAATCACTGATTTTGATGCTGAAAATCAACAAAACACAAGAAAAATCATATCTTGGGTTGTAATTAAGATAAAAACATGATTTAAACATCAAAATGATCAGGATAATGAGATCTGAATAATGGAACAGGATAGATTACAAACAAAGAGGAAAATGTTTTTGCCATCACCCCCCCCCCCCCCAAACCCAATAAAAAATATTTATAAAAATTGACAACACAGAATTGATCACCAGCAATTTCAACTATTTAAATTGTCGAATTATAATTGTAACACTTGTGTGAAATTTGCTTGTCTATACAAATCACGGACAGAAAACTACACACTGATCTAAAAAAAGAAAGTACTTCATCATACTGTAGCAGACGAAAAACAGGGTCACGTGACTTCACAAAAATAACTTCATCTCAAAGTCTACGACCGCCAGAAGATAATGACTTAAATATAAACGTACCTTAACATCTTTTATAAAGTAATAATGTTTAATTCATACTTTCTTGTGAAAGAGAAAATTATGTTCGGTATTTCCGACGATAACCCAACACGCTTTGTTTACCTCGCAAGACAGCACCGATGCTTGCTCAAAAGAAACACTTCGAATACAATTGAAAAGCAAATGTAAAAACTATCAATGTACAGATCAATCAAAAAATGGTATTACATATTGATATTTTCATCTGAAGTCGGTAGATTGGTTAAATCTGACGATATATTTTCGCCGAAGCACATGGTACAACTACAGCCTCGCTATCGTTTGTGCACGCCATTCTCCGAACATGCGTTAGCTCGTACACAGAGGCAGCATGTGCGCTCTTTTGCTTTGCGTGCGGAGTCAAAGTAATGAATATATACGAAACTTGGCAGTAATATAGAAAAATGATTGACAATTTTAGACATATATTTTTCGCTCCTGTCAGTTTTGTAGAAGAGTGAGAATATTACTTTGAAACTTTTCTACTTGAAATTTGAATACGTTCCCGTGATCGTATGCAAAAATAAATTATACGAAAATGAAGGGCTAGCTCTACTCTACCTAACTGGCTAGCTATTTTTAGCCTGTGTTGCTTCGACGCGACACGCAAGGCGATTGAAAAGCGGATGTGTGCTGTGAACAACGCGCGCACGCTGTGCCGCTGCGGCAAGTCATGAACAACAGATACGCCAGTAAAACACAAATATAAGTACTAAACATGTAAAAATAAGCACAGAAACACACATGAACACAAAGAGTAGACACCATACTACAACCCAGTATACATTTTATTGATATATGAAGCGTATTTTGGTTAACATCACTGATGGAAAATGGGTGAAATTTAGGTCGCGCTTAGTCATGCAAAGAAGGTTTGGAGTACCTATTATAAGATCAGCGCATTATAAATACCGTAATTATTATTATTATTATAATGGGTCAGAGCACAATAAATACACTACAATTTTTACCTGAACTTTCAGCAAACCAAACCATCCCTCCCCAAGAGTCGCTGAGGCAGCTAAATAATTAGGATATTCACAGTGACACGTTTGGTCCCCTTTGTAAAAGGCAAATTTGCGTTTGTGGAAAGTTACGTTTTCCGTTGAAACTTGTATGTAACCCAAAGCCCACAGTCACATTAGTTTTGGACTTGTACACCATAACAAAGCCCAGGCAGGGCAAATTTAGGAGTTCAGAGTATGGCATCTCATTTTGTTAGATGGCCGTCATAGCAATACCCATTTTTTACATTCACACCAAAAACTGCCCAATGGCAAATTAAAAAGGGCGTGAATTCTTTTCTGGTGTTTTATACTTGCACCTTAAGATTTTGTACCAACTTTCATTTTCAGAGATGCTGTCATGGAGACGATGGCGGGAGTGAAAGAATACTTCAACGTGATGCTTGGAACACAACTATTATACAAGTTTGAGCGGCCGCAGTATGGAGAGGTTCGTACAGTTCTGCCTAACCCATTTAGCCCTGATGCACTACAGCAGGAAATGGATCACCCATGATAATTCAAGGGTAGTGCCAGATTAGCTTGGTGCCTTACGGGACCAAGCTAAATCACGGGCAAAACATCTCCTGCAACTAGTTGTTGGGAGACACTTCCAAATTCGGGAATGGGTGATAAATCAGGTAGTCATCTCCGTCTTCTTGTGTGTGATAAATCAGGTAGTCATATTCATCTTCTTGTTGTGTGTGATAAATCAGGTAGTCATCTCCGTCTTCTTCTTGTGTGACTGTCTGTAAGGACTTGAGAGCAATGGTTACACGTCAAAATGACTGAGATGACTACACAAGTTGGTTTCTATTGCTCACAAGTCTTCTTTAGAATCACGCGGTCATCTCAGTTATTTTGTAAGACTTGGGAAATGCAGTTTCACATGAATATGATTTTAAAATGATTACCTTGGAAAATGACTGAGATGACTACACAATTTGTTTTTTCAAAATACATTACCGATGGCATTACTATCTGGGAATACACTCTATTGCCTATAGATTTCAGCAAAGTTGTGTGTAGCACACACCTGGGGAGGAGACACCGGGGATCCAAGCACTATGACCCCGGGTGGCCTCCCCTTACTACCCTATCCCGGCGAGCACAGTACGACCTCGTCAGTTTCACTCATAGCTCGACTGGGGACAGTCGAGTTTTTGCCTTTCTCCGTTCAAAGGGTTTCAGTGGTTTTTTACTTGGGCTTGATTTGGAGTCTTCGATTCAGCCCTGGACTCACTACATTCGTGGCTTTTCCTTTTGACATTTGGACTCATTGTGAACTGTGCGCCAACCGGTTTTTACCGGCTCTGACTTTGTGAGTTCACCCTTGGCTTGGCCTTCGGGTTCGACGACGCACGTGACTTGTGCCCTGCTGTTTTGTGCACGGTGGACTTTCTTCGCCGGCGTAGTTGGTTAAGGGCCTTATGGCTTCTTCGGTGTCGAAGACTTGCCGCCTTTGCGGGGACTTCCAGTGGCCGGATGATGCACACGTCTCTTGCTTGCCGTGTTCGGGCTGTGCTTCGGACGGAACGTGTGACGGTTGCGCCGCTTGGACGGAAGACCGGTGTTCGCGCAGGTGGGACTTCTACAGGCGTGACCGGGCCCCTCGCCCGCTTCTGTCTCCCCGGGATCCTCCACGGGTGGACGTACTTCCCTCGGCGCTTCGGGCTCCTCTCCGCTCCGTCGTTCGGGCTGTCCGCCCCACAGGTAAGTCCCCTTCTTGTACCGTTACCTCGCTACCTCCCCTCTCCGAGTCTTTGGAGCAGGGTAGGCGAGTTTCGGAGTCATGCTCCCCACGCTCTGCTTCGTTAGCGCGTGGCTTGAGCCCCATTTTGTTTCCCACCCCCCCGCTCTGCTTCGGGCGAGCAGTCTGGGTGAGATGAGCGTTCGTCGGCCACCCCCGGCTCTAGGTCTCCGGAGCGGGGGCGGGTGACGGAACGCAAGCATAAGAAAGAGAGTAAACGTGATAAGAAATGCTCTCGCTCACGCACCGAGGCTTCGGAACGTGACTCGAGACCGTTAGTAATGCTGCCTCCCCGCTCTGTATTTTCCGAACGGGCACGGCATGCTTCGCTTTCTTCCCCTCCCCCGCCCGCCCCGTCTCGCCTGGGCGGGCCCGGGGTGTGGTTGACTCTCGCCCCCCACGCTCCGAGGCGTCGGAGCGGGGGTCGCGTGCACGTAAATTGTCCCCTCCCCGCTTCGCTTCGCCTGAGCGGGCTTGGCGTGACCTTAGACTGTCCCCCCCCCGTCTCGTATCGACCAGACGGGCCCGGTGTGACTTGGACCCTCGCCCCCCTCGCTCCGAGGCTTCGGAGCTGGGGCAGCGGGCTCATAAATCGTCCCCTCCCCGCTCCGCCTTTCCTGAGCGGGCTTGGCGTGACCCTGGACTGTCCCCCCCGCCTCGTATCGACCAGGCGGGCCCGGTGTGACATCATCGCGCGTCCTCCACGGTCCGAAACATTGGACGGGGGGCCGCGTGCCCGGTATTCGTCCCCTCCCCGCTCCGCCTTTCCTGAGCGGGCTAGGAGAGACACTTTGCGGTCCCCCCCCCCCCCCCTCCCCCGCACCGGTTCTCCCGGGCGGGCCAGGGGTGACCAGGCCACTTCCTCGGTATTCCGATCGCGGATTTGTCACTCACGTCGGCTTCCGCGTGCGGATCCCGACTTCGAGGTGGACCGTCGCTTAGCCACGGTCCCTCCGTCGCCGCGGCGCCCCTCTTTGCGTGCGTCGCGGGCGGCTGCGTCTACCTCGCGCGCGGCGGTGCGGCGCTCTCGTAGCCACTCGCCCCTTTCGTCTTTGCCGCGAGAAGATCAGTTTTTGGAACCGGACGTCCTCAGCCTTCATCCGACGGACTCGGCCTCGGCGATCTTCTTGCAGGACTCGGCGGCGGGTTCTCCTTCCCGCCTTTCCGCTGTCTCGTCGGCCTCCGCCTCGTCAGACGTTGCCGGCCCATCGCTCGGATCACAGACAGTCCACACTCTGGGTGAGGCTTCAAGGCTTATCGCCAAGTCCCTACCGCCCGACTTCTGTCCGCCTTCGCCTCCTCCGAAGAGACAGGCTTCAGCCGTGGTTGACGCGCAGAGGCAAGTCAAGCGCCGCAAGTCCCTCCCGCAGCCAACCGGCTTCTGGGACCTCACCGATGCTTCTCCGCCCAGCTGCATAACGACGCTTTCGGCGACTCGGGATACTCTACCGCCACTCAATCGCCGGTGGGAATCGACTTAAGCTTCCGCCAGGCCTGGTACGCTGGACACTCCCAAGCCTTCGCCATACCTCTTCCAGCGGTGGATGCGGCGGCCTTAGTACAGGCGGGCGGCCGCAGGCTCGTCCAGAACTCGTGGCCTCGGCCTCTCGACAGGATCGCCTCCTTAGCGCGGAACTCGCTGGCGTGCTCGGGTTTTGGAACTGGCTACCCAGGCAGCCCTGCAGTGCCTTCAGGATACGTGGGACCTGGAGGTTCAGTCCCCGCTTCGTGACGTGCTGTCCATCCTGATAGCGGCCATCCGGGCCGCCTACCATTCTTCCGCCAACGCCATGGCAGCGGCTGCCAATTGCGACCTCTGGAGGAGGGATACCCTTCTGCGCCTCTGCTCGGACCTTCCCTTGTCAGTGAAGACCCAGCTCCGTCAAGCCCCCTTAGGTGGGCCTCAGCTGTTCGGCGACACTTGGCACTCCGTTAAGGAATCTTCCAAGGACTTGTGGCCCAAGCCTGCTTCTAACCCAGCCTCGACCCGCCTTCGCGCCCCCCGCCCGGCCGGGGGGTCGTGCCTGGCGGTCTTTCACTTCAGGCCCTCCGTTCCTACAGTCGGATCTTCACGAGGTCGGGCCCGTCCATTCCAGGCTACTCAGGCCGGCCCCGCCCCTCGCCCTGCTTGGCCCCGCGGTGCCCGTAGATCGGGCCGCGGTCGGGCTCATTGACTCGCCCCCGCCTCCGCCCCCACCCTCAGTACTCGGGTCTCCCGTCGGCGGGCGGCTGTCGCTCTTCAGCGATCTTGGAGATCGCTGTTCCCGGACGACCCCTGGATTCTTCCAAAATTACCGCAGGCCTGCACCTTCGTTCCTGTCGCCTCCGCCTCTTCGCAGATCACCCATGTGGACCCAGGAACCGCTCGACGGCACACAGGCGGACGCTCAGCGCGGGGAAGTGGCGACCCTCCTCACCAAAGCGGCGACAGAGGTGGTTTCGCGGCAGGACTCTCCGGCGTTCTACAGCCGGCTCTTCTAGTTCCCAAACCAGGCGGCAAGTGGCGTCCAGTTATCGATATCAGCGCTAAACAAGTTCAATTTGGCCCCTCGCTTCAGGATGGAGACGGCCAGGACACTCCATGCGGCCCTCCGGCCGATGGACTTTGCGATCAGCCTCGATCTGTCAGACGCCTATCTGCACGTCCCGATTCATCCGTCGTTTCGCCGGTACCTTCGGTTGACTTGGAGGGATCGTCTACCAGTTCGGCGCCCTTCCTTTCGGCCTCAACATCAGTCCGTGGGTATTTACAAGACTGCTCGACACCGTGATAGCCTACTTCCGTCAGCGCTCCTTGAGCCCGGCCTCCAATTACTTGGACGACCTTCTACTGCGCAACTTGGTTTCCGCAGCCCTCCAGACGGACAGGGATGCCCTGCTTTCCCTTCTGCGTCGTCTAGGTTTCCTACTCAATCTGGGGAAATCCGATCTTCTCCCTCTCGACGGTTTCTACATCGGGGGATGGAATTCCTGACCGGCCTCAACCTTGTCCGCCTGCCTCTGGCCAGGCGACAGAAGATCATCGACTTAGCGACTTCGATGGGGATGGGATCCTCCTTCACCGCCAGGGTCTGGCTTCAACTCCTGGGCCTCCTCAGTGCGGCTGCGGACCGGCTTCCCTTGGGCAGACTTTATGCTCGGCCTCTCCAGCTACATCTCCTTCTTCACTGGCGACCCTCGGGCGCTCTGTTGGATCTAGTACCTGTCACGCCTCTGGCTCGTCCTCACCTCGAGAGGTGGGCGGACCTCGCTTGGCTGGCTTCGGGGGTGCCCCTACACTCCCCGCCGCCTCGGTGGTCTCTCTGTACAGATGCGAGCCAGGCCGGCTGGGGCGCGCACCTGTTACCGGATTTCTCCCGGCCTCGGGCTTTGGCTTCGGGAACTGTTAGGGAATCACATCAACTGGCTGGAGCTGAAGGCAGTTGCGTTGGCATTCGACGTTGGCAGGAGACCTTGGCCAATCAGGAAGTCCTCGTGCTCTCCGACAACTCGACGGTGGTGGCTTACATACAGAATCAGGGGGGCACTCACTCGCCCTCCCTTTGCATTCTTCTGTACCACCTTCTCCTCTGGGGCAGGGATCGAGGCATTGCCCTACGAGCCCGCCACATCCCTGGCCACCTCAACGTGATTGCGGACGCCCTGTCTCGTCGCGGACAGTTGCTCCACACGGAGTGGTCCCTACGCCCGGATATTTTCGCCTGATCTGCTCTCACTGGGAAACGCCACTAGTGGATCTGTTTGCCACCAGATGGAACAACCAGCTCCCGGTCTACGTCTCTCCAATCCCGGATCCACTCGCTTGGGCAGTGGACGCGCTCGCCATTCCTTGGGTCGGCCTGATTGCTTACGCCTACCCCCCGTCAGTCCTCGTTCCGAAGGTGCTGCGGAAGCTTCTGGGATGCTCGGCGGTCCTCCTGCTGGTGGCCCCCTTCAACTGGACCAAGAGCTGGACCACGGACCTCCTCGCACTTGCGTCGGACCCTCCCCTGGAGCTTCCTACCCCTCCCACGATGCTCAAGCGGCCCCGTCAGCAGCTTTTTCATCCGTGCCCCGAACGCTTCCGCCTACACGCTTGGAGGTTGTCCGGCACGCCCTCGCCGCTAGAGGTTTCTCGGATGCTGCAGTGGCGGCAATTGCAGCAGCCCACAGACTCTCTACAAGGAAGGTGTACGAAGGCACGTGGAGGGTCTTTCAGACCTGGTGCACCTCCCAGGGGCTCCCTCCCACTAACCTAGCCTCCCACCAACTGGCGGAGTTCTTCCTGTGGCTCTTCGACGACCGGGGCTTAGCCCCAGTCACCATCACGGGCTACCGCGCTATGCTCGCGGACACCTACCGTCACCTGTGTCTTCCGGACCCAGGCGCCTGCAAGGATCTGTCGGATCACTGGCTCACTTTGAACTCCGACGTCCGGTTGCACGTTCCCTAGTACCCCGGTGGGATCTTGCCTGGGTACTGACGTGGTTGAATACGGACCGGTTGAGCCCCTCCACTTGGCTCGGTTCTCAGACTTGACCCGGAAAACCTGTTTCCTTCTGGCTCTCGCTACAGCGTCCCGAGTCAGCGAGCGTCACGCGCTCTCGATGCTCCCAGCCTGTTTGCAGTTTCGTTGCGACGGCTCTGCGCAGCTGCTCCCCGATCCGTCCTTCCTGGCCAAGAACCGCCGCCCCGCGGCGGCTCCTCAGGTGCTAACGATATGGCCCCTCCGTGGAGCGGACCTCTCCCCTGGATCGCGGCAACAGGACCCAGTGCGGGCGCTAAAGATTTACCTGCGCCGCTCTAAGCCGCAGCGCCGGTGGCGCTCGCGCCTCATCTTACCTTGTCCGCGGGCAGACACGACATCTCGGCCCAGACCGTGTCATCCTGGCTGCGGTGGGTGATTAGGTCAGCCTACCAAGACCTCTCCCCATGCGGCGCTGAGCCTTTACAAATCCGGGCGCATGAAGTGAGAGCAGTAGCCACCAGTCTAGCCCTGGACCGCAACTGCTCGGTCAAAGATATTGTGACCGCGGGTTGCTGGCGCTCAGACTCCGCTTTCGCACGCTTCTACCTTAGAGACCTATCCGGCCAATGTGACTCCCTGGCACGGGTGGGCGACATCTCCGCGGCCCAGCACTCCCTCCGAGAGCCGCTGGCGTCTTAGGCACATCATAGCTGAAATCGTCGGGAGTTCTCTCTCGATGGGGCCGGCGGAGTGGTTGGGTTATGGTTAGATGCGGCACCCTCCGCCTGTTCGCCATTCTCCCAGATAGTAATGCCATCGGTAATGTATTTTGAAAAAAACAAATGAATTTTTTTTCTAAAATGTATTTTTTTGAAAAATACTTACCGATGGCATTACTCGGATGGCCCTCCCACCTGCCCCGCTTGCCTCTTGTGGCTATGTGTGAAACTGACGAGGTCACCCTGTGCTCGCCGGGATAGGGTAGTAAGGGGAGGCCACCCGGGGTCATAGTGCTTGGATCCCCGGTGTCTCCTCCCCAGGTGTGTGCTACACACAACTTTGCTGAAATCTATAGGCAATAGAGTGTATTCCCAGATAGTAATGCCATCGGTAAGTATTTTTCAAAAAAATACATTTTAGAAAAAAAATTCATTTTTTCTTTATGGCTCACAGGTCTTTAGAATCACATGGTCATCTCAGTCATTTTGTTATTATTGTGATTCAGTGTTGATTCTAGAGCGCGTTTTGCGCGATTTCTCGCAATATTATGCTCCAAATCGCAAAAAAAACACCGATAGCGCGGCCGAAGAATCGCAGAAAAAAGAAACTGGACACTTTTTTGCACGACCAGCGCGGCCGCACCGCTGCTGCGTAAAAGCCTGCTCGAGCGTCTTGGTGCAGTGTGGCCTGAGTCGAGCCAGGGCAATTTCACTATTATTCACCTGTTTAACACGAACACAGATTCCATTCACAGAAAACCAATTCACGTGTCGCTCTCGCGCTGTGGAAGTACACATGACAGATCAGAGCAAACTCTAGTCTGTGATTGGCTGAATAGCCTTCGGCTGTTTGTAATCTGTCTTCTCATTGGCTAGCATTTCTGTACTGTATTCATGTTGTATCATTCGTGTACCAACACAACCCTTTTACCGATGCGGGATTGTACTTCAGCCTGTGTTGCTTTTACCTGAGGAATGTAACTTAGTATGGATTTTACCTGATGGATTTACATTAAATACTCAAGCTGTACACATTTCCTTGTGTTTTCCTAGCGAGCTGAAGGTATGCATAGAAAGTACGATAATGTCGTGCACTTTTAACCTGGTACTCATTCACGCACACGTCTTACACACTTTCTCCTTGAGGGCCGTGATCAATTTTGAGGCCATATTGGTTAACACGAAATACGGTTAACACGAAGTGATTTTCCGTGTCCCCAGAAATTCGTGTTAAGCGGACTCCACTGTATGTATGAATGTGTGTATATATGTCGTTTTAAAGTAAGCAGTGCAACGCGATTTGAGGGCCTCCCATTTACACCTTGAGGGGCTCCCTTTTTTGATTAGAGGGAGCCTTTGGGCTCACTTTTCTGAAATCCTAGAATCAACACTGTGATTGTAAGACTTGGGGGGAAAAACAGTTACACGTGAAATGACATAAATGACTACCTTGGTTTGGCCATTGGCTTTGTGCAGGTTTGTATATACACTGTTTCGTTTTCTTGTTTAATGACTACTACACCCATTTCAGCGCAGTTTCATTAATTCTTTTTTGTTTTTTCTTTCAGATTCTGACAGAACATCCAGACAAACCCATGTCCTCCATTTATGGAGCTACGCACCTTCTTCGATTATTTGGTGAGTCAGCATTTTGTAGAGTGCAACCCTTTCAGGCCCCCTCTGTGTTTTAATCTTTTATAATCGGAGTTATTGTTCTTGTTCTTTTGGGGGGAAAATCAGAATGGCTGAACTCCAAAGAATGGTTATTTTGTGATGGTAAGGACATTGCAGTCCTTACAATTTGTATCAAGTATTGTGCAAATTTTCCAGTATAAAATTGTTGAGCATTTCAGGGGTAAGCTAGGTGGTTCCATGAACCTTGCCTCCACATGGCATAGTAAATACATGAACGGATAGTCAGGGGGAAAGACTTAGTCATATGCCTGTTGGTAGCACTTTTTGTCATGATTATTCCTGCTGGAATCGTCTTGACAAAGGTGCTATCGACAGCCGAAGGGTCAACCTGTTGATATTTTTGACAATAATGGATCATAGCAGATCTTATTGACCCTTTTAGCAGAGATAGATTGACCATGATAATTCAAGGGTAGTGCCAGATGAGCTTGGCGCCATCGGGCGCCAAGCTCATCTGACACTACCCTTGAATTATCATGGCTGATCCATCTCCTGCAACTGGTACATAGTTGTTAGGTGGCATCTCCAAAATGAGAGAATGGGGTATTGGGGCTAAATGGAATTAACGCCTTCACTGTCGGTGGAACAGGTTGTCATGTTGTGTCAAAAATCATTGTAATTTCATGGCTATCATACTTTTTTCCATCCAAGGAACATGGATACAAGAGCATCCAGCAATAGGCGTAGAACTTCACGAGCCCCTGCTTCTACAGGAGCTCATGAGGATCACTACCTCTTGCACTTAATATTATTCTGCTCTGAAGGCATGAAAAGGAATCGTTTGTTGACTTTACTATGCAGTGCGCCTGGGACAGATGCTGGCCTATACGTCCTTGGATGAGAAGTGTGTACAGATTTTGCTAACCCACATCCATGATTTCTTGAAGTAAGTAGTAAATTAGTACTAATATGTGCTTTTCATTGATATTAGTGTTTTTTACAGGAAATTTCACATTAGATACTAATACTGATACTAATTTAAGTGACCTTTCATGAAGGTCATGGATTGAGGGTCAACATGTGTTAAAACTGCACATATATATGTTGACAAAAGGGAAGAGTTAGTACTATGGCTGAGTCTGAGTCAAACTTGACACAGTGGTAACTTATGTCAGGACACTTTAAAACTTTGCATATTTGAGTGAAATTTCTGAAATATCTAGGTCAAAGGTCGGTCAAAATTATTCAGATCGGTCGTGCATGTGAGCTATGACTATGAGGTCTTTGCCGTGCATGTCTCACATGCAGTAGTCAAAGTGAGCCTATGTACTGAGCGTGTGGTCATTACAGAGGGTGAGATAAATTGTGTGAACTGGTACGTGCAAGGCTGCCGTGTGCAGGCAAAAACACAGCAAGTGCACTAAACACAATTTTGAGAAAACAGGATTTTTATGTTTTTTGCAAACTTTTTTTTCAAAGTATGGCCAATTTTTAATGTTGTTTGAAAGTACCCACAAAAACACACTGCCTGTGTTATTTCGTTCTATTTTTTTTTTCTTTTGTAAATTATAAAAGATAAAAGAAAAGTTGCTGTTTTCTGCTTGCTTTTTTCACATGATATGGACGGTCGAAAAGGCAAGCAAAAAGGATTATAATGGCAACATTGTGTTCTTTGCCTGGACTTGCTGTGTTTTGTCTGCCTTTTGCTGCATTTCAGTCTAGGAAGGTACAGGAAAGCAAGTGCATGCTTTGTGAAAAGCGATATTTTTATTGTGACAATGAAAATTTTGTTTTTGTGAGCCAAAAACTTTGGAAGCATGAAGAGCAGCTAAAAACGAGCATTTCTGATTCTCTCAGTTAAATTTGCAGTATAAATGACGTCCATATTGCAAGATCACGACATGCCTGTTTCTGTATAACGCATGTGCAAAGGAGAAAGCTTTGTGTTTGCGCGACATGACCACAACATCAAAGAGGAAACAGTTGATGATACTTGGTCCGACATCATGCCAGTCTAAACATATTCACGGATCTGACATATATACAAACATGTCTGGTGATGTTCTTATCACTGACGTCGCTAAATTCAACCCAATCCAATTTCACTTGTAAAGCGCAGCCACTTCCATTTGTAAAATAATTATGGCGCTATCCAATGAATGTCTTTTGCGAGCTTCTTTGTCAGTCTAGGTGCCAGTGACCACAAGTGCACTGAGGAAATCAGCTACTGCATTATAATTACTTTTTTTTTTTTTTTTTTTTTTTTTTTTTTTGGGGGGGGGGGGTGGTGTGGGGTGGGGGGGGGGAGGGAGAGAGAGAGAGAGAGAGCATGTAAACACTATTGTGAAGGAATCCACCCTCAGAAACTCTTTGAAACTAAATAGCCTTTAGAGTACATGGGTAGCAAAATGACATGATCGTGCATTTTGCGTCATTACAATGTTATTTGCACGATATCATACATACGCAGTATGTATCACAAGCCTATCATAGTGTACATGATGTGTGAACAATGATGTCATGAAGTGAAACTTATAACGACGTCAATTTGCTGCTCGTGCAGTTGATCTTTTATCAGAGTGAATGGCAGTCTTATTCCTTCATCAAACCTAAGCATTATTTTGTCAAAAATATGTAATTATTTTTCCAGTGTAAAACACTTTTGCGGACCATATTTCATCCGTCATTTGCACCTAACTTTATTTTATGCCTGCACTTTTATTTATTTATTTTTTAATACTTTTTATGTCTGAAGAATTATTATAGGAACTAAAATCTTGCTCTGCTTTGTCTTGATGTGGCAAATTTCTGATACTGTCTTTTGATGTCGATCAACATCACACTGCTGTCTGTAGTGTGCAGGCAAAAAGACAGCAAGTCCATGTTTGTGAAAAGCGATATTTTATTGTAAATACAACAAAATTATCGCTGTTCACAGAAATGCACTTGATGTCTTTTGTCTTGCTTCAGTTTTACAGGCAAAACACAGCAAGTACATGTTTGTGAAAAACAAGCAAGCAAACACATCAACAAGTCCACCGTGTCATGAATAGCGTGGTTTTCATTGTAACACAATGAAAATCTCGCTTTTTGTTGAAAAGAAATGCGCTTGCTGTGTTTTGCTTTCTTTCCCCCTAAATTTATAAGAAAAACAGCAACGTATACTTATCACATCCATATCTCAAAAACTACAATTGCTACAAGGACATTATTTTGGTAGGAGAAGCGCATTGGCATTGTGTGATTGATGATGTTAACCCATTCAGCCCTGACGCACAACAGCAGGATATGGGTTGACCATGATAATTCAAGGGTAGTGCCAGATTAGCGTGGCACCTGTTGGTGCCAAGCTAATCTGGCACTGCCCTTGAATTATCATGATTGATCCATCTCCTGCAACAGGTGCATAATTGTTAGATGACACCTCCAAAATTTGGGAAATACGTGCGTCTGGTTGAATGAGTTCAATTTTAAAAAGTGAAATTTGCACTTGCTTTGTTTTGCCTGCACGTGGCAGAAGTGTGCTGTGAAGGCTGTGCTGTTCTTGTTGCTTATTTTTTGTTTGTTTGTATGTTTCAGATACATGCTGAAGAATGCCTCCACGTTGTTAAGCCATGCAGACTATGGTATTGCTCCACCTGAGTACCACCGGAAGGCCATCTGATACTAATACAGGGAATGCGTGTGTTTGCGTCATAGACGAGATACTTAATCTATTTCACCCCATATCTCCCAAATTTTGGAGGTGTCACTTAACAACTGTGTACCAGTTGCAGGAGATGGATCGACCATGATAATGCAAGGGTAGTGCCAGATTAGCTTGGCGCCAAGCTAATCTGGCACTACCCTTGAATTATCATGGTCGATCCATCTCATGCTGTAGTGTGTCGGGACTAAATGGGCTAAACCATCAAGCCCTGACACATTACAACGGTATAAGGGTCGACTTATAGTTCAAGGGTGGTGCCTTTCATATAATGCTGTGAGTACTTAGCGTTCCTAGGCGTGAAAATCTTCACTCAATGTGCCGCATGCGTCTTTGTAGATATGAGAGTTCCAACTTGTTACGTGGTATCACTTTTGATGAAAAATGTGCCGTGACATCGAAATAAATTTTCCTATCATATTTTGACATGCATTGACAAAATAAATTTAAGTGGATGGCGTCTATTTAAACTCCCACTCGGAGTCGAATCATCCAGAAGTATTTGTGTCAGCATCTTTGAAATGAGTGGAGCATCAGTTTCATCATTTTTTGAATGTGTGTATGCTTATCGCTGAGATTTTCACATACATGTGTAAGGTAAACAAAGATATTGGTTTTCATTTAGTACTAAATGGGCCATGTGAATACCAAAATGACTGTCTTACAGGCTGCAGAAAATTGTATGCGTTTGAAACATGGTAGATGTGTGTATTATTGTACTGTGAATTCCACCCCAGGTACAGCAGCCTTTGCCAGGGCAGCTGGGTAGGTGATAAAACGTTCCAGTCTCGTCCGAAAATTCATAGGTTGAAATCTTGGTCATGGTCAGCTTTTGTTCAGACCCATTGTGGTGACCATCTTTGAAATCACCTTCATGGTGGACAAAAGACATTAACTCTTTTAGCCCAAAGGTCCCATTTCTCAAATTTCGCAGGTGTTGCCTAACAACTATGTACCGGTTGCAGGAGATGGATTGACCATGATAGTTCAAGGATAGTGCCAGATTAGCTTGGCACATTCAGACGCCAAGCTAATCTGGCACTACCCTTGAATTATCATGGTCAATCAATTTTCCTGCTGTAGGGACTAGAGCCTAAATGGGTTAAGCTCTGAACGTTTAACATTTGTTTTTTTGCCAGAGACAAAATCGAATACACACTGGCACTTAATATCGACCTGCCCAACTGTCTGTCATAAACTGATAGACATATGGTAGAGGTGAAAGATGTAACAAGCATTGGTGGTTCAAGGGTATTGCCAGGTTGGCTTGGGGCCTCTCAGGCCACAAGCTAACCTGGCACAAACCTTGAACTGTCCTGGCCAATCCACCTGACACTGTGTGGTCTTGGCCCCATCACTGCCAGTGGCTGCGGATTGTGTTCCCAAAATTTTCCTTCATTCAACGCCAAAGAGCCCCAGCCATCAAAGGAATATAGATAGAAAGATCTGTGTCTCTTGCAGATGGATGGTGTTCAGTGAAAGGGTTATGGGTGAATATGTTGATTCTGATTGTGCATACTTGGGATATGTGTTGCAAGATCATGGGTGCCTGTAGGTCTGTGCCATTGTCAGGGTCAAAGTGTTCTTAACTCATTGGCGGCCAGCCGCATCCGGATGCGCGGCTTATGCCGTGCATCCAGATGTGGCTGGCTGCGAATGAGTTAAGATACTGATGTGCGTGTCTGTGCGTACATGTGTGGGTGGTTGTGTGTATATGTTTGGATCGCGTTCTGCTGCATGTGTATGTCTAAATAATGTATGTTTGAAGGTTGTGAGAACTTTATGTAACATTTGTAATTGCTATTAACATATGAATAAAAAGAAATGAAGACTCATTTCTCAGTTTGTGTGACTTTGTGCATTTGACTGCATTTATTCATCATTACATCATCATGTATATGTTGTGTTTGTCGCTGTGCATATGTAAATGTATTTTTCAGTTTGTGTGTCTGTGTGCATTTGACTGCAACAATGTGGAAATGCTTTCTGGACACGTTAATAGGTATTTATTTATAGGTACTTTGTATCGCCCTATTCCGTCAATCGGCATGGGTTCAGTCAAATCAAGTTAAAAACAAAATAAAATTGGAGTATGGCCAGAACCAGTCGGTCACCGATCCAATTCCGGGTTCTCAGTCTATGGGGTGCTTCATTTAATATTGTTTGATGAATAACAGATAAGTTGTTTCCTATGATGCATATCGGTCATTTTTTAAAACTGATGTGACAAATGTGGTTTGAAATGCCGCTTCCTGAACACTGACACTGGCGTTACGCCGGCATTTTGTCAGTTGGGCCATATTCCTTCCATCGGCTAACAGACAGTGTTGTACTGACTTTCCCTTTCAAACAAACAAACAAACAAACAAAAAATGTAGAAATTCTTCTTATATTATACTCATAACTGTTTTGTTACGCCTTAGCCCGTCAATTATATGTTCTAAGAACAAAAATAGTATACGGCTTGTTCTAGAACGATTGGCCGCCATTCTTTTCAGCGTTGGTATGGTTCCACCGTATTTAGCATCTCGGTGGTCCAGTAACGACGCGCTGTGGCTTTTAATTGTTTTTTATGCTGTTATATAATCTGTATTTCGAGGCTTTTAAATATATATCGTTAACAGGGTAAAATCTCAGTGTAGGGGTGTTTCAGTCGATACGTTCTGCACCACTGAATCTGAATAGACAGAATCCGAATGCAGAAAACGTGACGAGTGGTTAGCGTGGTTTTGGCTTAAACTGGGAACCATACTGCTTTGGGGCGCTTCCGGTTTAAGTGGCTGGATGTGGCCATTCTCTTCATGTGCATTGACGGAGTTTCGAAACAATTATTTTGTCTGCCTTTGGAGGGTAGGCTTGTATATTTTTTCATTACGTCCTCTGTCAGCGGTGTTTTACGCACCGACCACGATTAGCAGCGTTGACAAGCACCCCTCGCTGTCTCTCTCCCATTCAGTGGGTTAATACTGTTCCCTCTGTTATGTTATTGTTTGCTTGTGTTCGGTTAAATGCTTAATTACTCAGATTTGTTTCATTTCCAAGTATTGATGGGTGGAAATTGCAGCATAACACGTATGCAGCTCGAAGAGTAAGACCACAATTTGCAGGTAACTGCATTTTTATTTAATATTTTTACCATCAGGAGAATCGGCATGTCCGTGAATTATGCTGCGGGGCTGTCACCGTATGACAACAAAGGCAAGTGCGGTATGCCTGAAACATTCGATGATGCCGGCACAATTGAAGACAAAGTATGGCAGCTGGCAGATATGATGCGAAAGAGTTCCTTCACCATCTTTCATACTGGGGCAGGAGTCAGCACATCGGCAGGCATCCCAGACTTCAGGGGACCCAGAGGTATACATCCTGCCAAACTGCACTTTTGATATGTTCATTTCAGTTACAGGCCTAGCATTAATTACACAGTTGTGGAGAATATTAATGGAGCTGCTGCAGTTTATCACGTTGTTTTAGCCCCAAGGTCCCATTCTCAAATTTTGGAGGTGTTGTCTAACGACTATATACCAGTTGCAGAAGATGGATTGACAATTCAAGGGTAGTGCCAGATTAGCTTGGCACCTGAAGGTGCCAAGCTAATCTAGCACTACCCTTGAATTATCATGGTCAATCCATCTCCTGCTGTAGGGACTCAGGGCTAAATTGGTTAAACTACCTAATGGCGGCTTGCAACAAAGATAAAAGGGTTTTAATGTTCTTCAATGTACATCGATCAGTACTTAGAAGTCATGTTAACCCCTGTCATTAACCCATTTAACCCCATGGCCACATTTCTGGAATGTTGGTGATCTAACGACTATGTACCAGCTGCAGGAGATGGATCGACCATGATAATTCAAGGGTAGTGCCAGATTAGCTTTGCAACACTTGCCAAGCTAATCTGGCACTACAAATATGGTCAATCCATCTCCAGCTGTAGTGTGTTGGAGTTAAATTGGTTAAGTCTCTTGTAAATGTAGTGTACAATTGTGCATGTAAATGTAGTGTACAATTGTGCGTGTAAATGTAATGTAGTGTACAATTGTGCTTGTAAATGTAGTGTACAATTGTGCATGTAAATGTAGTGTACAATTGTGCGTGTAAATGTAGTGTACAATTGTGCACGTGTCTGAGGGAGAGTGAGCTGTTGTGCATGCGCAGTGAATCCAGTGTTTTTCTGGAAAACTGTGCTATATAAGAGCTATTTATTATTATTATTAAATTGATGGCCTTAAACTGTATCATGGGTGGGACTCTTTCCAGCTACAGTCGGATTTCGGGATTAAAAAAAACAACAACAAAAATAAACATTTGTTTTCTCAAAACACATTACCGATGGTATTACTATAAGGAATGGTTTCTTAGCTAGTCTAATTTTAGCCCAAAATTGTTGTGTACGAGTATAGTCATGATGGCAGGTGAGGGGCGCCATAGCCCAGGCGGAAACCCGGGTAGCCTCCCCTCCGGTTCAACCACGCATGCGCTACAGCGCTTATACGCCAGTCAGTTTTCTTTGCTAGTCACGGAAGTTTGTGTACGTCTACGACTCTAGCTTCGAACTGTGTCTGGTTGTGGATTTAATGAAGAGAAGAGAAACCTGTCGTGTGGTTTATAGGCGGGCTTACCCTTCGCCTACCTTGTGTTAGGCTTGGACGCTTTCGTGTGGAATTCTTCGTTGGTCTTGAGACTTAGACCTGTTGGGACGGCGCCATTGTGAACTGTGCTCACGCACCTCGTGGCTGGTCTGACCGTAGTGTGTTTCACACTTCGTGTGTTCTGAACCCCTCCTTCGCTCTTCTGCTAGCTTCGGAGTACCCGACGTTAGGCTTGGACGCTTTCGTGTGGAATTCTTCATCGGTCTTGGGACGTAAACCTGTCGAGACGGCGCCATTGTGAACTGTGCTCACGCACTGCGTGGCCGCTCTGGCCGTAGTGTGTTTCTCACTTCGTGTGTTCTGTACCCCTCCTTCGCTCTTCTGCTAGCCTCAGAGTGCCCGGTGGTAGGCTTGGACGCTTTCTTGGGGGAATTTCTCGTCGGTATTGTGCCTTAGACCTGACGTGACCGTGGCTCTTGTGATCGGCACGCCTCGGTGCCGGACTGTTCGTGGCTCTTCGCTCCTCGTGTGGCCCGACTTCTGCTCAGCGCCGAGACTATTTCAGGGTGTCTGGTGTAGGTGGACGCTTCCTGAATTCATCGGCGGTGGTTCTAGCTTTGGGGACCGGGCGTGCCAGCGGCGCCAGCATGGACTCCTGTCACGGACCGGGATTGCGTCGAGCCTGCCTTCAGCCGGGGGTCGTGGACTCTGCGGTGTTCTGGTTGGTCTTCAACCTGTGTTGGTAGCCGGCTTCTTCGGATGGCAAGGTAAAACCTCGGCTATTGCCTACGTCGGGCGCTCAGGGGGGGATTAGAGCGCCGGGCGTCGGCTTAAGCCGTACACTTATCTTCGTTCTTACACGTGGATTCGTATTCCGGGCCCTCGGGGGCATGCTCCCTCGTAGGTCTTTGTGCTATATGTTTTGCAGTTGGCGAGCCCGCACCTGCTCACGATGTGGGCGGTTCCACTGGCCGAGTGACGAGCATGCCGTTTGCCTGCCCGGTTACGGATGTTCCCCCACCCACCCATGCCTGGTCTGCGCCCCATGGCTGGAAGAACAGTGGACCCAGCTATGGAGTATCTACTGCCGCGAACTACCGATGCCAGCACGGGGGAAAGTTCCAACTCCAGTACGCCACAGTCCAGTCGAGTGGCCCTTTCTGAGTGAGTGAGCTGTCACCGCCGCGACTTAGGCCGCGAGCCCAGCTCTAGTTCCGACAGCCACCACAGTCCAGTCGAGTGGTCTCTGTGCGGTCAAGGATTCTCGAGCGCCATGGGCTAGGCCTCGAGATTGGGCACCATTAAGATAAGGAAAGGGTAGCCACCACAGTCCAGTCGAGTGGTCTCTACCCGGCCGTTTACCCCCGGCTGGTGGGGCGGCGGACCCAGCTAGGTAGCTTCTGCCACCACGATGACCCACACCAGCATGGGGGAAGATCCATCTCCGGTACGCGCCACAGACCAGTCGAGTGGCCCTTATCGGGTGAGGGAGTGGTCTCTGCCGCGGCTTAAGCCGCGAGCCCGGCTCCAGTACCGGCAGCCACCACAGTCCAGTCGAGTGGTCTCTGTGCGGTCGAGGATCCTCGAGTGCCACGGATTAGGCCTCGAGACAAGACACCCAAAGACAAGGAAGGGTAGCCACCACAGTCCAGTCGAGTGGTCTCTACCCAGCGGAGATGCTCCTGATGGGAGGGCAGCGCATCCAGCTATGGAGCTTCTACCGCGGCGTTTGGCCAACTCCAGCACAGGGGAAAGAAACAACACCGGGACGCGCCACAGACCAGGCGAGTGGCCCTTACCGTGTGAGTGAGCTGTCGCCACCACCGACTTAGGACGCGAGCCGGCGTTAGTACCGGCAACCATCTCAGTCCCGTCGTGCGGTCTCTGTGCGGTCAGGTCCTGGAGCGCCGCGAGCTTGGCCTCGCGGCGAAGCATCAGCAGCCACCACGGTCTCGGCTCGAGATCAGGCACGTGGGCGGGCTTCAGCGCCGGTAGTCCTCACAGGATGGTCCAGTGACGGCCTCCTCACCCTGGGCTAGAGACCAGCGCAGAGTCGGCTCGCCAGAGTGGCGTTCGGGGACTCCGCAGGACGCGCTCCCGTTCCCTGGATGGAAGCAGTGGACTCGGCGCAGCATCGCGACGAGACGTCACGTCGGTCACACGGCCGCTGCTACTGGGGGTTTACGCCAGCTTAGACGAGACAGGATGCCCCGGCCGCGGTAGGTGCCTACACCTTTGGCGGGACGAGAAGGCTGGGCCATGCGGCTCTTGCGTGACTTCGGCAGCGGGACGGGCACTAGGCCTAGGGTGCGGCCGGTGCCAACCAGCTTGTAAAGACCAGTTGAGGGGGGCCCACGTCGGGTGGACCCCCCCCCCCCCCCCCAATCCTCGACGCTAGGCCAGCACAGACGATCGGCGTCCCACTCTTCTGCTTTCGTCGTTAGCGGTTCCCCGCCCTGGCCTCTGGGGCCTCTTCGCTGCGGAGGGTCGATGGAAGGATGCTCGACCGGACTTCGCCTCAGCTTGCGGGCGCCTGCTCGCCAGGTTTTAGGGGTGTGCCGGGTTCACACGCCCATCTATCTTCAGGCAGTCAGAGGGACCATGGAGTGGAAAGAACCTAGCGGACATATGTCGGGACTACCCTTAGGTCGGCCGATCCTTACATGTCCAACGGCAGCGTTCCGCCGCAAGTCCGTCTCAAGTACTGTCGCCCTGGGCGAGACTGCAGGAATGTCCTCGGCTCGCCTCCACACCTCCGGGACGGCTTCCAGCCACTTCCTGTTGGTGACGTGTACACTTAGCTACTCTTACAACTGGATGGTAAGTTAAACGCGGTCAGCTACCGAGCCGTTTTACCTTAGTAGCTTCGGCGAAATGACAGGGTGCCTGCCCGCACCCCAGGACGTTAGCACATTTTCTCCGACACCGGGTTCGACACATCTGCCTACGAAGACAACGCTTGACTACGCATGACTGAGCAACGGGACTGGCCTGCGGAAGCGATACAGAAGATCGCAGTTCTCGAGAACCTTCTCCATGACGGTGTTCGAGAAGAAGTAAGGACTGAGCTTTTTGTGATGAGCTTCCTGGATCAGAGACGCTTCCTCCTCTGGCCACAGTCCCGCGCTTACTGGCCTCCCGCTCGTCTCCTACACTGCGGCTTACCGCTCCTGGCCTGCCGCCTTGTCCGCTTCCACCTCATGCGCCAGTTCGTCACCGCCTCTTCCTTGGCGGGGAGCCCGCCCGAGACTTCGCCTCAGTGCAGGCTTGGACGGGGCCTTCAGCCTGGACTCGGTGACTTCCTCGATGTTACAGTGATTGCCGGAGTCCTTCTCGGACGGCATCGTGTTCTAGTCTTCCCCAGGAAGGAACAGCGGATGTCGGACAGGACCAATCGGACGTCTTCGTGTGCCCCATCGATGTCCCCAGGCGATCCCTCGCGGTTCGGGTGGAGCCCTCTTTGACACGGATCACGACGCATTATGGATCCTCCTGACTGACACGGTTCCTGGTCTCCATGATTAAGTGCATCCTTTCGCCTTCGTGCTACATCTACCGGGGATGGGGCCTCGCACGGACCTCACGTAGAGCAGCTCTGAAGCAGCGATCGCGGCTCTTCGCGCACCAGCGCAGCGGCTGTTCACAGACCAGAGGTGCTCCTCCTTCAGGGCCTTCGACGTCGGGACCGGTCAGTTCCCCGGCGGACCTTCTTCCCCTTGATGTCTCTGCTGCTCTCGCCTTGCATCTCCTGCTTTCCCGTGGGCGACCCCTGGCAGGTGACCTCGAGTGTCAGGTTCCAGTGCGACCGCTGCAGCGCCCTTTCCTCCTGCCGGGCATCGATCCCCACCTGACACTTCCTTCCCTCCTCCCGGGATGTCCGTCGATCAACACTAGCCCCGACACCAGGACCTCTTCGCGGTTTCCAAGACCCTACCCTGCCTCCCCTGGTTTGCCGACAGTTTTGCTTGTCCAGCTAATGATGCCACGTTCACGAGGCCGGGAGCTTCTCGCCCCCGCCGATGACGCCACAGTGGTCGACTCCTCTCCCGGTACTTCCTCCTCCGCTTCTCGGTTGGTGCGAACTCGTCGCATCACTTCTGCACAAGAGACCTCCCGGGACTGCCTCATGACCGGCTGACTCCTCGCGTGTAGCGGCCTGCTTCTACGCGCAGAGCAGATGAGCCTCCTGACATCGTTCGGGTGTGCTGCTCAGTGGACGCCTCCCCTGATCGCGACGAGTTGAGATGGACAGCTTACCCGCTTCTTCTCGCAGATTCCAGACCCGCTTGACTGGCTAGTCGATGCTTCCTCCATCCCGTGCCATGGCGTGGTCACCTATGCTGACGGTGCGCTTCCCTAGGTTCTACTCAAGCTCAGCGGGTACAACGCATTCCGTTCCGGGTGACCTGGTCTGCTGGACCAAGACGTGGACCACCGGCCTCCTGGACCGCGCCACGACTTCTCCTCTGCGGGTCCTGCCCGGGACCCGAATGGCTCCTCCTTCACATCCGGAGATTGTGCGGCACGCCATCGCCTCCAGAGCTTCACGGGGGCGACAGTGGCGGCATCGCTACAGCCCGCGGAATCTCGACCGGACGCTTCTACAGAGGAAAGAGGCGAGGCCCGTACACCTATTGCCGACATGCGCATCTCCCTCGCGTGGACAGGCCCCAACTGGCGGACACCTTCCTAGCGGTTCACCTGCCAGCATAGCACCGATCACCCTTCGCTACTACATGTCCTGGGAGCGGACACGTGCTGTCCTCTGGGACGTCCCGACCCGGATATCTGCACGACCTCGCCGACCTGATGGCCCATTGGTCTCCGGCCTCCCTCCCTTCGCTCCCTCTTCCGCGATGGGACCTGTTGTGCCTCTGCTCAACCGTTCTGGTTGGCAAGTCTACCAGACGTGCTGCTGAGGACCGGCTTCCTTCTGGCCCTCACCTCAGCGTCCTAAGCCAACGAGCGGCACTCCCAGTCAACACACTCCATTGGTTGCAGGCCCGAACGGACGGCTCGGCACTACTGCTACCTGAACCGGCGTTCTCGCCACTAAGTGAGAGACCCAGGCCCTCCTGGCAGACTAGGCACCAGGAACCGGTGAGGGCCGGACACGGTTACCTGCGCTGGTCTACGCCGCTACGCAGACGACGCTCGCCACCCCTCCCTCAGTCCCCAGGTAGGAATGACGACTCGGCCCTAATCCTATCCTCCTGGCTCCGTTGGGTGATGCGCTCCACCCTCCGCGACCTTGCCCCTGATAAAGCCCAATGAATGTTCTTTAGGGCACGCAAGGTCTGAGCCATGGCCACTAGCCTCGCTGTCGACGGCACCATGGCTCTCAGGACATTGTCACGACCGTAGGATGACGAGCGGAGACACCTTTACCGCTCCTACCTGTGGGACCTATCCAGCCAGCGCCAGAACTCGCTGGTGGGAGACGGCGTGGTGGCGCAACACTCCCTCCCGGCGCCCTAGGCACCGCAGGTGTCTTTGCTAAAATTAGAGGGAGGTTGCTTGGGGATGGCGGCTCTAGTAGCATCGATGGCAGGGGGTAGGGGCGTTATTGCAGCACCCGCCTCCTCTTCGGGATTCTTCCTTATAGTAATACCATCGGTAATGTGTTTTGAGAAAACAAATGTATTTTCTTTAAAATGAATTTTTTAAAAAAATACTTACCGATGGTATTACTTGAAGGTCCCTCCCACCTGCCCCGCTTGCCGCTGGTCTGCTAAAGAAAACTGACTGGCGTATAAGCGCAGTAGCGCATGCGTGGTTGAACCGGAGGGGAGGCTACCCGGGTTTCCGCCTGGGCTATGGCGCCCCTCACCTGCCATCATGACCATACTCGTACACAACAATTTTGGGCTAAAATTAGACTAGCTAAGAAACCATTCCTTATAGTAATACCATCAGTAAGTATTTTTCAAAAAAATTCATTTTAAAGAAAAATACATTTTTCACTTTTTCCCCAGACCCTTGCTTCAGGATTCAATTTTTTTTTTGGTCCCACCCATGCTGTACTCGTAATAATAATAATAATTACGGTATTTATAATGCGCTTATCTTATAATAATTATAACTCTAAGCGCGCACTCACAACTCGCGCACGCTTTAGACAATGACTAATGTACCACAAATACATTACGACAGTTAGCTTGGGGTGGGGAGTGTGGTGATATAGTGCTATAACTGTTGAAAGAGGTGAGTTTTGAGGGCGGACTGGAAGGAGGAGAGAGAGTGTTTCTGACGGAGAGAGAGTGGGAGAGTGTTCCAGGTGGATGGACCGTAGACGGAGAAGGAGCGGGGACCGAAAGTGCTGAGTTTGGTGCAGGGGATGTGGAGGCAGAGAGGGTCGGAGGCGGAGCAGAGGGAGCGGGAAGGAGTGTAGGGGTGAAGTAAGTTGGAGAGATGGGTAGGAGCGTAGTTGTTCGGGGATTTGTAGCAGAGAGACATAATCTTGTATTGGATGCGTTGGGGGATAGGGAGCCAGTGAAGGAGTTTGAGCAGGGGAGTGATGTGGTCGGATGAGGACGAGGCGGGCAGCATTGTTCTGGACGCGCTGGAGAGTGAAAGTGGTGGAGTGAGGGAGGCCGGAAAGGAGAGAGTTGCAATAGTCGATGCGAGATAAGATGAGAGAGACAGCAAGTTTGGTTGCAGCTTCGGTGGTGAGGTATTTTCTGATCTGACTGATGGGATGGAGGTGGAAATGGCATGCCTGGGCCGTGGCGGAGACGAAGCTGGTCATGGAAAGAGAGGAATCGAGGATAACGCCAAGGTTCTTGGCCGAGTCGGAGAGGGAGATGGGGGTGCTGTTGAGTTTAAGGTGGAGCGAGGGAGGGAGCTGGGAAAGTTTCTGGCTAGTGCCTACCAGCATGTCTTCCATTTTGTCGTCATTCAGGTTAAGCTTGTTTGCTGTCATCCAGTTTTTCACGTCTTCATAGCAGTCAGCCGTGTGAGTCAGTAGTGACTGAGTGTTGTCGAGTTTGTCTTTGTCTAGTAGTTGTGAGTCGTCAGTGACGAGGTGGTGGTGTATGTGACGAGACTGGATGATGATGGACAGGGGAGAGGTGTAGAGTGTGAAAAGGACCGGGCCCAGGACGGACCCTTGTGGAACTCCGCAAAAGAGCCTGACTGGGTTGGAGGAGACGCCGTCGATGGTGATGGACTGCTGTCTGTCGGAGAAGTAGGAGAGGAACCAGGAGTGAGCAGAGTCAGTGATGCCGAAGGAGTGGTGAAGGCGGTGGAGGAGGATAGAGTGGTCTATAGTGTCGAAGGTGGCAGAGAGATCGAGTAGCGTAAGAAGGGAGATGTTGCCCAAGTCGGTGGAGAGGAGCAGGTCGTTTAGGATATGTAGAAGGGCTGTTTCAGTGCTGGATGTTTGCGATAGGCAGACTGGAAGGGACTGAGGAGGTTGTTGTCGGCGAGGTGGAGGTTGAGCTGGTTGAGAACAACCTTCTCAAGAAGCTTGGACAGGAAAGAGAGATTGGAGACTGGGTGATAGTTCTTGAGATCATTTGGGTCGAGGTTGTGTTTTTTGAGGAGAGGACAGACGATGGCGGACTTGAAGATATCGGGGACGGAGCCATTCTCTAGAGATGTGTTGGTGATGTCGGTAATGAAGGGCAGAAGTTTTGGAAGGCCGTCCCGGTAGAGAAAAGCTGGGAGGGGATCAAGTTCACAGGTGTTGAAAGGCATGGACTTTATGGTCTTGAGGACTTCATCCTGAGAGACGGGGCGGAAGGACGAGAGGGGAGTACCAGAAAAGGGGATGTCGGGAGGGCAAGGCGGAGAAAGCAGAGTATCGAGTGTGTTGCGCAGAGTTTGGATTTTGTCGGAAAAATAGGTGAAAAAACCGAACGGGAGTTCTTCTTTGCTGTGTGTGTTGGGGAGAGGAGAGTCTTTAGAAGTGCCTAGGAGTGTGTTCATGGTAGCGTAGTGGGTTTTGGAAGAAGTGGATTCCAGGATTTTGTTTTGAAGGTGTTTACGTTTGGAGTCGGATATACATACTCATACATGTGGTAAACATCTGACTCTAATATTAATGGTAGTAAATTGTTCAATACCAAATTAAATTGTATATTTCAGGTGTCTGGACATTAGAACAGAAGGGTGAAACACCCAAGATTGACATCACATTTGAGACAGCACGTCCCACTCTCACACACATGGCTCTTGTTGGCTTACACAGAGCAGGTATGTATACTAACCGACTTAGCCGCGGCGCACTACAACAGAGCTGGATCAACCTTGATAATTCAAGGGTAGGGGCGGTCCGTGGCGCAGCAGGGCGGTCCGTGGCGCAGCGGTAAAATGCAAGAGGTGTGAGGTTTGATGTGTCCCGGCGTCGGACTTTTCTCCTCTAGTAAGTGTTGCTGTTAATTCGGGCGGACCATCAGGGGTTCTTTCTCCGGGTACTCCGGCTCTTCCTCCCCCATGACTTTGGTATCGGTTTCAGCCCACTTAATCAAATTTCAAATTAAAACGATTTGAATTTCCAAAACGTCAGTAGCTCGCTTGAGCTTGCCCTTAGCACCACATTAATGTTCTGTGTTTATGTACAGTGTGTGAGTGAATGCGTGTGATTTACGTGAGCGTGCTTGTTGGGTTCAGTTCGCTGCGGCGCTTTGAGCCGATTTTCAATTGGGATAAAGCGCCTATTTAATGCGCTAATTTATTTATTTTAATTTAATTTATAGTGCATGATTAGCTTTGCGCCAAGCTAATCTGGCACTACCCTTGAATTAATGTGGTTGATCCATCTCCTGCAACTGGTACAAAGTCGTTGGGTAACACCTAAAAAATGTGGGAAATACAGCTGTGGGGATAAATAGGTTATAACGTGTTTGTGAACATTTTGATTGCAGTGAATGAGAAAAGAAGATTACATTTGACTAGTGTAGATATTTGAACTGCAAGTTAAAGGCCCACTACCATGGTAACTGTTTAGAGATACACTTCTGTAACAGATGGTTACAAAACGCTACAGAGGTTCATTTCGACATAGGAAAATCCAGTTCAGCACACGTCAAGTTGATATCAGGCAACCTGACAATGACTCCACCCTGTTCTATAAATAAAACGCTATCAGTACGGGAAAAGCTCAAAAGAGTCAAAAGAATAAATAAGTGCGATTATGCATGTACTTTTGCTGCGTGTCCCAACTGCTGTTAAAGTTCATTAGCTGTGTTGACAAGGCATAATAAAAACAAGTGGTGCTGAAATGTGTCTTCAAATTTATGCGTAATGGTACTTTAAACAGCAAAAACTTATAGCTCTCTTTAGCTCAAAACCACTGGTATTTGTAAACAGTACTGGTGGCTGCATGCCGAAAGGGGTTAGCAAAGTTATATATATAATAATTTTCACATGCAGGTTTTGTGCACTATGTGGTCAGCCAAAATGTTGATGGGCTGCACCTTCGCTCCGGATTTCCCCGTGGGCGACTGTCAGAACTGCACGGCAACATGTTTGTTGAACAGTGCAACAAATGTCATGCACAGGTGAGGCAATCATTAACCCTTAATTTAAAGCCGGACATGACAGGATATGGATCGGCCATGATAGTTCACGGGTGGTGTAGAATAGCTTGGCGCCTGTAGGCGCCAAGTTATTCTGACACCACCCTTGAGCTGTCATGGCTGATCTGGCTCCAGATCCTTGAAGTACACCTCAAAGGAATAGAACTTGTTAATTTCATCCTCATGATGTAATGAGTTTAGTAACAACGACCCAACTGCAAACGGCAAAGAACTTCATGAGCCCCTGCAGATGTGGGGTTTGATGAGATCCTTTGTTCCTTGCTGACCCTATTTATGTCTGTGTTTTTTTTTTATTAAACGGATTATTGGTGTTGAAATTAATTATTTCAAAGAAATTATTTTTGCACCCAGTGGCAGTAAATGTGTTACCTGTATGTGGGGATCACCCATTAAAGGGGCTGTTAACCCATCCAGCCCCGACAAACTACAATAGATGGTTCGACCGTCACAAAGGAAGTTACTAGAAGCGCCAAGCTGTTCTGGCACCACCCTTTAAAATCAATGGTCGACCCATCTTCTGAATTGGTACATGTATATGTGGTCTTTTGACCTTTTTGCTATGAGTAGCGTTTTTTGTCGCGGTGATTCCTGCAGGAATCGTCAATGAAAGTGTTGCTGACAGCCAAAGGGTGAAGGGCAGCACCCAGATTAGAAAATGTATCCAAGTGGCTTTCTGGACGGACTCTGCTAAGAACGTTTTTAACCCTTTTCATCCTGATACACCCATTGAAATAAATTAGACTATGATAGTTCAAGGGTGGTGCCAGAATAGCTTGGCGCCTAAGGCGCCAAGCTATTCTGGCGCCACCCTTGAACTAAAATGCTTGATCTATCTCCTAACCTGTAGTGTAGTCATCATGGGGCAACAGACTTACCTACCATACGGTAGTTGGCCATATTCATACGGATTTTAGCCTGAGAATAAATACGATCATCTGGTCAGTTCGTTAAAAATACGGTCACAACGTTTTTGTGGGTTTTTTTGGGTTTTTTCCTATTAAAAGACGCTCAGTTTGTTGTTACTTCCCTTGGATAAAGACATTTTATTGTGGTGTCTGCGTGGGCATACATTCCATGCCTCCATTTAGAGCTAAATTTCCATGCACCCTAAGAGAGAACCTACTAAAAGGGGGGAAGGGGTTGCAGTCGATATTGTAGTAATAAATGAAAAGAAAAAGGAGACTGCCAGTGCTAATATTTTAGGAAGATTACAAAGTAAAGTAGTTAAAAGGACTGTCAGGGGAGAGAACTGTGCATGATCGACCAGTGATCATGGGTCTATTTTGGTCAAAGCACACAAAATAGATAGGAAAGAGGTGGGGGGGGGGGGGGGGGGTGCGCTATGAAAAAAACACAAAAGGGCGAAAATCAAAGAAAAGAGGGGGAAAAAAACACAAAGTAGGCCTACATATAAACGCAATTGAATTAAATGAAAGTATATCTTGAAAATGATTTTTTTCTCATTTATGGCTGGCATGTTGTAAAAATACATCGCCTTTTATAGCAAAATGCATAGTAGCAGTAGTAGTATCTTTACCGGTTTACAAATAAATATGGTCAAAACTGCCATAATCTGGTTTTTAACTGCCTGGAGTACTGACAACAGTTTTTTCAGGTAGGCAAGTCTGGGGCAATAAGCCAACATTTACAAATCAGCCTCAGGATGTAATGGGTTAAGTGGTTTTTTTTCTTTAGCTGCTACACAGTGCATATCAATTCAATATTTTTTGTCAATACAATGTAACTTGATCAGAATACATGTAGCTAACTCTAGTATTAACCCATTCAGTGCTGACAAAAAGCGTGAACATCGCCCAACTGCAAGGTTGATGGATTCTCACTTGCGGGGGCTCATGAGAGTCTGTGCCTCTTGCTGACGCCACTTTAAATCCATGTTCCTGGGGCGTCTAGGTTTGTTTTGGGTCATGAATCAAAGAAGCTTGCAGAAATAATTCTGCGTAAGCTGGCACAGATTGGGTTAAGAATTATTTTGACTGTTTACTGCTGTGCATTGGAAACAACTGTAAGGAAAGACAAATTTCATGTATTATACTGTGCTAACAGTACATCCGGAGCAAGTGTGTACCCACAATGGGAGAGAAACCAACTGGGAACCCTTGTACACAGACCAAGGCTCGTGGAGTTTGCAGGTAAAGTGACCTTTGTTTGGAATGCTAGGGTTTAACCCCTAAAGCCCTGAAAGACTACAACAGGATGTGGATCGACTATGATATTTCAAGGTTGGTGTCAGAATAGCTTGTTGCCTGTAGGCGCCAAGCTATTCTATCTATATCCCGTAGTCTTGCCGACCGTTGGGGCACCACTGATGACTTAACAACCAGCTCCCTCCATTCCTCTCTGTTTTCTGCCATTCTCAGCGTATCGCCCAGCTTCAGTCCTGTCCACTCTGGGATATTGTCCTCCCATCTTTTCCTCTGTCTTCCTCTCCTTCGTCCTCCTTGCACAGTGCCTTGCAGGATTGTTTTGGCAAGCCCTGCTGAACGTGTGACATGCCCATACCACTTCAGTTTGCGTTTTCTCACAATGGCTAATAAGTCTTCATAGGGCCCGATGGCTTGCCTGATTCTGCTATTCTGACACCAACCTTGAAATATGGTCAAGTCTGTTTCCAGAACTGATATAGACCTCAGATTATCAGACAAAAATTTGATAATTTCATCCTCAGGGAGTAAGGAGTTAATACGAATAGAACTTAACTGAGATGATCACGTTGTTTACTAGAAATAAAAATGAGTGAATTTTTTTTTTTTTAATAGCAACTGAGTTGAGGGTGGGTTTGCTATGGCAATAATTTAATCCAAGAGCGTTTTATTTTCTTGTAAATAATGATTTATTGTAAGTAAAAAACCTACCCAGCATTAATCCACTCAGGCGTGAATGTATCCAGTGTAGATTTGTGTGTGGTGGTGGTGGTGGTGTGTGTGTGTGTGTGTGTTAGCTTAGTTTCTTTCTTGTATCAGCACTTAGAGCTACCTTTAGAAAAGTGTTTAACCCTTATCATTCAGAATACACCAGTGTGTGAAATAAGTTTGACTAAAATAGTTCAAGGGTAGTGCCAGAATAGCTTGGCGCCTCTAGGCGCCAAGCTATTCTGGCACCACCCTTGAACTACAGCCATTGGTCTATATCCTTATCTGTAAGTACTATAATGTAGCTTGCATATGGCAGTGTACAAATTTGAAGCTTTTAGCCTCAGTATGATATGGGTTAACCACATCTCCATTATTATTATTATTTGTGCTGAGGCTGTTCCTCCCAGACTCTTTAACCCATTCAACCCTGATGCACTACAGCAGGAGATGGGTTGACCATGATAATTAAAGGGTAGTGCCAGATTAGCTTGGCGCCTGTTGACGCCAGGTGTATAGTCCTGCAACAGGTGCATAGTCGTTAGATGATGCCTCCAAAATTTGGGAAATACGTGCGCCGGGCTGCATGAATTAATTGGCTGGGTTCAGGCCTGTGTGGATTCATGCTTGGTGGAAATGATACTGTGTTGATTCATACTGAGTAGGTTTATGTTCAGATGAGAGGAATCGCGGCATCACAAATTTGCATTGGGTGGAATCGCGAGGATAGATTGATGCCATGTGGATTCGCGCTCTGTAGATTTTTGCCGAAACAAAGCGAAACTGACCACTACAACAACACTAAGATGTGACATCAAACTGTTCGAATTGCATGCACAAAGTGCAAGTTATGTACACGACACCATTTGCAGTAGAATGTGTTCATGTTGGAGTGGTATCACACTGAGTGTGTTATGAGTAAGGTATAGCACGCTCAGTGTGTTGCGAGTTTCAGTTTTCTCACATGGTCAGTCGTATGACACTCACGAATATCTCATTTCTCATTTGACTGGAGGAGTGTAATAAATTTTAACCCTTTGAGTGTCGGTGGTGATTTTTGTTGCGATGATTCCTGTAGGAATCATTGTGACAAAAACTGCTACCGACATGCAAAGGGTCAAGTAAGAAGCGCTATGCAGACAACAGTTTTATCTTTTTCAGGGGTCAATTGTGTGACACTATCCTGGACTGGGAGGCTGATCTACCTCGACATGATCTGGACAGGGCTGATGATTTTAGCAGGTCAGTGGTATGTCGACTAATGCATTTTATCTAGTGGTACTGTGACTGTGTTGGTATCTCTTGGCTTGACTTCGCGAACGAAGATTTTATAGGAGTTGCCCACGACGTCTGCAGGCTTGTTCGTGGCTGCGGAGGCCAATCCGAGACAGGCAGGTTCGACCGCAGTGGCTGCAGGGGAAGGTATGGCCAGGGTTCTGAGCTGCGGCATCTCTGTTTTTTTCTCCTGAGCCGCTTGTCCTTAAGGCTAGCTCTGTGAGAGTCCTCAAAGGAGACAGCTGCCTTGTAAATGGTGGAGCGCCAGGTGTCACGGTCCGCAGCAAGCGAAGACCACTGGTGGTGGTCGATTTGGCAGGCACAAAGTGACTTCTTGAGACAGTCTTTGTATCTCTTCTTTGGTGCCCCTCTGTCACGGTGTCCAGTAGCAAGCTCGCCGAACAGGGTGATCTTTGGTAGGCGATGATCCTCCATCCTGGAGACATGCCCCGCCCAGCGGAGCTGTGTCCACAGCAGCAAAGCCTCGATGCTCACAGTTTCAGCCTGTTCAAGGACCTCGACGTTGGTGACATAGTCACTCCAGTGAATGCCCAGGATGGTACGCAGGCAGCGCTGGTGGAAGCGTTCGAGGAGTCGTAGTTGGCTGCGGTAGAGTGCCCAGGACTCGGAACCATACAGCAGGGTGGTGAGGACCACAGCTCTGTACACGCTGATCTTGGTGCCTGTTTTCAGCTGTTGATTGTGCCACACCCGCTTGAAAAGTCGCCCGAAAGCGCTGTTCGCTTTTGCCAGCCTGCTGTCAAGCTCCTTGTCCAGCTTGGCGTCCGACGTGATAATGCAGCCAAGGTAAGTAAACTGGTGCACTGACTTTAGTTCAGACTCGCCAATGGTGATGTGAGGAGGGCGATACACTGTCTTGGGTGCCGGCTGATGGAGGACCTCTGTCTTTTTCAGACTGACCTCGAGTCCAAAGAGCTGGGCATTATCTGCGAAGCAAGACGTGATGCGCTGCAGGGCTCTCTCTGTGTGTGCAACGAGGGCAGCATCATCAGCAAAAAGCATCTCACGAATCAGTTGGTATAGGGTTTTCGTGTGGGCCTGCAGTCGTCTGAGGTTGAACAGGCTCCCATCGAGACGATACCTGATGTACACTGCATCGTCATCATCGAGGTCCACTGTGGCCTGCTTCAACATCATGCTAAAAAAGATGGTGAAGAGGGTCGGTGCCAGCACGCAGCCCTGCTTTACGCCATTGAGAATAGGGAATGGTTCTGAGAGGTCATTGTTGAGTCTGACCTGGCCTTGCTGGTCCTCATGTAGCTGGACAATCATGTTGAGGAACTTTGGGGGACAGCCAAGTCGTTCCAGGATTTGCCACATGCCTTGCCTGCTCACAGTGTTGAACGCTTTTGTTAGGTCGACAAATGTTACGTACAGCCCTTTGTTCTGCTCGCGGCACTTCTCCTGTAGCTGTCTCAGCACAAAGACCATATCGGTGGTGCTCCTGTTTGCTCTGAAGCCACACTGGGAGTTGGTCTTCAGCGATGGCAGGTACCAGCCAATTCAGGAGCAGCCTTGCAAGGATTTTCCCAGCAATGGTCAGCAGGGTAATTCCCCGATAGTTGGAACAGTCAGACTTCTCGCCTTTGTTCTTGTACAGGGTGATAACGACTGCATCACGGAGATCTTTTGGTAGTGTTCCTTCCTCCCAGCAGCAGAGAAAGAGGTCATGGAGCTTGTTGTGCAGTGCTGTGCCTCCATGTTTCCAGATCTCTGGCGGTATTCCATCAATGCCTGCTGCTTTGCCACTCTTGAGCTGGTGGATGGCTGTGAGGGTCTCTTCAGCGGTGGGCGGTTCGTCCAATTCAACCTTTACTGGGAGGTGTGGGATTTGTAGGACGACTGCTTCTTAAACAGTGCGCTCAGCGCTGAAGAGGCTCTGAAAGTATTCCGACCAGCGGTTCAAGATGGAGGTATTATCTGTGAGGAGTGCCTGGCCATTTGCGCTTCGCAGGGGACTTTGTACCAGGTGCCTGGGGCCATACACTGCTTTCAGTGCTTCGTAGAAGCCCCTGTAGTCACCATTGTCAGCACAAAGCTGGGTCCTCTGTGCAAGTCTGGTCCACCACTCATTCTGGAGATCTCTGAGCTTGCGCTGGAGACTGCTGCAGACGAGGCGGAAGGCAGACTTCTTCACAGGGCAGGAAGGCTGGGCTAGGTGGGCCTGATGGGCGGCTCTTTTTTTTTGCTAGGTGTTCCTGGATCTCTACATCATTTTCGTCAAACCAGTCTTTGTTCTTCTTTCTGGCGAAACCCAAGACTTCTGCAGAGGATTTTGCAATAGCAGTTTTCAGTTGTTCCCAAAGTGTTTCAGGGGAGGAGTCTACTGGGTCCGCTGTGTCTTTGAGCCTGCGCTGTAAATCTGTCTGAAAGGCAGCTTTCATATCGTCACGCTGAAGGCTGGCAACATCAAGCTTTTTCTTGGGGGGCCCCCATTTCTTGGGTTTTGGCTTGAAGTGGAGCCTGAGTTTGCAGCGGACAAGGCGGTGGTCAGTGTGGCACTCTGCGCTGGGCATCACTCTGGTGAGGAGGACGTCACTGCGGTCCCTCTGACGCACTAGGACATAGTCGATAAGGTGCCAGTGTTTGGAGCGAGGATGCATCCAGGTGGTCTTTCGACTGTCCTTTTGCTGAAAAGTAGTGTTGGTGATGACCAGTTGCTGCTCCGCACAGAACTCCAACAGTAGGCGGCCATTGTCATTGCAGTTCCCCACGCCATGCTTGCCGAGGACTCCTTTCCAGGCTTCAGAGTCCTGGCCCACTCTGGCGTTGAAGTCGCCAAGGATGATGACTTTGTCGTCTGCAGGGGTACTCTGGGGTGCTTTTTCAGGGGGAAAGGGAGGGCAGTTCAGCCTGAGCGTAGATATTTGCTTTAAAAGGTTAGAGCAACTCCTTTTAAGAAGGTCTGGAAGATAATATTTCTTCTAATGTACATGTGTTGGTATAAGCAGTAAAGAAACAAACATGCTTTTGAATAACAAGGAGAAACAGTTCGCTGAAAGAGATGGACTAGCCATGATAACTCGACTAATACACTATACAGCATTTAACTCAAGCTAAGGAAGCTTTGGCTCATAAGATATGGTTTTAACCCATTTAGTGCTGAGAAAATATGAACACCAATCAAATGCAAGAGGTATAGATCCTCATGAGCCCCCGCAGTTGTGGGGGCTCGTGAAGATCTATGCCGCCTGTTGACACCATTTTGAATCCATGTTCCTGGGACATCTAGGTTTTTTTGGTCTTGAATTAAAAACACAGACTGTGCCAGCTGACACTGATCGGGTTAACACTCCATGAGTAAAATTCTTGCTCTCAGTTTCACCTCGGTACTGATGTCACAATCTATATGTAGGTCATTTTGTAGATATTGCTGACAACAATTTTGTGAAAAAGGTTTACAATGCCATTTTTCTTGCCTATTCACCTTTTTTATGGTGATAATCATTGTCGTGTGTCATTGTCGTCTGTGTGGTGATCTGTGGTGTTTTTTTTTTTTAATTGTTGTTCTTTTTTTTTTTTTTTCTTTTATTCTGAAACTTTCATAACCCTGCTCTCATTTTTTTTATAGGAAAGCTGACTTGAGTGTGTGCCTTGGAACGTCCCTGCAGATCGTTCCAAGTGGGAACATACCCTTGTTGACAAAAAAGAACAAAGGAAAAGTGGTCATTGTGAACTTGCAACCCACAAAACATGACAAAAAGTGCAATCTGAAAATCTGCACATATGTCGACACAGTTATGGAAAAGCTTTGTAAGCTTCTGGGTGTCGAGATTCCGGAATTCACTCGTCCCATGGTCAACTTGAAGTCTCTGATTCCACCCCCTGATGGCGAGAGATGGAAGGAATACCCAGGAACTGTTTGCGTCGACCCAGAATTAATTCCCACAAAGGAGGAGTGGGTATTGTTTGGGAAGGTGAAAAGATCAACTGCAGTCAAATCGGAGCCCAGTGTAGGATCTGCCAATACTGAAAGTAGTGTTGATGGGTCTGTGTTGGTTAACCCTTTTGTGAATGAAGCCACCGGTACTGTCACCACAGGTACTGTAAACAGTATTGTTGGCCACATACCCAAGAAGGTTAAGTCTGAACATGATGCAGGTTTGGTAATGAATGAGAACGTTCCTCTACCTTATAAAACAGACAAGGATTTCCGGTCTGTCAAACGTGAAGTAGATTCAGAGTGTCACAGAACTGATGGTAAATCAGAAATTGACTTGAGCTCTACAAAACCAGGCGAAGCTTTGAACAACCATGAAATCATGGGCTCTGGACGTAATTCACCAGCATCAGAGGGGGAGTCTGCTGTGGTCTGTAGCAACAAAGGTGCAGCTGTTGTTGCAGCCCCTCAGAAACATGGTACAATTGAGAAACTTGTCTATGAGCCCGACGCCAAAATGATAAAAGTGGACACATCTGTTCTGGAAAGATAGCAAAGAGGGTGGATAATCCTGTTGGGATGAGTTTCTTGAAAGATAAGGAACAAACTTGTCAGAATAATTACGGAACAAGTTGTTGGTCTGAGTTTCATCATAAAAACTGCCAAGATGTGCATACATGTACATGCAGAATGCACAGATGTGCATACATGCAGTATGAACATCTTGCAGTTTTCACGATGAAATTCAGACCAACAGACTGACTGCTATGAGTGTGAACTGCAGTAGAGATGAAAAATCCAAGTGAAAAATAAATTTTAATTTATTTCATCAAAAACATTACCGATGACATGACAAATGGGAGTGTCTACTACGTGCTCAAATTCTAGCCTACGAACCCGTTGTGTGCACACACAACCCGGGAGGCACTCGGGGAACCCTCCAGAGGGGCCAAGAGTTGTCTCCCGGACCTGCCTATCCGGTTCCGAGTCACCTGACTCGCCAGTCAGCTACGTAGGCTCACGACCTTCGGACGTGTTCTAGCCTCGCGCTCCCTTCGACCGGTTGGTCTTGGTGCTCGAGTTCGCCGTGACTTTGGCTTCGCCGGTTGCTTCGCTTCTGCTTCGCTTCTTGCTTCGCTGCAGCTTCGCTTGCGCTTCTTCGCTTGGCGTCCTCCTTGGTTGGCTTCGCTTGGCGGACCTGCTGGTTCCCGCCATTTCGCCGGTGGCGACATGGACGTCTCTTCTCCCGCTACCGCTTCGGCAGAGAGGTAGGATAGTTAGTTGGGCCCGAACCCGGTCCCCGGGCGGGGTACCGGCCTGTGCCTTTGGACTCTACCTTGTTCGTGTTGTTAGGTTTCGTTGAGCGGGGACTCTTAGCTCGGCGGGGCCCTGGTGCCCTCGCCTTTCCCCTTTGGGGTGAAATTACTGGCTTCCCCTGGTAGCCTTCGGGGAGCATTGTTTAAACCAGCTGCGGCGCGTGGCTCATGTTGCATCTCCGGCCTGGCTGGGGTATGCTTGTTTCGAGAGCGCACTCTTAGCTTAGAGCGCTACAGCATTATTGCCTGGGGGCACGGCCTTTCGTCCCTATTGTCGTTTGGCCCGCCGTGTGATGGCCTTAGTCGCCTGCGCGGCGTTAAACCCAAATAACTAAACTAAACTAAACCTATTGTTGTTTGGCGCACATTCCTCTCCAGCCTGGCTGGGGTAGGCTTTGTTCTAAAGACGCAAGCTTAGCTTCGGGCGCTATAACAGTATAGCCTGGGGGCACAGCCCGTTTGTCCATATCGTTCGGTACGGTTCCCCTTGGTAGGACGAGCCCTGTTGGTCTCGACCACGTACCGGCACGTTGTTTGTTGGTGTGTTGCAGTGCCCTCCTGATGACCTGCACGCAGTGTGGAGGTTTCCAGTGGCCCTCGGATTCGCACAAGGTCTGCCTGCCGTGTGTCGGCTGTACATCTGAGCGTTCTTGTGACGTTTGCGCCGTCTGGCCGGAGCTCCGCTGGGCCCAACTTTGGAGCTTCTACCGACGTGAACGCCCGACACCTGTGCCTGTTGCAAGACCTGCGGAAGTGCCGGCTGTCATCTCAGACACACCGACCGCTCTTGCCCCCGATGGCCCCAGTCTGGAAAGATCTCCACAGCGGACACAGCAAGGTAGTGTGCGGAGTCGGGAGTTCGAGGCGCGAATTCCCAGGAGGGAACGCGCTTGGACCAAGCCTTACGACAGGCAGAGAACCCATCTCGAGACAGAGGTCAGTTCGGAGAGACGTGCCTCGCGCCGTCCATGGTCAACCGGTCCCCACTCGTCTCCTAGGAAGGCCTTGGATCCCCCTCGGCCGCTGCGAGCCCGCCTCGCCACAGAGTCCAGCTCGCGGAGACATTCGCGCACACTCACCACACCACTACCTGTGTCCAGTTCCTCCTTGCGATCGAAGTCGGACCACCACTCTCGCGCTCCTTCGTGTGAGCGTCGTGAAGTTCGGGATTCTTCTCGTCATCTGGACCATGGACCTTCGCGCTCTACCTCTTCGCGGCGTTCGTCCCACGTTCCCCGCCGTCTGCCTCGTCTCGCCCGTTCCCCTTCCCCTCGCCCAGCCTCCTTCCTTCCTCCTCGTTCCCGAGGATCACGGTCTCCAGCTCGTAGTCGCTCGTCTGGTCGCCGCCGCCATTCCCGCTCCTCTAGTGCGTCGCGTCGCCGTCGCGGACGTCGCTCTCCCCTGCGTGCTTCGGCGCCTTTTGGCTCCCCTCGTCCTCGTCGAGCTGCTCGCTCTCGGAGTCACGGTCGCCGTCCCTCTTCGACGGCTCTCGGCGGAGTGGACGACGATTCGTTGAGTCTTCTCCCGGATGATTCCATCTCAGTTCTCCTCGGAGGTCTCAGCCGCTCTCCTTCGCCGCTCTCTCCTTCGGATGCGTCGACAGCCCACGGGTTTCCGGCCTCCTCCCGCACAGAGGTTCTTCTGGCCCTCGACGAGGTCGCTCGCCTCATCTCCGCCACGCTTCCGGCAGCGGACTGCCCTCCATCCCCCCCCCTGAAGAGGAAGCCTTCTGCCTTCGTCGACGCGGGTAGACAGGTAAAGAAGTTCAAGACTCTCCCTCAGCCCCCCTCCTTTCGTGAGCTTCGGGATGTGTTCTCGGCCCACCTGTTGTCTGACTCAAGAGACAGTAATTTCTTCTCGGACCACAGATGGCCTCCGGACCTCGATATGTACTTCCGCCAGCAGTGGTACGCCGGCCATTCCCAGGCCTTCCTCTGCCCTCTCCCTCCGGTGGATCCAGCCGCCGTGGTTCAGGCGGGTGGGGCCTCTGCACTCAGACGCGCGCTCCCCGCGGGTTTGGACAAGACGGCTTCGCTTGTCAGGAATTCCTTGGCCTGCGCCGGCTTCATGGAGCTCCTTACGCAAGCCTTCCTCCGGCGCGTGGAAGATTCGTGGCACCCGTCCCTGACCCCTCTTCTTGGCGACCTCCTCGTCCTCGCTGAAGCGGCCAGCCGCGCCGCGTATCACTCTTCGGTCAACGCTATGGCTGCAGCCGCCAATTGTGATTTACTCCGCCGCGACGCTGTCCTGCAGGCCTGCCGGGGAATGCCTGCCGACCTGAAGACCCAGCTGCGTCGGGCCCCCCTCGGGGGACCCCTTCTCTTTGGTGACACCTGGCAAGCCGTCAAGGATTCCAATGCGGACAGGTGGCCTCCCAAGTCTGTTCCTCGGCGCTTTCAGGCAGCCCGCAAGGCCGTGGGTCGCCCCCTGCGGATCTCCAGACCCGTCGCCCCGACGTCAACAACCCAGCTGCAGTCCCTGCGTCGCCGTCGCCCCGCCTTCGGTCGCCCCGGCCAAGCTAACGCCCCCGCCCCCGCTTGGCCCCGTCCCGCCCATCGCCCTGGGCGCGGGCGGGCTCAGTGACTCCTCCCCTCCTCCGCCTCCGCCGGCCGTCTCGGGTCCTCCAGTCGGCGGCAGGCTCGCCCTCTTCAGCGACGAGTGGCGATTACTGATTCCAGAAGACCCGTGGATTTTAGACACTGTTTCCAGCGGCCTACGGATCTCCTTTCGTTCCCCTCCTCCTCTGCGTACGACTCCGCTGTGGACCGAGATCCCCGCAGACCCGCTCAAGGAGTGCGCCCTACGGGGGGAAGTCGACTCTCTCTTGAGGAAGGATGCCACAGAGGTTGTGCGCCGCGCAGACTCGCTGGGATTTTACAGCAGACTTTTCGTCGTCCCCAAGCCTGGCGGCAAGTGGCGCCCAGTGATCGACCTCTCAGCCCTAAATCGCTTCATCGTGGCTCCTTCCTTCCACATGGAGACGGCCCGAGCCCTGCGTACCGCGGTGCGACCCATGGATTACGCCGTCAGCCTGGATCTCTCCGACGCTTACCTACACGTACCCATACATCCGGCCGCCCAGAGGTATCTGCGCTTCGCGTTCGATGGAACCGTTTACCAGTTTCGAGCCCTACCCTTCGGCCTCAACCTCAGCCCCTGGGTCTTCACCCGCTTGATGGATGCAGTTATGGCCAAGGCACGGCAGTCGTCTCTCAGCCCTATGTCCAACTACCTCGACGATCTCCTCCTGAGGAACCACGTCGAGTCCGTCTTGGAAGAGGACAGGGATACACTGATGCGTCTGCTGTCGCGACTGGGGTTCCTCCTCAACGTCGGGAAGTCAGATCTCACGCCCTCGCGCCGCTTCATTCATCTCGGAATGGATTTTGCCACCGATCTCAACGTTGTTCGCCTCCCGGATCCCCGGATTCGGAAGTTGGCCACCTTCGCCAACCAGCTAGCTCAGCAGGAAGCAGCTCCCGCCCGAGTTTGGCTTCAACTCCTCGGACTGATCAACGCAGCGGCGGACCTTCTCCCCCTGGGTCGCCTCTACGCCCGCCCCCTTCAGCTGCACCTCCTGCTTCTCTGGAGACCCTCTTCTGGCGACCTTACCCACCTGGTCCCGGTTTCCCCCCTGGTTCGCCCTCACCTTCTACGCTGGACCGACACGGCTTGGTTGGCTTCGGGAGTCCCTTTGTCCTCCCCTCCCCCGCACCTCTCCCTGTGTGTCGACGCGAGCCTCTCGGGGTGGGGAGCCCACCTGCTTCCTCACTTCTCCTCGGCTTCCGGCCTCTGGCCCCCGGAGTTTGCGGACAAGCACAGCAATTGGTTAGAGCTGCAGGCAGTCTGGCAAGCCCTCTTCGTTTGGGAGAACCAGCTCAGGAACCAGCGGCTTCTCGTCCTCTCCGACAACTCGACGGTGGTGGCCTACATCCAGAGACAGGGGGGCACCCGATCTCCCGACCTCTGTATGCTCCTCTTCCGTTTGATGCGCTGGGCCGAGGAACGCGACATTACACTCCTCGCACGACACATTCCTGGCCACTTGAATGTGTTGGCGGACTCGCTCTCTCGCCGCGGCCAGTTGCTCCACACAGAATGGACGTTGCGCCCGGATATCTTCCGGATGATCTGCGCCCGTTGGGAGACTCCCTTAATCGACCTCTTTGCTACGAGGTGGAACCGCCAGCTTCCCCTCTTCGTCTCCCCGATTCCAGACCCGCTGGCCTGGGCAGTCGATGCCCTCTCGATTCCTTGGGACGGCCTCATCGCTTACGCGTACCCCCCAACAGTCCTCATTCCCAAGGTCCTCCACAAACTTCGAGGGAGCAACGCAGTCCTGCTTCTGGTCGCCCCGCTGGCTTGGGCCCGGTCCTGGACCACCGACCTACTCAACCTCGCCACCTCTCCTCCCCTGCGCCTTCCCACGCCCCGTTCCATGCTCAAGCAGCCCAGGCAGGCTCTCTTCCACCCTTGTCCCGAACGCCTGTCTCTTCACGCCTGGAGGTTGTGCAGCGCGCCCTCACCGCTCGAGGCTTCTCTGGTGCAGCTGTGGAGGCAATCGCTGCAGCCCGCAAGCCTTCCACCCGGCGTGTTTACGAAGGGAAGTGGCGCGTCTTGTGTGCCTGGTGCGACGCCCGTCGCCTCCTACCCACCGGACTGACTAACCCACAGCTAGCGGACTTTCTCCTATGGCTCTTCGAGGTCCAAGGTTTGGCGCCCATCACCATCAGGGGATACTTATCCATGGTCGCAGACACGTACCGTCATCTCGGCCTTCCAGACCCCGGCGCCTGTAAGGACCTCTCCGACCTCATGTCCAGCTTCAGCCTCCAACGTCCGACTCAGCGTTCTCTCGTTCCTCGCTGGGACCTACCTTGGGTCCTGACGTGGCTGAATTCTTCCCAGTTCGAGCCACTCGCTCTAGCCCCTCTGGCAAATGTGACACGCAAGACCTGCTTCCTGCTAGCCTTGGCCACCGCGTCCAGAGTTAGCGAGCTACACGCTCTTTCTACCCGCCCAGACTGCCTCCAGTTCAGGGCAGATCGCTCCGTGCAGCTCTTAACGGACCCCAGCTTTATTGCCAAAACAAGGTCGCCCCTATCTGCTCCACAGATCATCACCTTGCGGCCCCTGGCAGGGCCTGCCTGCTCTCCGGAGACTCGGCGACAGGATCCCGTGCGTGCCCTACGCATCTACCTGCGCCGTACCAAAGTTACCCGTAGAGGGCGCTCCCGCCTCTTCCTGCCCATACGCCAGGGCAAGACTGATATCACAGCCCAGACGATCTCCTCCTGGCTGCGCTGGGTAATACGATCGGCATACATGGATCTCTCCCCACGCGTAGCGCAGAGACTGAAGATCCGCGCACACGAAGTACGCGCCATGGCCACGAGCGTCGCATTCGATCGGAACTGCGCTGTCAAGGACATCGTGGCCGCGGTGGGCTGGCGAGCAGAATCTACCTTCGCTCGTTTCTACCTTCGGGATCTGGCGGGACAGCGAGACAACCTCGCCTTGTTGGGGGACCTCACGGTGGCACAGCACTCCCTCCCGGCGCTGCAGGCGCCGTAGGTACGCACCTAGCTCGTTACCTGGGAATTAGCAATGGGAGGACGGTCTTGGTCTCCGGTAGTACCGGGGCGGCACCCTCCTCCTATTCGTGATTCTCCCATTTGTCATGTCATCGGTAATGTTTTTGATGAAATAAATGCATTTTTCTTTAAAAGGTATTTTTTCGAAAAATACTTACCGATGACATGACACGGAGGACCCTCCCACCTGCCCCGCTTGCCGCTGGTGAGCCTAGTATCTGACTGGCGAGTCAGGTGACTCGGAACCGGATAGGCAGGTCCGGGAGACAACTCTTGGCCCCTCTGGAGGGTTCCCCGAGTGCCTCCCGGGTTGTGTGTGCACACAACGGGTTCGTAGGCTAGAATTTGAGCACGTAGTAGACACTCCCATTTGTCATGTCATCGGTAAGTATTTTTCGAAAAAATACCTTTTAAAGAAAAATGCATTTTTACTTTTGACTGTTTATTCATTTATTTCATGGTAAAACTTCTGGCCTTTTTTGTTACGTACAAATTTACGACTGTAAAGTTAGCTCTAGGGCTTGAATTACAAGCAGCACAGCACAACCACTGGTAGAACTTTAATGTGCGTATGTCAATGATCAAATGTGCATGGTAAAAATGATCTCTATGGGTGACAGTCTTTAGTCCTTGACACTGATTCATCTCTTTCAAAGTCCCAAAACACTGCTGCCCATTGCTTCAGATGAAGGCGCTGTGTCGTGAGCAAAGAAAGCATTTGAAAGCACTGTCACTCATGTGCTATAAAATGCCTATTTATGAAACACCTCACTTTTTGCAAACACTTTGAGTGCTTGCGACTGTAAAACGAGTGCTGGAATTCTCCTTTTTGTTTCAGACATCAGTCTTTCTGCCTGCCCATTGCATTCGAAGGAGGCATAGATTCTCATGAGCCCCTGCAGCAGCAGGAGCTCATGAGTATGTACATGTATGTCTGTTGCTGACGTGGATTGGCAAAATACATGCGCAGATCTTTACTTGTCTACAGGTTGCCTGTGAATTGTTTTATTATTTAACCCTTACCATTCGGAATACACCAGTGTGTGAAATAAGTTTGACTAAAATAGTTCAAAGGTAGTGCCAGAATAGCTTGGCGCCTGTAGGCGCTAAGCTATTCTGGCACCACCCTTGAACTAAAGCCATGGGTCAATATCCTTATCTGTATGTACTATAATGTAGCTTGCGTATGGCAGTGTACAAATTTAAAGCTTTTAGCCTCTGTATGATATGGGTTAACCCATTGCGTGTCAGTAGTGGTTTTTGTCACGATGATTTCTGTAGTTTTAAAACTGTACGCTGTCACTCATGTATGATCATTCAAACTACTTGTTACACTGTGCAATCTTTAATGCATAACTATATCAGTTTTAGCAACAGTACAAGAGTAAATAAATGCATTATACTGATTTGTCAGTGACTCGGTCAACAGTAAGTGTGCATGGAATGCATGCTTGGGTGTAAGCAAATGCTGCTGTTTGAATTTTGGTGCTCTTAGTGGCAACATTATTTCAAGTTTGTGGCATGCGCACTTCGTGCAGGGGCAGATTGAGAGGAGGGCGGGGGGGGGGGGGGGGGGGGGGGGGGGGGTATTCTCTTTTATTTCACAGTATTCAGTAAGTGTTCCATCAGCATGATTCTGATACTATTCTCTTTTTGTTTTGTTGTTTTGAGGTAACAGTGTTGGTGCTAACCAGAAAGCAGCTGTAAGTATTATATACTCGGAGGCAATAAAAACGCAAAAATGTGTCGGTAAATGTACCTGCAAGTGAAGATCCATCCATACAACAAAACAAGAAAATTATCAGTGTTCTTTACTTTAGATGTTGAGCATACTGTCTGAGCTATCTGCTTACAAATTTTGAAAGAGTTATTGCCCTTGCCTGTCTTGGAAGATACAGGGTTTTACTTGTGGCAAAAATAAGCAACATTGGACACACTGACCTGTGACAAGCAACTTTTCTGTGAGATGTGTTAACACACATTTTTTGGACAGCTTATGATCTAAACTGCCTCAAAAGAGATTTGAATAATTGAATCATGAAAATCACTAGTCGACACCATTTTCTTAGGTCAAGATCAAACAGGCCAGAAATTCATTCATACTGACCCAAGTGATGCTGCACGCAGCTTGGTTTTCAGCTGTGTCCTCCGCATATGCTCCCCATTTCACTTTCAATATCCAGTGATGGTAGGGTCATTGATGACATCACAAGTCATCGACGTGAGATTGTTAAGACTAAACACTTTCTTTACACAAGACATAACCTATTTCAAAATGTTCTCTAACAAACTGTGTCAAAATAAAAAGGGAACAAAGCATGTTTACGAAGGAAAATGTTATGGTGAAAAAAATCCCTTTTTTTATTGCCTCATGGTTTATGTGAACATATACTGATGAGCAAAAGAAGTGCAACATTTTCAGTACTGATCGTGAGTATACAAGTCTCTGGAAATGGATTTATCAGTCCACTATAGCTCTAGGTTAGTGTCTGATTTGCTAGGTGTCGTAAGTCTATTATGCAACACATCGGCAGCACATGTGGTAACATGTTGTAACTTTAGTCATCGCGTTTTGTTCGAATGCCCTAGCTTGAAGGTTCCTTAGTGACGTAAAAAAAACAAGTACGCAGACATCAAAGAACAACAAGAAAGGCAAAGCCATTATGGCTCACGTGTTTGACTGATTTACATGTGTGAACATTGTGACAATAATTAAAGGGATGGCTTCTGCACCAGCAAAATCCATTTTCTCTCAAAATGTAAGCATGTTTCACACATCTGTCAATCCCCCCATGACCATTGACCTTTGCGATGAGTCAACTAAATAAGTATGCATAAAAAGGTCTGATCATCAGATGCTTTTGTGCCAAATTTGATTGAAAAAGTTGCAAAAATGTTGACAATACATACAATTTTATAAAATAAAATTGGCATTTTACACACATTTGCCAGCCTCTTGTGATCCTTGACCCTTTCGATGGGTCATCCAAATTTGTATGCATAGATAGGTATTCCCATCAGGTGTCTCTGTACCAAATTTGGGTTGAAGTTGTGAATAGCATTTGAGAAAAAAAAACATCTTTTGTCAAAATATGGCTATTTTGGACCTATTTCCTGAGCTCTTGTGACCCTTGACCTTTCTGAGGGGTCATCGAAATTAGTATGCATAGATATGTCTTACCATCAGGTATCTCTTTAGCAAGAGGAGCGGTCCGTGGCGCAGAGGTTAAGGCACCTGCCACCAATGCTAAAGGTGCGAGGTTCGATTCTGGGTTCGGGCGTCTGACTTTTCTCCTCTAGTGTCACCGTTAATTTGGGTGGACTGTTGGGGGTTCTTTCTCCGGGTACTCCGGCTCTTCCTCCCCCTCCACTTTGGTATCGGTTTCAGCCAACTTAATCAAATTTCAAATACAAACGATTTGAATTTCCAAAAACAACTTCAGTAGCTCGCTTGAGCTTGCCCTTAGCACCAGTGTGTGAGTGAATGCGTGTGATTCACGCGAGCGTGCTTGTTGGGTTCAGTTCGCGGCTACATTCTGTGCATTGAGTTATATTATAAATATGAGAAATGTGCCATATAAATACCATGTAATAATAAGTTTGGGTTTGAAGTTGTGAATAGTATTAAAAAAAAACCCAAACATCTTGTGTCAAAATATGGCTATTTGTCGCCCGTTTCCTGAGCTCTTGTGATACTTGACCTTTTGGAGGGATCAACCAAATTAGTATGCATATAAAGGTCTTACCATCAGGTATCTTTGTACCAAGTTTGGGTTTGAAGTTGTAAATAGTATTTGAGAAAAAATAAATTATGTCAAACTATAGCTAATTTTGACTTACTTCCTGATCCACTGTGACCTTGAACTTTGTGAGAGGTCACTCAAATTGGTATGGTTAGAAAGGTCTTGCCACAAAGTATCCTTGGGCCAAGTTTAAAGACTGTGGCTTGAATAGTCTCCGAGAAAATTCCAACGTTAAAGTGTACCACGGACGACCACTGGCCCAAAACATACTCACTTTTGCTTCGCACGTGAGCCAAAAATCAGGCCGCCATGATGAAGGTTGTGTAGAAATTCCCGACACTACGTCATTCCTCACGCAATGTGATGTAATCAGATAGTATGCGAAATGAGTACAAACGCGTTCTTTCAATGCTGCTTGATTTTTTTCTGAAAAAAGGCGAAGAGGAACGACGTGTTAAAGGTACAAGGACGGTAACGATTCTTCTGCCCGATAATTATGAGACCGGCCTTGAGCAGGATATTTGTTTGTGTTATTTCGTGCAGGTGCAGAAAAAAAGATTAAATCGTACCCTTTCCTTTTGTCATCCCATTCGGCCATTTTGTCCCCCTCTGCCACCCCCTCTGCCCGCGCACACACACACACACCACGCAAAATCCTGCACTGTACAGCATTCGTTCACAATATTCTTTCAACATTGCATGCTTAGAACATTATTTGACCTCTATATGCGAATACGCCATAAGACGAGCATTTAATTACGTACAAGATTTATGTGGATCTGGCTTTGCGGTACTTGTTACCCGCTCTTGACACACTGTCTTAAACTAGACGCTTAGAAAATACTTGTTCAAACGCGCATCGCCCGCGACACTAGGCGTTGACTTTTTCCGATAGGCGTTGCATACTTGAGTAATACTAATAGACGTGTGATTCGGTCATAGCATACTCCTTTAAAAATCCCATTCATTCCCACTTAACCTTTTGGCTGTCGGTAGCGGCTTTGTTGTGATGATTACTGCAGGAATCATCGCAACAAAACCTCCACCGATTCCTGAACATCATTCAGAAGGAATTACAATGGGGTTTTGAGGTCGTGTGGTTCGACCGTCATCAAGCGTTTCACTATCAATTCCCTGTGGTCACGAACACACATGATAGGCAAACCATAACCAGAATCAACACATTTATTCATCACAGTCTGCCGAAACAAGGCGTCGACAAAAACGAATGAATAAGTTATAACAATTGCACACATCTAAAGAACTACTCGAAAAACAATTCAGTGTCCAAAACAGTATCCCTATTCTATATACTTACCGCGAAGTTCGCGAACACAGGGATAGTACAGTAAATACACAAGAATTATAAAAGGACAATTGAAAAGCTATATAAAATCGTCACATTTGCTACAATTCACTAAAGCCACCCGAGACGTGTTATCCTATGACGACTCGACTTCTATTATCGTATTAGATTTGTTTGGCGACATTTTTCTACTTTATCATATGAAATATAGTGGCGAAATTCTACTCTCCTTCATTTATTTTTCCAACAAAATCAAGTTATCTTGTCCTTTACTCTAGCTTCGGGCAGTTTATATGCCAAGCTACGCTCTAGTTTATTTATTTGCAAACAATTATACATTACACAGTTATTTAAAAGTATTTATATTAAGTTAAGCATAAACAAAGTACGACTTCGAAGGAGTCTCACCATACAGGTTACCTTCTTCGATCCGCAACGCATCGTGCGCAGCAGATTGAGGGAGGCAGCCAGTGTGAAGTCCCGCCGATTTTTTCTATATATGGATGAAGTCTTAGACTTCTTCTCCTTCTCCTTCTTCCTCGTCAAACTCGCCCTCCTCTTCGGCTGTGGCGTCCTGGTACTGCTGGTACTCCGACACCAAGTCGTTCATGTTGGATTCAGCCTCTGTGAACTCCATCTCGTCCATGCCCTCTCCCGTGTACCAATGAAGGAAGGCCTTGCGGCGGAACATGGCCGTGAACTGCTCAGAGATTCGCTTGAACAGCTCCTGGATGGCCGTGGTGTTTCCCACGAATGTCGCAGACATTTTCAAACCTCGTGGCGGGATGTCGCACACTGAAGTCTTGACGTTGTTGGGGATCCACTCGACGAAGTAGCTGCTGTTCTTGTTCTGCACGTTGAGCATTTGTTCGTCCACCTCCTTCATGGACATGCGTCCCCGGAACATGCAGGCCACCGTCAGATAGCGTCCGTGACGCGGGTCGCAGGCGGCCATCATGTTCTTGGCGTCAAACATCTGCTGTGTCAGCTCAGGCACCGTCAGGGCCCGGTACTGCTGTGAGCCGCGAGAAGTGAGGGGAGCGAATCCCGGCATGAAGAAGTGCAGGCGAGGGAAGGGGATCATGTTGACGGCCAGTTTGCGCAGATCTGCGTTGAGCTGGCCGGGGAAGCGGAGACAGGTGGTGATGCCCGACATGGTGGCGGAGACCAGGTGGTTGAGGTCGCCGTAGGTGGGGGTGGTCAGCTTGAGGGTCCTGAAGCAGATGTCGTAGAGTGCCTCGTTGTCGATGCAGTAGGTCTCGTCCGTGTTCTCCACCAGCTGGTGCACAGAGAGAGTGGCGTTGTAGGGCTCGACGACCACGTCCGACACCTTTGGTGAGGGCACGATGGAGAAGGTGTTCATGATTCTGTCGGGGTACTCTTCTCGGATCTTGGAGATGAGCAGGGTGCCCATGCCAGAGCCGGTGCCGCCGCCCAGAGAGTGAGTCTGCTGGAAGCCCTGAAGACAGTCACAGCTCTCCGCCTCTTTACGAACCACGTCAAGCACGGAGTCGATGAGCTCAGCGCCCTCAGTGTAGTGACCTTTGGCCCAATTATTGCCGGCACCGGACTGCCCGAAGACAAAGTTGTCCGGGCGGAAGATCTGCCCAAAGGGACCAGAGCGGACAGCGTCCATGGTTCCTGGCTGGAGGTCGACCAAGACAGCTCGTGGCACGTACTTGCCGCCTGAAAGAGACGAGAAATTATTTTTGACTTGCAGTTTGTTGCAGCTGAAGTCGATGGACAAAAATGAAAAATAACTTCGGACAAGACTGCTCACTTACCACTTGAAGCAGTTTAGTTATTTCGGTTTAACGCCGAGCAGCGACTAAGGCCATCTCACGGCTAGCCTGCTTTGTTCGCTTCGAAATAACCGTGCCATTTCATCGCTTACTCAACGACAAATGATGTAGGTTGAAGCTGACATATTTCATATGACCCCGAAAGTCAATGTGCAGCATTTAAAAAAAAAATATTTAAGCATGACTTGTCTCTAGATGAAGTTATTTATAGTTTTAGATACGTGAAATATAATGACAATAACAATGAAGATTATCACATGAAAACATAAACAGTTTGTAATTAGGTAAACTTTGACCAGATCGACTATTTATAGCCGTTCGGCGACTGTTGTCGTCAAATTCGTGTGTCACGGTTTATATCAAACTGTGCATGCAGATATTCTTCGTTCTCGCACAACTCTGAGGGAAGTGACGTACATGTATTTTGTTTCTTGTTAAAATAGCACTTGAAAACCCCTAGCATTCTGGCCAATCATTGAAGTCACAGGGAATAACCAATCCAGACCAAAAAGGTGACTGCCAAGCGTGTGAAATGCAAAGAAGTACCCAACAGGGAATAACCTTTTACAGGCCTAGTTAGACAGGTCTGACTATCTCACGGCGACCAGTGGAAGCAGGAATTTGATCATAAGGGCCTGATTATGGTGCAGCAGATCTGCATTTAGTCCAAGCACCATCGTCAGGCCCTTGTGAATATGACCTAACAGGTGATGAAAGACTTAACCATTTAGTCACGCACAAGAGATGGATCGACCATGATAAGAGGAGATGAATCGATCATGATAATTCCAGGGTACTGCCAGATTGGCATGGCGCTAGGCTAATCGGGCACTACCCGTAAAATATAGTCAATCCATCTTCTGCAAATGCATGGGTACATAGTGACACCTCCACAATTGGGAAATGCGTCCTTGGGGCTAAATGGATTAAAACGAGCTGTGAATTAACAGAGCATCCCAGGGAATAAAGAAACACGCTCAGAAAAGACAGTTACGTCAAAATCATTTATACATTATTTTGGTCTCGTCTCTGCCAGCGGCTTGCAATGATGCCTCCGAAACCATCACAAATCTAACATCGGTTAACCCTTAAGCTTTGCCTATCGGTATCGCGGGTTTCTGCCGCGATGATTCCTGCAGGAATCATCGCAATAAATTCTGATACCGACAGCCATAGGGTTAACATCGTGCCATTCGTTCTAAAGAAGCCAACGTGAGGTTTGGATCCTCATGAGCTCCCGCGGCCGCGAGTGTTCATAAAGACCTCTTGCATTTGGGTTCTGCTTATTGGAACTCACAAACCAGATAGGTGAGGCTAGCGCTGGCAGAATTGTCAGTACTCAAACCAAGGGGAATCACAGCGCTGGACAGACAACAGTTAGATCCCCTGCCCCCACCTATCAGGCACCCAATCGCCAGCCCACAGAGAAATACGCAGGTATAGAATAAGACAATCATTTCCATCCTGCGTATTTCTCTGTGGGCTGGCGATTGGGTGCCTGATAGGTGGGGGCAGGGGATCTAACTGTTGTCTGTCCAGCGCTGTGATTCCCCTTGGTTTGAGTACTGCTTATTGGAAGACTACAACGGAAAGATGGGGGAAAATATGGATCTAAATATTGCGTCTCGCAGTCATTCAACTGATGGCCATTGCGAGACGTTTGCGCTGCGCTTACCCGAATAGCAAAACGCCTTCTCGTGGGCCCGAAGACCTTTCCTTACTGGGTAGAGCTAAAAGAAAAAAGGTTTACTTAAAAAAAAAAAAGAGTTTATTAACATAATCTGCACGCTTAAAACTCTTGCTGATTTTGTTAAAAGCAAGTTTAAGGATTAGCAATCCGGACCAAAAAGGTGACTTCTTTAAGTTTAAGGATTAGTTTTTCGTTTTAGCCCCAAGGTCCCTTTCTCAAATTTTGGAGGTGTTGCCTAATGACTATGTACCAGTTGCAGGAGATTGACTGACCATGATAATTCAAGGGTAGTGCCAGATCAGCTTGGCGCACTACTCTTGAATGATGTGGGGACTTGGGGCTAAATGGGTTAAATGCGCTCTCCCCCGCGGCCATCGTCGCCTTGAGCACCGCTTAACAAGTTAGGCTTCTGCGAAGACCAAGATGTAGATCTAGAGAAAAACAACAAGAACTCAAATTTAGATCAGCCATCTGAATCCAGTTTTAGTGCCAAGATTTTAAGAGGCCTTTTACTTTTCAGGTTCAAATTCCGTTTTCCTACCTGTCGCCTCATTGTAGTAGACGTTGATGCGCTCCAGCTGCAGATCCGAGTCTCCGTGGTAAGTGCCAGTCGGGTCGATGCCGTGCTCATCTGACATCACCTCCCAGAATTTGGCCCCAACCTGGTTGCCGCATTGGCCCACCTGCATGTGAACTATTTCTCGCATTGTGGCAGTTTGATTTTACCAGACAGTCGAGCAAGCGTTCGACTCCTTCGAGATTCGTGTGAAAACTGAAAACAGTAGCTACGATACTACGTCTCTTTAGACGCGTCATAGTGACGTGTAGACATGACGCAAAACACAATCTAGTTTCTAAGCTTTAGGTTAAGTGGTGAAAGTGATTGGCTGATGTTATGGATACTTGAATTACAGCAGATCGACCTGATTGACGAAATGTTAATGGCACGCGCTACACAGAGGTGGCACGCAGCACTTGTGTATCAGGCCACGAGCCCACTTTCACTTTATCCACTTATTTAAATTATGTTCCTTTAAAAAAAAAATTATGATTCTTTTTTTTTTCAGTGGGGGGGAGGGGGGGGGGGGCAATAATTTGAAAACGCTTAATTTTGTTTTAACCTCTTTATGAAAGAGGAGATATACACAAACCAATATTTCAGCTAAAGTGTCTTCAAAAGCCTGCTGTCGCTTAACCTGGACGAGACCTCAGGATATTTGTTGTTTTTGTTTGTGCGTGAGTTGAGGAGGGGGGGGGGGGGCGCGAGAAAATGTGAGCACCACCCAACTGCGACAGGTTTAATAATAATAATAATTCCGTTATTATAATGGCGCTTTTTCTCAATTTTTGGGCAAAGCGCCGCGAACTGAAACCCAACACGCACACTCACGTAACAGACACGGATTTACGCCATTCAAGACAAACACAGTACAAGACAGACGAAGGGCCAGTTCAGCTACTGAAGTTACAGAGATTTTTGATCGCTTGTATTTGAAATTTGTAAAGTGGCCTGAGACCGGTACCAACGTGTGGGTGGGGGGGGGGGGGGTGTGGGTGGGGGGTGGAAGAACCGGAGTACCCGGAGAAAGAACCCCCGACGGTCCGCCCGAATTAACGGTGACACTTACCAGAGGAGAAAAGTCCGACGCCGGAACCCGTTTTCGAACCTCGCACCTTTGGCATTGGTGGTAGGCGCCTTAACCACTGCGCCACGGACCGCCGCAATATAGTATAGATCCTCATGGACGGCTCATGGGGATCTGTGCCTTTTTCTGACGCCACTTTGAATCCCTGTTCCTGGGACATCTAGGAGTGTTTTTGGTCTTGAACTAACGAAGGTTGTGGAAACAGTCTGCGGGGTCAGCTGGTAATGAACGCTCTGAGATAGGCGAGGCTGGCGCTGGTGTGGCAATGAACGCTCTGAGATAGGCGAGGCTGGCGCTGGTGTGGCAATGAACGCTCTGAGATAGGCGAGGCTGGCGCTGGTGTGGCAATGAACGCTCTGAGATAGGCGAGGCTGGCGCTGGTGTGGCAATGAACGCTCTGAGATAGGCGAGGCTGGCGCTGGTGTGGCAATGAACGCTCTGAGATAGGTGAGGCTAGCGCTGGTGTGGCACTGAACGCTCACAGACTAGATACTGAGATAGGTGAGGCTGGCGCTGGTGTGGCACTGAACGCTCACAGACTAGATACTGAGATAGGTGAGGCTGGCGCTGGTGTGGCACTGAACGCTCACAGACTAGATATTGAGATAGGTGAGGCAGCGCTGGTGTGGCACTGAACGCTCACAGACTAGATACTGAGATAGGTGAGGCTGGCGCTGGTGTGGCACTGAACGCTCACAGACTAGATACTGAGATAGGTGAGTCTGGCGCTGGTGTGGAACTGAACGCTCACAGACTAGATACTGAGATAGGTGAGGCTGGCGCTGGTGTGGCACTGAACGCTCACAGACTAGATACTGAGATAGGTGAGGCTGGCGCTGGTGTGGCACTGAACGCTCACAGACTAGATACTGAGATAGGTGAGGCTGGCGCTGGTGTGGCACTGAACGCTCACAGACTAGATACTGAGATAGGTGAGGCTGGCGCTGGTGTGGCACTGAACGCTCACAGACTAGATACTGAGATAGGTGAGGCTGGCGCTGGTGTGGCACTGAACGCTCACAGACTAGATATTGAGATAGGTGAGGCTGGCGCTGGTGTGGCACTGAACGCTCACAGACTAGATACTGAGATAGGTGAGGCTGGCGCTGGTGTGGCACTGAACGCTCACAGACTAGATATTGAGATAGGCGAGGCTGGCGCTGGTGTGGCAATGAACGCTCACAGACTAGATATTGAGATAGGCGAGGCTGGCGCTGGTGTGGCAATGAACGCTCACAGACTAGATATTGAGATAGGCGAGGCTGGCGCTGGTGTGGCAATGAACGCTCACAGACTAGATATTGAGATAGGCGAGGCTGGCGCTGGTGTGGCAATGAACGCTCACAGACTAGATATTGAGATAGGCGAGGCTGGCGCTGGTGTGGCAATGAACGCTCACAGACTAGGTATTGAGATAGGTGAGGCTGGCGCTGGTGTGGCAATGAACGCTCACAGACTAGGTACTGAGATAGGCGAGGCTGGCGCTGGTGTGGCAATGAACGCTCACAGACTAGATATTGAGATAGGCGAGGCTGGCGCTGGTGTGGCAATGAACGCTCACAGACTAGATATTGAGATAGGCGAGGCTGGCGCTGGTGTGGCAATGAACGCTCACAGACTAGATATTGAGATAGGCGAGGCTGGCGCTGGTGTGGCAATGAACGCTCACAGACTAGATATTGAGATAGGCGAGGCTGGCGCTGGTGTGGCAATGAACGCTCACAGACTAGATATTGAGATAGGCGAGGCTGGCGCTGGTGTGGCAATGAACGCTCACAGACTAGATATTGAGATAGGCGAGGCTGGCGCTGGTGTGGCAATGAACGCTCACAGACTAGATATTGAGATAGGCGAGGCTGGCGCTGGTGTGGCAATGAACGCTCACAGACTAGATATTGAGATAGGCGAGGCTGGCGCTGGTGTGGCAATGAACGCTCACAGACTAGATACTGAGATAGGCGAGGCTGGCGCTGGTGTGGCAATGAACGCTCACACACCGGATACTGAGATAGGCGAGGCTGGCGATGGTGTGGCAATGAACGCTCACACACCGGATACTGAGATAGGCGAGGATGGCGCTGGTGTGGCAATGAACGCTCACACACCGGATACTGAGATAGGTGAGGCTGGCGCTGGTGTGGCAATGAACGCTTACACACCGGATACTGAGATAGGCGAGGCTGGCGCTGGTGTGGCAATGAACGCTCACACACCGGATACTGAGATAGGCGAGGCTGGCGCTGGTGTGGCAATGAACGCTCACACACCGGATACTGAGATAGGCGAGGCTGGCGTTGGTGTGGCAATGAACGCTCACACACCAGATACTGAGATAGGTGAGGCTGGCGCTGGTGTGGCAATGAACGCTCACACACCAGATACTGAGATAGGTGAGGCTGGCGCTGGTGTGGCAATGAACGCTCGCAACACCAGATACTGAGATAGGTGAGGCTGGCGCTGGTGTGGCAATGAACGCTCACACACCAGATATTGAGATAGGTGAGGCTGGCGCTAGTGTGGCAATGAACGCTCGTATACCAGATATTGAGATAGGTGAGGCTGGCGCTGGTGTGGTAATGAACGCTCACACACCGGATATTGAGATAGGTCAGGCCGGCACTGGTGTGGCAATGAACGCTCTCACACCGGATATTGAGATAGGTGAGGCTGGCGCTGGTGTGGCAATGAACGCTCACACACCGGATACTGAGATAGGCGAGGCTGGCGGTGGTATGGCAATGAACGCTCACACACCAGATACTGAGATAGGCGAGGCTGGCGCTGGTGTGGCAATGAACGCTCACACACCGGATACTGAGATAGGCGAGGCTGGCGCTGGTGTGGCAATGAACGCTCACACACCAGATACTGAGATAGGCGAGGCTTGCGCTGGTGTGGCAATGAACGCTCCCACACCAGATATTGAGATAGGTGAAGCTGGCGCTGGTATGGCAATGAACGCTCGCACACCGGATATTGAGATAGGTGAGGCTGGCGCTGGTGTGGCAATGAACGCTCACACACCGGATATTGAGATAGGTGAGGCTGGCGCTGGTGTGGCAATGAACGCTCACAGACTAGGTATTGAGATAGGTGAGGCTGGCGCTGGTTTGGCAATGAACGCTCGCAACACCAGATACTGAGATAGGTGAGGCTGGCGCTGGTGTGGCAATGAACGCTCACACACCAGATATTGAGATAGGTGAGGCTGGCGCTAGTGTGGCAATGAACGCTCGCATACCAGATATTGAGATAGGTGAGGCTGGCGCTGGTGTGGCAATGAACGCTCACACACCGGATATTGAGATAGGTGAGGCTGGCACTGGTGTGGCAATAAACGCTCTCACACCGGATATTGAGATAGGTGAGGCTGGCGCTGGTGTGGCAATGAACGCTCACACACCGGATACTGAGATAGGCGAGGCTGGCGCTGGTATGGCAATAAACGCTCGCACACCGGATATTGAGATAGGCGAGGCTGGCGCTGGTGTGGCAATGAACGCTCACACACCGGATATTGAGATAGGCGAGGCTGGCGCTGGTGTGGCAATGAACGCTCTCACACCGGATATTGAGATAGGTGAGGCTTGCGCTGGTGTGGCAATGAACGCTCAAACACCGGATATTGAGATAGGTGTGGCTGGCGCTGGTATGGCAATGAACGCTCACACACCAGACACTGAGATAGGTGAGGCTGGCGCTGGTATGGCAATGAACGCTCGCACACCGGATATTGAGATAGGTGAGGCTGGCGCTGGTGTGGCAATGAACGCTCACACACCGGATATTGAGATAGGTGAGGCTGGCGCTGGTGTGGCAATGAACGCTCACACACCGGATATTGAGATAAATGAAGCTGGCGCTGGTGTGGCAATGAACGCTCACACACCAGATACTGAGATAGGTGAGGCTGGCACTGGTGTGGCAATGAACGCTCACACACCAGATACTGAGATAGGTGAGGCTGGCACTGGTGTGGCAATGAACGCTCGCACACCAGATACTGAGATAGGCGAGGCTGGTGCTGGTGTGGCAATGAACGCTCACACACCATATATTGAGATAGGTGAGGCTGGCGCTAGCGTGGCAATGAACGCTCGCACACCAGATATTGAGATAGGTGAGGCTGGCGCTGGTGTGGCAATGAACGCTCACACACCGGATATTGAGATAGGTGAGGCTGGCGTGGCAATGAACGCTCACACACCGGATATTGAGATAGGTGAGGCTGGCGCTGGTGTGGCAATGAACGCTCACACACCGGATATTGAGATAGGTGAGGCTGGCGCTGGTATGGCAATGAACGCTCACACACCAGATACTGAGATAGGTGAGGCTGGCGCTGGTGTGGCAATGAACGCTCACACACCGGATATTGAGATAAGTGAGGCTGGCGCTGGTGTGGCAATGAACGCTCACACACCGGATATTGAGATATGTGAGGCTGGCGCTGGTGTGGCAATGAACGCTCACACCGGATATTGAGATAGGTGAGGCTGGCGCTGGTATGGCAATGAACGCTCACACACCAGATACTGAGATAGGTGAGGCTGGCGCTGGTATGGCAATGAACGCTCACACACCAGATACTGAGACAGGTGAGGCTGGCGCTGGTATGTCAATGAACGCTTGCACACCAGATACTGAGATAGGTGAGGCTGGCGCTGGTATGGCAATCAGCGGGTTAGCACCCTTAGCTGGTGGCAGCTTCCTGCAGCCACAGGATTAGTATGCGCGGGGACACGACCTAGCTGCTCCTCTCAGGTCACGGATATGATCAGGTCAGACTGTCAGCTAAGTCTAGCGTAAATTACAGACCAATGCGATTGCTGAACACGTAAACAAATCCCAACGAAGAAAGTACAACACGCTTAGATAATTACAACTTAACCCATTACACCCTGATCCTGATTTTGTAAAATTTACTTGTTGTCCTACGGAGGCTACATTACAGATTAAGAGGCAGATCAACTGTTTTAGTGCAAGGGAGGTGCCAGAATAGCTTGGCGCCTCAGGCGCCAAGCTATTCTGGCACAGCCCTTGAACTATCATTTAAATTTATTTCAATCAAAGGATGTATCAGGATGAAAAGGATTAATGTAACTGTAAGCGATTTTTTTTTCTTCTGTGATTTTCTTTTAGTTTGAAATAGAGAGTGGAAATTGCTGCCTGCCACAAAGAAGGCAAAAAGCGGTGAGACAGTTGTTGTTGCTGTCGTCATTGTTATATCTGTCATTGTCATCTTGACATGCTAGCTCGAACAGCAAACCGTCCCTACACACTTTCATACACTCACCACAGGGGAAGAAAACCGATGTTGCGGCAAGAGTTGTTCCCCTGATTCGGAGCTTCGATACAACACTAACATGTGCATCCTACGGAGTCCTGACGCTACGAGTCAGGGGCACAACTCTTCGGGTTTCTCCCCCTGTGCACTCACTAGCTATGAAACTACGACCAACACTGTTGCTCTCGTGATTTTATTACAAACAACGTACAACAAAATGCAATACCCAGTACGGAAAGGCCATCTGGCCGAAGTCAGCCGCCGTGGGCCCGCGCGCGACAGTGCGCGGGCCCAGATGCTGCCTACTTCGGCCCGATAGCCTTTTGCCTACTGGGTACTCTCCGTCGTATTCAAACCGTAATAACACACGTTCGTGCAAGCAAATATCTCCATTTTCTGCTCTACGCCAATTTCTCTGATTTATTCTTTTGTTACCATTAACCACCTTGACTGCCAGTGTTCGCGGCCGGATTTCGCGTCTCAATGACTGAAACCACTGCACACTGGCCGACTTTCGCGTGAAGAGCACGAATGAAATTGGGACCAGGCGCGAACACAACCCCCCAAAAAAAAAAACCAAAAAACAACACAGGACTAACAAGAGACATAAATCCTCATGAGCCCCTGCGACTGCGGGGGCTCGTGAGGATTCATGTCTCTTGCAGACAAGGGTAGCGTTCGCCTTGGCCCGGTAGTTAAGGGGTTAACAAGGGCGTGGAAGATGGAGCGACCATGATTTTCCTCGCGGTAGTTAACTCATTGTGCCCGATGTACGAAATGCCCACATTTTGCAGTTATCCTCCGAGGACTGCATTACAAATCAGGCCGCCGTGAGATGGCCTTAGCCTTCTCGGCGTTAAACCAAAATAACTAACTAAATAACAAATCAGGAGACAGATCGACCCTATCGGCGCCAAGCTATTCTGCCACCACCCTTGAACTATCAGGGTTGAGTCGTATCTTGCTGTGGTGTGTCGCGAGGCAGAATGAGTTAAGTTCCTTACTCGAGTCGCTCGGCGCACCGCCCGAGCAAATGAGGCCGGTACTGCCTAGTTTGAACTATCACGGTACGTCGTTCCATCTGCCGTGGTTTGTACTTTGTGCTGGCCAAACTGTGTCTGGATCATTTGGCTCTGAAGAATGAGGCCAGGGCAAAGCTCAGTACGTATTAACTACTTCACTGCCAGTGATCGCAGACTGTTTGTCAGTGCCGAAATCTTTGTTAATTCAGCCGTACAAGGAGCATGGATACATGATGGGGGTCAGCAAGCGGCATAGATCCTCATGAGCCCCCGCAACTGCGTGGGCACATACGGGTCTACGCCTCTTGCTGAGACCAATTTGCCTCCATGTTTCTTGGACGGTTTTGGCTTGTGGCCGTTGAATGAACAAAGATTTCAGAAACTTAAATGTACGTACGGTGGCAGAGAAGGGGTTAATTTCTTTTCATTCCGCGGCAACCCACAGTCCCAGGAACCCTACATGTCAGCGGCTCTTCCACTGATACAAGAGCAGCGTTGTCAGTAGTCATATATCCTTCAAGATTCCCGGACCTGTGTGTAGAAAAAGTGTCTGCTACAGACGTCTGAATAATTTCAAGCTAAACGCCAGCCGAGCGATCCCCGTTTCTTTGGTATAGATTACGTATTTGGGACTTAACGGTGAAAAAGAAGACGACATGCATTGAGATCTATAGCTTTTCAAAACATAGTGATCCCCCCCCCCCCCCAACACACACACACACCTCCCGCTCTTTCTTATTCTGTTCTGTTCTTATAATGTGCAGTTAATCAATCAATCAACCAACCAACCAGTGAACCCCAACAATATAAACATCTGTGGATAGATCCTTTTACCTTGAAATAAACAATTTGTTAGAACAGCAAAATCATTACTTGGCAATTATACCGCGTTGGAAGATTAGAAGTTCCTAAAATTATTACAAATTATACATTATACAACAATCATTTATTGGCACACACATGATGGTACGGCAACCACAAGTTCATCGGGGCCACATCCGCCGTCGTTGGTCCGCGCACAAATGTGCGCGGGCCAACGACGGCCGATATCGGCTCGAGACCCTTTTGCTCACTGTGCAAGTGCAATTTTCGAACTGCAATTCGAAGCGCAGGACTATTGAGCCCCGCGTAACAACTACTATATATAGCAACTTCAGTTAAAACGTGTTTACCCACCTCACTGTCCCGACAACAACACGACACTGAGAGAACGCTTAACTGCAAGAGGCATAGATCCTCATGGAGCCCCCACCTCCGCGTGGGCTTCATGAGAATCTATGCCACTTGGCAGTGATTGCTATCTACGTCCCTCAGGCGTAGGTTGTCGGGCGGTCAATCTGTGAGTTCAAAAGGCATTTTATTTTAATTAACCCCTTTCCTGCCACTGGACGCATTTTTTGTTTCTGAAATCTTTCGTCATTCAACAACCACAAGCAACGACCATCCAAGGAACAATGATGTAAATTGATTTCAGCATGAGACATAGATCCTCATGAGCCCCCGCAGTTGCGGGGACTCACGAGGCTCGAGGATCTATTCCTCTTGCAGATGGGTCGTGTTCAATTTTACTCGGCAGGGTAGTTTTTTTCGAGACGCTTGTAGTGTTCGAAGACATTTCCACTGACAAAATTCAAGGGAGGCACTAAGCAAATTAGGCACTGCGTTCGAACTGTTTGATCCATCACCTGCATTCGTCACCGTTATTGCAAGCGCGTCTCAGTCTTTGTGAAAGTAGGAAGCTAGATCGACCAGTGTGTGGACCATCTTCAGCCTGCCGAAGGCCGACTGCCACGCCACCCCTTTGTCGCCGTGGTCGTTCAGGCGCTGCTGGATCTGACTGCTCACGCTCTCGCGCCGCGAACGAGACAACGAATGAGATCTCTGAGGCAAGGGAGACAATTTTTGAGATGGCTGGCTTGACTTGTGGTCGGTTGGGGCTTTGAGGTTGATCGCCCTTGACGTGGACTGAGAGCGAGAGGAGGGCGAGAGAAGAGAATCGGGATCGGGGTCACTTGCTCTCAGACTCATGGATTTGATTCTGGATACATGTTCCGATAACTCCGAGATGCTGACTCGCTGGCGTTGTCTTGACCTGCTTCTGCTGGCTCGAGATTCGAGTGAGTCTGGGAGATGTGCAGCGCCTGCGTGAATCACGTTATTATCTTCCGGAACCAGCGAAGATTCTACGTCACTGGACATGTGTGTTGAGACGACGATGCCTCTAGAGTCAAGTCGGATTGACACTGCGTTCGAGTTTTTTCTGGATACAGCATTGTCCGAGCTTTCTAACCTGGATGTGGCGAACTCCGCAGCGTCTGAGCTGTTCAACACATATTCGCCTCTGTCCACTGACGGGGAGTGTGGGGAGAGAGCTGAGGACAGGAAGCCCATAAATCCCTCCCCATCCCTCTCGTCGTCTAACTCGTTATGCATCACTTGACTCTGCACAAGCTCGGGCAGCAGTTCCTCGGGCACGTGGTAACCGTACTTCATGGAGTACAGGACAGCAGCGTGTTTCACGATGCCGTCAGAACTCTGTGACTCAAGCCCCCGCGACCTGCGTCTGATCCTGACGTTGGATCGGGGGTCCAGTGAGGAGGACACTGTGGCCTGGGTGTCTGGCGGCGGGTCCACGATGCCATGTTTGGACGCCAGGCGATCCACTAGGTCAAACAGATGTTTGGTGCTAGAGGTCGGCGTGTGCTGGAGTTTTATCAGGTCGCCGAACGATACGCCGGTCTTGCGTCTGACAGACTTTTTACGAGTGGTCATCGCTGCCAGAGCGGTATCTGACCGACTCAAGCCTTCTGAATGGACACGATTCGAAACGTCACTGGAGTCTTGCTGATTGCTGCTTGCCGTCTGTGTGAGATGCTTTGTGTTTAAGGAGGCCACAAAAATAGGATGGACAGCAGCCTTAGTTTTAGCTGTCTTGTCTGCTTCTTGTGCGTCCTCAATTCTATCACCACTATTTGGATCTGTTACGCCCGCAGTGTCGTTGTCTTTTTTAAATTCCACAGGAATATCAAACGTCACTTTCCCGGAATTGTTCTTTCCTTGCCCGCCATCTTCTTCCCCCTCTTCAGCAATGGCAGGCAACTCCGGCTCAGCATCGTCCGCGTGTTCTGGCTGACATCCCTTTTTGGCATTTGTCCCGGGCTTAACGTTCTCGTGACCGCGCTTGGCCTTGAAGTAAGGTTTCGACTTGTTAGACGTCATGAAAGCCTTGGCTGAGGCGATGCTTTCGTTACAGAGGTCGACCTGAGACAACACCTCACTATCAGTGTCGACACCAATGCCGCTGTCAGGACTGTCTGGCACCAGGTCGCCTTGGTTACTAGCAGGTTTAACCCCGTTGTGCATGCAGCCACCGGTGCTGTTAATAGCACCGGTGGCTGCATGCACAAGGGGGTTAGAGTCAACGGATCCAGCCATCGTCACATCACCGTGGGAATGTTCAATACCGGGAAGGCGGAGAATCTGTGAGTCCGCTGGCCGTGTCCGGTCTGCCCCCTTGTTCTTCCTGTCCTTCAGTTGCTCCTTCCTCTGCTCCCTCTCCTTTTTGCTGTCCCGCAGCTTCTTGTAGTACCGCTTCATGGAGCGTCGCAGCTGTTTCTGCTCGCGCTGGATGCTGTTGACTTGGTAACGCAGGTCGCGCTGGTAGGTGTCGATGGCTCGCCGAAACTGCACCTCACTTCCGGCCACGCGGGTCACCGTGACCTTGTTGATCTCGCTCTGCAGACCGGCCGCGCGTGCGTACGATCCTGGAATCAACGCCATCTTGGAACTGCTGAACAGCTTGATTCTGGAACACACAAGTTTAGTGCAGAGGTTAGGTACAGCCAGACAATTATTTGTTTGTTTTCTTCTTTCTTTCTGTCTTTTTATCTCATTTCTTCATTTTTTCTTTTATTCTTTATTTTGTTTGTTTGTTTTTGTTTGTTTGTTTCTGTTTTGTTTGTCAGTTTGTTTGGTTTTTTGTTTCTCATTCATTTTTTTCTATCTTTCTTTTGTTTGTTTGTTTGTGTGATTGCTTTGTGCGTTTGTTTCTTTCTGTTTGTTCCTTTCTTTTTGTTGTGTTTGTTGTTTGTTTGTTTGTTATTCTTCCTTAGTTCCTGCTTCCCTCCTCTGTTCCCCTCTTTCTTTCTTAATTTAGTCAGAAACAGGTGTGTTGTGGCAGTCGAATCCAAGCCTCGAATCACGCTGATACATTTCTTCCTATGAAAAGCAAGAATAAATGGTGCCAGTCACTTCCATCAGGAGGCATAGATTGTCAAGAGCCCCTGCTTCAGCCCCTGACAGTCTATGCCTCTTGCTCCGAAAATGGCAGAGAGACCGTGAAAGTGAACACTTTATGACGTTGAAAAGAAAAGGGGAGACTGCCAGTGCTAATATTTTAGGAAGGTTACAAAGTAAAGTAGATAATAGCACTCTCAGGGGAGAGAAGTGTGCATGATCGACCAGTGATCATAGATCTACTGGTGATCACTGGTCGATCATGCACACTTCTCTCCCCTGAGAGTGCTATTATCTACTTTACCACTTTATGACGTTTCTTCAACAGACATACAGTATTATCAGGTATTTCTGTATCTACTAACACATGGACAAGGTGTCAGATTTCAAATTTCCCTGTCGTTGGCTATGTGACGGTATACAGGGCTCCTGACATACACGTCAAATATTGTTACGTGGTGGAGTTGTAGTCGAAGTATGATAAACACACCAGACACACACACGTAGAGTTCTTTAAAGTAAACCTCGTTCAGCTGCAATCCGTCACACGTGGCTTAAGGATGTAGACAATACTGGAGTAACAGTTCCAACAATATTTAATTCAGCGATGCGATATCCACACAGTAATGCACTCTCAAATGCACAAACTACTGAATACAAAGTCTCTTCTGCGATGTCAGTCCTCACTACGACTCAAAGTTTCTCATACACAGCGTCTCTCGCAATAAACTGCGTATCTCTACAACTGACAAAGCAAGACAATGTACTAACGGGCTTTCCCAGCGCCCTCCTTATATACACTATCAAAATCTAGAATCTTCTACGGAAATCATATAACTCAACCAATCAGAACGAAACGTGCAGCCGAAACTCATTAACATGAATTTTCCAGAAACAATATATCAGGCTACAAAAACACGGCTGCTCACTTCAGCTCTAAATTCTAGCGTATAATAAAGACACATAAAAGTATGCTATCCCTATCTATGATAGCTCAAAAAGGTACGAGAACATTCACCAAACAAAATAAAAGCTGCTCACTACACGCGCACAGGAAAAGTAGCGAAAATGTTGCGATGTCAACTGACTAACCGACGTGACACTTACGAGGCCACCAGACAGTGCGACCTGTCTACAACGTCCCGGACTAAACTTAACAAAACGAAATCGGCTCTACTCACGAACAAAAGAAAATCTTACTAAAAAGGCACGAAATCATAACCGTGATAGCTCAAATAAACAACATATCGTTACCTACGAATAACACATGTACGCTCTCACAGGATAACACAACCACAATCGTAACAAATATTAACCCCTTCACCGCGAGTGACCCCGCAGATCGCGTTTCTGAAATCTTTGTTGATTTTTTCGCCACAGCTAGAAGAACGTTCAATACCGGGCGAAGAACATGGATACAAAATGGCGTCAGCTAGATGCATAGATCCTCATAAGCCCCTGCAACTGCGGGGGACATGAGGCTCTATGCCTCTTGCAGACAGATTAGGCTGACTTTATTTCTCGGCAGCGAAGGGGATAAATGAAGTGCGTGCTTGACCGTGAGTTTGAACCTTAGCGCTTGTAGTCGCAAGGTTTAAAATCACAGCCCAGCATTTACAGGTGGATACTAATTTTGCACGTTGCTGCTGCTTAACCCTTTTAGCCCCAGCTCCCTACAGCAGGAGATAGATTGACCATGATAATTCAAGGGCAGTGCCAGTTTAGCTTGGCGCCTTCAGGCGCCAAGATAATCTGGCACTACCCTCGAATTATCATGGTCCGTCCATCCCCTGCAACTGGTACATAGTCGTTAGGCAACACCTTCAAAGTTTGAGAAATGGGACCTTGGGGCTAAAAGGGTTAATGCTGTGTTTCCAGATAGCTACGCGACAGCGACGTGGTAGGCGATACGGCCAAAAAGTAGCTGAGCAGCAGGCCGAAAATCGCTGTGTGTGTTTCCATATAGGGGTGTGACAGGCGGCATCGCGCTCCTAGAATTGTTGCGATTTTGATGTGGGGTACGGAAAAACACGTTGTCGGATCCCAATCTCGCCATCGACCCAACCTCTGGTCCCAACACACGCTCCCTTCACAGCGGTATGGCCGTTAGATTGTTGTTGTCTGTCATGATTTCTGACACATTTTTTTTCGACTTAAGTATCACAACGACTTGTATCACACGTCAAGTATAAAATCAGCGACCACGTAACGTGTCACGACTTTAAACTCCTGCCCTCCGCTCCCCCCTCCCCCCTTCCCCTCCTCAGCCGCAAATGTTGTATTTGCTTGGCTATTATCGCAGCACTTTGATTTCACTCAAAGTGTGTTTGTCTGATTTTTTAATACTCTGTACTGAACGATTTGCTGGACAGGTTTTTGTGTGACTCTATCGGAGACACTTGAATGAAGCGTTCCCTTCCTTCTTCAAGATTTTCACCCCTTCAGTTATACCACAGGCAATCGAGGGTGAATTGATTTTAGAGTGTCTTGAAAGCACCACTGCCAATACCCATGGGCGCTGTTCAAATAGCGACGGGCCCCCAGGCAGCTCATTTGGAAGTATGACTCGTTTTTCTGTTGTTGTTGGTCGTTTGTATGTATTTGTCATAATTATAATGTGTAACTAGTATTTAGCCAAGCAGAAACTTTAACTCTTAAACTCCCAGAACTAAATGACTTCCATTCAGTAGAATGGAAGTCATTTGGTTCTGGAAGTTTAAGAGTTAAGAACAGTAGTTTATGTGTTGAGGACTCATATACATGTACTATGATAGGGTTGATTTAGTTTGCTTTATGATAGGGAGGTTCAGGTCGGGGGTTGGCGCCAGCCATGAGACGCCAGGGCGACTGGCTTCGCCATCCCAAGCCATTGTCCAGTGGTTGTTACGTAAACTGTTGTGTGAGTGATCGTGAGTTGCACCGGAGATGGCGAGACAAATTTTCCTGTACGTGGCAACACTTTTTTGGAATAACAAAACTGATTGATTGATTGGTTGATGGATTGGTTGATTGATTGATTGATTGATTGATTGATTGATTGATTGATTGATTGATTGATTTATACGTAATGACCGTGGACTTTTCGGGGCGCGAGGCTTGATCACTCAAAGGCGAATCGCTGGGAAGGACGGTGAAGATATGGCCACTCAAAAATGATTCATTGTTGAAGGGCTACTAGAGATCCCTCTCGCCAAGCATGTTCACTATTAGTGAGGTTTCGTTTGGAACGAACGACTTGCAACAACGGCGAACAGACAACGCTCGAAACATCTCCAAGAGGCATAGATCCTCATGAGCCCAGAGGGCTCATGAGGATCTATGCCGCTTGGAGATGTTTCGAGTGTTGTCTATGCTTATGGAACAATCCACCCAGATTTTCTTCTCGTTCGTTGATGGTAGTCGTTCGTTGCAAACGCAACCTAACTAATGTGTATGAAAATGTGTGATATTTTATGTAAATAAAGTTTATTGAATTGAATTGAGTCCACCACAGTCGCATCAGAAAATAAGCTTTCTGTAGCCGGAAGGGACTATCAAATCAAATAATGAAATGTCACAGTCTTGTTTAACCCATAAAGCCCTGAAAGACTACAACGGGATGTGGATCGACCATGATGTTTCAAGGCTGTAGGCGCCAAGCTATTCTGGCACCAACCTTGAAATATCATACGCGTATCTGTCTCCGGAACAGTGATACAGACCTCAGAGGATATCTATACAAATTTGATTATTTCGTCCTCAGGGCGTAAGGCGTTAAAGCGACCTGCTCCATACAATAAAGGGTTAATAGTTCGTAATATCTCTTTTAGAAATGTGTCTTTTGTTATGCGTGTGTTTCAGTTGTATGTGTGTGCGTAGGTTAAATTTGTTTAAAGGTAGTGAGATTCTACGTATATACATTTTGTTTGGTAACGCGCTTATAGCCCACTGCTCCTGGGGATTCAGCGCGATATAAATGCTCTTTATTATTATTATTGTTATTATTATTATTATTATTATTATTAATAAATGCTCGCAATGTGTCTTACAATACGCTGGACAAATAGAGCTAACCTATGCACTTTAAATACTGTAAAAATGAACACCTTTTCTGTTTTTCTTCTCATGTGCATGCAGGAGAGTTCCCACTGCGCGCACAGAGGGCATAGAAAACCGCTGTTACGTGCACCCACGGACATGGATTATGACAAGAAGGGTAGAACATTCTTAGTTGCGGCAAGTCAAAATTGTGAACCTGTTGTATTGAAGAATTTTGGCTAACAAAGTCCGCCATGGAGCAGATCTCTTTACAGATGTACAGAAGCTGACAGGCGCGCACAATGTGATAAAAGAACAGCCATTAACACATTCCACCCCAGGACCGAAATCCCCCAGATTCTGAAGTTCCCCTCTGAAGGACTGTATTACAATTCTAGTGACAGATCGAGCATGATAGTTCAAGGGTGGTGCCAGAATAGCTTGGCGCCTATGGGCGCCAAGCTATTCTGGCACCACCCTTAAACTATAATGCTCGATCCATGTCTTGGTGTGGTGCGTCGGGGCTGAACGAGTTAATATCAACAAGAAGGAAATGCGTCGTGGAGAGACACACAGAGAAAAGCAACTTACGAGGAAATATTCAGACTATCTGTTCCGCGCCCTGCTCGACCGCTGTTACCTCTGTCAGTACTGGCAGACCTAAACTCGACCTTGCATTCGGATGTCAAGGGGTTTTGTGACAGACGTTTGTGGTTTATCTTGCACTAGTAGATAGCTGATGTTTTCCCTTAACCCCTTTCCTGCCACCTGCACGTACATTCCCAAGAAACACGAATGCAACTTGTTCTGAGCATGAGACGTAGATCCTCATGGGCCCCCGCAGTCATTCGGAACAACCAAAATCCACAACCGCCCAAGACATTTGGAGACAAATTGTTTTCAGCAAGAGGCATAGATCCTCATGAGCCCTCGCGGTCGCGGGGGCTCATGAGGATCTATATCTCTTGCTGAGTTGGATCGTGTTGACTTTTTCTTGGCAGTGAAGGGAATAACCTTCATTGCCGAGAGAAAAAAAGCAGGGCATGTTACCGGACGAGCGAAAGAAATGCGACAATTTTGGAATCGTCGGAAACACGATATGTCGCATTTTTTTTTTTTTTGCTCGTCCATTACTGGCCTATACAATGTACACAGTCCGCGGGAAAAGTGAACATATCCAACTGCGGGAGGCATAGATCCTCGCGAAGGGGCCCAAGGGGATCTATGGCTCTTGCCAGCTCCTGTTCTGCATCTGTGTTCCTTACATGATCCCACTGCAAGAGACACAGATCCTCATGAGTCTTACGTAACTTACACCCACTGGCAAGTAATACGAGTATTCTGCTAGAATTGAAAGGGTCTATGATTGATAAGCACAACTGCCCGTGGACGCGGATTGTACGTTGCTTCTGTATTCTTTGTCGATTTAACCCCTTGACTGCTAGTTGACGCTGTCTGCGTTTCTGCAGGCTTCGTTCATTCGGTGCCAAACAGCTAAACGTTAACTATCCCAGGAACATGGATTCAAAGTTATGTCAACAAGAGGCATAGATCCTCATGAGCCCCCGCAACTGCGGGGGCTCATGAGGATCTATGTCTCTTGCGGTAAGCTCGTGTTCACGTTTTATCGGCAAGTAAAGGGGTTAACGCGAAGAACCCCAGGCAGGTTGATGTGCAAGTGTCAACGGCCTCACTTGAAAGGACAAATGTTTACATTTTATGTGCTGACTTTAGGCGGTGCTGTAAAAGTTTCGGCGATCGTTTACGGTCTGGTTTTCACACTACATACATTAGTTTAACCCATTTAACCCCACAGTCGCATTTCCCAAATTTTGGACTTATCACCTATCGACTATGTACCCGTTGCAAGAGATGGACTGACAAAGATAATTCTATGGTAGTGCCAGATTAGCTTGGCGCCTGAAGGCGCTCAGCTAATTTAGCACTACCCTTGAATTATCATCGTCAATCCATCTCCTGCTGTAGGGCGTTGGGGTTAAATGGGTTAATGCACATTGAGCGCATACTTTCCTTTGCAGAATATGCATTAGTATTCACAACACTCGAAGGCCCACTACCGCCGTAACTGCTCAGAGATACACTTCTGTAACAGAAGGCGCCGAAACTCTACACGCAGGTCTAGCTATGGTTCATTTAGACACAGGATAATCCAGTTCAGCACACGTCGTCTGTATATCAAGTAACCTGACAATGACTCCACTCCGTTCTATAAATACAACGCTTTCAGTACGAGAAACAGGCTAAAAATAGATTGACACGCTAACTGCTGCGCATAATAAATAAGTGCGATTACGTGTGTGCTTTTGCTGCGTGCCCAAACTACTGTTCATTAGGTGTATCGACAAGGCATGACAAACGCAAATGGTGCTGAAATGTGTCTTTAGATTATGCATAAAGGTACTTTAAACTGGTTCTACTGACGCTGCTTTGCCGCCAGTCAGGCCGCTTTATACTTTCAGATACAAGCGATACAATTTCCGAAACCGAAACACTGAGCTGAGCTGACCCTTCGCACTGGTCACGTGACTGTCCTGTGTTTGTCTTGTACGTACTCTTTTTGTCTTCAGAGTGAATGCTTGTGTTTCACGTGAGCGTGCGTGTTGGGCTAAGTTCACGGAGATGTGAGCTGCTTCACAGGTAAAACGTGTTTGTAGTGACCGGTATCATTAGATCATTACATTATTATTATTATTATTATTATTATTATTATTATTATTATTATTATTATTATTATTATTATTATTATTATTATTATTATTATTATTATTATTATGTTTATTATGTTTATTATTATGTTTATTATTATTATTAGAAGTAGTAGTAGTAGTATTGTTATTATTATTATGAACTTAAATATAACACTAATACATGTATTAACAATACTACTAATAATACTAAAACTACTCATAATACTAATAGAAGGAGAATGAAGACTGATTCATAATCGGTTATTATAAAACGAGCTCGCCGCTGGACACCGTGACAGAGAGGCACCAAAAAAGAGATACAAAGACAGTCTCAAGAAGTCACTTAGTGCCTGCCAAATCGACCACCGCCAGTGGTCTTCGCTTGCTGCGGACCGCGACACCTGGCGCTCCAACAAGGCAGCCGTCTCCTTTGAGGACTCTCGCAGAGCTAACCTTAAGGACAAGCGGCTCAGGAGAAAACAACAGAGATGTCGAAAATCAAAACCCTGGCCATACCTTCCCCTGCAGCCACTGTGGTCGAACCTGCCTGTCCCGGATTGGCCTCCGCAGCCACGAACATGCCTGTAGACGTCGTGGACAACCCCTGTAAAATCTTCGTTCGCGAAGTCAAGCCAAGCAGATTATAAAACTAGCACTAACTCTTTGGCTGTCGGCAGGAATCATCGCGACAAAAGCCGCTACCGACAGCCAAAGGGTTAAGCGGCTCAACACCTTCACCGTCGAGAAAAAGTGAACACGACCCAACTGCAAGAGGCATAGATCCTCATGAGCCCACGCGACAGCGGGGGCTCATGAGGATCTTTGCCTCTTGCTGAGACCAATTTGTAACAATGTGTGTTGGCCGGTGTTGGTGTTAAATGAACCAAGATTTCAGAAACAAAAATGTACGTACGGCGTACGTACAATCAATCCAGACCAAAAAGGTGACTGCCAAGCGTGTAATATGCAAAGAAGTACCCAACGGAGAAAGAAACACGCTTAGAAAAGACGGGTACAACACAATTTATTAATATTTCGGGTAAATACCCTTTGTCAAAATAGACAAACAAACAAACAGAGAGATTAGCCGCTACTTATCTTCATTGGCAGAAGGAATGTGGGTACTTCTTGGCGTACGTACAGTGTCAGTTAAGGGGTTAACGCTTCCAGAAAATAAAATGTCCAAATATGAACGTGTCTATATCTTAGAAATGCCTGACAGTGTTGGTGACCATTGATTCATGTTTAGGTCCCTATAAGAATGTGGACCCAAACGTGTACATTTTACGCGCACTAAAATACGAACACGTCCAAAACATTTCCTTTTTACATTTTACTTTTTTATTTTTTTTTTTTTTTTTTTTTTTTTTTTTGTTACAAATCAATTTCTGTCGCTCGTTGAGACACGATTCAAGTTTGTGAAACTGTCTGACGCCTTAATACCTTTACTGTCAGCGGACGCAAGATTGTGTTTGTCAATTCTTTGTCAATTCAGCGCAAATAGAGTTACAGCCGTCCCAGTAACATGGATACAAAGTGGTGTCAGCAAGAGGCATAGATCCTCATGAGCCCCCGCGTCTGCGGGGCTCATGAGGATCTATGCCTCTTGCAGTGGGACAGTGTTCACCTTTTCTTCGGGAGCGAAAGCTTTTAACACATTCTGGCCCAGGACCGAAATCCCTCAATTTTGAAGTTGCCCTCTGGGGGTCCGTATTACAATTCTAGAGACAGATCGAGCACGATAGTTCAAGGGTGGTGCCAGAGTAGCTTGGCGCCTATAGGCGCCAAGCTATTCTGGCGCCAGCCTTGAACTATCATGCTCGATCCATGTCTTGCTGTGGTTTGTCGGGGCCGAATGCCGAGTTGAAGTGTCAGATCGTTTCACATAGTTGAATCGTGCCTCAGTGAGTGACATGTGATTAATAAGCATTGCATTTTCAAAGCTACTGGCCATAAAAAAAAAACCATACTTAAACCCATTACACCCTGAGGCTGAAAGTTTTCAAATGTGTGTATTGTCTTATAAAGGCTACTTTACATATCAGATAGGAGATAGATCAACAATTTTAGTTCAGTCAAGGGCAGTGCGAGAACTGCTTGGCGCCCAGAGGCGCCACCCGTGAACTATGATAGTTCAAATTTATTTCATGTACTAGTGTATCAGGATGGAAAGCGTTAGAAACGTATTTTCAAAATGGAAGTCACTTGCACAAAACAATGTCAGAATATCATATCGTACACTTCCGCAGGTCTGTGTTTCGAAAGACCTACTCCAGGCAGTAAAGGGTTAATATAATCGCAATATCTCCTTTATAAATGTTCTTAGAACAATGCTGGACAAAAGGTTAACTTAGATTATTTGTAAACTTTGAATGTCGTAAAATAAAAGACTTTTCTGCTCTTCAACTCGTTTGTAAACAGGAGAGTTCCTTTGCGTTATGTTCAAAAGACAGCAGACAGCCTCTGGCACGTGCCGCGCCTGCTCACGTGGGTTGTGAAAACTAGGGTAGAAAAGTCTCAGTTGAGGCAAGACAACATTGAGAACCCGTTGTATCGGCGAATTTTAGCAGTCGAAACACGACATGTAGCAGGTCGCTTTGATTGACCCTTTTAGCCCGGGAACCCTGCAGCAGGAGATGGATTGATCATGATGATTCAAGGGTAGTGCCAGATGAGCTTGGCGCCTTTCCTACAACTTGTACACATAGTCGTTAGGCAACGCCTCCCAAATTTGAGAAATGGGACCTTGGGGCTAAAAGGGTTAAACGATCGGACTACAAATCACGACTAAAAACATCCTAGAAAAAGTAAAACGTTTGTACAACCCTCTCTCCCCCCCCCTCTCCCCCCCTCCCCCCCCCCACACACACCCATCCCCCCAACATAACACAAATACTTACAGGACAAAGCTTGGAGATTTCGTCATACATAGGCTCATGTCAACCTATGCCTCACACAATGAGCCCTTTTCTTTACGAATATAATATAAACCCAACCACCATGACGCTATTAAATGAGCCGAACGTACGCACTGGCGGAGAATTTGCGAGTGACTTTTTAGTTTTTACGCACCATTGGAGCCTTTGAATGAAGTCGGCGGTGACATGTCGACTGATTTGTTTTTCTCAGCCCCACAGTTAACCCTTCAGCTGCCAAAGTTAACCTCGTCGCTTAACCTCAGCTGCAAGAGGCATAGATCCTCATGAGCCCCCGCATTGCGGGGGCTCATGAGGATCTATGCCTCTTGCTGACGGCCTTGGGTCTATGGCGTTGACACACAAAGATTTCAGAACCGCAACCTGCGACCAGCGACAGTAAAAGGGTTAACCCCTTTGGTTTTGCGGTAAACGCGGTTTGTCCTTGCGGCTGAGGGACAAAACTGAAAATTAACCCTCTCGCTGCTAGTGGACGCAGATTGCGTGTTTGAGATCATCGCCAATTCTACGTCGTCAAGGATTCCGAGTCGTCAAAAAAAAAAAAAAAAAAACAAGGCCACGAAAGTGGTTTCAACAAGAGGTGTAGATCCTCATGAGCCGCAAGCAAATGCGGGGGTTCATAATGATCCATACATAACTTTCTGCAGTTGCGTGTGGTGTTGGTTTTTAAGTCCCTTCTATTTATAGAAGGGACTTTTTAGGACAGGTCGCGGTGGGGCGAATTTAATAGCATGTCCACGATGTCAAAGGCGGCAGGCTAAACCGCTAACAATTGAAGTAACAAGATACAAATTTCGTCATGTCTAGTTACGCTAAACTCGCTGCTGAACGTACATTTGGCGCGAAGAGCCGTATGTGCGTATGTATGTATGTATGTGTGTGCGTATGTATGTAAACAAGAAAATCTCCGATATTTCTGTACACACAAGCTTCAAACTTGGCGAAATACTTTCTTAAGTGGGTGGCTAAGACAGCCTCCGAGCATATTGTAATTGAATGTCTCATTGAAGACAACCGTTTAAAGGAAGTCGGTTGACCCAGATTAGAGACCGTAGTTTTGTCATATTTACTAAAACCTTTGCTTCTAGCTAGTTTGGAGAAAGACATTGGACGAGTTCGTTACCCAGCTTTGTATCCTTTCAACGTCTTTAGTAAAAATTAATTCATTTCAGAAAATAATTAAAACACTAAAAAAAAACAAACCTTGACTTCTAGAGAAAGTCAAACAGTGGCGGTGACGTGAAAGAGGCAACTCCGTCACCACGTAGACACTGACATAAAACTCTAAATATGACGTCATTCTCTCTCTCTCTCTCTCTCTCTCTCTCTCTCTCTCTCTCTCTCTCTCTCTCTCTCTCTCTCTCTCTCTCTCTCTCTCTCTCTCTCTCTCACACACACACACACACATACACAAACATGCGCGTATCTCCAGGAGGAATAGATCCTCATGCGCCCTCCAGGCGCCTGAAGATCTATGCCTATTGGAGATGCTTGGGAGCGCGCGCGCAAGCACGTACACACAGATCGACGCGCTCTCAGAAGAGCATGCAGGTGACCCGTTTACTTAGTATATCATGTAGCTAGGTAAAGTCAACCTGCTTTCACACAAATTATAGCAAGACTGAAATTGTACTGTGAAGTTTTGTCACAATTTTTCTCAAGCCTATGAAGAGAAAGTGAAACTCATATCACGTAAAATATAAATTACGTAAAAACTAAAACTTACATCATGACAAATGACGTTTGACAAATCAATGACGCGTATGTCCTGCGCCCGTAATAGAACTCAGTGACGCATTGGCAGATGTGCGAGACTTTTTCAACAGGAGATAATTCAACATCAGAATCAGGTCCAAGACAAAGGTAGAGACCACTGACAGCGAGGACAGCTCTCATAATAGAAGGAAATTGTGGGTTATGGTTCATCCCATCTTGTTTTTCTTTCGTCAGTGAACGGGGCCAATGCTGGCAACAGACACCGTTTCTCGGTGACTGAGTCCTCGCGATTTGCTAGGGTTTATCCCATTACATCCTGAGGCTGATTTTGTAAAATTTGCTTTTTGTCCTATTAAGGCTACATTACAGATTAGGAGATAGATCAACTGTTTTAGTTCAAGGGTGGTGCCAGAATAGCTTGGCGCCCCAGGCGCCAAGCTATTCTGGCACCACCCTTGAACTATCAGTACAAATTTGTGTCAAGCAATAGGTGTATCAGAATGATAAGGGTTAAATAGGAAGTTCAGTGTCTCTGTACAGAAATCAGGCTAGTAGGCTTCCCGCCCCCCCTCCCCCCAACCCCTAGCGTTCCAATGAGGCATAGATTCTTATGATCCACTTGCGGATGAGACTGCGAGACCCAGATACTATTATGGGATACCTCTGCAACGACTAACCCCTTTCACAGCCGAGAATCCACTTCTCTGAACACGATCCAGCTGCAAGAGGCATAGATTCTCATGAGCCCCAGCAACTGCGGAGGCTCATGAGGATCTCTGCCTCTTGCCCGCGCCACATTGCATGCATGTTGCTTGGTCGGCTTCGGTTCTTTGCGGATGAAGCAACAATGACTCCAGAAACACAGTCCGCGTCCCCTGGCAGTGAAGGGGTTAAAACGATCTGTTCCAGGGCCGCGGGGCTTTGGTTGCTAAAATGTTGCCGATGTAATCGGCTTCTCAATGTTTATCTTCTCGTTTCTAAGACTGTTCTACCCTTCCTTTCCCAATCCGTGCGAGTAGGCAAACTGACGTTACAGAGGTTTAATACTGTCCTTAACCCTTTCACTGACGAGAAAAGGTTAACAAGATCCAACTGTAAGAGACGTAGATCCTCATGAGCCCCCGCGACTGCTGAGACCAATTTGTATCCATGTTCCTTGGACGGTTTTGGTTTCAAATGGTTGTTGCATGAACAAAGATTTCAGAAACAAGAATGTACGTGTATTAGCAGGAAAGGGGTTAATGCGCATCAGTAGAAGTCTCCTATGTACAAAGGAGAAAAACAGCAACAACAACAACAACCAACCCCCCCCCCTCCACACACACACACACACACACACACACACACACACACACACACACACACACACACACACACACACACACACACACACGGCCCCCCCCCAAAAAAAAAAAAAAAAAAAAAAAAGTATTTCATTTGACGACATTCAAGCTGATAACTTAACGTTAGCCCTTATGACCGGCATTATCGTGAGACACGCAGGGGATATTGCGAACAATTAACCCCTTCTTGTCTATGCGGGGTCCCATTGAGATCAGAGGATTAGTGCAAGAAACTAATGTTAGGGACATGCATGCTAAATGGGTTAAAGTTGTTACCGATCCACGGAGATCATATTGGAAACAATTTGACTTCGACAGGTCGGTGAATTAAGACCTGTTTGGCAGGTCTGAGAAAAATGCCCGCAAATCCACAATACAAACACGGCATTAATTCTATCCCAGCGAGACTTCGTGGCTTATCTGTGACTTCATAAAACCTCGAGCATGTCGTAGGCGTCGGAACTAGGGACACCACATGGCGGGCACTTCAGAAGTCTATCTTTGACTGGGGTGGACGCCAGATGGGCTCCTCTGCCTGTGTAGAATTGATGTGAATAGTGTGCAACAAGAGGCATAAATCCTCATGAGCCCCCGCAGTCGCGGCAATAGGATTTATGCCTTTTGGAGATGCAGAAAAATCGCTGGTCGATCTTCCGTATAAACAAACAAGATGGGATGACACGATCTAAAGTCCCTTCTACATGCGAGCTGTCTTCGCTGTCAAGGGTCTCTACCTTTTGTCTTTGACTTGATTCTGACGTTGAAATATCTCCTTTTGAAAAAACTTCGCCATATGTGCCAATGCGTCATAGTTAAGTCTATAAGGGGCGCGCGCAGTGCATATGCGTCATTGGTTTGTCAAACGTCATTTGTCATGACGTATTCTTTTTTTGTTTTTACGTAATTTTATATTTAACGTATATGAGTTTCGCTTTCGCTTCAAGACTTGGGAAATGGTGACAAAACTAGAATTTCACGGTACAATTTCAGTCTTGCAGTAATTTGTGTGAAATCAGGTTGACTTTACCTAGCTACATGCTAAACTAAGTACACCTGCATGCTCTTCTGAAAGCGCGTCGATGTGGGTGTATGCGTGTGCGTGTGCGTGCGTGCATGCGCGCGCTCCAAACACCATCAAGAGGCATATATGTTCATGCGCCCTCCGGGCACATGAGGATCGATGCCTCTTGGAGATGCACGCATATGTGAGAGAGAGCGCGAGCGAGCGAAAGAGAGAATTACGTCATATTTAGAGTCACTGCGTGGTGACGGAGTTGCTTCTTTTACGTCACCGCCACTGTCTGACTTTCTCCAGATGTTAAAGCTTTTTACTGTTGTATTTTTTTTTTGTTGAAAAGAATTAATTTTTACTGAAGAAGTTGAAAGGGCTAACGAACTCATCCAATGTCTTTCTCCAAACTAGCTATATCGGGTCACCTGAATGCTCTTCTGAATGCGCGACAATGTGTGTGTGTGTGTGTGTGTGTGTGTGTGTGTGTGGTGTGTGCGCGTGTTAGTGTGTGCATGCGTGCGCGCTCCAAACATCACAAACAGACATAGATCCTTATGCGCTCTCCGGGCGCACGAGGATCTATGCCTCTTGGAGATGCGACAATGTCTCTGTGTGTGTGTGTGTGTGAGAGAGAGAGAGAGAGAGAGAGAGAGAGAGAGAGAGAGAGAGAGAGAGAGAGAGAGAGAGAGAGAGAGAGAGAGAGAGAGAGAGAGAGAGAGAGAGAGAGAGAGAGAGAGAGCGGCGCGCCGCGCTAGAGAGAATTACGTCATATTTAGAGTATTATGTCAGTTCTGCGTGGTGACGGAGTTGCCTCTTTTACGTCACCGCCACTGTCTGACTTTCTCAAAAAGTCAATTTTTTTTTTACTGTTTTAATTCCTTTCTGAAAAAAAAATTTACTCAAGAAGTTGAAAGGATACAAAGCTGGCTAACGAACTCATCTAATGTCTTTATCCAAACTAGCTATATCCAAAATTTCAAGTAAATAAATTATGACAAAAAATACGGACTCTGATCTGGGTCAACCGACTACCTAAAAACGGTTGTTATGTCTTAAATGAGGCACTTTTAATTACAATATGCTCTGAGGCTCTCTTAGCCACCCCTTTAAGAAAGTATTTCGTCAACGGTTTCAAGCTTGTGTGTACAAGAAATATCGGAGATTCCTTTGTTTACATACATGCGCACTACATACATACATATACGCACATACGGTGCTTCGCGCCAAATGTACGTTCAGCATCGAGGTTAGCGTAACTAGACGTAATTTTTATCTGGTTACTTCAATTGTGAGAGGTTTAGGCCTGCCCGCCTTTGACATCATGGACATTCGCCCCACCGCGACCCGTCCTAGAAAGTCCATTCTATAAATAGAAGGGACTTAAAAAGAAGAATGTCAAACAAAAACGACTCGCTACTGTTGATTTGAAAAGAGGCATAAATCTCAGGAAACCTCTATTATAGATCTTGTTGGCAATAATTATTACATTCCCCTCCCCCCCCCCTCCCCCGACCCTCTGACGGTGGCTCATGCCTCTTGGGCCGAAGAGAGGTGGTCTCATACAGATGCAGAAAAATCACTGCTCGTTCTTCCGCCTAAAAAAAAATTAAGAATATTGTGCAGCGCTGAGTAACTCATTCTACCCCAGACACACCATTGCAAGATAAAGATCGACCATGATAGTTCAAGGGTGATGCCAGAATAGCTTGGCGCCTATGGGCGCCAAGCTATTCTGGCATCACCCTGGAACTATCATGGTCGATCTGTGTCCTGCACTGCAAAGCAGTCTTCAGAGGACAACGGCAAAATTTAAGGATTTCGGTGTTGGGGTAGAATGAGGTAACAGTTCACTAGTGTTGATTTGAAAAGAGGCACACGTCTTAGGAAACCTCTGTCATATAGATCTTGTTGGTGCTAATTATTACAGGTCCCCGTGCCCCTCTGACGGGGGAGATCAGCGGGGGGTTCAATGCTCGCTTCTGGCGTGTACGACATTATAGCGGACGGCAAGTAACACCGCGACTGTAATTAGCAGGCACTTTTCGTGAGCCAGTACAGCCCGCAGGGCTTCGTCAGGATTTACGAATATTTCTAGCGATGAGCCGCCTCGACTACATCTGTTTCCTTAACCCATTTTTGCCCCGATGCACTACAGCAGGAGATGGATCGACCATGACAATACAAGGGTAGTGCCAGAGTAGCGTGTAAGCGTGTAAATCTGTTTCGTGAACCTGTTTAACCCCGGACGCGCTACAACAGGGGATGATGACTCGACCATGTTAATTCAAGGGTAGTGCCGGATTAGCATAGCCTGATGGCGCCAAGCTAATCCGGCACTATCCTTGAATTATTATGATCGAGCCATCTGCTACAAATGGTATATAGTATTTAGGAGAGGCCCCTCCCCCTCCCCCTCCAAAAAAAAAAAAAAAAAAAAAAAAAAATGGAAATGCGGGCTTGGGGTTAAATGACCTCTGACGACCGTTGAATTAACGAAAATTTGGGAAACAAAGTCTGCGACCTCTGGCAGTGGAGGGATTTTAACAAAGTCTGCGACCTCTGGCAGTGGAGGGATTTTAACAAAGTCTGCGACCTCTGGCAGTGGAGGGATTTTAACAAAGTCTGCGACCTCTGGCAGTGGAGGGATTTTAACAAAGTCTGCGACCTCTGGCAGTGGAGGGATTTTAACAAAGTCTGCGACCTCTGGCAGTGGAGGGATTTTAACAAAGTCTGCGACCTCTGGCAGTGGAGGGATTTTAACAAAGTCTGCGACCTCTGGCAGTGGAGGGATTTTAACAAAGTCTGCGACCTCTGGCAGTGGAGGGATTTTAACAAAGTCTGCGACCTCTGGCAGTGGAGGGATTTTAACAAAGTCTGCGACCTCTGGCAGTGGAGGGATTTTAACAAAGTCTGCGACCTCTGGCAGTGGAGGGATTTTAACAAAGTCTGCGACCTCTGGCAGTGGAGGGATTTTAACAAAGTCTGCGACCTCTGGCAGTGGAGGGATTTTAACAAAGTCTGCGACCTCTGGCAGTGGAGGAATTTTCAGTCTGCGACCTCTGGCAGTGAGGGATTTTAACAAAGTCTGCGACCTCTGGCAGTGGAGGGATTTTAACAAAGTCTGCGACCTCTGGCAGTGGAGGGATTTTAACAAAGTCTGCGACCTCTGGCAGTGGAGGGATTTTAACAAAGTCTGCGACCTCTGGCAGTGGAGGGATTTTAACAAAGTCTGCGACCTCTGGCAGTGGAGGGATTTTAACAAAGTCTGCGACCTCTGGCAGTGGAGGGATTTTAACAAAGTCTGCGACCTCTGGCAGTGGAGGGATTTTAACAAAGTCTGCGACCTCTGGCAGTGGAGGGATTTTAACAAAGTCTGCGACCTCTGGCAGTGGAGGGATCGACCTCTGGCAGTGGAGGGATTTTAACAAAGTCTGCGACCTCTGGCAGTGGAGGGATTTTAACAAAGTCTGCGACCTCTGGCAGTGGAGGGATTTTAACAAAGTCTGCGACCTCTGGCAGTGGAGGGATTTTAACCCTTATCATTCGGAATACACCAGTGTGTGAAATAAGTTTGACTAAAATAGTTCAAGTGTAGTGCCACCACCCTTGAACTAAAGCCATTGGTCTACGTCCTTATCTGTCAGTACTATAACGTAGCTTGCATATGGCAGTGTACAGATTTGAAGCTTTTAGCCTCAGTATGATTTGGGTTAAAGACATCATTTCAATACGCTGCCAGTAGAGGAGTTAACTGTGTTTGACCCTGGCGGTCTCTGGACTTGAAAACGTGCCTCTATACTTAGTTACCTGCCCCTGGGAGGCGAGAGGCTCAGCACGCGTTTACAATTAATCTCGCGGCCACTTCACACTTTCTGTTTTTCTCATGACTTTGCTCCGGACGCAATTAACTCTCTGCTCCCTGACAAAAGTGTAGCGTTAACCTCTTTTCCACCAGCGACCGTAAGTTGTGTTTCTGAAACCTTTAGAAAACTCAAAGAAAACCTCAGCGAAGAGAGAAACAATGGCGCTTTGAAAAGACAATTACAATACAGTTTTCCCCACATAAGTGCACAGTTCTTTATTTAACTTTTCTTTGGTGAAATGCCAGATCAAAATCAAAGAAAAGATTCGAAGATAACATTTAACCCTTTGGCTGTCGGGAATCATCGCGACTAAAACCGCTACCGATGAAAAGAACTGTTAACAAATTGTGAGTGTATCTAACTTTTCTAATTAGCCAACTTAGCTACGGGACCTTGCAGCAGGAGATGGACTGATGATGACAATTCAAGGTCAGTGCCAGATGAGCTTGGCGCCTTCAGGCGCCAAGCTCATCTGGCACTACCCTTGAATTATCATGATCAATTCCTCTCCTAAACCAGGTACATAGTCGTTAGGCAACACCTCCAAAATTTGATAAAATTTAATGGGACCTTGGGGCTAAAAGGATTAAGCGTGTTCCTTTTTTCGTTGTGATTTTCTGTGCGTCTTTTACACGCATGGCGGCCAACTTTTAGGTCTGGATTTCTGTGTAAAATTTAACAACGGAAGAGCCGCATCTGTCCAATGAACATGGTCGAATTGCACGCAATTTTCAATAAGCCAGTACCTGCCTGTCACGCATAGGGGCCTGACGAGTGGTGCTTTCACTAAATGCAAATCCGCTGCGCCACGGGGTGCGCACCACCGCCCTCCACTAGCTCAATTCATAATACAAAGGAGGAAACGAAAGGCACGCGCTAAATTTTAGCGGCTGTTCCCGGAAGTATCCCAGACCTCTTTCTCAACATCTAGAGTTCAACGTTAAACCCCTTAGTAGAGTGCCGTGAAAAAGGACACTCTGCACTGCTGTGCATCCCGTTGGTTTCTGCCCTGTTTACTCTAAAGTTGAAGCGAATTACTCGAAAAGATATTGACAGCTGAGCTGTGTAAACCAGACTGCATTAAAGTAGAGCTTTTCAGTCGGGCTGGGGGAAATACGTACCTAAAGCGAATGCTGCCTGCTGACGTTCATGTCGACAGTAAGATGCACTCTTTCACTTTAATTTCACTGGCTATGCTAATGTACATAAACCAATAAAAAGTGAGCATGAGACGCATTTCCGGCCACATCTTAATCCCAAAACATGGACTTCTGCTAAAATGATCGGGCCTTGACTGTGCAAACAGTCTTGATTTTTTGATTGGCGGACAAGGTTGGTATAGATTCAGTTGTGGCAAAATATCTACTGAGTTTGTTCAGTTCGAGGTTTTAGGCGGATGGTTGCTTCAAGGGTTGAAAACTGCTCTGGAATCACAGTGCTTCGCCGCTTTGCGTGCGTTTCGTTTCCTCCCTTGTATTTTGAATTGCGCTAGTGGACGCGGCGGCGCGCATCTGCCGGTGGTGCAGCGGATTTGCATTTAGTCAAAGCACCACTCGTCACAGTCCTAGCGGCTTGGTTTGAGCTATTTTTAGCCCGACGCAAACATCTGGCAGCAACTCCGTTGATCGGCAATTACTGGCTTGAAAAAGTTTCCGACTGAACTGACTGGCGGATGAGAGCCAAAAGAGCCAGTGAGAGGCATAGATCCTCAGTCAAGAGCGGTGCGCTCATTTCTTTGGCTCTTAGAGAGAGAGAGAGAGAGAGAGAGAGAGAGAGAGAGAGAGAGAGAGAGAGAGAGAGAGAGCCGAGAGAGAGAGAGAGAGAGAGAGAGAGAGAGCCGAGAGAGAGAGAGAGAGAGAGAGAGAGAGAGAGCCGAGAGAGCCGAGAGAGAGAGAGAGAGAGAGAGAGAGAGAGAGAGAGAGAGAGAGAGAGAGAGAGAGAGAGTTATTTAATAAAAAGAATTACGTCAGTTGTACTTTCGGACATTTTTTGTTTCGATAAAAATTCTCCCACGGTCAAGGTGACCCGGTGACTGACGCACTTGTAAATTAAGGAGGATACCGACCAAGTGTTATGCAAATATCAATCGGCACGGCAAAAGTCCACCCTCATCCGGCAGTACTATTAGTTAGCCAGCAAAAGACACCCGGCCGACGTCGGCCGTGCGCGAGCCCATTGCAGTCGACGTCGGCCCGATGACCTTTGCTTATGTCGTGCCAATAAGCAATGCGGCAAACACGGGTCCTTTACTCGATTACAGTGTATTGCTACAAATCTAGGGCTGTTCACACGGCTACTGAGGTTCCCAAACCTACGCCCAGGGAGCTGAGCCCACAGGGCCGATGTCGACCGCAGTCTGTGCCGCGGGCCAAGTTTGGTCGGGTGTGGGCCCGAAAGCCTTTTGCGAACCGCACACACCTACTCCACAATAGAATGTCATTTCCGAAGGGAACACACACGGCAGTACCCTCGATGCAAACCTATTAACAACTGGTCCTCAATTTGAGGTACAGTTTCTCCCAGTGTCCACCAGCAAGAGCACCTGCTGCTCAGGGGCTCATGAGAATATATGCCTCTTGCAGATGGACGGCCATGAAGGAACACATAATAATCATACTAATACCATTACTGTACTTTAACCCATTCAGCCCTGACGCCAAGCTAATCTGGCACTACCCTTGAATTATCATGGTCGATCCATCTCCTGCAACAGGTACATAGTCGTTAGATGACGCCTCCAAAATTTGGGAAATACGTGCACCGGGCTGAATGAGTTAATCTGACTGCAAAACCCGATGACGTCCAAAGCCGTTTGTTCGACACCGAGCTGAAGCAAGCACCACTCCTGAGCCTAAGCAGTCGATCCATCGTCCGCAATTGACCGCGGTGGAAATATTTTGTCATGTGCGTTTAGCTACCTATTCTACTATTACCAGTTGTCTAGATCCGCTACAAAAATATGGCTTTTGTTCACATCTAGACCGTCGCTAGACACTCAATCTCGCTGAAAATGTACAGACAGAAACATAAAATCTGCACACAAAAAAAAAATGAAGACAAAATCGATTTTGGAAATCAGCTATGGTCCTCTCGTACATTAAATTACGGGATTACGATAAATGACGACCATCCCACAAAATGACGTGGATTGTGTTCAGTTTTTACCTCGGCAGTGAAGAGGTGAAAGGGCCCTGTTCCAGGTAATAATGGGTTAATGGTTCGTAATATTTCATTTACAAACGTTTTAGTATATCTTACAATAACGCTAGACGAAAGGGATGATTGTACTTACACAATTTCAATGTCGCCCCCCCCCCCCCCCCCCCCCCAAAAAAAAAAAAAAAAAAAAAAAAAAAAAAAAAAAAGAAAAAAAAAAAAAAGAAGAAAAAAAAGAAAGAAAATAAAAGAAGAAAAAAAGTATGTAGGAGAGTTGTACTGATGTCACAAAGGGGTAATAAGAAACTAATTTTCAAAACAAAATACGGATAGAGGTAATGTATTGCCGTGTGTTCCATTGAGCAACAATAAAACATTAGAATGCGCATTGGCGTCGGGTATCATTCACACACAGACAAACTCAGAAGAACAACAAAATATTCCAAAAAGGTGACTGCCTAGCGTGTAAACTTTAGAGAATAACCCAACAAAAAAGAAAACACGCCTAGAAAAGTCAGTAATTAAAACAGAATGTATTGTGTTGTAACTGTCGTTTCTAAGCGTGTTTCCTTTTTTGTCGTGTTATTCTCAAACTCAGACATAGCCACGACATCTAACATTAAAATTACGTTGATATATAAAAATCGCACTGTTCCTTCTCAAATGGAATGTAAAATGAATGGTAGAAATCATGGTTAAGGCAAAGACAACATTGATAACCGTTTTATACAACTCGCACGCTTTTTCCGACGACACGTTTTAGAAGGCTGTCTCAGTTCTCCAATGGTGATAAAGGTTGTGCGTTTTTCGTCGCACTTTTAACTGTTCCGTTGCAAATGCCACGTACCGTTCAGCCACTGAGGTGGGGTAGGATAAGACCGACCGCACTGTGGCACTGCATCACGTCGAAGAGAAAAGAATATGCCGCATCTGAGTTTAAAATCCTTTTTCTTGCAAAAAGTCGTTGTATAAATAAATAAACTTACAATTGGCATCCCGTTGGAGGAAATACATCACTCGTGTTCATTTTGACCGATAAAATGCGAGACATTTTATCGGTCGAACTGAGTACGAGTAGCGGGAAGTCATGCATAATTTCATTTCTATGTTAATGGCAATTTTTAGCAATCAAAGGCTTGTAGGAGATCGGTTTAAAAAGGTACAGTTAGTGTATGTACACACCTACCTCTGTCCTGAGAGAAGTTACATGGTCAGCCCTGCCTTGCGATGTCGGAATGTGAATGCGTTGGACTGTTTGTGTGTGCAGGAAGTCTGAGCCATTCGACTGTTCTCACGTTTATGTGTATCGGGCGTGTGTGAACTGATCTATACACTAAACATAAAATCACCGACGGAATAGGCTAGCGTTTAACTAGACACCCGTCGCCCAACCCTAACCACCTGGTACAGGCGTGCAGTGAACTCCAAACACCTCCTCTGTCAGAAGAGCATTGATATAAATCTGCCTTGTGTATCTCAAAGACCATAAAGTTTATTTTTTTGTGAAAAGAGAGATTTGCATGGCATTACGCAAGAATTAAGCTCACTCACGAATCTGACCCCCACGCCTTTATCAAACGCTCATGGAAATCTGTACAGATGTAAAAGGTTCGCAGTGAGACTGTGGTTTGGGTTCCAGTATACCCCGCCACCCTGTGGGGGACCCGAGGCAGCCAGATAGTTGTAACCGGATAGGCCACAGTCGCGGTCATCAGGCGTACAGCAGCAAGTCAGGACCAAACGCCGATCTGATCGATCGATTAGTTCCATTTTTTTAAAAACCCGTTCAGTCCCGAGACAATGTGATCGCCACCCAACCGCACGAGGCATAGATCCTCATGAGCCCCAGCAGTTGCAGGGGGCGCATGAGGACCTATGCCACTTGCTGACACCGCTTCTAATACATGTTGCTGGGAAAGCCAGGACATTTTGCTGTCAGGGCCAAACGCCGATCTGATCGATTGATTAGTTCGATTTTTTAACCCGCTCAGTGCCGAGACAATCTGATCACCACCCAAGTGCAAGAGGTATAGATCCTCATGAGCCCCCGCAATTGCGGGGGCTCATGAGGATCTATGCCTCTTGCTGACACCAGTTTGCACAGATGTTCCTGGGAAAGCTACGCCATTTTGGTGTTGAATTAACGAAGAAGGCAGAAGCACAATCTTGCGTTACATGGCACTGAACGTGTTAAAAGTCCACGGCACCAGATTGATAATGGACGGCCCTAAGGGGCGGATAAAGGGGAACAGGGACAGCTATTGTCTATGGAGTACGACCTGGACATTTATCAATTCAGTCGCACTGCCACTGTGCCACTTTGGTTTACCAGGACCTTTTCTACGGATGTGCAGTTGAACAAGCCCGTCTTGTTTTCCCCCTGAATTGCGAGCCCAGCTATCGGGGCCGGGACGTGGACTCGAACCCACGACCCGGCTGTTAGTTTCGCTTTCTTACGCTTCGAAGCTTAATCTCCTGAGCTATATATGTGAGTATGCAGAACCGTATTTTTATGTATAACCGTGCCCCCCCCCCCCTCCCCCTTCCAACGAACTACTTTCTGCGAAATGCCTGCGACAGAAGAGTAATCAGCTAATTATCAGAATTATCAGAATAACTTTGAAACTGATAGCGTGATAACAATACCTCCTTCGCAAGCAATATCTATCAGCAGTTAACGTACAATGAAAGAAAATTCGTCTGCACATAAGATTTTGTCGGCCATACTTTGAACTGGAGGACTGTGTGCCGCTCGACTCCTCAGAGGCATGCGCTAACGTAAAGCTGCGCTCTTCACACACATACCGTTTCCAAGACCGCACAGACAAAATGTGCGCGTACGTACCCTCTAGGAAACACGCCCCTTATGTACGGTTCGTACACTTAACGCGTCTGGCCCAGACTGCTTCATTGGTGGTAGCAATAGGTAGCTGTGTATACACAACATTTTGTCCAAATGCTTTCAGTGCATGAGGCGTGGAGGCTCATGAGCCCTAAACCATTGCAGGGGCTAATGAAAATCTATGCCTCAGGCTGTCGTTATCGCTCGAATCAACTTACGTTTCCTTCAAAACTGAGAGGAAATTTCACACATTACATTAGTTGTTACCAATAACGTGCGGGGAAGATCCTGAAAATATTCAATAGCTTTATTCTGAGGGCGCAAAGCACCCTCGGGCCGACGTCAGTCGCAGTGGGCCCGCGCAGACGTCAGCCCGACGACGTTGGCTTACCGGGTCAGACCAATGACGTCTTTAGAAACACTAATTACGAGTGTCCCATAATTGAATTAGTGTGTCGGCCTTAGTACATGACATCAGGAGACTACGACTGTCCTAGTCAACAATTAAATGGTTCATCGGGCCGACATTAGCCCTAGTTCACTAGTAAACAAAAGGTAATCGGGTCATCGTCAGCCTTACCTGACCCGCGCACAGCCGTGCGCGGGTCAGCGAAGGCTGACGTCGACCCGATAAGCTTCTGTTCACACTGTAAAGTATGCGGGAGAACAACCCCACGAAGAGCCAGATGCATCATCCGGTCACGAAACGATAAGTTGCAAATTGTGTACTTTTGTGCATGTAGATTTTGAAAAAGGGTTGAAACCCTGTTTCAAAACAGACATGCAAACAAGTTGAAACTCGAAATATTAATACATTGTGTTGCCACTGTCTTTTCTAGGCGTGTTTCTTTCTTCACTGTCAGAGTTTGAGTCCTGCCCGCCAGTCGTTAGTCTGTGAATAATCTAGGTGAGAGAGAGAGAGAGAGAGAGAGAGAGATGATGATGATGATGAAACTTTATTTATCAACGGTAAAAAGTTTTGACAGAAACAAATCGTCATTTTACAAACTTGCCGTTGCTAACATCTACAAGATAAAATAGATTAAAAGATAATAATAATAATAAAGAATTATATTTACACATATTATTTCATGCAACAATAAAAATTTTTTAAAAAATGACACAAAATAATAAGAGAGAGAGAGAGAGAGAGAGAGAGAGAGAGAGAGAGAGAGAGAGAGAGAGAGAGAGAGAGAGAGAGAGAGAGAGAGAGAGAGAGAGAGAGAGAGAGAAAGTAAACAGTAATTTGGGGGTCACTATAATGTACTAGGGATACTTCCAAATGTTCCAATGTTCTAGTGTTCCCTGAATGTGTGCACTTTACTTACACTACTTGTCTTTGGTCAACGCACACTGGTTGTATCCCTCGATCCGCTACCGCTGATAAGCGGTAGCAAATCGAGGGAGACAACCAGTGTAGATTTTTTACTAGTACCCTACCGTCACCCCTTTGAACCCACCCTCACTCCACCCCTCCCCTCCATTGTTGGTTACTTCCTGTGGTTTTCGAAAATGTTCCTACTCCACTGTTCGTGCTGTCAAAGGCAAGCAACGGTCTCGCCACTTGACAAGTCTGCCAAGGTCGTGTTAAACAGACGAGATAAGTGCTCAGTAAATTGGCCGAGCAATCCCAAACTCTAACCTCCGGTGCCTTACTGAAAAAAAAAGGTCAGTATTTGGGTGTTCATTGGGTTCAGAGGGGTCCACTAGAGCAAATAAATTCAGTGTCTTGTACACTCTTAACTCATTCGAGACGAACGGCATGCGGATACGCGGCTTCAGCCGCGTATCCGGATGCCGTTCGTCTCGAATGTGTTAACTCTTATTTTCACCCGGCATTTTCATTATTAAGCGTAGTCCAACCTGGTAATTGCCAACTAAAAGTGTGAGATGTAATGTGCAAACCTTTGCACCGCGATTAAAAGCGAACACCACCACCCAGTTGCAAGAGGTATGGATCCTCAGATAAATGTATAAATAAACAAACAATTAAATCAACTGATTCGAGACGTGCCGCATTCGGATACGCCTCAAACTGCACGCTCCAAGTGACTTAAAGTACCATTATGCATAAATCTGAAGACACATGTCTGCACCATTTGTGTTTGTTATACCTTGTCGACACACCTCATGAACTTTAACAGCAGTTTGGACACGCGGCAAACGCACATGCGTAATCGCACTTACTTATTCTGTGCAGCCGTTAGCGTGTCAATCTATTTTTAGCTGTTTCTCACACTGAAAGCGTTGTATTTCTAGAAATTTGTGGAGTCATTGTCAGGTTAGTGATATAAAAGACGATATGTGTTGAACTGGATTGTCCTGTGTCTCAATGAACCATAACGAGACCTGTATGTAGTGTTTCGTAACCAACTGTTACAGAAGTGTATCTTTGAACAGCTACGTCGGTAGTGGCCCTTTAAAACGCGTCAAACATACTGTGAATTTTACCCGGGAAAACTGACCTCTAAACGTCACCAACTCTCTGTTTTCCCAAGGGGACAAAACTCATCTTTGCGAATGCCCAGCTTTTTGTTGCTGCCTGGGTGGCTCTTGTTCCATATGCAGCGGGAATGGGAAGGTTGGGTTCATTTAACCCCTTCACTCCCAGAGGACCCAAATCGTGATTAAATTCAACGCCAAATAGCTCCAGACGTCAGAGGAAGATGGATACAAAATGGTGGCAGCAAGAGGCATAGATCGTCATGAGTCCCCGCAAATGCGGGGGCTCATGAGGATCTCTGCCTCTTGCAGATGGATTGTGTTCAGTTTGCCTCGGCAATGAAGGGGTTAAAGTTCAGTTCTCCCAGGTAAAATTCATAGTATACTGATGAGCTTGTTCTCCGGAAAATGAGACATTTCGGATGTATCTGCGTGACGATGTAAAATAATTAATTCAATATGAGTCTTCGTTCTTTTTTACAGATTAACTAATACACTGTCTGAATCTGTAAAAACAAAATAGCGGCCTGGTTTAGTTTTGTCAGAACTGTGGCTCGTAGGGTTTTCATGCAACGTGTAACGCGCAACATAGGGCATACACCGTAACGTGCATTACAGTGTGACGCCTCATGCAACTTGTAACGCGCAACATAGGGCATACACCGTAACGTGCATTACAGTGTGACGCATCATGCAACTTGTAACGCGCAACATAGGGCATACACCGTAACGTGCATTACAGTGTGACACCTCAGAATAAAAGCACGGTACCCTGTTGTTGGGATGTTCATTTTTTAAATTTCGGTTTCAGTAGGTTATACTATCCCAGTCAACACGCTGCTGTATTTGTTGTGTGACTAGAAATAGACGAAGGTGGTAAACTAGAAGCAACAAGAAATGTGACACCATATGTAGGGTACGTTACGACCATTTTAGCACTTATGTACACAGAAACAAGAACAGACTTGCACACAGCACACTGTGCACAAACAAAATTTGTCCATTTTTTTTTTTCTGACCAACAAATTCCATTTACCTGACAACAGCTCACATTCGGTCAGCTTTAACCCCTTCACTGCCGAGGAAAACGTGAAAACGATCCAACTGCAAGAGACATAGATCCTCATGAGCCCCCGCAGTCGCGGGGGCTCATGAGGATCTATGTCTCTTGCTGAGACCAATTTGCATGCATGTTTCTTCGACGGCGCTGGCTTTCGGTCGTTGAATGGACAACGATTTCAGAGAAACAAAAATATACGTGCACAGTGGCAGCGAATGGGTTAAACTCTTTCAGCCCCGTTCCTTGTGCTGCGAGTAAGCACACCACCATGCAGGCATTCAAACCAAACTTTAAAAAAAAAAAAACCAACGAAATAGTTACAGCCGTGAAACGTAACATGGCGGAGGCGACACAGACTTCATCTGTTTTGTTTACGAGCGAGCAAAACGCGATAGCATGTAGACACAGGCTATTAACTTAATTCGCGAAAACCACGCATAGTCTGTCTCACTAACAAGAGGCATAGATTCTCGTGAGCCCCTGCTGCTGCTGCTGGGGCTCATGAGAATATATCCCTCTTGCTGAAAGGGAACGGTATAATGTATGCAGCTCTACTCGTTACACGGAAGAGCACTGACGGCAATAAATATCTGAATTGAGTTAATTGAAGGCAGTGACTGTGTCTTTTTAGCGGCTGTATTCTATGAGACAGCGGCCAACGATCAGATCAAATGGAGCCTGTCGATATTGAGGATAGTCAGTGATGCGTGCTAGATATGCGCGTTGGTAGAGAGGACTAACTAAGCAAGAAAAGCTAATCATTGTTAAACGGTGCATGTCTCCCCAAAAACGACCAACGGAGAAATGATTTCAAGATCAAATGGAGCCTGTCGACATTGAGGAAAATCAGTACTGCATAGTAGACATGCACGTTCGTAGTGGGGACTAACTAAGCACGATGTGTGTTTTTTTTGTTGTTGTTGCCAGTTAACCCTTTTCATCATGATACACTACTGCTTAAAATTAGTTGGACTATGATAGTTCAATGGTTGTTCCAGAATAGCTTGGCGCCTGAGGCGCCAAGCTATTCTGGCACCACCTTTGAACTAAAATGGTTAGTTGTATGACACACTACTGCTTGAAATTAGTTGGACTATGATAGTTCAATGGTGGTGCCAGAATAGCTTGGCGCCTGAGGCGCCAAGCTATTCTGGCACCACCTTTGAACTAAAATGGTTAGTTGTCTCCCAATCTGTACTGTAGCCTTCATAGGACAATAAGCAAATTAAAAAAAATAAATCAGCCTCTGGATGGAACGAGTTAACAGAAGAAAGCCCGTATGTCATTCAAACGTGGACCTACTAGCTTGTTCCAAATGCCAGCAGCAATAAATAAACAAATACTGTGCACTGATACACATCGCGAAAACACAGATCTCTACCGCAGCCTTTGTTTCTGGATGCGTTACACATAGCTGGAATTCTTAGCTCATACCACCCAACAAAACAAAACAATCAAAACAAAACAGGCTTTTTAAGGACAATCATGAACAGTTTGCTAGGCCTACTGTGTATGACGGTTCAGTCCAAGGCGTGTAAAGAATAACCCAACGAAGGAAGAAGCACGCTTAGAAAGGACAGTTACAACGCAATTTATTAATATTTCTCGTAAGAGCCCTTTTATATTCTCCTTCGAATAATATAAATTCTTTTGAGTGCCGCAGAGCGCCTGGAGAAAAGTAACCAAGCATGAAGCGAGCCATGCGAGACAGACACTGCACAAAAGGATTTTACTCGTCATAATTATTAACCCCTTGACTGCCGAGAAAACGTGAACACGATCAAACTGCAAGAGACATAGATACTCATGAGCCCTCGCGACAGCGCGGGCTCATGAGGATCTATGCCTCTTGCTGAGAGGGGCGGTCCGTGGCGCAGTGGTTAAGGCGCCTGCCACCAATGCTAAAGGTGCGTGGTTCGATTACGGGTTCCGGCGTCGGATTTTTCTCCTCTAGTAAGTGTCACCGTTAATTCGGGCGGACCGTCGGGGGTTCTTTCTCCGGGTACTCCGGCTCTTCCTCCCCCTCCACTTTGGTATCAGTTTCAGCCCACTTAATCAAATTTCAAATACAAACGATTTTGAATTTCCAAAAACTACAGTAGCTCGCTTGAGCTTGCCCTTAGCACCACGTGAAATGTTCTGTGTTTATGTACAGTGTGTGAGTGAATGCGCGTGATTCACGTGAGCGTGCTTGTTGGGTTCAGTTCGCGGCGGCGCTTTGAGCCGATTTTCAATTGGGATAAAGCGCCTATTTAATGCGCTTATTATTATTATTATTATTATTACCAATTTGTATCTATGTTTCTTGGAAGGTGTTTGAATGAACAAAGGTTTCAGAAGCAAACATGTACGCACAGTGACAGGGAAGGGGTTAAGAAATTGTGTGTAAACTGTCTTTTCTAAGCGTGCTTCTTTCTTCGTTAGCCCAGCATGCAAAGGTCCTCGGGTCCAGGCGGACACAGTGGGCCCGAAGACGTGTCACTTCTGAGGAGGCTACATTTGTGCATGTTACACGCTTGGCAGTCAACGTTTGGGGTCCGGATTCCAAGGCGTGTGTCTTGGGGTGGGGGATCGAGGGCGGGGGAGGGGGAGGGGGAGGGGCGGAGGGAGTGGGGGGGGGGGGGTAGAAAAATTCGCAAACAAAACGTTGCTACTCACATTTTTCTTGAGGGATGAGGAGGAGAGGGGTGTGCAAAAAGATACTCCCCGCCCAACCGCTACCAATAAAGTATTTGTTTTCATTTCTCCGCTATTTTCGTAAACTAAAACAAATCAAGAAGAAATCTTCCAACCTGGATCGCGCCAGACATGACTGACGTAAAAGGAATATTGATATATACATAATACACTTATGACGTAATTTAAAAAAATCTTTCATGACGTTGCCGTCTCCAGTAGTGTGCCTGTTGTTTCGAACAACACTAAGTAACTTTGTACTTTAGAACGTTTGGTGATCTTTTATAGAACAAAACTGGCACCCAAGACGCATGAGAAAGAGGGCTACAAAAAGTCCGCCATTAGTCGCTACAAGGATTTTTGTTAGCTCGGTCATGTGGTACAGTTTGCGCTAAAGATATTGATCGTGTGACGTAGGGATGAAAACAATTGAAAGGCCTTTTGACATCGGAGGGCACATGTTTTCCCCAAATATTCCCGCAAAGAAACACTTTTCTGTACCACCTTAAGAAAAAAAAAAAAATTATTTAGTGCCAATTGAACTAATATGGAATATTTTTTGTTAAACTGAACTCCTATGATTTGCCGATTTTGCTGTACAGTCGTACAAATTTGGTAAAAAGACAAGAACAAGCCATTTTCAATATCCTAAATTAAGAACCGGCATATTTCAATATCGCGGTCAAGCATGCAGACCTCATGTGTGCCTGCGCTGTTTTATTTTTGAAAACTTGGCCAATTCATGTGAAAATTGATCTTTCTTAAACTGGGCTTAATATATCTGGGGCACATTTAGGGACCTATAATTAGTCATTTCATGAAAACATTCAGAATTTTTACGACTGTGCAGCAAAACTGACACTGTTCGAGTTTCTTGATAGTAACTCGTATTGGGTCAGCTGTCAATGCATTATATTCAAGATTGCTATAGAAAAGTGGTTCTGTGCGGAGACTAATGCGAAAAACGTTGTACGCTCCGATGTCAAACGACCTAGACGTCCACAACTCTGAATTCTTTCACCCCTCCACTGCCAGCGGACACATCTATCGTCTTTCCGAAATCTTTGTCAGTTCTACATCTAAGATCCTCGGCCGTCTAAAAAACTTGGATGCAAAGTGAATTCAGCAAGAGGCATAGCATGAGGATGTATACCTCTTGTATTTGAGTGGCATTCAATTTTTCTCTCTCTGCAGTTGGTTAGTTCGGGGTTTAACGTCCACGACGGGCGGGTTATGGGTGATAGGGAAATTTATTGCTTATGGAGTAAGCCTTGAACACTGATCAATTCAGACGCACTGCAACTGTGCCATTTTGATTTACCAGGACCTTTCAACGGACATGCTATTGAACAAGCCCGTCTTTTTTCCCTGGATTGCCGTGAGTCCAGCTACCGGGGCCGGGACGGGGATTCGAACCCACGACCCGGCGATTCCTTTCGCTCTCTTGCTCCGACGCTTAAGCGCCTGAGCTATTTCGGACTCTCTCTCTCTCTCTCTCTCTCTCTCTCTCTCTCTCTCTCTCTCTCTCTCTCTCTCTCTCTCTCTCTCTCCTCTCTCTCTCTCTCTCTCTCTCTCTCTCTCTCTCTCTCTCTCTCTCTCTCTCTCTCTCTCTCTCTCTCTCTCTCTCTCTCTCTCTCTCTCTCTCTCTCTCTCTCTCTCTCTCTCTCTCTCTCTCTCTCTCTCTCTCTCTCTCTCTCTCTCTCTCTCTCTCTCTGCAGTTGCACTTATCTAACTGCAAGGTAAAAAACAAGTGACAGTCAGGGACATTCACGTATGTTTTGGCCGACGAGAAAAACACCATTAATGCTAACTGCTTGACTAAGCGCCACTTTAAGACCGCGGCAAAGGGATCCTAAGCATATATGCCAACACTGTACTTTACAGGTTTCAGGTCACTTTATATTTAGAGCTCTATGCCAGCCTACGTAACTCAGGGGCGGATCGTGGGTGGGTGGGGTTGGGGGTTGGGGTTGGAGTGGATTCGAGGGGTTCCTGATCCACCCACCCACCCCACCCACACCAGCCGAAAATACTTTAAAATGTTATATCAAAGTTCCATTCTTTTACAAATTTGGACCCCCCCCCCCCCCCCCGCCTCTCCATCCACGCGAACTCCTCTTGCAAATTTACCAGGTAGAAGTGTGTGTTGTCACATATACAGACGCTCCCCCCTCCCCCCCCCCCCCCACACACACACAGACCCCGACCCCTATCCTTCGACCACTGGGAAAGCAAGGTCTGGCATCTGGGGACCGGGCCTTCCCCCAGCGATAGCAAAGCGTCTTCGGGCCCACTGCGACCGTCGTGGGCCCGAGGTACCTTTACTGGGTTTTATCTGAGGTTGAAGATCCTCCACAGAAAAAGTTGTAACCCTTCTCCCTCCCCCCTCCCTCCCCCGGCAGGTAACTGATCGGCGCCTGTAACCGATATACAAGGCGCACTATGCATTCTGTGTCAAATAATGTTGTCATTCGACCAGGTAAATTCGACCAAAGTATATATAGCAAATCGCCAGCGGAAACGTTTTTATTGTTGTTCTATCTCAAGTTTCTTATAAACGAAGTAACAGTAATAAATGAAAAGGGGAGACCGCCAGTGCTAATAATTCAGGAAGATTACAAAGTAAAGTAGGTAAAAGCACTGTCAGGGGAGAGAATTGTGCATTATCGACCAATGTGGAGACCGCCAGTGCTAATAATTCAGGAAGATTACAAAGTAAAGTAGGTAAAAGCACTGTCAGGGAAGAGAATTGTGCATTATCGACCAATGTGGAGACCGCCAGTGCTAATAATTCAGGAAGATTACAAAGTAAAGTAGGTAAAAGCACTGTCAGGGAAGAGAAGTGTGCATTATCGACCAATGTGGAGACTGCCAGTGCTAATAATTCAGGAAGATTACAAAGTAAAGTAGGTAAAAGCACTGTCAGGGGAGAGAATTGTGCATTATCGACCAATGTGGAGACTGCCAGTGCTAATAATTCAGGCAGATTACAAAGTAAAGTAGGTAAAAGCACTGTCAGGGGAGAGAATTGTGCATTATCGACCAATGTGGAGACTGCCAGTGCTAATAATTCAGGCAGATTACAAAGTAAAGTAGGTAAAAGCACTGTCAGGGAAGAGAATTGTGCATTATCGACCAATGATCATAGTTTCATACATCTAGTTTGGTCAAATCACTCACACACACACACACACACACACACACACACACACACACACACACACACACACACACACACACACACACACACACACACAATGATAGGAAAGTAAGTGACTGGAAGCAATGAATATAGAAGGGGGTCGTATCGCATATTCACTGGATTTCCAGCCCCTTGACGCATGCAAATTTAGATCTAGGTCCCCAAGGGAGAGAGGGGTGGGGAGGGAAGGCGGGGTCCAGAAGTAGTAGTAGAAAATTAACTTGTGGCCGGTCGGGACCTCTAAAATGTGCTGCCATAATTATTCAAGTTTTGTTATATCTTACCTTGTTATAAGCGAAGTCTGTTGTCGGGAAGTGTGTCACCGTGTTGCTTTATCCGACGTTCGTTATGTTCGACCTTGTTATGAGCGAAGGTTATTGTCTGGACCTATGAAAACGCGCGTTGCTTTGTCGGGCTTTTGTCAATTCGGCCTTGTTATAAGCGAAGATTACTGCACTACGTCCCCACACTAGCGGCTTGCGGCTTGTAAGTGTGTGTCTTTCACTGTGGTCTGTGTATACACCAAGTTGTTTTTGAATGGCGAGAATGCCGGTGGATGAGAGTGGTGGGTGTAACAATGTAACTCCCATAGCGAACGCGACTCGCCTGCAAGAGGCATAGATACTCATGAGCCTCATGAGCCCCCGCAGAATTGTGGGGGCTCATGAGGATCTACTCCTCGTGCTGGCAAGTTACGTCTGTGTCTCTTCACGCGAGAGTGCCCCACGGTGTTGAAAGTACGACTGGTAAGAAAAACCGACGTGGACTCGTCAATGACCTAGCATCAAATGATTATTACTATGTGCTCTACGGTTGACCATATTAACCCATTACATCCTGAGGCTGATTTTTAAAAAATAAATTTGCCAATTGTCCTATGAAGGCAACATTTTAGATTAGGAGCTAGATCAACCGCTTTAGTTCAAGGGTGGTGCCAGAATAGCTTGGCGCCTGAGGCGCCAAGCTATTCTGGCACCACCCTTGAACAATCAGTCAAAATCTATCTCAAGCAATGGGGGTATCAGGATAAAAAGGGTTAAATACTTTGGAGACTCCCCCATACGTGCAGTAAACTGCATGCAAAACACAACGTGCGATGTACCCAGATTGCAACCGAGATTGCAACAAAATAATAATAATACCGTTATTATATAGGCGCTTTTTCTCAATTTTGGGGAAATCGACTCAAAGCGCCGCGCCTGAAACCCAACACACACACTCACGAAACAGACACGGATTTACGCCATTTAAGACAAACACAGTACAAGACAAACGAAGGGCCAGTCAGCTACTGAAGTTACAGAGATTTTTGATCGCTTGTATTTGAAATTTGTAAAGTGGCCTGAGACAGGTACCAAAGTGGGGGGGGGGGGGGGGGGTACAACAGTACAACAGGTCCGGCTGGAATGTCGAAAGGCAATCAGGAAATTAAACTTCTTAACCCCTTCACTGTCAGTGGCTGCAGACTAGATATTTAAAAAAAAAATAATCATTTTAAATTTCATGTCAAATATTGCCAGCCGTCTAAGGAAGATCTACAGAAAGTGGCTGGGTATATCGCTGAAGGCAAGAGGCATTGATCCTCATGAGCCCCCGCAACTGCGGGGACTCATGATGATCTATACCTCTTGCAGTTGGGTGGTGTTTCTCGGCATTGAACGTGTTAAGCGCAAAGCGGTAAACAACCAAACATCCATTACGTTGTTGTCGTAAGAACACTGGGATGGCAATTCCCAAAAGATATGAATTGCCCTCTGCAGAATATATAACCTGTTATACTGACCAGCAAAAGAAATGTGGCATCATTTGGATCATGGAAACACTGGAAAGTTTCCAATGATTCGAATGGTGTAGAATTGCTTTTAATCGTCGGCATTAGTTCATTAGACATGTAATGGTTGCCTGACTGAATGAGTGGCAATAACCTGTCTGTGAAGGCAATAGGCTTTAATTCAATTATTGTAAAAAGCCAGATTTTCGTTGAAGAACAATGACAATCTCGCTTATACTTAAAAAGGACTTGCCGTCTTTTGCCTTCACAGGGCAGAACTTCCGTATCATTTGTTTGTCTTTAAAACAATAATCGTGCCATTAGTTCGACTCTAAAACGTCAATGGTTTCTTTGTTATGTCTTGTAGTTTGGTTTTTGTTTTGCAAATTTCGAATCCCCACAGATTACACCTAGATTACACATGTATATAATTCATGTGAATTTAAACAATTCGCACGTTCCCCCCCCCCCCCCCCCCCCCCCCCCCGGACCATGTGTGTTACAAGGCTGTCTCAGTTCAGAGAGGGGGAATATGAGAGTATTAGGGAATCTTCTATGGTCCTCATTTTTCTATGTTATTCGCTCACAAAAACGCACACGACCTTGCCTTTCCTTTTTCTCAAATTCCTTTTATTTTTCTCTGTAATTAGATATATAAAGAAAGAACTGAATCTTTATTAACACTATGACTGAGAATTTAAGGGGTTAACTCAGTCATAGTGTTAATAATACTTCAAATCCCCCCCCCCCCCCCCCCCCCCCCCCCATAGACAAAACGCCCGATCAAACCAGTGCTTGTAACCCGAAGCAATTACATATAATACATAAACACCTCATGCCTACGCTTGACTGGTTTTGAAAGACCCCCACTTCAATTCAGGTAAGATATGAATAGACCTGTTCTGAAAATAGCAATTATTCACATTTTCTTGTCGGGACGAGATTGCCTTTTGAAACCGGGATCGAAATCTTTTGAATCAGATCGGTATGCACCCAGCATGTCACGGTATGTATCCACACTGTCTCGCTATTCATAACGGAATTTTTAATTTTTCCAATTATGTGTCTACCCGTTCGATTTGACATTAAAATGCAAATGGCCAACAGCCAACGCGCCGACACAGTAGGGCGCCGCTATTCGACTTAGTAAGGGAACACTCTATGAATAAACCGGCTCTACAGCTTTGAAAAGGCTATTTGCTGAGAGATGACAAGAAGAGTTTCGAAATTGACTTCATATTTACTCAATGGCTGGTTCCCGAAAAATCAGACGGTGGTTATACTGTGCACTATAAACAGTTTGATAAGAAACTAACAAGTAATATTTAACACACACACACAGACGCACAGACAAAAACACACAGACGCACACACAAACAAACAAACAAACAAACAAACAAACACACAATCAAACAGACGTACACACACACACAAACACACACACACACACACACGCACTTACAGACACTCATGTCAGTACAATTTTATCGTAAGCATGAGCTGCCAGGTGGTGTCACGGTTGATCGCCTTTTGTGTTGCCTCACGCCGCGCTATTAGCGGCCGCATTCCATTCCTTTTCAATTCAGACACGAGCCGCATTTTGAAAAGGCTCTCAGCCGTCAAAGGCCTTTATAGCTACACCCTTTCAAATCGCTAAGTGATGTCATAGATCAACAAGGGGAACGTTATTATTTGAAAGGAGGGGGATCATTTACAAAACGGTTCTACATGTGAGGGCTTAATGTACTCATGTCTGGTTTACTGACAAAGAAACAAATGTGTTTATAAATTATCTTTTTTAATTGCATT
>BTPG01000001.1:53077422-53089922 GCA_036245525.1 Semisulcospira habei
GTGTCAGGGGTTGTTACGACTGTATGGGGTGTCGGTGGGGGGAGGGGAAGTAACACCTGTAAGATTTGAATGACATACGTGCGCAGTTGTTGCTCCTAAGTTTACAATTTGGATTGAGTACCTAGTTTTTGACCAACACCTGCAACAATGATTTCATTATTATAATTTGTTATTGTCCCCATTTGGAGTTGAAGGTCAGATGGTAACATGTATAACCCAGTGCCAACTACAAAGTCAACTTTCGATCTGGCTATCTGAGTACGTCTTTGGATAGCGCTGTATGCTAGATGGGAGATCACCAATGATGAATTATATTGAATCTTCAAGATTTAGCGAAGAAACTGTTTTTGAGCTTCAAAATATACCACTCCATTCAAAATATTCGATTTTGTTAGTGATTGTGCACCTAGTATGCACCAGACATATGTTCTGATAGACTCATTGACAGCGCTCGACTCCTCGCTTGAGTAAACCCGTCAGATTCTATCTAAAATAAATGTGGTCCGTAGGCGTTTGACTGCTTTCTGCTCTATTGATCCTACCAGACTTGTGATTTTGATGAGGAATGAAGTGTAACCCAGGGTAGTAATCTTGTGGGTATTGTCTGTGACTCATAGCGTAATAAATGTGTACCCTGCCTTTGTGTGATCATCAAGTTTTTGTGTGAAGTCATACTTAGTTGCCAGGGTTTAATGTTAAATTCATTACAGATGCGTTCAATATGCTTTTCATATCCATGGGGGTGTTATAACCTGTTGAAACTGGATTCAGTTGGCTAATGGTGTATGCAGTTCTGGACAGATATACGTCTAAGCTGGTAGTATATATACATGGAAACGGTAGACAGACCTAATCAGTTTAGTTTGAGTGATTCAAATGATCTGTGAAATGAAACACCACAGCCATGTAGTAGAACACTAGTATGGCAAAGTTGAGTTGGTTTTGAAACATCTGTAGTGACTGATGAAGCACTCACTTTCTTGCTAGTTTGAGTCATCTGTTATGGGGAGGGTTTAGGTAACCTGATCAAAGGATTCGGTACTTCACTGGATAGTCTTGTACCTTGCGTCAGACACAGCTATTAGCTGTGTGTATTGAATTATTTTCTGTTGTCAGAAATAGTGTGCACATTGTATTTGGCATCCCCCTAATTAAACGTTTGATTGATGGGTATTAATTGCATCATTGAGTTGAATAAATTTGAACCTAACAATCATGCACAGCCTTGATGTTCTAAAGATTGATAATGTAGATTGTAACTGTTAGCTATTCCTATCCTATCCAGACTTGTGATTTTGATGAGAATGAAGTGTACCCAGGGTAATAATCTTGTGGGTATTGTCTGTGACTCATAGCGTAATAAAGTGTACCCATGCCTTTGTGATCATCAAGTTTTTGTGTGAAGTCATACTTAGTGCCAGGGTTAATGTTAAATTCATTACAGATGCGTTCAAATGCTTTCATATCCATGGGGTTGTTATACCTGTTGAAACTGGATTCAGTTGGTAATGGTGTATGCAGTTCTGACAGTATACGTCTAAGCTGGTAATAAACATGGAAACGGTAGACAGACCTAATCAGTTTGTTTGAGTGATTCAAATGATCTGTGAATGAAACACCACAGCCTGTAGTAGAACACAGTATGGCAAAGTTAAGTTGGTTTTGAAACATCTGTAGTGGACTTGAAGACCACTTTCTTGCAGTTGAGTCATCTGTTATTGGAGGGTTTAGGTAATGGTCAAACGGATTCGGTACTTTCACTTGGAATAGGTCTTGTTCTGACACAGCTATGTCAAGCTGATTTAGTTGAATTATTTTCTGTTCATAAGTAGGTGCGACATTGTATTTGGCATCCACATTGAATTGAAATGCGTTTGTAGTGGTGATGGTTGGTGATTTAAATTCCATCCTTTTTTATATGAGATAATAAAAATGTTTATTACCTTAACAAATCTTGACACAAGCAAACCAGTGTGGTTAACTAATGGGATTGATAATCGTGATGGTAGTAAGGCTGTAGCTATCCATGAAATGTTCTATACAGTAAAATGGTTTAATGTAGAAGATGATATATATAATAAAGTAATTTTTGGTGGTAAGACGGAAGCTTTACCGCCTGGGTATTATGACTTTTGTACTATAGCTGAATGGTTTCAAAGTAATTTTAAAATTAAAGCAACTTTAAATCCAGCTAACCTACTTGTTACATTAGAATCTCCGACACAAGACTGGTTAAAGATCTCAGATAGATTTGCATATTTACTTGGATTTTATATTGACGAAGATTGGTGGAGATCAGATGATTTAGATGAAGCTATGTTTGGTATTATAACAATGAAGACAAAAAAACTTAAAATAACTGGAAAACGCCCTGTCAATTTGTCAGTACACAGAGTGCTAAATGTTTATTTGAAAGAACTAAACACATCTGAGAATGTTCACAATGGAAAGCCTTCAACTTTGTTGAGATGCTTACCAACTGGAACAGCTCCGTATTGTGAAAGTGTAGTTGTTAGATTTCCTAATTTGCAGTTTAAAAAATTAGGTTCCAGTTTCTTTGAGTCACTGAGTATATCTGTAACTAATCAGGATGACAAACCAGTTCTTATGCATGATTTTAGTGTTGTGTTGGAAATTAAATAATTTTATTTTTGTTTATAAAAATGAGTGGTCTTGGTCCAAAGCCTAGAATCATACCAGTTGCATGTCCAGTAACAGAGTTGAAAGATTTGGCAGACGTACAGGATTTTGAGAAGGAAGGGGATGTTGGAGAAATATATGGTTTTGAACTTGATTCAAATGGAATGTACAAGAGGAAAGTAATTGTTGACATGAAAGATGGTGAAAGACAGATTCCTAAACTTGGTCAGCTACGTGATGTTACTGTACCTACTCCACCTGTAAATAATGCGCCATACAACTTAATACATGTGGGAAATAAGTGGGTGGTTTCACCTGTACCTGTTCCACCACCCACAATTGACTGGGACATAAAGATTGAATTTATTAGTCCTTATGTATACACTGATGATGAAGGCGCCTTAGTGTTTAGGAAGGTTGTTAACTCGGGGCCGCTTATTGTAAGTCTTGTTCCAAGCTTTGCCCCAGACAACAATAGCAGAGAAAAACTGAAAGTTGAAAATTATGAGAGACGGAGATATCTTCTTACAACTAGAAAGGGTAGATCAGATACCACTGTTGTGTTTATGCCAGCAAGCTTAGTCGTGGCTAGAGAAGTGACAATAGTATTTGAAATTATCATGAAATCTGTTGCTTCTGCAAAAGAGGCAAATATAGCACAAGGAATTAAACTTACATGGAATGAAACAGTAACAGAATCATCAAAGGTCTTTATTGCTATTACAAAAAATGGTGATGTTATTAATGTTTCGAGCAGTGTTCCAGCTGTCAAGGTGGTGGTCGACAAAACAACTTTTGTTCGTCTAACTTACATAAACCTTGAACACATTGATCTTGTTGCATTTTATTATGCCAGCAAATTGTATACTTTTGAAGAGTTGCAAAATGTAATTGCTGATTAAATAAAAAAAATATTTGTGAATAAAAAAAATGGTAAACTTCTATCCACAACTACCGACGCATGAGACTGTGTCATCATTTGTTCCTGATCAACATATGCCAATTGCATCAGATAAAACATTACAGGCAGACGCATTCAGATTAAATAATATTACAGAAGCTTTGAAATATTTGGAAGGAGAAGAGACGAGGTACTCCAGGTGCAAAAGGAGGTATAAGGCCGTTTTCAATTCTGTACAAAACACATCTATGGCTATTGGCACAGTTTCAGCTGGATTATCTGTAGGAGGTATTGTTCTTTTTGCCACAGGAATTGGAAGTTTCGCTGGAATAGCAATTGAGGGTCTAAGCGTTGCTACATGCCTAGCGTGCTTTGGTTTGGAGGCCTTGAACAAGAGGTTTCATACGAAATTAGAAAAACATGAAGCATTGAGTACTTTGGCGGGTGCAAAGCTGAGCAGTCTTAAACTTATTATCAGTAAGGCATTGAATGATAATTGTATTAATGACGAGGAATTTAAGCGAGTCCAGGATGATTTAAATAACTACAAACAACAAAAATCTGAAATCCAGAATAAAATGCGTAGTCAATCTCCCGTGAATGTTGAAGAACTGAAGGCTAGTTTTTTAGCGGAAGGAAAAAAGATAGGTGTTCAGGAAACCACAGAAAAGCTACACAATCTTTTAAACAAATAAAAATCAGATTTGGTAATCGTTTATTAATGTCATACACTTCACAGAGAGATGTCATGCCACTTACACAGTTTAGGCCTGCACCATCTGCACCACCAGAATATTATTGAGAAAAAAAAAGTTTTCGTTGCTCTTGTAACTTAGTAAAAAAGACTTAGTATACGTGACTGGAGCCAAGTTGTTATTAAGTATTTGTAAGTAATTAGGGTAAGTAATTAATAAGTTCTTAATGTAAGTAGTTAAATAAGTTCCTATTGTAACTCACTTAAAGGTTAACATTTAAGTGAGTTGTGACTTATTGTTTTACTTGAGACCACTTGATAGTTTCTTATCCAGCTGTTTTCAGTGTCTGTATAGTGTAGAGTTTAACCACCAGTTGATTTTCTAATTCCTTAGAAACCTGACATGAGTACAAATCCCCCTCCTTTCAAATAATAACGTTCCCCTTGTTGATCTATGACATCACTTAGCGATTTGAAAGGGTGTAGCTATAAAGGCCTTTGACGGCTGAGAGCCTTTTCAAAATGCGGCTCGTGTCTGAATTGAAAAGGAATGGAATGCGGCCGCTAATAGCGCGGCGTGAGGCAACACAAAAGGCGATCAACCGTGACACCACCTGGCAGCTCATGCTTACGATAAAATTGTACTGACATGAGTGTCTGTAAGTGCGTGTGTGTGTGTGTGTGTGTGTTTGTGTGTGTGTGTACGTCTGTTTGATTGTGTGTTTGTTTGTTTGTTTGTTTGTTTGTGTGTGCGTCTGTGTGTTTTTGTCTGTGCGTCTGTGTGTGTGTGTTAAATATTACTTGTTAGTTTCTTATCAAACTGTTTATAGTGCACAGTATAACCACCGTCTGATTTTTCGGGAACCAGCCATTGAGTAAATATGAAGTCAATTTCGAAACTCTTCTTGTCATCTCTCAGCAAATAGCCTTTTCAAAGCTGTAGAGCCGGTTTATTCATAGAGTGTTCCCTTACTAAGTCGAATAGCGGCGCCCTACTGTGTCGGCGCGTTGGCTGTTGGCCATTTGCATTTTAATGTCAAATCGAACGGGTAGACACATAATTGGAAAAATTAAAAAATTCCGTTATGAATAGCGAGACAGTGTGGATACATACCGTGACATGCTGGGTGCATACCGATCTGATTCAAAAGATTTCGATCCCGGTTTCAAAAGGCAATCTAGTCCCGACAAGAAAATGTGAATAATTGCTATTTTCAGAACAGATCTATTCATATCTTACCTGAATTGAAGTGGGGGTCTTTCAAAACCAGTCAAGCGTAGGCATGAGGTGTTTATGTATTATATGTAATTGCTTCGGGTTACAAGCACTGGTTTGATAGGGCGTTTTGTCTATGGGGGGGGGGGGGGGGGGGGGGGGGGGGGGATTTGAAGTATTATTAACACTATGACTGAGTTAACCCCTTAAATTCTCAGTCATAGTGTTAATAAAGATTCAGTTCTTTCTTTATATATCTAATTACAGAGAAAAATAAAAGGAATTTGAGAAAAAGGAAAGGCAAGGTCGTGTGCGTTTTTGTGAGCGAATAACATAGAAAAATGAGGACCATAGAAGATTCCCTAATACTCTCATATTCCCCCTCTCTCAGTTCACATGTGGTGATAAGGGCTGTCCGGTCTCCGCCGTTCTTTTGATTGTTCCGCCGCCATGCCACATAACGATCAGCTACTGAGGCGGGGTAAAAAGTAAGAGCGATCCAACTGCGGCGCTGCATCACGCCAGAGAAGAAAGAAATTGGCGATACGGATTTTAAAATGTTTTCAAAAAGTCATATAACTAATTTAAGTCACACGTAACCTCCCGTTACGCAAAATGTACTACGAATGTACAGTTCCACCGATAAAATGTGAGCTTTAGCTAGCTAGCATTTTATCGGTCGAGCTGAGCTCTCGTGATTGAGTTTGCGTAACGGGACGTCATGCATGATTTCATCTCTATTTATGTCATTCACTAAGTATAAGTTGTCCCTTAATCACCCGGCCAATTCAGTCTGCAGAAGGCAAATAGTGCATAGGCGCCTGACAATTACGGGGTGATCTATATTTGCCTTCTGCAGACTGAATTGGCCGGGTGATTAAGGGACAACTTATACACACACACACACACACACACACACACACACACACACACACACACACACACACACACACACACACACACACACACACACACACACACACATATATATATATATGAAATACGATTTTAGCAAGTGCGCCCCCTCGCGTAGGACACGCACGCGCACGCACGCACACGCACGCACGCACGCACGCTCGCACGCACACACACACACACAGAGAGTAGTACAATGGCACTTGAGTGTGTGTATGTAGCTCAAGGCTGGAGCCAAAGTAGATTGGCGACAATAGGCGCCCAAGCTATTCTAGCACCACCCTTGATCGATGCATATTTTCTTGTAGTGTGTCAAGACTGAGAAGGTGTCTTCGTGTTTAACCCCTTCGCTGCCGAAAACACCACCCGGCTGCAAGCGGTACAGATCCTCGCGAGCCCCCGCACTTGCGACAAAATAGTGTCAGCAAGAGGCACAGATCCTCGCGAGCCCCCGCACTTGCGACAAAATAGTGTCAGCAAAAGGCACAGATCCTCGCGAGCCCCCGCACTTGCGACAAAATAGTGTCAGCAAGAGGCACAGATCCTCGTGAGCCCCCGCACTTGCGACAAAATAGTGTCAGCAAGAGGCACAGATCCTCGTGAGCCCCCGCACTTGCGACAAAATAGTGTCAGCAAGAGGCACAGATCCTCGTGAGCCCCCGCACTTGCGACAAAATAGTGTCAGCAAGAGGCACAGATCCTCGCGAGCCCCCGCACTTGCGACAAAATAGTGTCAGCAAGAGGCACAGATCCTCGTGAGCCCCCGCACTTGCGGGGGCTCACGAGGATCTATGCCTCTTGCTGACACTATTTTGGACTCGTGTCCCTTGCACTGCAATGGCTCTTGGTGTTAAATCAGTTAACAAAGTTTTCAACAGCACAATCTGCGCCCACTAGCAGTGAACGGGTTCAAAAGGTAAGAGCCGTCGGTTTTCGTGCACTGAAAAGTCCATATGTTTTTGAAGCGGGAAAAGCGTCGCATAGTTTCTCGCTTGAATGAAAATCAGTCGACCCTGAAAATACCGAGAGCTCGATGGCATTGTTTGTTGAGGGGATCTGGGGGGGCAGCGAAAGTAAGTAGAAGTCAATGAGGTGTGAAGGCGTCATAGTGTTTGAAACTGACGTCATTCGTCAAATTGTTCTTACTGGTCTGTATCGGCACACTTCTAATCCGAAATCTGGACCAAATAAATAAATAAATAAATAAATAAATAAATAAATAATTGTTTTTATAAATATCCCAGCAAAGAAAGAAAACACGCTTGAACAGGTCAAGCGCAGCACAAATTATTATACTTCTTGAGAGAAGTACCGGTCCATTTCTCTTTGCATAAATCTTTTGAAAAAGGGGTTTAACCTGAAAATTTAACTCGATCAGTGCCGAGAAGATTTGAACACCACCCAACTGCAAGAGGTTGATCCTCATGAGTCCCCGCAGTTGCGGGGGCTCATGAGGGTCTATGCCTCTTGCTGACACCGCTTTGAATCCGTGTTTCTGGGACAGCTAGGTTGTTTGTTTTTTGGTGTTGATTTAACCAGCATGGCAGAACAAGGGCAGCAAAAGTTTGATTCGTAGTCAAACGTTCGTCAAACAAATCCTGAAAGGCTCAAATCCATATTTTCGTTGATCGTAATACATAGATTCTGAATTTACAGTACGAAGACGTCGTGATGCTACGAAAGTATACCCCACCCCACCATCACTTCCACCTCCCAACCCACCCACCCACCCACCCCATCTCTGTCTCCCCCTACCCCCACCCCCTTTTGTCTTCCATAAGTATAGACAGGTAGCAGACCATTATTGCTCTTCCCTACTGTCCCATCTGTTCAATGTTAATTTGTCCCACTCATACCTTAATTTTTCATTCCCCTAAATAACACTACCGCCCACCAGCGGCACATTTGTCATGTACATAATCCAAAAGAAATCAGGGCACAACCCGTCTCATTTCCTGGCTATGAACCTGATTCCGCCTGGTGTGAATCAAAGCACCAAACATGTCTCTTCTCATCTATCAAGAAATTTCAAGCAAATGCCAGTGTACTTCCCCTGTACCAAATTTCAAGCAAATGCCAGTGTACTTCCCCTACCAAATTTCAAGCAAATGCCAGTGTACTTCCCCTGTACCAAATTTCAAGCAAATGCCAGTGTACTTCCCCTGTACCAAATTTCAAGCAAATGCCAGTGTACTTCCCCTGTACCAAATTTCAAACAAGGCAGAAGATTATTAACCCATTCAGCCCTGACGCACACGCTACAGGAGGAGATGGGTCGACCATGATAATTCAAGGGTAGTGCCAGATTAGCTTGGCGCCTGTCGGCGCCAAGCTAATCTGGCACTGCCTTGAATTATCATGGTCGATCCATCTCCTGCAACAGGCGCATAGTCGTTAGATGACGCCTCCAAAATTTGGGAAATACGGCCGTCGGGCTGAATGAGTTAAAAAGAAAAAAACCCGGGCCGGCCCTTACTGCCTGACCCGCCTAATCTAAATATGTATCGTGACCTATCCCCCCTTTTCATAATACCTCCAGTGGCAGACAAACAAAGACTCGCAGGATATTACTGTATCAGTCCTGTCTTTACATTTCCGTTTGCGATGATTCCTTCATTGAGTGATCTATCTCTGACTTGACTGTAATAAGCCGTATACAGTCCCTTGTCTATTGACCTCCACCTGCAAGAGACTTAAATTATCATGCGCCCGTGTGGCTGCAGGGGCCCATGAGAATCTATTTCTCTTGTTGACCAAGCTCTGTTCAACTATTCCTCAAATGTAGGAGGATATTTCTAGTTGTCAATGACTATCCAAGACGATTGAAAGGGGCGTGTGTGGGGTGGATGACGCGCGCGCGCGCGAGAAGAAGAAGAAGAAGAAGAGAGAGAGAGAGAGAGAGAGAGAGAGAGAGAGAGAGAGAGAGAGAGAGAGAGAGAGAGAGAGAGAGAGAGAGAGAGAGAGAGAGAGAGAGAGAGAGAGAGAGAGAGAGAGTCTGTATAATCGTTAGCGGTACATTTACACCTAGTGAACACTGTCCGAAATGCTCTTTCAGACTGAATTATGCTAATCTCAGTGTACCAGACTAGCGCTCTAAAATCATGCATAGATCACCAGAATTATTATTTACAAAGAAATACCAACGTCATGAAACTATTCGGGGCAGAAATAATCTATTCAGGCGCTAACGCTGAGTTATCACGGTGTACACACCTCCGGCAACTATTAAAGATTGCTTAGCGTTTAAAGTGTTACTCAGCTTCTGAATTAAAAAAAACCGGAAAAGTTAAACGTATTCATAGCAGATTTTATCAAAACAAAGTCCTGATATAATTTCCAGCTGCGCAACACGTATTATAGGCTACGTGGTACGCCAAATAGCCGACTTCTGTTTGCAAAACCCATCAATCATAACAAGAAAATAAGATTAAGCCTGACTTGTGCTTCTGAGCTCCTAAAATCTCAAAGGGGAAAAACTCTCGCAATTTCTATAGCCAATACCTCCGGTGAGCGAGAGTTCTCTATGCTTCTTCTGTAGCAATAGTCGGGAACACTAACAGACCCCCCAAAAATCACCCTTTTGTTTGACTGGCAGCGCCACAGCAGTAGGTGCATCGGCCATGGTAGTTCACGGTAGTGCTAGAATAGATGAGCTTATGGCGCCAAGCTCATCCATCATTACCCTTTAGGTGCTAATCAAGCAAGGTTATTCCGGCCAAAAGCATTCATTTTCAGCTAGGCTTATCTTCGGATTCTAAGTCCAATCAATCGGCAATCACCACTAGGCACTGAACCGTAAAGGGACACTTCACCCAAGCTATCCGCAGAGTCGATCCATCTCTATCGACGGGCAACAATACCTTCCTGACGAAAGTGAAATGCACGTCATGCAGCAGAAGGCATGCCGGAGACTGGGCCTGTAACTGCCGCTATGATGTATCGGTTTTTCATTGCCCTTTATAGGAAACCAATCCGGACAATCAGATATTGCAGTGACCTTTTAAAGCGTTCGTTGGGACGTCGGTCTTACGTCGGTCGTGCGCGGACCAGCTAAGAGCGAAGTCGGCCCCAGCCTTCATTTTTTTGTTTTTGTTTTGTTTTTGTTTTGGTTGCTCGCCGTGACGGAATTTGGAAGAAGCTGATGGTAATGTTTAGCTGAGTACAGGAGTTTCGTTCATTGGAACAGCTAAGGCACCCAGCCAACCCTACCCTTTCTCACCTAGCGCTACAGATGGCTCGCTTGACTGTCGTTATGTTCATATTGATTACTAATCTGTTTGTTTGTTTGATTCCTTGCTTGTTTGCTTGTTTATTTGTTTTGTTTGTTTGCTTGTGTCCTTGCTTGCTTGCTTGTTTATTTCGTTATTTATTTACTTGTTTGCTTGTGTCCTTGCTTGTTTTTGTTGTTGTTGTTTGTTTGTGTTTTTTTGTTGTTTATTTATGTGTCCTTCCTTGTTTGTTTATTTGTTTGTTTGTGCGTTTCTTTGTTTGTTTGCTGACTTGCTTGTTTTCTTGCTTGCTTGTTTCTTTCTTTCTTTTGTAGTTGTGAAAATTGTTGGTTGAAATGCTGCTTGCTTGCTTACTTGCTGGCTTATTTGACCGGTTGATCTGTTGATCGGTCGGTCGGTCGGTTGGCTGATTGCTTGGCTGTTTGGCTGGCTGATTCGTTGGCTATAAAAGGCGACAGGTTTGTTGTTTGTTGTATGGTTTCGTTAGCTGGCTGGCGTAACTTCGTATGTTTGTGAAGATAAATGGACGTACAATGCAGCACACTTTCAACTCGCAAAAACGTGTACCCCGGACACACGGCATCATAGGAGCAGTGAGCGTTTTCAGCTTTCCGGGACAAAATGCTCCATGATTGTCTCCGTCACATCAAACTTTCACATCGCTTAACGCCCATCCGCATGCCAATGCGTTCACTCATTCAAGGCGCGCCGCATCAATAGCAGCGGAAGTGTCATATAGCGCTATTGATGCGGGGCGCCTTTAATGAGTTAATTTCGACTGTTTAGTTGAATGAAGACCAGCAAACAGAAACGGCTGTTCTTACTGAGCTTCAGTGAGAGAATTGATACATTTCACTTTTTTTTTTCCTGCTGTAATGTTTGATCGAAAACAATTATCGGGCCTATTTTGCGCCGTTTGGGAATAGCCTGCGGAATGAACACTGCGAACCGGAGCTTGGTATCTGGGCAACTCCGCCCAGCTTTATTGATATAACAGATTCTCTTTCTGACGGTGGGATCTTTGTATAGGCGGATTCAGTTTGGGGCAGTGTGACTTTTTAACCATTTGCGGGTCGATAGCGGCTTTAGTCGCTATTATTCTTGTAGAAATCATCGCAACTAAAACCGCTACCGACACTAAGGTTAACGAGGCAAAAGGACGAGCTTGTTCAGATAGCATGTCCGTTATTAGGTTCTGGAAAATCAAAGTCAGGCACAGTTGCAGTGCGGCCGAATTGATCAGTGTTCAGGTCGTACTCCATAGGTAATAGCTGTTTCTGTCCCCCATAACCCGCCCGCTAGGGCCGTCCATTATCACCCGGATGCCGTTGACGTTAAACCCAAAACTAACTAACAACAACAACAACAACAACAACAACAACAACAACAACAACAACAACAACAACGCAATGGTTAAGTTAGGATCTTTTTTGTGTCAGTGACCAATGAGAACGATATGTCAGTAACCGTTGAGATACTTTTGTGTCGCTGGACCCAAAGTAATTCTAATTTTATTGACACTGATGTAACTGGTTTTAATTGTATTAATACATGTAACACGGCAATTAGGTTACGCCCCCTTTTCACACACTCTTCTCTATTAGCCTCTTGCAACACAAAGCTATGAACGAAGAACCTAAAAAAAAAAATAAAAAAAAAAAAATCCACGCGGAGCATATCACAGGAAAAAACATTTCCAGGCCGCCATTCTTAAACAAATTGTCTGTTAGCGTTTTCCGCAACACTCTAATGCGCTAAGTACAAAACTGTCGTCTGCAAGCCTGCATGCAACTGTGCACATGCCCCATATAAGGCTTCCATGAACACACTAGGTCGACTAAAATTACCCAGATTTTACTCTTTTTCACATCACCTGTCATGCCTTTTGCTGCTCAAAACGCCCAA
>BTPG01000001.1:53092422-53237422 GCA_036245525.1 Semisulcospira habei
ACTGAAGTCCGTGTGCCTGGTGCTTTTTTCTTTTCTCTGAGTCACTCGAGCCTCTCGCAGCTAAGAAACACGACAGTGCATAAATCTGCAAACGAACGAGTACTTGTCGAATCCCTGTTAACCCCTTGATTGCTACTGACGATACGTTTTACGCTACGCGTCTTTTCCGCCGAACGGTATCGTCAGCAGCAGTCAAGGGGTCAATCATGATTTTGACGTCTGCGGAAAATCAAGGGAGAGTTGCGTGTCGTGTTATTGAGTAGTCTTCAGGGATGTCTGGTACCGTAATTACGCACAGGTTTGTTGATCGCCGAAATGTTTTACTTGTGTGTGCTGGTCTGTGATTTTGAACTTCACAGCTTAGGGTCTTAAGGTTAAAGATCACAGACTTCCACACATTTCAAAGGTTCTCATGTTAGATTGAATAAATTACGACATGCAATAAAGTTCCCAGAATGTCAATGATCTGAATTATCTAAAGTCTCTATTGCGTTTCCCACTTTTTTTTTTGAACTTATTAATAAAAAAGTTAAAATTAACAAGCAGTTTAGAAAAAGAAAAAAAACCAAACACCACTTTTTGAATATTACTTAGAGACGTAAGGTTTGAAGTCACAGATCACAGATATTTCAAGAGTCACAAACGTTCAAGGAATCACGTTTTTGATGAATCTGTATTCACATGGCTGGTATTAAAACAATAGCAAAGCCGGAATAGCACGCTGTGCTAGTGGTAACGTAACTCATTCCGACCAGCAGCATCCAACTGGATGCGGCTGCCGCGACTGAGTTAAACGTTTAGGGCTTAGCGTCTTTTGTCCACCACGAAGGTGAATTTAAAGATGGGACATTGATAAGCTGCAGTGTTTCTAAAAGCAATGATATATATGCACAGCGGATTTAACAACGGAAGTCTTTTATCATTTTTAGTCATTTATGACTGATACTACAGATTGATATTGTTATGCGTTGTTTATAAAATACGATGTCTGTACGGGCTTTTCTCGCGCAATACGCGTGATACTAGCCAGTGTGATATATGAGTGATGTATGTGTGTATGTGTGTGTGTATATATATATATATATGTGTGTGTGTGTGTGTGTGTGTGTGTGTGTGTGTGTGTGTGTGTGTGTGTGTTTGCAGCTGCCAAATCCACAATATGTTTCAATATGTTTTCATGTGTTTTAGTAGTATCTTTAGTATTCTCTTAGTTTAAGTCGTTATGACTTACTTGTGTGTCAACTTTTATGCTTTTGTGAGCCAAAGAAAATTTTTCATTTTTGTTGTTTAATGGACAACAAAGTTTATTCAATTCAATTCAATTCAAATCAAAGACTGAGGTCTTTACAAATTTTGACCCCAGCTGGGTTCGAACCCACGACCTTCCCGACGAGATTCAAACGCTCTAACACCGAACCACCCAGCTCCCCTTGTGTTGTTGGAGGAACAGCTAGAGAACAGTTGTAAATCATAGATAACACAACTATCTACGTCAGTCTACCATATCAGAAACATAAATAACTCCTTGTCGTCTTTGTAGTCCGTGTCTGCTATGAAAATGTTTTCCACCTGAAACAATCCTCGAAAATGTCACCGAGTACTCTTTGCAGTTTAGTTTTACTCAGTGTTTTCTTTCACTGTCATGTCACTGCAGTTTGCACATTTTCACTTAATTGAAATTTACACTTTTACACGTTTACACTTCAGGGAAATTTACACTTTTGGCGCACACTCGTTTTAGTCCACGTGTTTGCAGTTCACACAGCCTCGTTCAGTCCATCCACAAGGCAAACATCGTTTCAGTGAGAGTTGCCGTTCTTGGCTAAAGTTAAGTACCCGGATGCAGTCTCCGCAACGGTATCACGGTATCGCTCCACCCGCGCTCTCTTGTATCGATCTCACAGGTTCACAATCGCGCTGATACTCTGCTGACATCCTAGGAGAGAAAGTGCAGCAACCACGGATCCATCTGCAAGAGGCATAGATTCTCATGAGCCCCTGCATTCGCAGGGGCTCATGAGAATCTATGCTTCTTGCTTGTTATTAGCTGTCAGTCTGAAGTGGATCCTAAGATTACTAAGTACAACCAAGTCCTGTCAGCAAAAGTCTTAGACCGTCCGATTCTGAATTCTCGTGAGACTGAAATTATGTGCCCCTTTTCTGTCAAAAATATCGGTTTTAGATCCGGCTTCAGGATTAACTGCTGGGGCACGCGGCCGACGCGACCAAACTGCAAGAGACATAAACCCTCGTGAGCCCCCGCAGTCGCAGGGATTCATGAGGGATTATGTCTCTTGTCAGTCCTGTGTTCTTTGTGGCCATATTTGGTCTCATTCACATCTGTGCTCAGTTACTAAGTCAGTCCGTGTGTAGTCACTTGCTATTAACTCCTTCTACCCCAGACACACCACAGCAAGATAAGGATCCACCATGATAGTTCAAGGGTGATGCCAGAATAGCTTGGCGCCTATGGGCGGCAAGCTATTCTGGCATCACCCTTGAACTATCATGGTCGATCTGTGTCCTGCACTGCAATGCAGTCTTGAGAGGACAACGGCAAAATTTGGGGGTTTCGTGCTTAGGGTACACTTTCATATCTCGATCATCTGGGTTAGAACGAAGTCGCCCATCTTGGCTTTACCCCATAAAGCCCGTATATACTATACAATAAGATGTGGATCGACAATGACAGTTTAAGGGTGTCAGGCGCTAAGCTATTTTGACACCACCCTTGAGATATCATGATCGATCTGTCTCCAGAACTGCGATGCTGACCTCAAAGGATATCTAAAACATTGATAATGTCACTCTCAGCGTGCGATGAGTGAAGTCCACGCCTGAGAACGTACATGCCAGTGCCTCAGATTTATCGAGCAAACTATGGCACAGCCGAGCACTCTAAGCGCCGAGCTATTCTGACACCACTCCTGAACTAGCATGGACGATCTGTCTCCAGAACTGTGATGTAGACTGACCTCAAAGGACATCTAAAACATTGATAATTTCACCCTCAGTATGCAGTGGTGAGTGAAGTCCACACCTGAGAACGTCCATTCCGTTGCCTCAGATTCACCGCACAAACTGTGGCCAAGAGATAAACCTCGCGATCAAAGAACCTATTATATACTAAATCCACCGAGCAAAAGATACTCGCGCCTACGTCACTTTCAGATTTTAACGAAAGCCCTGTCTGTCCGTCTAAGGCAGAGAAGTAAATTGGTTCTGTTCTGACTTCAGGCAGTGGCACTGAACTCGATGTCTCAGTAGATAATATGGCTCGTATTTTTGTGGCATTAATTCACTCGATGTCTCAGTAGATAATATGGCTCGTATTTTTGTCGCATTAATTCATGAGGCTGTTCCCCCCCCCCCCCTCCCACGAGCTGATCCATGATTAAGTCCTTGAAATGTTTGCCGTTAAATCACTTTCAAACTATGTTTTGAGACTATTTTTGTCGTGAGCGACGCTTCGTGACTCCCCACTGCCACGCCCCCTCCCACCCCTCCCCCCTACACCCACCTCACCCTACGCCTCCTCCCCCCCTCCCCCCGCCCCCCCCCCCTCCTGACAAAATCTTCAATTTCTTGAGAGAATGCAATATTTTTAACAAGATTTGAGCATTCATAGACTATGTGAATTTTTGTATTTGCCCTTTTTGAGAGTCTGTAGTCGTTTCTTTTAAAGACATGTGCGACATTTTAGCCTGACATTTTAAAGCTATATTTACATCTTGTCTTAAGACCTTGCTTTTAGTCTGGCTGACCAGATTTTTACCCATCCCGCCGTGAGATGGCCTTAGTTAAACCCAAATAACTAACTAACTAACCCCACTCCACTCCCCGTATTGAGGTGACGTACATCTTAACTCAACAAGCTATACCCCAGTAAGCAAAAGACCGTAGGGCCGTCGTCGGCCCTAAGACTTTTGCTTACCGCTATGACACCGGCGAAGTTACAAGCACACAATAGTGCTGATACGACTGTGAATCAATATAATATGTCTCTGGTATATGTTTCGCTGCCACATTTATCCAGGGCTGTAGATGTAAATCATCATTATTCTCGGTGGAAGTCTATTTTCCTGTTGGGTTTCCTGTTATACATCCATGTTCCTCAGAGAGTGCCGGAGTGTTAGGTTAACCCCAGTGGACGCAGATTGCGTTTCTGAAATCTTTGTTTAGCCAAAGACCCTCATAAGAACATGGATACAAAAGTAGGGGCTAGCAAGAGACATAGATCCTCATGAGCCCCCGCGACTGCGGGGGCTCGTGAGGATCTATGCCTCTTGCATTTGGGGTTGTGTCCAGGCAGTCACACCCGATGTAATTAATGGACACTGGTAACTTAGGGAAATGTCAGATGTGTCTTCAACACGAAGCCCGCTTACGACATAATCACGTACCTTCACAACCGCCGTGAGATGGCCTTAGTTGCCTTCTCCTTCTTCTTTTTAAAAGAGACAAAGACTTCCGACTGACGTCGATTTCGTCCGGAGGGGGGGGGGGGGGGGGGGGGGCGTCGCTCTTGCTCTCGCTGTCCGTCGCCCCGCTCACGGCAGTTGGCTGGTGTAATCGCCAGGGGCCGGGCGGAGGTGGGTGGTGGGGCCGGTGGACCGTCGCCGTGTTCCTCTACAGTGGTTGTGGCGGATGGGACTGTCTGGTTGTTAGGATGTAGTAGTCCAACCATCAGAGCGGGTCTTGTAGTAGTGGTGGTGGCGGTAGAGGCCGGTAGAACCGTGGCTGGTGGTGGGGTCTGGCGAGTTGGGGTGGGGGTGGCGGTGGCCAGTGGATTCTCGGTCTCGGTGTCTGGCGTGGGGAGGAGTGGAGTGGGCGGCGGTGGCGCGGTGGCAGGCGAAGGTGAGGTGGTGGTGTAGGTAAAGAGTGCCGGGCGTCGGTCGTGCTCTCGAGTTCTAAAACTTTTGGGTCGTCGATGGCGCTGGTGTGTGGTGCTGGTTAACTTGGTTGCTGGCGGTGGTGGGTCAGAGCTTGTGTCGGCGGTGGCGGCCTGCGCAGTATTTTTGCTTGCCTCTTGAGTTGATGTTTCCTGGGTGGTGCATCCCACCTCACTGGTGGGGACGTGGAAGGTGTCGACCTGTTGATTTTTTTGTCGTCGGGGCAGCTGTCGTCCCCTTTTCTTCTGTTGTGGTAGTCGCCTGACAATGGTTGTCGTGGGTCGATGGAACCGCCTGCGGCTTCCGCTACTGATTTTTGGAAAGGGGGGGGGGGGGTAGCTGCGGTCGGTCAGCGCGCCCGTCTCTGGCAGCCATCGGGTGGTGACCAGGGCGCGGTGGTAGTGGCCACCGCCTTCCGACAGGATGGCAGGTGCGGCAGCTTCGAGCAGCCGCACGAGGTCGTCGAGGTCCATCCTCCCAAGCCGGACCTTTTCTCCCTTAGTTGCCTGCTCGGCGTTAAACTCAAATAACTAAGTACCTTCACAGACCCTTGTCCAGACAGAACCACGGAATCAAGCAGCATATCGATTATCATGCTCCTCAGTTCTCAGGCCAAAACAAAGCAATCACGAGGCTTATATACATTTTCACGAGCCCCCTGCAGGTCATGTTACATATTCAAATTGGGCAGTTCAGGCAGTGCAAGGACCGGTGTTTTTAAAAATAATTTTTGCCTTGTTTGAAAATTTGTAGTAGGGCTGAATGTTGGAATTTGCTGGAAATTTCTGGTTAGCCGAGAGGAGACATGTTTGGTGCTTTCATTCATACCATCCTGAGCTTATACAGTGGACAATTGTGGGCCTATGTTGAGTTGCCGTTGACGTAGTGATTTGAGGGGTACGCTGATTTCAGCTGTGCTTGGGTGTGGGGTTGGTAAGGAACCAGTTTCATAGCCCAGAAATGAGACGGGTGATGTGCTGTTCTTTTTGGTATTTTGTGCGTGGCAAATGTGCAGCTGGTGGGCGGTAGTGTTTTTTTTTTTTTTTTTAGGGAATTGAAAAATTAGGGGATGACTGGGACTGACAAAGGCTAAGAGACTGAACAGTAGGGAAACGGCACTGTAGTCCGTGGCCTGCAGAATTCTGGCGGCTTTTGAAAATCTGTGTCTCATGTACAGACGGGCGGGTTTTCTATGTCCACCACCTGGCCCGTATTAAGTTTGTTTACCCGTCAACACCCGTCCCTGATCCGTCTGAAGTCCGAGACGATCCTCTCCTTTGAAGTCTTTCGTTGCGATGTTAAGCGTGGCTCACACAAATAGTTGAGTGATTGGTCGTGTCATCTATGAGTATAACCCATTTAGTCCTGACGCACTACAGCAGGAGATGTGTCGACCATGATAATTCAAGGGTAGTGCCATATTAGCTTGGCGCCTGATGGATGTGTCGACCATGATAATTCAAGGGTAGTGCCAGATTAGCTTGGCGCCTGACGGCGCCAGGCTAATCTGGCACTACCCTTGAATTATCATGGTCGACACATCTTCTGCAGCTGATATATATATATATATATATATATATATATATATATATATATATATATATATATATATATATATATATATATATATATATATATATGTATATATATATATATATATATATATATATATATAGTTGTTAGGTGGCACCTCTATAACTTGGGATCATCATCATCATCATATTGTAATGTCCCTATGGGCATCAGAGATGATCAGGGAGGGGGAAAAAAAATGGGAAATGCGGCCTTGATTTTAAACTAGGTAAACGTGTTAAACTCTTCCCTGCTGGATCAAATTAAGTCGAACTGCACCCAACTGCAAGAGACATAGAGCTTCATGAACCCCTGCAAGTGTGTGGGCTCATCATGAAGACCCATGCCTTCAGTGTCTAGGACCGGCGGAGTTATCAGCAGTCAATCTGCCACGGTTGCTGGGACATTATTGGTACCCGCTACCGGGGAAGCTTTAAAGGGGCATTGAACAAAAAATGCTTCGAGTGATGAAACTCGCCTAAGAGAACGCGAGTATGTTTGCCCTGCTTTAACCTTTTGGCTGTCGGCAGCGCTTTTTGTTGAGGTGATTCCTGCATGTATCAATTCGAGAAAACGCGCTGCCGACAGCCAAGGGTTAAGTGAGACGTCTGTATGCTTCTTTCACAATCCGTAACAGCGGCAGGCCCGCACACGCAACTGTAACGTTTACTGCCCTTTTGCGCATTAATTAACATCTCTCCTGTTTTCCTCAGGAGAAGAAGAGCACAAAAGTGTTCCATTTGATGACATTCAAATTTCATCATTAACTCATTCAGCCCGACGGCCTATTTACCAAATTTTGGAGGTGTCATCTAATAATAATAATAATAATAATAATAATAATAATAATAATAATAATAATAATAATAATAATAATAATAATAATAATAATAATAATAATACCGGTTATTATATAGGCGCATTTCCCAATTATGTGAATCAGCTCAAACCGCCGCAAACTGAACCCAACACGCACGCTCACGTGACACACACACACTCTCACTGAAAACAAACACAGTACAAGACAAACACATGACATTCACGTGGTGCGAAGGGTCAGCTCAGCTACTGAGGTTTCGGAAATTTTGATCGCTTGTATTTGAAATTTTATAAAGTGGCCTGAAACCGGTACCAAAGTGGAAGGGGGGGGGGGGGGGGACAGCCGCCGGGAGTACCCGGAGAAAGAACCCTCGACGATCCGCCCGAATCAACGGTGACACTTACTAGAGGAGAAAAGTCCGACGCCGGAACCCGAAACCGAACCTCGCACCTTTAGCATTGGTGGCAGGCGCCTTAACCACTGCGCCACGGACCGCCCCGTGACTATGCACCAGTTGCAGGAGATGGATCGACCGTGATAATTCAAGGGCAGTGCCAGATTAGCTTGGCGCCGATAGGCGCCAAGCTAATCTGGCACTGCCCTTGAATTATCATGGTCGACCCATCTCCTGCTGTAGTGCGTCAGGGCTGAAGGGGTTAAACAAAAGTCATTCCTTATGTGCATTATTGTGGGAAGACATTCCAAGAACATGTATAAAAGAGACATTAACCCGTTCGTTGCCGAGAAAATGTGAATACCACCCAACCGCAAGAGGTGTAGATCTCGCAGTTGTTGGGCCTCATGAGGATCTATATGCCTCTTGTTGACACCACTTTCAATCCGTGTTTCTGGGACATCTAGTTTTTCTTCTTCTTTTTTTTTGTTGGTCAGTCTTGAATGATCGAATATTGTAGGAACACAGTCTGCGTCAGTTGGTACTGAACAGGTTACGGATTATTAATCTGTATTGCCTGTGCAATGTCGCTTTAACGTTACGCGGAACCATAATGGCACAGTGACGTATACCGACGAGCAAACGAAATGCAACATTTTTGGAATCATCGAAAACACTTTAGTGTTTCCGAGGATTCCCAAAATGTCGCATTTTTTTGCTCCTCGTTATTACAATAGAGAAACTCCCCCCCCCCCACCCCCGCCCCCCCCCCCCCCCCTCACCGTTCTAACTTGCGTTCTTTTGAGTGTTAATATTTGGTGTGTGCCAGAGTATCTCTCGGATAATCTCTTGATCGTAATTCGCACAAGTCTGTATCAGCGCTCAGGCGGGGAGACTCACAAAACACTCTAATGAGTAGCCGACTTCCAACGCTCGCATCCAACACCTTCATCATTAAGGGTTCATAGATTCTCATGAGCTCCTGCATCGCAGGGGCTCATGAGAATTTATAAAGACTTGCAGGAAAAGATCGGCCTATTGAAACTCGTAGATGCAGGAATGCGTCCAAACGTGTCCAGTAAGTCCTCTGCCGTCTGAAGGTAACGCACAGCCAGTGAACAAATGGTCCTTTATGAAGGCACACTGGTTGCCTCCGTGGATGGGCTACCGCTTAGCGAATCGAGGGAGGCAACCAGTGTCCTCTGACGTCTGTCCAGTCCTGTAGATTACAGAATAAGAGATAGGAGGGCTGTGCCGTAAACTACGTCGTTACTGAAAATCCCCCTTCGGTGTGCGCATAATCCGGTACCTGCAACACTAACAGGCGTTACTGAAAAGCCCCCTTCGGTGTGCGCATAATCCGGTACCTGCAACACCAACAGGCGTTAACACATTCTACACCAAGGACCGAAATCCCCAAATAATAATAATAAGCGCATTAAATAGGCGCTTTATCCCAATTGAAAATCGGCTCAAAGCGCCGCCGCGAACTGAACCCAACAAGCACGCTCACGTGAAACACGCGCATTCACTCACACACTGTACATAAACACAGAACATTCACGTGGTGCTAAGGGCAAGCTCAAGCGAGCTACTGTAGTTTTTGGAAATTCAAAGTCGTTTGTATTTGAAATTTGATTAAGTGGGCTGAAACTGATACCAAATTTTGAAGTTGCCCTCTGAAGGATTGTATTACAATTCCAGAGACAGACCGAGCATGATAGTTCAAGGGTGGTGCTAGAATAGCTTGGCGCCTTAGGCGCCAAGCTATTCTAGCACCACCCTTGAACTATCATGTTCGAACCATGTCGTGCTGTGGTGTGTCCAGGCTGAATGAGTTAACAGTGCTATACCTTGAGCATGATAGTTCAAGGGTGGTGCCAGAATAGCTTGGCGCCTATGGGCGCCATGCTATTCTGGCACCACCATTGAACTATCATGCTCGATCAATGTCTTGCTGAGGTGTGTCGGGGCTGAAAGAGTTAACTCATTCGAATCATCCCGCAACCGGACGCGCGGTAATAATATATAATACTCGTCTTGTGATCTGACATGAGTGCTTGTTTCTTTCCTTGATGGCATTTGAGGCAAAGTTTCTTCACATCCTTGTCGGTACCTCGTCTTTGAAATCACCTTTGTGTGTGTGTTTGTTTGTTTGCTTGCTCGCTCACTCGTTCATTTGTTTGTTTTCTTGTAAGTATGCTGTATTGTTTAATCAGTCGTTCGTTTGTTTATTTGTTGTTTGTTTGTTTGCATGTTTTCTTTGCTTGTTAGTATGCTTGTTTGTTTGGTTGTTTTTTGTTATTTGTTTGTATGTTTCTTTGCTTGTTTCTTTGGTTTTTGTTTGTTTGTTTGTTTTTCTTGCTTATTTGCTTGCTTGCTTGCTCGATTGTTTGTTTTGCTTGTTCTCTGTTTTATTGCTTGCATGTGTGTGCTTTGTTCAAGTTCTCTTGAATGGAAGGGGCGTTGGGGTGGGTGGGGAGGGGGGTGGGGGGTGGGTGGTGGTTGTTGGTAAGAAAAACATGAGTTTACGGATTATTACATTATAGTGCATTGATTCTCTTCATTTCGACGAAAACAATATCATTTGCCTGTGTACAGGTTTATCATAACTTTGGCTTCGATGTTTTTTAACTCATTCTGCTCCAGGACCGAAATCCGCAAATTTCGATGTTGCCCCTCTGAAGACTGTATTACACTTCCGGAAACAGATCGAGCGTGATAGTTCAAGGGTTGTGCCAGAATAGCTTGGCGCCTACGGGCGCCAAGCTATTCTGGCACAACCCTTGAACTATCACGCTTGATCCATGTCTTGCCGTGGCGTGTCGGAGTTGAATGAGTTAAACTAAAATGTTAGACCTCCATGCACCAATCTGTCCTTTAGTTCAATTCAGATCAGTTCAGTTCAAAAATAGTTTATTCCCTCAATGGAAATGAAAGCAAACTCAAAGCACAATCACCGACGTGCAATCATAAATTTCGCACATGAATGCCCATACTAACCGCAGTAAGTAAAGCTCCTCGCGCCCACTGCGGCCGTCGTGTGGCAGAAGACGTTTTGCTTCTGGGGAAGACTCTGTATTAAAAGTTGGACTTCACTAATCACACAGCTAATGCCTCATTCCTTTTTCTTTCGCAAAATATCATTCCAGGTAGAATTTTCTTTGAAAGTACCAGTTTCATACAAAACATAACTGAATAATTTGATAAAATTTCCAAAAGGGTAGTGCCAGATTAGCTTGACACCGGCCGTCTGCTTTCGTCTGAGCAACAGGGGTATATATGGTAGACGCAAGGGGTGTCGATTCTCATGAGCCCCCCATGTCTGGCTTTTCACAAAAATGGTCGTACTCTCCTTCACCTTCAAAAGCTAAAACAAGGATAAAGTGATAAAGTGTGACAAACTTCAATAAATGAGACGCAAAATAAGCTTCACTGTATGTTTATTTGGCAAGTGGTAGAAATACGGAACCTGGTAGCCTATTGCGTACACAGTACAATTTAACTCATTGGAGACGCGCCGTATACGGATACGCGGCGATTCGCCGCGTATCCGTAGACGGCACGTCTCAAATGAGTAAACTATCAGTATTTTTTTTCCCCGTTATCACACGTCTTTGGTATGTGAGTATATATATATATATATATATATATATATATATATATATATATATATATATATATATATATATATATATATATATATATATATATATATATATATATATATACACACACATTTGTCTTCTTTCAGTCTCTTTACACTTTTTCTCGTTGGCCTGTGCTCTAGTCGACTTCTTTCCCTTGTCTCCCGTTCTCAAAGCAACAGGAGTTTTCTTGTATCATGTTACCAAGGTAACATGTGATATTACTCAATTATTACATGTTACAATGACAACGTTACTCACTGAGCAAAGCGTTCTCCCCCAAATACGTCTTTGGCCAAACACTTTTCTCAGTACAAACATACCCTAATCTTCATTCAGTCAAACCTCTAAACAAAAAGATGCCAATAAATACACAATGTAAGTGGGTTACACAACAAAAATAACTATATGTTGGTGTTCTGTGATACCGCTGGTACCAGTTTCATACAAAACATAACTGAATAATTTGATAATTTCGATAATATCAACGACAGGACAATTCAACGGAAGGCCCTATACTGTAGACTACGTACTGGCCGTAATCGAAACGGCGAAATAATAAAAAGCTGGATAATACAAATTGAGGGGGTTATGCGACAAAATAATAATATAGAATTTGTTCGGCCTATATTACTAATTTCTTACAAAAGAATGACTGACAAATTGAATGTGTTAAATTAAAAAAAAAAAAAAAATCTTACAGAGAAATTCCAAGCTAGGTTGTTGACCGACAGTCGAAAGCGTTGAGATTTGCGTCCCTTGCATTTCTACGTCACACGCACGCAGCTGGGGTTCTTTCAAGGTCATACATCGTGCTTAATATTTTTTACAGTTGAAGATAAAATCGTTGAATTACGAGTTAACTGCCAGTGGTTCTTGTCGCCTTTCGGGTGCGAACAGGGGGTAGTGGGGGTGGGTGGGTGGGGGTGGGGGGTGGGGAGGTTATTGAAAATGTCAATGTCGGAGGTACTGCAGAGAGCCTCGGGCTACAGCCCTCGACGAGTACCTCCGACATTGACCCCACTGACGCCGGCGGAAACTCTGAGGCGACAATAACCACTGGCAAAGCCTAACTCGTAATACAACTAATAGTATTGCGATACTCGGTTTACCCCTTAACTGCCGGCGCAAGGCGAACGTCACCACCCATCTGCAAGAGACATAAATCCTCATGAGCCCCCGCATTTGCGGGGGCTCATGAGGATTTATGTCTCTTGTTAGTCCTGTGTTATGTGTCACTCATTGTTGGTCCCTTCTCACTGTGTTATTCACGCAGTCAGTCAGCTTTCATGCGCAGTGGGTTTAGACGCAAAATCGGTGATGGTAGCGAAATCGACAACCTTCGTAACACGGGTTGGTCGATGTTGCAACGATTTGCCGGTTACCAGCCGAGGACAAGACCAAAGGGAAGTAACACGTACTCTTTCTTATTCGATCACAATAAACAACAGCAAAGTCAGTTTACTTCCCTTGCAACAGCAGTTTGTGTGGGGCTCATAAAGATCTAAAGCCTCTTGTTGACACCACTTTGTGTCCGTCTTCCTTTTGTGGGACTCTTTGTCGTTAATAAAACGAAGACTGCGGAAACACAACCTGCGACAGTTGCCATCGAAGGGGCCAAAGAAAGCATGCACGCCTGTCGCAGATCATTAGCAGGTGGGCGGGATGGCCATTATCGATGTGCGCTGCGACTGAAGCTGACCTGTAAATAGAGCCGGGCCGATCACACAACCCACAGCAAGAGACATAGATTCTCATGTGCCCCTGCGGCTGCAGGGGCTCATGAGAATCTATGCCTCTTGCGGATCAAGTTATTAAAGGTCTGTCAGCGACTTTCCTCTCAAAGTTCAGCAACTCGTGTCCGCTTGTCGCGTAGTGTTACCAGTTATGAGAGTTGTGTCACATGCGGGTTTTCTGTACGTCTGTCAAATCGATCACGAAAATCTCTGCAAAACACAACAGCAGAAAAACCCCATCAACATCTGTACAGGTGGAATGGTCAATAAGTTGTCAACGAGTAACAAAGTGTTTGATAGCAAGTACAATCCAGCAGCAGTGGCGTAGGAAGATGCTGGACCGCATACGTGGCACAAATGCCTCGAAGAAATGAAATGACATGCGGAGGGGAAGGGTGGGGGTGGGAGGTGGGGTGGGGGTGGGGGTGGGGGTGGGGAGGTTATTGAAAATATCATCTTATATTTTGGCTCCCCACACGGTGACCCTCCTCTCCCCCCTCCTCTGGGTTTCTACGCGACTTAGGAGGCCCCAATGTTCACTGATGAACATTATTTTTTCATATTTGCTTATTCCAACTATTCTCATTTCAGTCATGAATGTTGTCAGAACATTAAAAACATATGCAAGGTCTGTTATTTCCGCAGTTGCAGATTCCGATCAGTGAGCGATTCTCAGTTGGAACATAATCCGTTTAGCCCCGAAGCACTACAGCGGGAGATGGATCGACCACGATAAGTCAAGCGTAGTGCCAGATTAGCTTGGCACCGTCAGACGCCAAGCTAATCTGGCACTACCCTTGAATTGTCGTGGTCGATCCATCTTCTGCAACTGGCACGTAGTCCTCTGTTATGACGCCTCCAAAATTTGGAACATAGTGCGGCCGTGGGGCTTAATTAATGTCCCACGGCACTAAAAGTGATCAGGCCTGTGAGGGACTTAATAAAATAATTGTTTAATATAATCTGCATGCTTTAGCTTTTGGGGGAATGGGGGAAGGGGGTCACGCAATCACCATTAGATCCAGAGTAGGCCTGTTTGACGACGCCATCTTTCTTCTCATCCACAACACCATTGACGGTTATCTCCCTTTCTGCTACGCGCGATAGCTCGTGACCTCTGGCGGGCGGCCAGTGATGCTGGTGACATAACACGCAACGTTGCCACAAATAAATAAACGAACGAATGCATAGGTAGACGGATCAACTAGAAAAGCAAACAAAAGACCCTCCGGACCGACGGTCGTGCGCGGGGCCTACTGCGGCCGACGTCGGCCCGAGGACCTTTCCTGACCTGAGTACTCAAGGAGTACTGACTTCAGTATGCCGAGCGTGCGCTGAACCACTGCGGCCGAGGATCTTTTGCTTGCTGGGTCCCAAAATGTCGCATTTGTTTTGCTCGTCGGTGTTTGCACGCTTGGTCTTACCCGTCTTCACATGTTTTCTGTTATGGTTCACATTGTCAACTGAATTGTACTGATTAGTAACGATCATTTGGCACATAACGTTTATGTCGTGTATCATCGATTAAGCATCAAACTTGTAATCGATAGCTTTCCACCATACATTGAGAGGGGATAGAGAAAAAAATATATATATTGTTTCTATTATCCCCTGTCGGGGTATTTAAGTTCTCAGTGTGTTAGATCTATCGACAGACCGACCTGTATAAATGCGTGGTAGAAGAGCCAGCCAAAGACAGAGCCGATCATGGGGCCGACTATGGGAACCCAAAACCAGTTGTAGTCACGGTAGCTACACGACAAGCAAAACCAACGTTGATTTTAATACTTCCTGTACTGCTACTGACGATACTGATCGGCGGGAAAAAAAACCCGCGTAAAATTTGCGCGTTTTCCCCACTGTAGAACGATTGAGCAGTCCTGAAGGGATTAATTTCAATTGGGAATGGCACGTGTCTCTTTTGTGACCAAGTTGTCTGTCAGACAGTACGCACCAGTCGGGGATAATAATAATATAATAATAATAATAATAATAATAATAATAATACTATTACTACTACTACTACTACTACTAAACAACGAAGGAAAAAGCACTATTTACAACCCAATTTGTTAACCCCCCCACTGCCGAGAAAACGTGAACATGCTCCAGCTGCAAGAGACATAGATCATCATGAGCCCCCGCGACTGCGGGGGCTCATGAGGATCTATGCCTCTTGCTGAGACCAATTTGCATCCACGTTTCTTGAACGGGTTTGGTTTTTGTTCGTTGAATGAACCAAGATTTCAGAGACGAAAATGCACGCACAGCGAACTTAAGAGTGGCAGCGATAGGGTGAATATTTATCCGAACAGACAAGAAAACAAGTATACACTTCGCTATTTGTCTTGCCAGTGCTTGGTCGACACAACGGGACGTCGATCACTCCTGCCATAGTGAAAGCAAGCTCACCTGAAAGGTTCTATGCCCCAGCCCGCTATGGCCGTGAAGACCCTGGGCCCCAAATCTCTCGCAGGGTTGATGGCATAGCCGCAGTTGAACGCCCAGCACAGGCCGATCGCGAAGACGATGGAACCCAGCGCTAGAGGCTGCAGCCCCTTGTCCGCCCGCATGTTGTTCTGGTTCGTCACCGCCATAATACACGATATGAGCACCCAGGTTCCGAACACCTGGACAAAGAAACGGTCGAAAGAAATCAAAGATCAGCACACGTTTGTAGGCTGGGGAAACACGACTTGCTTGTTAAATAACACATAATAATAAATAAATCATAATTATACTGACGAGAAAAAGAAATGCGACATTTGGGGAATCATCGGAAACACGTTGGTATTTCCGATGATTAAAAAAATGTCGCTTTTCTTTTTCTCGTCGGTATACTTACATAAATCGCATTATTGCTTCAGGTTAGCTCAAAGCGCTGTTACACAAAACACAAAGTTTCCAAACACACACACACACACACACACACACACACACACACACACACACACACACACACACACACACACACACACACACACACACACACACACACACAGAGAGTGATAGAGAAAAGAAGTTTCTTAGTGTGGTGCTAGAAAATGCTGACAGAAATGGAACCTTTCAGACATGGTAAGGGAGAGCATTCCAGACATAGCTTACCTCATATTTAAAGGTCCTTGAATATCTGTTGCACCTCAATTGATCTTTGTTCAGGCCATACTCCATAGCCAATAACTGCCCCTGTCCCCATAACCCGCCCCTTAGTGCTGTCCATTATCATTCTTGTGGTGATGCACTTTAAACCCGAAATATCAGCCAACCAACATTTGTACTAGTTTGAAATTCATCTTGTCAAATGTTGCGATTCTTTTAACCACGGTCTGCAGCGCTGTAATCGATCACGCTAACCCTTTGGCTGTCGGTAGCGGTTTTTGTCGCCATGATTCCGACAGGAATCATGGCGACAAAAACCGCTACCGACAGCCAAAGAGTTAACCCATAACATCCTCAGGCTGATTTAAAAAATTTGCTTATTGTCCTATGAAAGCTACATTACAGATTAGGAGACAGATCACACGTTTTAGTTCCAGGGTGGTGCCAGAATAGCTTGGCGCCTTGAAGGCGCCAAGCTATTCTGGCAACAACCTGGAACTATCGTAGTCAAATTTATTTCAAGCAGTGGTTATCAGGATGAAAAAGGTTACACAAAAGACGTGGCAATTAACCACACATCCAAGAGGGCCACCGGCCTGTGGGATTTTCCCATGTTCAACAAACCTGGTCACCCAGACAGTTGGCTGTGGACACCTCCTCCCTGGGAAACGTGGAGAAGATCCCGGCTGTGGCGTTGGGGCCGTAGGTTTGTCGAACTCCGCCGTCGAACGCGTTTATGCCGTCTGAAGGATAAACGCAGACGAGGAGGTGCAGTTATAACGTGTCCCACACTGGTTGTCTCCTACGATTCGCTACCGCTGATTAGCGGTAGCGAATCGAGGGAGGCAACCAGTGTGAACTCGTCCCAGACGTGCCGCATTCGGATAGGTGCAAATAAAGTGACGGTTCAGAACATGCGGCATATTTAAAAAAAAAAAAGGATTACGCGTTTCAGGCATGCCGCGTTGTAGTTACCGAACCTGTCGTGATTTGGCAAATGCCAGTATGTGCATTTTTGAGAAAAGCGAGATTTACATTGTGTAACAATTAAAATGTTGCTTTTCTCAAAAATGGACTTGCTGTCTTTGACAAATAACGGCAGAAATGCCCTACTTCTTCAAAACACACACACACACACACACACACACACACACACACACACACACACACACACACACACACACACACACGCACGCACACACACACACACACACACACACGCACGCACGCACGCACACACACGCACACAAAGACACGCACGCACGTACACACACACACACACACACAAAGACATACACGCACGCACGCACGCACACACACACACACACACACACACACACACACACACACACACCATCACACACACACAACGCAACAAAACAAAACAAAACAAAACAAATCAAATGAAATCATATAAAATAAAAAAACAAAACAAAACAACAAAAACAACAACCAAAAACAAAAAGTATGACGAAAACGTTCTTTCATACTTAAGTAAGAAAAATCCATGGGAAATGTTATGCATGTTATTGACATATCCGTTAACTGTCCACTGACAGATAGTTACAGCGGTGAGTCGCCGACGCTATTATAGCATCGGCGCCTGACTTCTGTAACTGGTTTCAGCACAGGGGCAGTTAACCTGCTGACGGAGACTGTGTTACTGCAATCTACTTTACTGAATTCACGACTAAAACAGAAAAAGACAACCCAAAAAACCCTAGACATAACAGAAACATGCATTGAAATTGGTGTCAGCAAGAGGCATAGATCCTCATGAGCCCCCGCAACTGCGGGGGCTCATGAGAATCTATACCTCTTGTAGTTGGACGGTGTACATTTTTGTTCCCCCGGCAGTGTACGGGTTAATGGATAAAGCGGCAAACACACGTATAAACTGACCATAGAAGACCGCATACTGGACAGCAGCAGCAGCAAAAGCGCCCAGCATCTCGGCGATAGTGTAGAACGGCCACTTCCACCACGCCACCTCGTCCTGCAGGCATAGTGCCAGGGTCACCGCCGGGTTCAAGCACGCCCCTGTTTTGTGCGATATCATCATCAATATTTCATTATCATCTTCGTCGTCGTCGTCGCCGCCATCATCACCACCACCACCATCACCACCACCGTCATCAGCAGCATCAATATCATCATCATTTATGGTACACGTATATCTTTTTTGTGTGTGAGCATTTTTCTTTTGTTGGTGTCTTCATTTTGTTATTCTTATTTTTTCCGGTATATCTTGCTGCGTGAGTGTTTCTGTTAGGGAATATGTCTGTATGTCATCTGTACGGCGCCTAGAGCTTTTCTATCGAAAATATAGGCGCCTTAAAAATTATTATTATTATTATTATCATCCGGCATTACCACCACCACTACCACCACCACCACCACCATAATCATAATCATCATCATAACCACCACCACCACCACCGTCATCAGCAGCATCAATATTATCATCGTCATCATCACCACCACAATCGTCATCACCACCACCACCACCACCACCACCACCATCATAATCATAATCATCATCATTACCACCACCTGCTACTGGGGATGTGCCTTATGCTTTCAAGAAGTTCCTTATTACCCCCTTTACTGCCAGTGGACGCAGAGTAATTGTGCTTCATCTTTGTTCATTCAACGCTATTGCGCCCAAACCGCTCACGCGGGAGAGGAGGGAAAAGAGGGTGTGGGTGGGGGGTGGGGGTGTGGGGGGGGGGGGGGGGCGTTGGGATGGAAGGGGGGGGGGGGGGGGGGCTTATGTGCACCTACCTGAAACTCCGCCGGCCCAATATATACCAAAGGTGAGCCCCAAGCCGCCGGCAAAATTAACGGCCAGGAAACTGCCTAGTGCGCCTCTGCTCAACGTGTACTGCGCACCGGCTCCAATAGCAAACGTCTGTTAATAAATAAATAGACAAATGCATAAGCATATTATGAATACGTATAGATATATAAAAATATAAATAATATACACCCATATAAATAAGATTAGGTAAGATAATGTTTATTGCCAAGTGCCTTAAAAAATAAAGCATAGGAATGAGTGTCCATACAAACATCGCAGTCATCAACAAGACTAAACAATTAATACTCTGTCACACATAAACTGTGCACTACACACACTGTAAAAATCTTTAAAACTAGACAATTAATATCAAAAATTAAAACGCACGCGGGCGCGCGCGTGCGCGAGCGCGCGCACACACACACACGCACGCACGCACGCACACACACACATCACCATCTCTAACAGCGCTCATACACACGCATATTTTTCTATAAAACTAAAATCAATTATAGGTCTATCGTTTAACTCATTCTACCCCAGACACACCACAGCAAGATGAGGATCGACCATGATAGTTCAAGGGTGATGCCAGGATAGCTTGGCGCCTATGGGCGCCAAGCTATTCTGGCATCACCCTTGAACTATCATGGTCGATCTGTGTCCTGCACTGCTAGTGCAGTCTTCAGAGAACAACGGCAAAATTTGGGGATTTCGGTGATGGGGTAGAATGAGTTAAGACTTAACTCATTCTGTCCGTGGCACACCACAGCAAGATATGGCTAGACCATGATATTTCACTGAAGGGCGGTGGCAGAATAGCTTAGCGCCTATAGGCGACAAACTATTCTGCCACCACCCTTGAACTATCATAGTCGCTCTGTCTCCTAAATTATAATACATACAGCACGACGGTCTCCTTTACTGCCTTTCATTTCTTTCAATTGGCATGACGACCTCACGCTAAACAAATATGGTCATGTTGCATCGCGAGGAAGAGAGATTTCATCGCGAGGTAACCTAATAGACCACACGTCATTTCTCGAAGGGTTCTTTTGGCTGTGGTGATGTTTTTTTTGTTTTTTTTTAATTGTTTTGTGTTTTGCTTTTTGTTCTGTTATGTTACATCGCATGACCTTTTGAAATCGAGAAACAATTCGGTTGTAATTCTTCAGACTGGTGCTGTCAAAATAAATCTAAAACATGAACAGTTCGCATTAGAGTTACTGTGGCAATACCAGACCTAAAAGTACACGAACCCTAGCAAGACTAGGGCACGTTATCAGCATGTGTAACATAATTTCATTTCAAACAGACATGTTTTGTCGGTTTGTTTAAGTGGCGTCTTCGTGACCCGCCATTCCTCTGTCTCTCCACTGACAGATTGCCTGCATGTGTCTCTGACCTACAGGCTGTGGTTGCAAAATGTTTTTTTCATCTACACTCTGACATGCTGCGGTCGATATTTTGGAGGGGATTATTTACATCCCCCCCCCCTCCTCCCGCCCCCTGTTCAACGACGGGCCGTAAAAGTCTTCAGCTCACACGATATGGTCGTGAGATGTGTGTTTCATATTTTTCGATTAGTTAAAAGTATTAATTTCATCTGCCCAAGGACAGGCTGTCGCGCACATCCCAGTAAGCAAAACACCCTCAGGCCCATGTCGGCCTGCAGTGGGCCCGCGCACCCACTGCGGTCGACAGTGGGCTAGAAAACCTGTGCTTACTGGGGGTTCTGTCTTCAGCCCACAATGACCTTGTCAATGTACTATCATGCCCTTACTTTCAGGTGATCAAATGTCACTATGCGGAACTGCCATATATTTCTGCTCCCGCTGTTCTACTCATGAATGTTTTCTCCAAGTAAGGAACAGATCGCAAAATAATAATCAGTATTATCGCAGCAGCCACTCATGGACAAAAAGGACCACAAAACACAAACTAATCAAGTGCTGTAGTCAAATTATTCTTATCTGTATACCCTAAAAGCGAGTTGCATGAGTGAGCTTACGTCCTGCGCTAGCCACTAAGCAAGGTGCTCCGCTATCGCGGAGCGCCTTGCTTAGTAGCTGACGCAGGACTAAGCTGACTCATGCAACTAGCCCCTGTTCTCAAGGCGCAGGGAATGAAAACTCACGGGCACCGCATGACCTTTTCAAATCGAGAAACAAATGTCAATCACAGGACTTCTGGCGCAGGGAATGAAAACTCACAGACATCGCATGACCTTTTCAAATCGAGAAACAAATGTCAATCACAAGACTTCTGGCGCAGGGAATGAAAACTCACAGACATCGCATGACCTTTTCAAATCGAGAAACAAATGTCAATCACAGGACGTCTGGCGCAGGGAATGAAAACTCACAGACATCGCATGACCTTTTCAAATCGAGAAACAAATGTCAATCACAGGACTTCTGGCGCAGGGAATGAAAACTCACAGACATCGCATGACCTTTTCAAATCGAGAAACAAATGTCAATCACAGGACTTCTGGCGCAGGGAATGAAAACTCACAGACATCGCATGACCTTTTCAAATCGAGAAACAAATGTCAATCACAGGACTTCTGGCGCAGGGAATGAAAACTCACAGACATCGCATGACCTTTTCAAATCGAGAAACAAAATGTCAATCACAGGACTTCTGGCTTCGCTTCATCTTGTATGTCACGGGTCTGATTTGGGCATTCTGCACAAAATCCGCCACTACACTCTTCTGCGTGAAACACTTTTTGATTACGGCTGCCAAACAGAGACATAAGGCTTTACCCCACATACTTCAGGACAGGGGATTATTAAATTATTATCGTATTCACTAATTGTTAGGATTATCCGTATCGCGGAAGGTTACCTATACGCACCCTCCCCCACTGGCTTATACGTAAGACAAAGGTGTGGACTGTCAATGACCTCCTGTTACCTTGACCTGCGGGGGGTCAAGAGATTATGACTACAGGTGATATTATAAGTTATTGGTCAGTCGCACGGGTTTGCTACACGAACCCTTGAAGGCCTGAGGGAGGTCAAAGGAACCATTGTACCCCGAAGGCCTACAAGGATCCCTGCTGCCAATAACGTATTTGTTTTCATTCCTCCACTATTTTCGAAAAGAAATCAAGTAGACATCGTCCGACCTGGATCACGATAGACATGACTGACGTCAAATGAATATACATTTATACATAATAGACTTATGACGTAATATTTCATGACGTTGCCGTCTCCAGTACTGAGTGTGCTTGTTGTTTCGAACAACACTAAGTAACTTTTTACTTTAGAACGTTTTCGAGATCTTTTATAGAACAAAACTCACATCACCAAGATGTGTCACAAAGAGGGCTACAAGAAGTCCGCCATTTTTCGCTAAAAGGGTTTTTGTATCACGATCACGTGGTACAGTTTGCGCTAATGTGACTGGCCGTGTGACGTCGGGATGAAAACAAATTTTATTTGTTTTCATCCCTACGTCACACGACCAATCTCTTTAGCGCAAACTGTTCCACATGACCGAGCTACAAAAACCCTTGTAGCGACAAATGGCGGACTTCTTGTAGCCCTCTTTACGACGCGTCTTGGATGCTAGTATTGTTCCATGAAAGATCTTCAAAACGTTCTAGTGTTGTATTGTTATGGCAAACAGACCACTGAGCACACGAAATGAGTAAGCCGGTTGCGAGTTCACCCGCAGCGCGAGAACGCTCGCTAAATTACGCGACTTTGAGCCGAGACAAGACTTGGTTAGCCACGAAATGTGGGCAACTCGTGCATCTTTACGCTTAACCGATACTGTTTTGCTGTGAAAAACACACAACATTTAAGCTCGGATTGGCAAAGAACGGCCGACGATTGCCTCCTGATTACACAGTTGTTACAATTCAACCGTTTTAATTTATTTTTGCGGAAATAATACCGAGGAAAACGATCTAGCAACATTCATGATAACTGCAAAATTATGGCGATAAAGCCAGTCACGTTGGCCTCGGAAAATAGTCTGCCAGGTCGATTCATTAGGTGGCATAATTATTTAACTTTGTTATACCAACAATAGATGCGTCTTATTAAAGTAAACTCTGCTTATATAGTGTGATTTCACAGAAATAATTAGTTTCTGTAAATTTTCCCGCTCGCACTGCCGATCGTCCATAGTGACGCGCTGTCTTGCCCATAGCCCACTGTGCTTTCTCGCCTCTCGCGCTGAAGAGCGCGCTAGTTTGGGTGAACCCGCGACCTCGGTATTCAGGAGATAAGTGCCAGATTAGCTTGTTTAGGCGCCAAGCTAATCTGACACTACCCCTGAATTATTATGATCGATCCATCTCCTGCAGTGCGTCGGGGCGAAAGGTAAAGATTTCGCAGTAGATTCTGAGAGACGCACCTGCGTAGTATTTTGAAATTGAATCAAAGCTCATCTGGAGTTTTCAGTGCAGATGCAGGCAAACGGCATTCTCCGATTTTTTTTCTCCGCATGCATATTTTTGGTGTAATTCTACAAATTTCCATTCGCGCGAATGCAAATTGGACTATTCTTTACACAGACGGTGTAGGCAGCACGATCAGTCATCCCCTTCCGTCTGCAACACGTGGGCTCATGGAATTCTACGCTTATTGCTGAGGAAGGTCGGGCTCAGCTGCTCTTAACCCATTTAGCCCCGAAGCCCTGCAGCATGAGATGGAATGATGGACCATGATAATTCAAGGGTAGTGCCAGATTAGCTTGCTGCCTTTTCTGCCACTGGGGTACACAGCTATTAGGTGACACTTCCACAATTTTGGAAATGCGGCCGTGGGGTTAAATGGGTTAACTGATTCAGGGTGGCAACAGTAAAGGCTCATTTCGCCAAACCTTGTGACCTCTTTGTCCGAGGACATTTCCACACAAAAAAGCAGTGCAGATGTTGGGATACTGCGGGTAAGATCATGGTGACTGGTATCAATGGGTTGTTTCGGGGTCAAAGGTTTGGAATAGAAATTCCTATTTTTGTGGGGTGGAGCTGGGAGGGTGTGTACGGTTTTGCTTTGTCTTGCTGTGGTTGTTGTTGCGCTTGTTCTGGTTTCCTTTTCTTGCGATTTTTTTTTTGGTTGTGTGGTTTGTTTTGTCTGGCCTTTACCTCCTTTACTTGCCTTGTTAAAAGTGGGCCATACCTCCTTTGTCAAATGTCGACGGAGGGATGGTCCTCGTTTGAACCAATTTATCTCCGCGGTCGAACTCCCAAATATTGGAGGCGTCACCTAACCATTGAGTACCAGTTGCGGAAGATGAATCGACCATGACAATTCAAGGGTAGTGCCAGATTAGCTTGGCGCCTGATGGCGGTTTGACACTACCCTTGAATTATCATGGTCGGTCCATCTTCTGCTGTATGGCGCTGGGGCTAAATGGGTTAACAGGATCTGCCTTGCCTTGCTTTCTGCCCAGCTTTGCTTTGCCGTTGTTTTGCCATGCTTTGCTTTAGCCATGCTTTGCTTTGCTTTGCTTGGTTTGCCATTGTTTGCTTTCTGTTTTCTGCTCTGCTCTTTTCTACTTTGCTTTGCTTTGCTCTGCTTTGATTTGCTTTGCTCAGCTCTGCTCTGCTTTGCTTTCTGCTTCTGCTCTGTTTTACTTTGCTTTGCTCTGCTCTGCTTTGCTTTGCTCTACTTTGCATTTTGTTTTGCTTTACTTTGCTCTGCTTTCCTTTGCTCTGTCCTGCTTTGCCTTACTTTGCTTTGCTCTGCTTTGCTTTGCTCTACTTTGCTTTGCTCTACTTTGCTTTTTGTTTTGCTTTGCTTTGCTCTGCCCTGATTTGCTCTCCTTTGCTTTGCTTTGCTCTGCTCTACTTTGCGTTTGCTTTGCTCTGCTTTGCTTTGTTTTGCTCTGCTTTGCTTTGCTCTGCTCTGCTTTGCTTTTTGTTTTGCTCTGCTTTGCTTTGCTCTGCTTTGCTTTGCTTTGCTCTGCTTTGCTTTGCTCTGCTTTTTGTTTTGCTTTGATTTGCTTTGCTTTGCTTCGCTTTGCTTTGGTTTTTCGTTGCTTTGATCTGCTTAGATGGGATCCGATTGACGTAGCTTTTGCGTTTGCATTTCTTTGATTTGTTGCCTTACTGTACTTTTTATTTGTTTTATTTTTGTTGCTTGGCTGATTAGTTTGTTATTTCTGTTACTATTGTAAAAACGAGAAACCTTGGGCGCAGACATTAATTTTATAAGTTTGGTTTATTTTGCATTGGTTTCACGAATGTTTTCTCTGTTGCTGGAGTTTGGTTGAAAGTCTAAAAGTAGGACTGTTTCACCTGGAATAGGCTGGAGAGTGAGTGTTATCAGTAGTATCAAACATATTAACAAATTTAGCTCCAACGCATAACAGCAGGAGATGGATGGACCGTAGTAATTCAAGAGCATTGCACGATTAGCTTGGCGCCCGATGGCGCCGTGCTAATCTGGCACTACCTGTGAATTATCATGGTCGACCCATCTCCTGCAACTGGTACATAGTCGTTAGGGGAACCTCCAAAATTTGGGCCTTGGGAGTAAATGGGTTAACCTCTACACTGTCAAGAGGATTCTTCACTGCAATACTTATCCAGGCCAGAAGGAGACTTTGCATAGTCTAATGAATGCATTTAGGGCACAGTTAGATAACGCACTTTAACCACTTAATAGCCAACGGACGCTACACTATATCTTTAACCTCTTCGCTGCCAGTGGTCACGAATTTCGCGTCTGAAACAACCGCACAACAACCGACATCTGCGTGAGGAACACAGATGCAATGGGACCCAAAATAGTCATAAAGAACGCAAGACTGACGAGAGACGTAATTCATCATGAGCCCCCGCAACTCCAGAGTCATCCCCTCAGTAATCTCCTCGGCATTTACCCTTTTAGCTTCAAGGCCGCATTTTCCAGATTTTGCAAGTGTCACCTAATGACTATGTACCCGTTGAAAGAGATGGAGCGACCATGATAATTCAAGGGTAGTGACAGATTAGCTTGGCGCCATCTGGCGCCAAGCTAATCTGGCAATACCCTTGAATTAAGACGGTCGATCCGCCTCCTGCTGTTGTGCGCCCGGGATAAATAAATGGCGTAAACCTCAATAACTGTGACCAGGCAAAACGACGAGCTTGTTCAGAAAGCATGTCCGTTATAAGGTCCTGGTAAAATCAAAGTGGCACAGTTGCAGTTCGGCCGAATTGATCAGTGTTCAGATCGCACTCCATAGGTAGTAGTTGGCTCTGTCCCCCATAACCCACCCGCTAGGGCCGTTTATTGTCACTTCGGTGCCGTGGACGTTAAATCCCGAACTAACGACATAACTAACTACACAGAACCATCGGAGTAATGAATAGATGACCATGAGGCCAGAAATGAGTGGTCTGCTGAGGCAGGTGCTCGCTGTATACATGTGGTCGTCTTTGACAGGTTTGACTGTATCAGCGCTACAAACAACACTACCCCCGATCTGTCACAGTTTCCCATTTATACTGACGAGCAGAAGGAATGCAACATCTTTTTTGAATCATCGGAAACACTGAAGTCCCTAAAGTGTTCCCGATGATCACAAAAATGTCGCATTTCTTTTGCTCGTGAGTACATATCTCTGTTGGCCCTGGACGTCAAGCGAAATGCATTTCTGATTGTGTGTGCCATGTTCGAATGATTGATTAACCTGGATAAGGTGCGACACTCATAGATCAAAATAAATCACTATCGATCACTTGGTCGGGCTCCGATAAGGCTTTGCATGGCGCCCTTTCACCTGACTATCTTATACAGGGTCAAGGTTTCGGCCTTCGTGCCTAATTAAGGCAGTATTCCTCAGTTTCTACACAAAGACTAGCGTTCTCAACTAAAGATTAGCTCGAAGGATACAAAACCGATCCATTTGCAAAGAGACATAGATTCTCATGAGCCCCTGTATTCGCAGGGGCTCATAAGAATGCATGTCTCTTGCGTCTCCAGTCGTTGGTCTACAACTCTCTTTCTCGAGCTTACTAGCTGTCATTAGTGCAGTATTTCTCAATTTTGGGACACGGTTTGGTTTTCTGAATTAAAGCACGGCAAAAGATTAACTCAAAACACTGGCGTAGAGGGGAGGTGGGGTGGGGTGGTTAGTTAGTTATTTGGGTTTAACCCAGAGCAGGCGACTAAGGCCATCTCACAGCGGGTAGTGAGGGGGAGGAGGGGGCGGGGGGGGGGGGGTGAGGATGGGGGTGAGGGGGAGTTGCGGGGGGGGGGGGGGGGGTATGACCATTACATGCAGAAGTAGGTGAAATGTACACGTATTTCGACGAAACAGTGGATTTAAACCCGGACAAACATGCTATATTCCAGTTTTCGTCGAAACACGTGCAACTCTGGCGTGCTTCTGATTACGTCAATTGGATGCAGTCTAGAAAATGAATACAATACAATACAATACAATACAATACAATACAATACAATACAATACAATAATTATGACACAACTGCTGCTGTAGATTTCACCTCAATGTATTATGCGTGCAAAGTTCCTCGGGCCGACATCAGCCGCGGTTTGCCCGCGAACAGCCGTAGGGCGGCCAGAGGACTTTTTTTCTGGCGCACTTGGCCAGCTGTAAACTCACCGCATGTACCCTAAAGAAACTTCTGAACTGAATTTATAAAGGGCACTGAATTTGAATGTCACTTAGCACGATTCGAAGTGTTGCAATGTTAATGTTCGCATTCACTGGACATAAAATCTCTGGAGGCGAGCACCAGATTGTATATTGCTGCCGGTATTGGAGACAGCGGTTAAAATACCGGTTAAAATTGGAGAAATAACCGTTGTAGCTGGTTTCGTGCTTGCCGAGAGACAGCCTTGACGCACGCTTCTGGTCCGAAGTTGCGAAAATCATTTTCGTTAGCTGTGAATGACATTAGCGTTATAGGAACTTTTTTCCACACACACGCATTAACACAAAAGCAGAGAATTTTCCAATAAAGAAAGAAACACGCCTAGAAAGGACAAGTGCCACACAATTTATTTAAATAAATTGTATTGCACTTGTCTTTTCTAGGCGTGTTTCTTTTCTTCTGGGAACTTAATTTCGCCTATCAGCATTTTGACGGATCTCTCCCGCCGTACCTTTCTGCCAAGCTGTTTGTTTATCAGCCATCACGTACCCTCCGTTCCTCCAGTGAAACACTTTTAAAAATCCCGAAGCTTAACATGAAAACTGTCGGGAAGCGTTCTTTCACCTTTTTAGTCCCAAGTGTGTGGAACTCACTGCCAATTGAAATGCGGAATATGACCACATTGTCACAGTTCAAAACTGACTTAAAGACGTTTCTTTTCTGTCGGGCATTTAACGTTTAGCCCACCTTTAGCTAACTGTTGACTGCCTATTATTCTGATTCTGGAGCGAAGTGGATGCAAGGTGTTGGGAAGAAATGGGATGGGTTAAAGTAGTGTATAATTATGCGTGTGTCTGAGAGCGAGTGTGCTGTTGTGCATGCGCAGTGAGTCCAGTGTTTTCCTGGAGAACAGCGCTATACAAGAACTATTCATTATTATTATTATTATTATTATTATTATTATTATTATTATTATTATTATTATTATTATTATTTTATTTGTATTTCACACGCCTGGGTGTGACCCTTGTTTTGTCTGGGTTCAAATTTCAACAGCTGATTATCGTCAGTCTGTGCGATCGAATACTGTCCAAAAATTTGTTTTTTTCGTTTGAATCGAGCGATTGATAACAAAGACCGAGAGTGAAGCCACGGTGGACAGACAACCAAACATCCAAGAGGCATGGATCCTCATGGAGATGTTTGGAATGCTGCCTATGCATATGGTACAAGCTGGTTATCCGCTGTGATTTCCCTCTCGTTCGCGTTGCTTGTTCTGTCTCTCGTTGCAAACGAGACCTCGGTAATGTTGCGAGTACGAGACCGGAAGAAACATCTGAGGAACGGGGTGGAGCGCGTATGGACTTTTCCGAGTGCAGAGAGATGCTTTCTTTAATCAAGATGAACTGGGCTGAATACATATGTTCTTCTAGAATATTTGTACTTTGCGTTTTCTTTAAAAAAATAATAATAAAAAAAAATATAAAAAATAAAAAAAATCAGCCAGAATGTGTGGCTTCACGGGGTGGCGAACCAGTCGTCGAAGAGCCTGGGAAAATTCCGAAACTCCTTCACTGCCGAGAAAAAAAACAAAAAAACTCGACGCGATCTAACTGAAAGAGGCATAGATCCTCATGAGCCCCCGCATTTGCGGGGGCTCATGAGGATCTATGCCTCTTTTGAAACCACTATATGTACCCTTGTTCCTTCAGGCGGCTGGCGGATCTTTTGACGTTGAGTTTACAATGATTTAAAAAAATACAGTCTGCGTCCACAAACAGAGATGCATTTTTTATTGTTCCCCCCCACAAAAAAAAAAAAAAAAAAATGATCATAGTACATTTACCAAGGGGAATTACTCAGATAAACGGTTAACTCCCCTGCCCCTTCCTATCAGGCACCCAATCGCCAGCCCACAGAAAAACACACAGATGCGCATGTGTCGGTGGGTGTGTGTGCGTCTGTGCAAGCAATTTTCCGATTTATTGTAAAAACCTACTAATTTCATTTGTAACTTCCTGTTGACTTTATCATCACTACTACGACTGATATAATTAGATGTGTCGTTAAAACAAATTTATCGGAGAGCCGCGGGACGAATAAAATCGACTTGACTTGATAAATAACAAGACACAGTCATACACACCCCAAAATTAGCTTGTGTACGCAGTTATTAATATGTCGTATCAGCATTGTCAACTTCAATGAATAACACAACGAAGAAAAAGGCACAATTAGAAAATTCGGCCAGGATCGATGGTAAAAAAACAACACACAGTGTCAAGTATAATCGCGTATTTTCCAGCAGGCAAGAGATCGAGGGTCCCAAGTCCGCTGTATTTGGGCGGGCCAAATACGGCGGACGTGGGACCGAGGGTCTTTAACTCACCAGGATGACGTTTCAGCGGTGAACATTCTATACGTGTGATCATAGGCGTCAGCTCGAGCAAAACTAATAGGCACTCGCCCTTTTATCGACTAACGCTTCCGGACAAAACGACTGCGGGCAGACAGACAGACAGCTTGACAGTTCCAAGACAAGTTAGCGTGGGTAGAAGCTTATTTATTGAAAATAAATATTTAAATAATTGTATGTCTTTTCTAATCGTGTCTTTTTCTTCGTTTTGTTATTCTCTGCATTTTACACGCTTGGCAGTCAATGTTTTTGTTCTGGATGGCGTCAAAGAACACCAGGTGTAATTTAGCCGAGACAGGGACACAAAGTGGTTTCATCGAAAGGCATAGATCCGCATGAGACCCCGCATCTGCGAGGTCTCATGAGGATCTATGCCTCTTGTGGTTGGGTGGTGTTCAGATTTCCATCAGCAGTGAATGGGGCGTATAAATCAATCCATATTTACTGCCCCCCTCCCTCCCCGTCAATTGGTCAATGAGTGGTCAATACAGACGGACACTTCAGTGTGGAATAGCTATACATCTTTATGCTGACATCTCAACTCCCCCCCCCCCCAACCCACACTTAAAACACCCACCCCAAATCCCCCCCCCCATCCCCCACCCCTTCTTATTTAACTTTGAATTCACCGATGTAACCTACAAAGGAGAGGAAGCACAACAATGTTTCATTTTCTCGACATTTAAACATCATCATTTTGTCCAGATGATTGTAAGCCATACAAAGAATATTGACAAAGGAGATATTGCAAACTATTAACTCATTCAGCCCGACGGCCGTATTTCCCAAAATTTGGAGGCGTCATCTAATGACTATGCACCAGTTGCAGGAGATGGATCGACCATGATAATTCAAGGGCAATGCCAGATTAGCTTGGCGCCGACAGACCATGATAATTCAAGGGCAGTGCCAGATTAGCTTGGCGCCGACAGGCGCCAAGCTAATCTGGCACAACCCTTGAATTATCATGGTCGACCCCGGCATCTCCTGCTGTAGTGCGTCAGGGCTGAATGGGTTAACACGTTACTGATTAATTCCGGATTTAACGTCCACAGCACCGAAGTGATAATGGACGGCCCTGACGGGCGGGTTATGGGGGACAGGGAAATCTATTGCCTATGGAGTACGACCTGAACACTGATCAACTCAGGCGCACTCCAACTGTGCCACTTTGATTTACCAGAACCTTTCAACGAACATGCTCTTGAGCAAATCCGTCTTTCCCCCCTGGAAATACGTTACTGCCTGGAGAAGATCGCTTGCATAGGTAAGAGAATGCTACTCACCACGAGTATGAAGGTCCCGATGAACTCCGCCAGCATTTCCCGAACAATCTGGCGCCGAATGCGAAGAAAGCTGCTCACCCCCATAATGATGTCACGGGGCTCTCTTGAAATTGAATAGTTCCGGCTCTGGCGAAACGCCCTATGTCTGCTCATCACATTTGCTTGTCAGTTTCGTATTAAAACTGCGACGGAGTTTGCACACCTCGGTTCCTGTGATTGTTACCACTGTTCAATCTTTGCGAAATAACTTCCGTACGTTAAAAATCAGTGTTCTTGAATGCTTTCAATGAAATCTTTTGTCTAATTGTTAGATCCGAATGTCAATGTGAGTTTCGTATTCAACTTCTGTGTAATTGTTAGATCCGAATGTCAATGTGAGTTTCGTATTCAACTTCTGTGTAATTGTTAGATCCGAATGTCAATGTGAGTTTCGTATTCAACTTCTGTGTAATTGTTAGATCCGAATGTCAATGTGAGTTTCGTATTCAACGTCTGTCTAATTGTTAGATCCGAATGTCAATGTGAGTTTCGTATTCAACTTCTGTCTAATTGTTAGATCCGAATGTCAATGTGAGTTTCGTATTCAACTTCTGCTGCAGTTTTCCCTTTTTTGTTCCGTGGGTTGGTTTCCACTTTCCACTTTTTTTCGCACTGTAAAAAATCTTCAAACACGTTCAATGAGAAATGTCTGGGTCCCTCTTCCGTCTGCTTACTAGAATTTTTATCAAATATTTCATGTCAACCACTTTTTGGTCTGCCAGGAAAATGTAGGCATCATCAAACCGCAAGAGGCATAGATCCTCATGAGTCCCGCAGTTGCGGGGGCTCATGAGAATCTATGTCTCTTGCTAATATCACTTTGTATCCATGCTCCTTGCATGTCCTGCGTTCTACGGGCTTGAATAAAGAAAGATTTCAGAAACACAACCTTCGACCACTGGCACGGAAGGGGTTAAACTTTTAATAATAGACTCAAAATTGTCGCGTCTATGGACAATGAGGTATTCTTATACAGTATTCTTCATGTTTTTATGAATTCTTATTCTTATTTTTCATATTTAATTAAAAAAAATTCGTATTTTTATTCTTATTCTCAGTAATGTCCGCCGTGAGATGGCCTTAGTCGCCTGCTCGGCGTTCAACCCCCATAACTAAATAACTAACCTATTCTCATTTATTCTTATTCTCATTTCAGTATCATTATTCTGATTAATTATTCTTATTCTCACTTTCCAGTTCTTGAGATGCTAATATCCACACAGGGAAACGATCGAAAATTTGTAGTTAAAAAACGCCGTGCCAGGGCGCCTTCACGAGCTGTGGGAACTAGTTCAAAGGGTAGTGCCAGACTAGCTTCGCGCATCTCAGCACCATGCTAATCTTACACCACCCTTCAACTTAAAAGGCCGATCGTTCGAATGAAAGTAGCGACAGTTTTAAATGCAAAACAGCTGTCCCGGGCGTCTCATAAAATGTCTCTGAACAGTACAGAGAAGAAAATAAAATTCATTGCATGGAAGGACGTTGTAACTTGCGTGCATTGACCCCTTTACTCCCGGTGGAGGCAGATTTGTGTTCTTGAAATCATTGTAAATTCAACGTCAAAGATCCATAGCGCCGTTAAAGAAGCATGAATGCAAAGGAGTTTCAGCAAAAGGCGTGACCCAAGAGAAATGACCCAAACCTCAGACTGGCAGGGAAAAAAAAAAAAAAAAAAAAAATAGACTGTGGGCAAAACCTTACCTTAGCTCATTGTACACCAAGACCGAAATCCTCAAATTTTGCCGTTGTCCTCTGAAGACTGCATTGCAGTGCAGGACACAGATCGACCATGATAGTTCAAGGGTGATGCCAGAATAGCTTGGCGCCCATAGGCGCCAAGCTATTCTGGCATCACCCTTGAACTATCATGGTCGATCCATATCTTGCTGTGGTGTGTCTGGGGTAGAAGGAGTTAGATGAGTACAGAGGCCGGTGTACAGTGCCGGCTCGACGAAACGGTGTCTGCTGGTATTTCATTTTGCACCTCACGATTGAAAGCCGCCAGGTCCAAAATCACAGACCAGCACGCGGCTATAACCCCTTCACTGCCGGTGGACGCAGATCCGGCGCTGAGTTGTGGGATTGAAATCCTTGCTGACTCAAAGCGGCCAACGATCCCTAGCCGCCCACCGTCAAAATTAGGAACATGGCTGGTCCATACAGAGTGATGCCAGCAAGAGGTATACCTCTGTACCTCTTGCAAAAGCTGGGTGGTATCCCGTTTTTCTCGACAGTGAAGGGGTTAAACCGCACGAAGCTCTAAAAAAACAAAAAACCCACAGACCAGCCAGCACTGACCACGCTGTTCCCAGGCGCACTCTGAGTGAAGGCCCCAAACCACACTGCATGCAGCAGCCGACACTTAAAGAGAGACACATGTATCTACTACTACTCCTACACACGTGCATCTTGGGTGCACTGATCGAGCCACAGGCTGATGAAACATTGGCATAGCTTTGAAACTTGCACGTTGCTCTGTCTCGGCGCCGTCAGTTCGCGCTGTGGACCGCTGCCCTGGCGCCGCCCCCGCCGTAGAAACATCACCGATGTTGATCAGTCGAAGTCTCAACCCCCGCCGGAGATCCCCCGACAGAGCGAGGCAGACGAATTCTCATGAACAACCGTGACACGTTAAAAATAGGTGCCTTGATAAGTTGTACAGCCGATTTTTTTTTTTCAGTCGGCATGAAGCAAAGATTGTCATGAGCGTCATGTGACAAGTTATCCCATATCACCTGAGGCTAAAAGCTTCAAATTTGTACACTGCCATATTATGCAAGCTACTGCATTATAGTACTTACAGATAAAGATATAGACCAATGGCTTTAGTTCAAGGGTGGTGCCAGAATACCTTGGCGCCTAGAGGCGCCAAGCTATTCTAGCACTACCCGTGAACTATTTCAGCCAAACTTATTTCACACACTGGTGTATTCCGAATGATAAGTGTTAAGCGGGGTGTTACCGGTCGTATTTCAGTACTGAAGTCTCGGCCGCTTATGTGTTTACGTGTCCGAAAAGCTACCGTAGAATTACAGCTTGATCGACGCTCAGTATCTGGCCTTCTAAGTCAGAAAAACACAGACGCAGATGAGTTCAGCAAGACGAATACTCGAGAGAGCGCGTTCACATCTATCACTATGAACCTTCCAAAAAGGTCCGGCGGCAAGCATGGAACTTTTACCTGCTAGCGCCGCCTACAACCAAAATCTGCCATGGCTGAAATCATCGTCATGCCGGCACGGCAAATCTGCGAGCAGCACAGATCCACATGAGCCCCCGCAATTGCGGGGGGGGGGGGGGGGGGGGCTCATGTGGATCTATGCTGCCTGCAATAAGTGACACCTGACACTCAATGGGCCGGTTGCATGAGTGAGTTTGGTCCTGCGCCAACCACTAAGCGAGGTGCTCCGCGGCTTATACACGAGTGAGCTTAGTCCTGCGCGAACCCCTAAGCAAGGTACACCTTGCTCAGTGGCCGGCGCAGGACTCAGCTCATTCATGCAACTGACAGTCCGAGTCCGGAGCCTCGTAGGAAACTGTGCCTGGGGTGGGTTGCATATGCTTGCTTAGCGCGCAAATTTCTTGCTTAGCGCTAAGTTCACAAGCTTAGCTGAAAATGTGCGTTGCATGAGCGTGCTTATCTGCTGGAGCGAGCTTAGTGGCGTGCTTAATTCTAAGGACGGTCCCCCCCGTGCGTAGCGGCGTGCTTAGCTGAGGAAGAGTTCTTAGCTGCCGTGTTAACGCGAGAACGGAAATGTGAATTCACTCTCTTAAACCTTGTGGCAGAAACAGCCTTCCATCTAGGATAGAGAAGGAAGAACACGAAAGGTACGTGGGAACGCACGAACCCCCACCCAGCCTCGTCTCACGGACATCTGGGAATTATCGGTGAGGAGTCTGCATAACTGATTTCAACTGACCCTGCACACCGATGGGTATAACCCAACACCAGCCGTTGTCAGAGAAACATAGATCCTCATACTATGGGAGCCTACTACACGGTACTCCTTAACTAATGTACGTCTACATTAGACTGATAAGCAGGGTTGCCTGAACGAAAAATTTGCTATTCTTTCTCTCTTCACTTCTTGTTTTCCATCGCCGCCATTTCACCGGCGTTTTGTCTACTTCGTTTCCGTTAGGTCAGAAGAAGCGAAAACCGTGCGTTTTTATTGGCCGATTTCTACAATCTATGATGACGTAGGGGAGAACCCCACCATAAGCTATAAATAACCTATCCCCGCTCGCTAAGAACTCGTTCGGAGCTACGCACGTCGCTAAGTCGCTCCATGCAACAGAAAACACTCGCGCACTAAGCAAGAGCTTTACTAAGCAAGAAAGGCCTTAAGTCAGCGAGCTTAACACACTATATTTAAGCACGCTACATGCAAACCACTCTCATGAACGTCATTAGTGTATGCTATGCATGCACAGGCCCGACCTTGCACGCATCCTAAAGGTGCACGCAAAAAAAAAAAATCCTCGGGACGACGTCCGCCGCAGCGTACCTTCTGCTCACTGGGCAACCACGTGTAATATTTATTGCAAATGTGTTAAGCGCTTAACCCCTTCCCTGCCACCGTACACTGATACATTTTCCTTTCTGAAATCTTTGTGTTCGTTCAACGACCGAAAGCCAGCTCCGTCCAAGAAGTGAAGCGGATACAAATTGGTCTCAGCAAGAGGCATAGATCCTCATGAGCCCCCGCAGTCGCGGGGGCTCATGAGGATCTATGTCTCTTGCAGTTGGATCTTTTTAACCTTTTCCCGGCAGTGAAGGGGTTAACCAGCTGTTTCCTCGTAAACGTTGCAGTAAAACTGCTTACAGAGATTTGCTCCACCGCGGGCTTTGATTACAAAAAAAAAATCGCAGATACGACAGGTTGTCAGTCAGTGTTGTCTTGCCGCAACTACGTCATTTCTAACCTTCTTTTCACTACCCATGTGAGTAGGCACTCGTACCAGAGTTCCCCACCCCCACCCACTGGCTTTTGAGGGTAGCCGGAGAAACTCTCCTGTGTACAGAGGAGAGGAAGAGATGAAAAGTGTTTCATTTTGCGACATTCAAATTGTCCAGCATCATTGTTCATTGTGAGGCATACCCCCCCCCCCCCACCCCCCAAAAAAAAAAAAAAATTACATAGGAGAGATTACGATCTATTTAACCCTTTACTGCCTAGAGTAGGTCACTTTAAAAAGTCTTGGTTAAAGACACACTCTTAACCCCTTAACCGCCACCGGTCTGCAAGAGACATAAATCCTCATGAGCCCCCGCATTCGCGGGGGCTCATGAGGATTTATGTTTCTAGTTAGTCCTGTGTTTTTTGTGCCAATTTTTGGGACCCAGTTACAGCTGTAATTGTTCCAACTACAGAGGAATCACCTTGCTGTCAGTACCAGGAAAGGTCTTCAACAGGATCATCCTGGAGAGAAAAAGAGCTCCGTCGACCCCCCAGCTGAGAGACCAGCAAGCAGGATTCAGGAAAAACCGATCAGATTGCCACTCTCCGCATCATCGTGGAGCAGTCTCTGGAGTGGAGCTCCCCGCTGTATGTCAACTTTGTGGATTACGAGAAAGCATTTGACAACGTGGACCGAGCGACTTTGTGGAAACTCCTGCGACACTGTGGTGTACCCACAAAACTCGTCTGCCTGATCAAGAGCAGCTACGATGGCATGACATGTCGCGTGATCCATGAAGGGCAGTTCACCAGGGAGCTCCAGGTCAGAACCGGCGTCAGGCAGGGGTGTTTGCTGTCTCCGTTCCTCTTCCTACTGGCCATAGACTGGGTCATGAAGAGGACCACAGAGCAGAGAAGAAGTGGAATACAGTGGACACTGTGGACACAGCTTGACGACCTCGATTTTGCAGACGACTTGGCTTTACTGTCCCACACTCATCAACAAATGCAGGACAAGACCACGAGGCTTGCTGACATCTCGTCCCAAGTGGGCCTTACCATCCACAAACAGAAAACAAAGACAATAAGGCTGAACGCAACCAGGGACGAACCAGTCTTGCTTACTGGCACCCCGTTGGAGGAGGTGGAGTCCTTCACCTATCTCGGGAGCATCATCGACAAAAAAGGTGGCACTGATGCAGATGTCAGAGCACGAATCGGTAAAGCCAGAGCAGCCTTTCTCCAGCTGAAAAAAGTGTGGAGTTCCAGAGAGCTGTCACAACACACCAAAGTCCGGATTTTCAACTCCAACGTAAAAGCAGTTCTCCTATATGGAGCAGAGACTTGGAGGTTGACAAAAACCACAGTCAACAGATAGTTATTGTTATTGGGGTTTAACGCCGAGCAGGCGACTAAGGCCATCTCACAGCGCAATGGGTAAAAAGCTGGTCAGCCAGACTAAAAGCAAGGTCTTAAGACAAGATGTTCAAGAAATTAAAGATTTTGTCCGGGGGAACACCCCGAAACAAAACCTTCAAGGAGTCTGCTGTGAAGTGTTTGTATCTCGTGGCAATTAGATCGGCACAATACAGCAAAAAGTGTCGAACAGAAAACTGTTCATCAGAGGCAAAACACCAAGGACGCCCATCCTGTTTAAGTAAGTAAGAGTGCGTAACATACGTGTGCCCGATGTGGAGCCGAGTAAGGACAGTCTCCTCACGACGGCTGCCGCAGCGGAAAGGTAGACTGTCGGACACCGTAGGACTGAAAAGCTTCATGCAGCTTGTTCCCTTCCTCTTTGTCCCACTCGGACTATGTACGGACTCGCGGGCTATGTACGCACTAATCACAGGTTTAAAATCACTATAAACAGTCTGTGTGTCAGGGACAGGGTCACTGCGGGCACTGTTGGCAGCAGAATCTGCGATTCTGTTGCCTTCGATGCCCACATGGACCGGGACCCAAATAAAAATGATGTCATAATATTCCTTCTTCAAGTCTGCGTAGAGCTCTCTAATCTGCACCAGCAGTGGGTGGTCTGTTCCCGCGCCCTGAAAGGCGGGCCTGCAGGGCAGAAAGAGAGTCAGACAGAATCAGGAAGTTCCTTTCCCGAGACTGATAGGCATGCTTGAGTGCCAGCAGAATTGCCTGCAGTTCTGCACTAAATACAGAGGAATGGTCAGGGAGGCGGAGCGTAAATGGGCGTCTAGGACGGCGAGAGGACACTGCAGCGCAGCCCTCTCCCATCCTCAGACTTGGACCCATCCGTATAAAGACGACAATAGCCAGGAAAAATTGAAAGGATTTCATTGAGGCTCTGTTGGTATATGGCTGGTGGGGAACAATCCTTCTTGTGGGCGGTCAAGTCCAGCAAGATGTCAGGAACTGGTAGTAGCCAGGGTGGAGTGATGTGTTGTAGAGATTCCGAAACTTTGTCCAGGTCCACTCCGGCCGCCTGCAGATGAGGTCGGACACGGAAAGAAAGTGGACGGACAGCTCCCGGATGGGCATCGTAAATCTCTGCAAACGACGGGTTAAAAACACAATCATAGGCAGGATTGTCTGGATGGGCCTTCAGTTTCAGAACGTAGCTGAGCATGAGGCGGATGCAGCGGAGCCTGAGAGAAGGCTCCCCTGCCTCGGCATACAGACTAGGAACTGGAGATGTGCTGAAGGCTCCCAGACATATTCGCAGACCGTGATGGTGAATTGTGTTCAGACGCTGTAGAACAGACTTGGAAGCCGACCCATATACCACAGAGCCGTAATCCAGTTTGGACCGAACAAGGGCCCGGTACAGTCAACAGAGTACAGATCTTCATAAACAGTTGCCTTAGAAGAATCTTGAAAATCCACTGGCCAGAGAAGATCAGCAACGTCAGCCAGTTTCCAGTATCACTAGGCAGGCATTGTCATGGAACCCCCAGGGAAAGAGAAAAAGAGGCAGGCCGAGAAACATCTGGCGTCGAGACCTCCAAGCAGACATCAAGAGACTGGGAACCACCTGGAGTAAAATCGAAATAGAAGCACAGGACAGGAGTCGCTGGAGGTCTCTCGTCGACGGCCTATACCCTGGGAGGGGTGACAGGCGTAAGTAAGTAAGTAAGTTACATCTGTGTTCATTAGGCCAATGTTGGTCACTGTGCAGTCCGTTTCCCCCTAGACGCGAAATTCGTGATCACTGTCAGCGAAGGGATTAGCTCATGAAGACTTTCAGAGGCCCTTGCACCGTTATCACTTGCTTGCTATGATCACTTAATTCTTACAGTTACAACTTTAACGATCGATAGATACGCGCATATCCTGAGAGGCACAGGTTGTGCGACTGCTTGTATGGGGGTATAATTCGTAAAATATCTAACATAGAGACGCGCAAACCAGAGGGAATTTCTGTTGCTGGGTTTTCACTTGATTTTTTACTTGCAAAATATTGCTGGTTTTGAAACCATATACGATGACGTGTAACGCTTCATAGTGAACATGGACAGCTTGGGCAATATCGCAGAGTGGACAGGACTGAAGCTGGGCGGTACGCTGAGAATGGCAGAGAACAGAGATGAATGGAGGGAGCTGGTTGCAAAGGCATCAGTGGTGCCCCAACGGTCGGCAAGACTACGGGATATAGATAGATAGATAGATAGATAGATAGATAGATAGATAGATAGATAGATAGATAGATAGATAGATAGATAGATAGATAGATAGATAGGACATCTTTTATGCACGTGAGATAGCCAGGTCATAAATCATAAAAAGTATCTCTTGGCTTGACTTCGCGAACGAAGATTCTATAGGGCTTGCCCACGTCGTCTGCAGGCATTTTCGTGGCTGCGGAGGCCAATCTGGGACAGGCAGGTTCGACCGCAGTGGCTGCAGGGGAAGGTCTGGTCAGGGTTCTGAGTTACGACAACTCTGTTTTTTCTCCTGAGCCGCTTGTCCTTGAGGTTAGCTTTGCGAGAGCCCTCAAAGGAGACGGCTGCCTTGTGAATGGTGGAGCGCCAGGTGTCACGGTCCGCAGCAAGCGAAGACCACTGGCTGTGGTCGATTTGGCAGGCACTAAGTGACTTCTTGAGACCGTCTTTGTATCTCTTCTTTGGTGCCCCTCTGTCTCGGTGTCCAGTGGCGAGCTCGCCGAACAGAGTGATCTTGGGTAGGCGATGATCCTCCATCCTGGAGACGTGCCCCGCCCAGCGAAGCTGTGTCCGCAGCAGCAAAGCCTCGATGCTCAAAGTTTCCGCCTGTTCAAGGACCTCGACGTTGGTGACATAGTCACTCCAGTGAATGCTGAGGATGGTACGCAGGCAGTGCTGATGAAAGCGTTCGAGGAGTCGTAGTTGGCTGCGGTAGAGGGCCCAGGACTCAGAACCGTACAGCAGGGTGGTGAGGACGACAGCTCTGTACACGCTGATCTTGGTGCCTTTTTTCAGCTGTTGATTGTGCCACACCCGCTTGAATAGTCGCCCGAAAGCACTGTTTGCCAGCCTGTTGTCCAGCTCCTTGTCCAGCTTGGCGTCTGACGTGATGATGCAGCCGAGGTAGGTAAACTGGTGTACAGACTTCAGTTCGGACTCGCCGATGGTGATGTGGGGAGGGCGATGCTCTTCCTTGGGTGCTGGCTGATGAAGGACCTCTGTCTTTTTCAGACTGACCTCAAGTCCAAAGAGCTGGGCAGCATCTGCGAAGCAGGACGTAATGCGCTGCAAGGCTCTCTCTGTGTGTGCAACGAGGGCAGCGTCATCAGCAAAGAGCAGCTCACGAATCAGTTGGTCTAGGGTTTTGGTGTGGGCCTGCAGTCGTCTGAGGTTGAACAGGCTGCCATCGAGACGATACCTGATGTACACTGCGTCGTCATCGTCGAGGTCCACTGTGGCCTGCTTCAACATCATGCTGAAGAAGATGGTGAAGAGGGTCGGTGCCAGCACGCAGCCTTGCTTCACGCCGTTGCGAATGGGGAATGGTTCTGAGAGGTCACTGTTTAGTCTGACCTGGCCTTGCTGGTCCTCGTGGAGCTGGACGATCATGTTGAGGAACTTTGGGGGACAGCCTAGTCGCTCCAGGATCTGCCACATACCTTGCCTGCTCACAGTGTCAAACGCTTTTGTTAGGTCGACAAACGTTACGTACAGCCCTTTGTTCTGCTCGCGGCACTTCTCCTGAAGCTGTCTCAGCACAAAGACCATGTCGGTGGTGCTCCTGTTGGCTCTGAAGCCACACTGGCCCTCTGGGAGGTGGTCTTCAGCGATGGAAGGTACCAGCCGATTCAGGAGCAACCTTGCAAGAATTTTCCCGGCAATGGACAGCAGGGTAATTCCACGATAATTAGAGCAGGCAGACTTCTCTCCTTTGTTCTTGAACAGGGTGATGATGACTGCATCACGGAGATCCTTTGGTAGAGTTCCTTTTTCCCAGCAGCAGAGAAAGAGGTCGTGGAGCTTGTTGTGCAGTGCTGGGCTTCCATGTTTCCATATCTCTGGCGGGATTCCGTCAATGCCTGCTGCTTTGCCACTCTTGAGCTGGTGGATGGCTGTGAGGGTCTCTTAGGCGGTGGGCGGTTCGTCCAATTCAACCTTTAGTGGAAGGTGTGGGATTTGGAGGATGACTGTTTCTTGAACAGTGCGCTCAGCGCCGAAGAGGTCCTGAAAGTATTCCGACCAGCGGTTCAAGATGGAGGTATTATCTGTGAGGAGTGCCTGTCCATCAGCGCTTCGCAGGGGACTTTGTACCAGGTGCCTAGGGCCATACACTGCTTTCAGTGCTTCGTAGAAGCCCCTGTAGTCACCGTTGTCAGCGCAGAGCTGGGTTCTCTGTGCGAGTCTCGACCACCACTCGTTCTGGAGTTCTCTAAGCTTGAGCTGGAGACTGCTGCAGATGAGGCGGAAGGCAGACTTCTTCACAGGGCAGGAAGGCTGGGCTAGGTGGGCCTGGTGGGCGGCTCTTTTTTTTGCTAGAAGTTCCTGGATCTCTACGTCGTTTTCGTCAAACCAGTCTTTGTTCCTCTTTCTAGCAAAGCCCAAGACTTCCACAGAAGATTTTACAATAGCAGTTTTCAGTTGTTCCCAGAGTGTTTCAGGGAGGAGTCTGCTGGATCAACTGTGTCCTTGAGCATGCGCTGTAAATCGGCCTGAAGGGCAGCTTTCTTGTCGTCACGCTGAAGGCTGGCAACATCAAGCTTTTTCTTGGGGGGGGGGGGGGGGGGGGCTTTCTTGGGTTTCAGCTTGAGGCGGAGCCTGAGTTTGCAGGGAACAAGGCGGTGGTCAGTGTGGCACTCTGCGCTGGGCATCACTCCGGTGAGGAGGACGTCACTGCGGTCCCTCTGACGCACTAGGACATAGTCGATAAGGTGCCAGTGCTTGGAGCGAGGATGCATCCAGGTGGTCTTTCGACTGTCCTTTTGCTGTAAAGTAGTGTTGGTGAAGTTGCTGCTCTGCACAGAGCTCCAACAGTAGGCGACCATTGTCATTGCAGTTCCCAACTATATTAAGAGAAGAAACAATTACGAAAAAGCTTGCTTTGAGCTCAAATATCGCTATTCACCAATAAGGTATCCTAAATCACGTGATCGACACATACACGCGGACTCTTTGCGGTGCATTTCGATGTGCCGACGAGTTCTTTTTTATTTTTTTATTTTTTAAAATTTGTTCTACACAAGCTTGCTTGTTTCCCAAAAAAGCAAATGTGTAAAGTTGCTGTGTGTATTTTTTACGTCTTGATAAAGGTTTGTCACGTTTATTTCCATTCAATTTACCATCGCTTTGCCCGTTTCATTTCGACACCACAGCACCGAAACAAAACGCAACCCACAACACAAACGCTAACTTCGAAACCTATGTCCGAAGTGCAACATGCTGCATGCTGTAAAAGAGAAAGAGTGCCACACCACTTTGTTTTAACTGTCATGGCTTAGCAAAGTTTCGGAACTTGGATTAATTATTTATTGCTGTAACATTTATTTTAATCAGTTGCACTGGCAAGCTACATTGTGATATGTGATCACTGCCAGTGCCAATTAATGAATCATGCAGTCTCAGTGACTTTCGCAAAACTCTTTTCCTTATATATCTGAAACTATTTGAGCTAGACACTTGTTGTCTTTTTGTTCTTATTTTTGCTTGAACTTTTAAAAATACCTTCTTTTCTTGATATCATATTTGCAAGGGATTTTTTTTGGGTAGTTTTAGGGGCTGCCTGCACCTACTAAGTTTTGGTGCTCCTGTGCATGAGGCCGGCCAACAGTACTTTTCATACAAACCAGGTAGGTGAGACTAGCGCTGGCAGAATTGTACACAAACCAAGGGGAATCACTCAGCGCTGGACAGACAAACAGTTAGATCCACATATAGTAATGCACCTTCGTGTTTGTGTATGTATGTTTCTCCTGCCTACTTCCTAAGTTCCGGAGAAAGACATGGGTTATAAGCGAGACCTGATGCATCCTTTAGGGATGTAGATGATCGTCTTGTTCTATACCTGCGTATTTCTATGTGGGCTGGCGAATGGGTGCCTCATAGGCAGGGGATCTAACTGTTTGTCTGTCCAACGCTGAGTGATTCCCCTTGGTTTGTGTACAATTCTGCCAGCACTAGCCTCACCTATCTGGTTTGTGAGTATCTATAACTCGAGGCAAATTTGTATCGTTGCATTGTTGTGTAATGTTCTGTGCATATACTGTGGGAAATCAGGGTATTTACCCGACCACATATTATAGTAATGCACCTTCGTGTTTGTGTTTGTATGTTTCTCCTGCCTACTTCCTAAGTTCCGGAGAAAGACATGGGTTATAAGCGAGACCTGATGCATCCTTTAGGGATGTAGATGATCGTCTTGTTCTATACCTGCGTATTTCTCTGTGGGCTGGCGAATGGGTGCCTGGTAGGTGGGGCAGGGGATCTAACTGTTTGTCTGTCCAACGCTGAGTGATTCCCCTTTGGTTTGTGTACTTTTCACATAACTGATGGCTGCATGTGCAGTGTGATTAACTGTACACATGAGATTTGTAGGTGGGCAGCTAAACTACAGGCAGTCAATACAAGCCACTTTCTTAACCTCAAGTCTCTATATAGGTTTTACAGTCCACTAATGCCCATCAGTATACAATTGTGCATGCCTTTTGTGGGTGTTCTGCGGTTTTGTGCGTGTATGTGGGATGGGGTTGAAAGAGGGGCGATATGGCTCCTAATACCGTGTATGTGCACATACAAACCATACATTACAAACAAACATAAATAAATAATTTAAATAAATAGTTATTTGGGTTTAAGGCCGCGCAGGCGACTACAGCCATCTCACGGCGGTTAAATAAATAAGATAAAGTAAGTGAAAGCTACCTGGGACATATGAATGCTAAGTAAAGTATAGATTATGAACATGCACAGATGTACATTCTTTTGGTGGGTGTTCTGCGGTTTTGTATGTGTAACTGGCGTGGGGTTGGGAGCGAGCGGTATGGCACCTATTACCATGTACATGTATAAGACATGACATTTATTCACCAAGTGAAACGTTACAAGGATTTTTGTGTGGCACGGCGACAGTAAAATACATCCTCATTTGTAGGGCATTCATCATGTCATACACTCAGTTGGCGATCATCCTGCATACAGCACTAAAAGATAGATAAACACAATTTTAAACACAAATCAGTCATACGTCACAAATCATGGAATCACGTTGTTCCATGGATGGTGATGTACTGAGGACAGTTTCTGGAAAGAAACTGCATCTGAATCGAGAGGTTCTGGCTTTAAAAACACTGAACCGCCGGCCAGCGGGCAGAAGCTCGAAGACATGATTGGCTGGGTGTGACAGATCTGACAGAGTAGTACTGGTGGCCACATGCACAGGGGTATGTTCTTATGCTGTATGCTGATGTGTATGTACCAAACCTACATTACAAACAAACAAATTAAATAAATAAATAATTTAAATAAATAATATAAGTAAGTGTAAGGTACCTGGGACATATGCATGCTAGGTAAAGGATAGATTAAAATTATGAACATACACAGATGTGCATGTCTTTTTTTTGGTAGGTGTACTGCGGTTTTGTGTGTGTATATGGGTAGCGGTTGGGAGCAGGTGGTATGGCACCTATTACCATCTATATATGTGTATATTTTATTCTTATATGCTGTTGTGTATGTACAAAACCTGCATTACAAACAAACAAAAGTAAATAAATAAATAATTTAAACAAATAGTTATTTGGGTTTAATGCCTAGCAGGCGACTAATGCCATCTCATGGCGGTTATATAAAATAAGATAAAGTAAGTCAAGATACCTGGGACATATGATTGCTAAGTAAAGGATAGATTTTGAACATGCACAGATGTACTTGTCTTTTGGTGGGTATTCTGTGGTTGTGGAGTGGGGTTGGGAGTGGGCAGTATTACCATGTATGTGTATGAGAACATCAGCATATGTACAAAACCTACTTTACAAACAAATAAAAAAAAAAAATTTAAATAACTAAAATAAGGTAAATCATTTCATTTTCTTCATTTTAAGGTCCCGCTGGCACAAAAGTGATCAAAGATACCTGGGACATATGAATACCAAGTAAAGAATATATTATGAACATGCACAGACGTGAATGTCTTTTAATGGGTGTTCTGTGGTTTTGTATGTGGGATGGGGAGCGGGTGGTATGCACCTATTACCATATATGTGTACAAGTATGTTCTCATCTTGTATGCTGATGTGTATGTGCAAACATACATCACAAACAAACAAATACTAAATAAAATAATAAATTAATAAATAAAATAAGTCGGAGATACCTGGGACCTATGAATATGCATGCTAAGTAAACGATAGATTATGAACATGCACAGATGTATGCATATTGAAAACAAATTTCCTCTCCTTGGTGGCCACTACCATATCACTAGTGACCATGTGCATCAAGGAATTCCTTTCATCCATAATTAAAAGGATAAATAATAAATAAATGTGTAAGTGAATACATAAATGAATCAATAATAAATAAATAAACAAAACATGTAATATAATGGAGAGGGCTACTATCTGTATTGTGTCTCATGCAGTCCCGATAAAGCTTCATCATAAGAGTTCTTGTGAGTACTTGAGTGCGGATTGGTTAAATGGGTTGCAAAAACTAAAATTTTTATATTTAGTTGTTTAGCTGAACATGGTGATTTAGATGGAAACGGTTCGGAGATGGATTTCACTCTGCCTGGCTTGTGCTTTAGACCAGTCGGATAAGAGTGTGCTTGACCAGTTACAAAGCCCATCTCCACTAATAAAAAAGAGCAGACCTACACTTAGAGCCGTTAGGCTGGAAAACAGACGAACAACATGCATGTTGTATCCGGACAAATATTACTTTTAAACTTATTTTATCGCAAATATGTATGCATGTTTACATGCTCATGATTTTAATTTATTCACTGGAATAAACTTGTAACTTTGTATGCTTGAAAATTTCAATGTTATGCACAAAAAATGTCTTGCACCTTATCCGGGCCGTGTACGAGGACTGGTTCCCTCACATCGAAAAATAGCTTTCGAAAAACACTTCTACAAAAATGTCTCCATCCTAAGGACAAATATTGTTGCTATGCATAAACCATATGGCATTAGTACTTTCGTTTCGTAGCTGCAAATCATTGTTACTCTTTTGACGAACTACTTATCTCTGCAGAAATTGCGTAAGCTGCTAGGCTATATGGCCATCTCATGGCGGAGAAATGATGATGATGAATCTTTTATTGCAGGATAAAGCTATTAGGCAACTGAATGCCTGTCTTACAAGCTGTCCTGTATACTAAACAAAACACGACAGGAAAACAAACGCATCATGCAAAGAAAAAAAAATGCGGGAAAAAATTTAAAGAACATTAGAGAGTGAGAGAGAGAGAGAGAGAGAGAGAGAGAGAGAGAGAGAGAGAGAGAGAGAGAGAGAGAGAGAGAGAGAGAGAGAGAGAGAGAGAGAGAGAGAGAGAGAGAGAAGATTTAATGAACTGTCATCGTCACTGTCACTGCTCCCCACCCCCGCTCCCTACCCCACCACCTCCCCCCCCCCACCCCACCTCACAAAACTGCAAACAGTCCATCTGCAAAAGGCGGAGATCCTCATGAGCCCCCGCAATTGCGGGGGCTCATGAGGATCTACGCCTTTTACTAGGCCATTCACGTCTGTCTCGCTCACGAGGATGCGGTCATTGCGCGGGTGTCCCCCCCCCCCCCCCCACAACACTATCAACGGACAGCACAGCAAAGAAGACCCGCATTAATTATGCCCGCTGAAAGGGACAGCAACTCGTGATTGATCTAAAGTTAGACATGCAGCGGGAACTGAAGTTCATGGGAAATTGGGTTAACCATTTACATCCTGATACGCACTCATATGAGATAAATCTGACCATGATAGTTCAAGGGTGGTGCCGGAACTGAAATGTAGTCTTAATGGGACAACTCACTAATCTGAAAAAACCAACCTCAGGATGTAATGTGTTAAACGCGGTTTTAGGCTTAAACGTTTTCGCTGCCAGCATGTCGCAGACGACGGGGTCTCAGTGAGGACCAATACTTCTTGCTGGTACCATTCATGTAAGAGTTGGCCAGTTAAACGGGTTAAAGGAGATTGAAACACGTACTGACTGCTGAGAGCTCAGTCCACACTGTAATGAAAGCTGTCGACAGCTGGAATCGACAACGTATGTTCGACTCTTCCCCCCCCCCCCCCCACCCCCCTCTCCCACGCGCTGTTTGCGATTTTCAAGTGTTTGGATGCTGTGAAGTATAGTCTGGCGTCCGAAGGCCTTTTGTGTCGGGTCCAAGTTAAACTTTGTCCCAAATAGAAAGTTGGAACTCCCTCCGGAAAGGTAACTGATCCGCCCCTGCACTGTGTATATCACATTTACGTCGTGTCGGCACTGTACCTATATCATGCCGGCGGTGCCGGTCCGGCAAAAAAGTCTTGTCGGCACTCTATCCTACATATCATGTCAGGTCTATGGAATGAGACGCCGATGTCGAAAGACCGTAGACCATCATAACCTTTTTGCGGACTATCCCAAACTCTAACAATAAGGGAGGATGAGGAAGGGGGGGGGGGGGTGTTCGCTGGGACTGGATGGTGAACGGCCGAGAGCTGTCTCATTGGAACACTGAATTCAGTCGACAATAGGCCGTGGGGCTTTGGAGTCACGGTGAACTTTTGTCATGTTTCAGGGTTCACGAGAAATGAAAATCAAATGACAATCACGAGAGCCCCTCAGGGAAAACTGAAACAACGCGCCAATCAGTCACTGATCAGTAACTGAACAAGATTCAGGATGGCGTGCCGACGTGGTATCATGCATTACATCCCCCCCCCCCCCCCCTCGGTTTGTCAGTATTATGTTGGCCGGGCGCAGGCTGTTATCAATATCACGTCTGTATGTCCTGTCGACACTGTATGTACATGATATCGGCCATCTCATGTCGGCACTGTGTATATCATACGTCCGTGTCGTCTCGGCACTGTAGTCAGTGTACATCGTATATCGCATGTCTGCGCTATCACTGATATCACGTCCATGTCCTGTGTCGGCACTCTAGGAGTGTGCAGTATCACGTCGGCCGCGGCTGCCGTGTACATCACGTGTATGTTCTGTGTCATGTGTCGGTACTGTATGGTATCCATCTGATAACAGTAATGTCGGCGCTGTGTCATACTATATCACGTCAGTCTATGTTCTGTGTCATGTGTCGGTACTGTATGGTATCCGTCTGATAACAGTAATGTCGGCGCTGTGTCATACTATATCATGTCAGCCTATATCCTGTCCGCGGCATTGGCGCTCAACGCCATGTCAGTATATCATGTCTGGGCTGTCACGTCTGTATCCTGTGTATGTGTCGGCACTGTATGGTATCCGTCTGATAACAGTAATGTCGGCGCCGTGTCATAGTATATCACGTCAGTCTCTGTCCTGTCAGTCGCTCACCATGTATATCACATCTGGGCTGTCACGTCTGTGTCCTGTGTATGTGTCGGCACTGTATGGTATCCGTCTGATAACCGTAATGTCGGTGCTGTGTCATAGTATATCACGTCAGTCTATGTCCTGTCAGTCGCTCACCATGTATATCATGTCTGGGCTATCACGTCTGTGTCCTGTGTCAGTCATGTGTATGTGTCGGCAATGGTATCCGTCTGATAACAGTAATGTTGGCGCTGTGTCATAGTATATCACGTCAGTCTTTGTCCTGTCAGTCGCTCACCATGTATATCCCGTCTGGGCTGTCAGTTCTGTGTCCTGTGTTGACGTTATCACTGGACGTATGCATGTCCAGTCGGCACCGTCTGTATGGCAGCTCATTGTGTGTGTATGTCCTCCGGCTTCTCTATTCTGTCCTCCCCTCCCATACAAAAACGTTAAACATATAACTCAATAGAAACCAAGACAAGAGCGATCACGTATGAACCGGCACAGACAGACAACAGGAATAGGTAGGAAGGTAAAAAGGAAGGTAGGAATTTAAAGGCCCACTACCGTTCAAATATACACTTCTGTAACAGATGGTTGCAAAACGGCGCGACACACAGGTTTAGTTATGGTTTATTTAGACACAGGACCATCCAGTTCAGCACACGTCATCTTAATATCAAGTAACCTGACAATGACTCAAATTCCGTTCTATTACTTACGCCTGTCACCCCTCCCAGGGTATAGGCCGTCGACGAGAGACCTCCAGCGACTCCTTCGATTTTACTCCAGGTGGTTCCCAGTCTCTTGATGTCTGCTTGGAGGTCTCGACGCCAGGTGTTTCTCGGCCTGCCTCTTTTCCTCTTTCCCTGGGGGTTCCATGACAATGCCTGCCTAGTGATACTGGAATCAGTACGAGAAACAGCTAAAAATAGATTCACACGCTAAGGGGTGCGCAGAAGAAATAAGTGCGATTACGCGTGTGCGTTTGCTGCATGTCCAAACTACCGTTAAAGTTCATTAGCTGTGTCGACAAGTCATAACGAACACAAATGGTGATGAAATGTGTCTTCAAATGGTACTTTAGACACACTCTAGACTCACGACTATGCTTATTCATCGGGACTCCGGAGATCAGAATGGGAAGGACAACGTTCATTGTACTATTATTTGTAGACATTTCGTGGCCCCATTTTGAATGAACTGAACTATATTATAACTGAAAGAACTGGTATAGGGCAGATTTCACAGGTCACTCCTTAACCCATTACATCCTGAGGCTGATTTAAAAAAAGCTTATTGTCCTAAGAAGGCTATATTACAGGTTAGGAGATAGATCAACCATTTTAGCTCAAAGGTGGTGCCAGAGTAGCTTGACGCCTCAGTCGCCAAGCTATTTTGGCACCACCCTTGAACGACCATAGTCAATTTTTTTTCAAGCAGTAGTTTATCAGGATGAAATGGGTTAAGTGCCAGCGTGACACTCAATACAATGGGAAGAGATCGCCTGGCGCAAAGCTAAACCGGGCACTACCTTCGAGCTAGCAAGCTGCAATGTCGATCCGTTTCCCGTGCTTGTGGTTGGACTGATGTCAGGCACTGAGATTTTTGCGAGGGTGGTCAAGGCACTCCCTTCCTCTACCTCCTTCCGAGTACGTCCTTGTACAAAAGGCCTTGATCACAAGAGGTCTAGATTCTCATGAGCCCCTGCGAATGCAGGGGCTCATGAGAATCTAGACCTCTTGCCAGCATTCATGGGTACCATCTACTCGGCCAGGGGATAGTCGGCCAGGGGATATTCTTGAATTTTGTTTTCTTTCGTGCGGAAATTTAAAGTGCATGGTTAGGCTTACATACCTGCGCCTCTATGTTGATAAAGAGCTGTTGAACGTAGAAAAACACAACTGATTAAACGTTCGCAACTTGGAGCTGAATGAATTTGTGTCAGATTTGCTTTGCCCTTTAATTGGCCGGGAGGTTTTTGAGTGGTTTCTGCGGGAATTTAAGTGCATGGTTTGGCTCAAATGTCAGCGCCTCTTCTCAGTGATGCTGTTAGAGAGCTGTTAAACATAGAACAACAGAACTGATTCAACTTTCGTAATTTTTACTCTGTCCTTTTTTTACTGACCTCAGCTCAGTTCATTTAACCTTTAAATACAGTGGCTATAGATTCAATCCTATATTGCAGTGAAACAGAAATGACACTGATATGAATTCCGCAGTAATTTTGTGAAATACGAAATGATAATTATATTTAATGCCACTCTATTGTATTGTGTTCTTTGTGTGTTTATTATTGTTGTTATTTCGCGGACGCTGACACAGACACACAGACACACACACACACGCACACACACATGCACAAACACACACACACACACACACGCACGCACACACACACACACACACACACACACACACACACACACACACACACACACACACACACACACACACACACACACACACAAATACATACACACAAACTGAATTCTTGCAGCGAAAGTTTCCAGGCTTTGCATCATGGATATAGTACAGACATTACGTCAGCTTTACGTGCATGCATGCGTGTGTTTGCGAGCAGTGCGTGTAGGTCAGTATGAGCGAGTGAGACCACAGGGGGAGAAAACCGAAGTTATGGTAGTGTTGTGCAGAGTTGTGCCCCTGACTCGCAGCGTCACAGATACAGAACACTAACATTGCCCTGTGGTGAGACGCGATAGGAGCGGGCGTTTGTTGTGTCCAACCTCAGCGTCGACCCAGCCTCAACCAGTGAAATATAATGCTAACAAATATTAAGGTAAATGAACTTTTCAGCTTGAATTACTAACAATTCTCAGAATGGGTATTAAAACGGTTATGTCAGTGATTAGCCATCCCATTGCCCGACAATTTCACAACATTGGTGTGGCATATAGTGCTCATAATAAGTAAGGGACGTCATAATTTCAGCTTGAATTACCAACAATTTTGGAAAAACTCCTTACATCTGCAAACTGCAGTCATCTTTTTAGTCTGATTAATGAACTTCTTGGGGCATTTTAATAATTTAAGCTGAAAGTAGTACATCCTTTACTTTTTGTGAGCATTATATGTCACACCAATGTTGTGAAATTGTAGGCCAGTGGGATGGCTAATCACTGATATAACCGTGATTATACCGATTCTGAGGACTTTTAGTAATTCAGGCTGAAAAGTTAATATACCTTACTATTTGTGATCAGTATATGTCACTTTGGCCGAGTTTGGGTCGACTCCGAGGTTGGGACCCAACAGGCGTCACGTTCAAGGTTTGTCCACCAAAAACCCAGAACGGCTCATGAATGGGAAACCCATACACAAGTCGGTCCCGCATGAAGGCGAAGAACTGCACAATTTGTTCTAAAATTACGCAGGTCTACGCTGCTTTATACGTTTGTCTAGATCTCTTACGCTTCGGGTGCCAACTGAAAAAAAAATCGACCATGCTAGTTCAAGGGTAGTGCCTGACTAGCTTGGCGCCTGTAAAAGCGCCAAGCTAATCAGACAACACCCTTGAACTATCATGGTCATGAATTCGTCTATAAATTGTAAGCTGTGTTAAGTCGATTATTTCAAAAGTATTTGATGATGCGGTTTTTTTTTAATTGTTGTTGTTTTTTTGTTTCCCTGGAAGCAAGGACGTACAGCTAAGTTTCGTGTGAATGCTTGTTTGTAGCTTCAGACCTGGCGGACATATTGGAAAATTATGATAAGGGCTGTCAACTCGAGTGATCCAAAAATATCTTTGGGTGGACAGTGAAGAACAAAGTTATGTGAATCGTGCACATACACTCATGCAATAAAAAAGGTAATCCAGGGGTGGATCAGTTACGACGAAGGGGTGGGTGGGGGGGTGGGGGTGGGGAGGAAGGTGGGGTTTGAACATCTTGTTTGGGACCTTCAACCTAAACACAAAAGGCCTCCCGACGATAGACGTTTACTTCCACTGGCAGGGGTGCGTGGGGGAAAGGGGGGGGAGGGTATGGGGTGGGGGGGGGGAGGGGGGGAGGTGTGTGTGTGTGTGTGTGTGTGTGTGTGTGTGTGTGTGTGGTAATCCACTATCACCACTTGCCGAAGTATCAAACAAGCACACGCTGGACAAACACATATACAAATGCACGCACACACATACAACACACACACTTACAACAACAACAAAATTCCAACAAGAATCCTCTTTATCTTCGCAACATTCATACACACATACACTTACTCAAGGACGCGCCATTATTAGCAATCATCCCACTGCGCAAAATGGCCATCAGGCCGACGTCGGCCGCCGTTGATTCGCGCACGGCGGTCGACGTCGGCTCGATAGCCTTTTGCGCACCGGGAAGATGCACGAGTCGAAATGAAGAAGAGTGAGGAGCGAAAATAAATTCATAATGCATGCATAATATAGACGACATGTAATGTATAGCGGTATCCACTAACACCACAAACAACAATGAACTCAATCAAATTTTTGAGGTGTCACCTAACGAAAGTCAAGCCAAGAGATATATGTACCGGTTGCAGGAGATTGATCCATCATGCAAATTCAAGGGTAGTGCCAGCTCCGCCGGGTTCTCGAGGATCTATGCCTCTTGGAGATTGAATTTAATTGAATAAACCGGCTTTATTATCCAATAAACAACAAGCATAAAATGGCACATTTTCTTTGGCTTACAGAAACATAAAACACACAAGTTAGACAAAATGACTTAAATTAAGACAATACTAAAGATACAACTAAAACATATGAAAACATATTGAAACATATTGTGGATTTGGCAGCTGCAAATACACACACACACACACACACACACACACACACACACATACACACACACACACACACACACACACACACACACACACACACACACACACACACACACACACACACACACACACACACACACACACACACACACACACACACACACACACACACACACACTGGTACGTTTGTGTTATTCTTTGAGAGCCTGAGTGTGTTAATCGTAGGAAGGATCCGATATTCATTTTGAGTTGTATTGGATAAGTATTACGTACCTTTTTTGTAGAATTTTTGCACGGAGAATTGCGATTCAATTTTGTTGTGACGCGCGGTTTCGCTACGACGTTGTAAAGTTTGGCCTACATTAGACTGGAAGGTTCGAGCAGGGTTGCGATCTTTCTAGTAACGTCATATACGTCAAAGTTGTCGACAACATTTCGTAACATTGTATCAAAGGCGCTTAGAGGGTAGTGGAAATTTGCAGTAACTTTCAAAAGGTTTAAAAAAAAATGAATATTAATGAGTTTTGGTTACGTTTTCTTTTCTGATTGGTTGTGTTACGAGAATTGGCTGGATTGTTTTGGAAATCTGTAATAGTATAAAAGACTGTGTTAGGAAGTATGTGTGTACATTGTATGAGAGACGCAGTGTGCCAAAAGTGTTGATGCATGGTAGAGGAGACAGTGTATCAGTGTTGGTGGGTGCATTTGTGGATGCATTGTGTGGAGATCGCATCGGCTGCAATAAAATATTGTTGGAACTGTTACTCCAGTGCGGTCTACAACCTTGTGCCACGTGTTACGAGTTGCAGCTGAGTGAAGTTTCTTTACAATAACCCTACGTGCGTGCGTCTGATGTAATTGTTTCATACTACGACTACCACGTCCTCGCGCTGGGACCATATGGCGTTGAGGCGCGTCCCCTGGGTGGTGGATAGGGGGTCCCTCGCGAGAGGGGTGCACTGAATGAAATAAGGTGCCATGAACCAACATGGTCTAAGGGAAGGCGACCCCGACAGAAAACCCCTGGTCCTACTAGTAAGGGGGTTGGGCGTAGGGGTAGCTTCACCACCCTGCAAAAAAGGAAATAGCTACAAAAACGCCGACGAAAAGACAAACAGTAATTCCTTTCCTGGAGGAGGAAGGTTCTTCTACCAGAAGATTTATGACGTCCTCTGGTGAAAGCCGGAAGTCTTCGGAAGCCACAGGACCGAGCCGCCTCTCTCTATCCAGGGACACAACCATGGGCACATGGAACGTCAAGACCATGTACCAGAGCGGCAAGGCCGCCCAGATAGCAGCGAAAATGCAAAAGTACAACCTTTCCCTGCTAGGTATCAGTGAAGTCAGATGGACGCAGTCTGGCCAGAAAAGGCTGTTAAGTGGGGAGATGATTCTGTATTCAGGTCATGAAGAGGAGAATGCCCCCCCCCCCCCCCATACAGAAGGTGTAGCATTCATGCTGTCACCAGTGGCACAGAGAGCTCTGATGGGCTGGGAACCTCTTGGGCCAAGAATTATCACAGCAGCCTTTAGAACCAAGAAAAAGCTCAAGCTGAACGTCATCCAGTGTTATGCGCCCACTAATGACAGTGACGAGGAAGAGAAACAAGAGTTCTACGACCGACTCCAAGTTAATGCCAAAATAGGGGAGGACAACACCGGATACGAAGAGGTGATGGGGAGACAGGGACTAGGGGAGATGAGTGAGAACGGGGAGAGGTTTGTAGACTTTTGTGCTCTGAATAGACTTGTCATTGGAGGCAGCATCTTCCCACACAGAAGAGTACACAAAGCAACTTGGGTCTCACCTGACCATACTACAGAGAACCAAATAAGACCATATCTGCATTAGCAAGAAATTTAGAAGATCCCTTCAAGATGTTCGAGTGAGGAGGGGAGCAGATGTCGCCTCAGACCACCATCTGCTTACCTTAAGAATAAAGCTCAAGTTAAAGAAAAGCCGCACAGAGACAACAAGAAGACAGCGCTATAATGTAGGCTTCCTGAGAGAGACTGGAGTGAGAGAAGAGTTCAAACTGGTGCTGTCCAACTGGTTTTTAAGCGCTACAGGAGCTAGTAAATGAAGAGGGGGCGGTCACCACAGAGCAGCAGTGGAAGGCAGTTAGAGAGGCGCTGAACTCAACCTGCAAAGACACTGTAGGGTTCAGGAAACACCATCACAAGGACTGGCTGTCGGCACAGACCTTGAAGAAGATAGAAGTGAGGAAGCAGAAGAAAGCATTTGTCAACAACAGTCGCACGAGAGCAGCCAAAGCAAGGGCACAGGAGGAATACTCGGAAGCCAACCGCGAGGTGAAGACGAGTATCAGGGCAGACAAGAGGGCCTACACAGACAGCCTGGCAGCAGAGGCAGAAAAGGCAGCAGGCAGCGGCAACATGAAACAGCTCTACGACATTACCAGAAGATTGTCGGGCAAGTATGGCCATACAGAAAGACCAGTTAAAGACAAAGAAGGCAAGCCTATTGCAGACAGAGCAGACCAGCTCGACAGATGGGCCGAATATTTTGAAGAGTTACTGAACAGACCCAGCCCACCCGACCCTCCAGACATCCAGCCAGCAGAGACCGACCTACCCATCAGCTGTGACAGACCCAGCCGGGAAGAGATCAGAAGAGCAGTGACATTTTTGAAGAACGGCAAAGCAGCAGGGCCAGATGGCATCCCAGCGGAGTCTCTAAAAGCAGACCTAGAGACAACAGAAGAGAGGCTGTACCCACTGTTTGGAAAGATCTGGGAAGAGGAGGTGATGCCGGCTGACTGGAAGGAGGGGTACCTAATCAAGCTTCCCAAGAAAGGCGACCTCAGCAAGTGTTCCAACTACAGAGGAATCACCTTGCTGTCAGTACCAGGAAAGGTCTTCAACAGGATCATCCTGGAGAGAATGAAGAGCTCCGTTGACACCCAGCTGAGAGACCAGCAAGCAGGATTCAGGAAAAACCGATCATGTACAGACCAGATCGCCACTCTTCGCATCATCGTGGAACAGTCTCTGGAGTGGAGCTCCCCGCTGTACGTCAACTTTGTGGATTACGAGAAAGCATTTGACAGCGTGGACCGAGAGACTCTGTGGAAACTCCTACCACACTACGGTGTACCCACAAAGCTCGTCCGCCTGATCAAGAGCAGCTACGATGGCATGACATGTCGCGTGATCCACGAAGGGCAGTTTACCAGGGAGCTCCAGGTCAGAACCGGCGTCAGGCAGGGGTGTTTGCTGTCTCCGTTCCTCTTCCTACTGGCCATAGACTGGGTCATGAAGAGGACCACAGAGCACAGACGAAGTGGAATACAATGGACACTGTGGACACAGCTTGACGACCTCGATTTTGCAGACGACTTGGCATTACTGTCCCACACTCATCAACAAATGCAGGACAAGACCACGAGGCTTGCTGACATCTCGTCCCAAGTGGGCCTCACTATTCACAAACAGAAAACAAAGACAATGAGGCTGAACGCAACCAGGGAAGAACCAGTCTTGCTTGCTGGCACCCCGTTGGAGGAGGTGGAGTCCTTCACCTATCTCGGGAGCATCATAGACAAAAAAAGGCGGCACTGATGCAGATGTCAGATCACGAATCGGTAAAGCCAGAGCAGCCTTTCTCCAGTTGAAAAAAGTGTGGAGTTCCAGAGAGCTGTCGCAACACACCAAAGTCCGGATTTTCAACTCCAACGTAAAAGCAGTTCTCCTATATGGATCAGAGACTTGGAGATTGACAAAAACCACAGTCAACAGAGTACAGACCTTCATAAACAGTTGCCTTAGAAGAATTTTGAAAATCCACTGGCCAGAAAAGATCAGCAACGTCAGACTCTGGGAGAGAACAGAGCAGATAACAGCAGAGAATGAAATTGGGCGAAGAAGATGGGGATGGATTGGTCACAGTCTGAGAAAGGCAGCTTCTAGTATCACTAGGCAGGCATTGTCATGGAACCCCCAGGGAAAGAGGAAAAGAGGTAGGCCGAGAAACTCCTGGCGTCGAGACCTCCAAGCAGACATCAAGAGACTGGGAACCACCTGGAGTAAAATCGAAGGAGAAGCACAGGACAGGAGTCGCTGGAGGTCTCTCGTCGACGGCCTATACCCGGGGAGGGGTGACAGGCGTAAGTAAGTAAGTACGACTACCACGTAACACACACACACACACACACACACACACACACACACACACACACACACACACACACACACACACACACACACACACACACACACACACACACACACACACACATGTCTGAAGTAATGCCCGTGCTTACAATCGAATCTGGGTATCGATCCGCCGTGGTTTCGTTCTCCTTCGTTGTTTGGAGTCATTCTTGTTACACCCCAACCATTGCCACGCCCCAAGCTTAATTCAAGAAACCAGAAACCTTGTTTACGCTTGCAATTGGCCGCTCCTGAGAGCTGTTTGATTGGGTGAATATTCAGACAGCTCAAAGAGTTCCTCTTTGAGAAAATGAACTGATAGTCGAACTGACTGTTTGCACAGGTGCAGACAACGGCTACAGTGAAGATCCAGATAATATGCATATGTTAGAAACTATTTTGTACCGAAGCTTAGAGCGTGCAATCCAACAGTTCTTTGTAAACGATACCTCACTAATACCGCCGTTAAACAGCCCGGTGGAGAGGGAAATGGTAAGGACTTGTTACAACTCATGGGCGTTGCGATAAACACAAGCCCAATGCGCATAAGGCCATCGTGTCGACGTCGGCCCTATGGCCTTAGCGCACTGGAAAGCTACAAGTTATTACATGTTAGTCTTTTAGAAATAGACGTATGGTCATTGAGAGTTAGGAGTCCCGTATCACGATTAGGGGATCCAGTCGGGTATATTGGAACAGGCCGATTACGAGACACGGGAGGCAAACACTGTACTTTTGACTGTCTGCTTCCTTAGCGTTATTTTCTGTAGGAAGATTTCACCGACAAAAATGGCGAAAAGCCGGGAAAAAACGGTAAACAAATCTAAAACTTTAAGGTCACTCATATAATTTTTGAGTTTGAAGAATCGTCGTGATATGAATATTTCAGTTGCTTATTTCAGTCAAAAATAGTGTTCAACTGAAAACTAGCTACAGGTGTTGTGCAAATTCTGAACAGTGAACGTAAAAAATCAGTCTTCATGACTGAAAAACTTGAGAAGCATTTTTGTGACCTAACCCATATGATATTGGGTAATATGGAACACCTGATGTCGGGTAACTTGAAACAGTGTTCTGTATTGCCCGCCCACTTTTCCATATTTAACTCTGTGAAAACACTGGCCGACTATCTAGTAGGGGAAGTAACACTACATATTGTTAGAAGCCCGGACCGTCCGGATTTCAGAAATTACTTCCCTTTCTTTGGATTCACACTCGTACAGGTTTGCGGGAGGTTGGAATGTGCACCCTGCGAAGCGCCGCCTATGTTCTATGATTAAAAACGGATTTCAAAAGTCATTTGTAAGTGTCTTTCACTCAAAGTGTAAGGTAAGATGCTTGTTTTGAATGCATATAATTATAGGCTAAAATATTTTTTTTAGAGTGGAAAGATTAACCCCTACCATGCCACTGTACGTAAACTATATGCACATTTTTGTTTCTGAAATCTTTGTTCATTCAACGACCGAAAGCCAACGCCGTGCAAGAAACATGGATACAAATTGGTCTCAGCAAGAGGCATAGATCCTCATGAGCCCCCGCAGTCGCGGGGGCTCATGAGGATCTATGTCTCTTGCAGCTGGATTGTGTTAACTTTTTTTCTCGGTAGTCAAGGGGTTCAATTGTTTAATGATACAGATTAATTGTCTGTATCTGAAGTTTCTTTAAAAAACTTTTGGGAAATTACGCCAAAAGTGTATGTAACAATCTGAAGCAGTAGAGCCGAATGTGCGTCTCCAAAGCGTTGTAACGCTAAGCTGATAAGAGGCGTGATAAACTAGTTCATTATTTCAGTCAAGTGTCCGTAAAAAAAGAGAAGAGATCGCGCAGGGGAAGAGCCCCTATTATGAAACAGTGCCTATTATGAAACACCTTGCTCCCGGCCAAACGCAATAACTTTTCCAAATTCCCCCTGTGCAGTAATATGGAGCTACTTTAGTGAGCCTTATTTCCGGTACAAGAATGTCAGGCGTGATGAAAACGAAAACACGCCGAGAAAATGTGATTTTTGACCTTCTGCTTCTTATTTTTTTGCCATTTGAAACACCTAAATCAGCATGCAGTTTTGTGATTTTTAAAAAATAGCCACTCTTGTCATGGAGAGCAATCTTCGGACATCAGATAACCAGCGGCATTCGTTTGGTTCTCTTTTTGTTGTTTTGGAGGCACGCATTTTCCTGGAGGGGTATCTTGTTCCTATTATAAAACACAAAGAGTACCTAATATGAAACGTGTTTCATATTTAGAACAGTGTTTCATATAAGGAGTGGTGTGTTTGTCTAGCGTATATATCGGAAACCATCCAGCCAGTTTGTTCCAAACTTCAGATGTTGATACTTTTTCTCAATACAGAGTATCCCACATCAGGATCATGTCACTTTCGTCAAGGTCAAGGTCACAACGGCTACACTTACTATGTATGCCATTGTCTAGTCAATGTTACTGCAAACACCGAAACGATGTGATCGAAATGGCAAATTGTGATATTTTGTGACGACACAGAGTGTTGCGCACCAGAATCTATCCACTACTTTAAAGGGCAAGGTCACAACGACCATTTTTGTTTTGTGCAGAATTGTGTGCTTGGCAATATCTCAATAACCATCGGGCCTATTCAATCCAAATTTTAGATAATGGTATTTTACCATATCACACATTGCCATCAATCTTAACTGCGCCTCTACCTCAAGGTCAAGGTCATAGTTGCCATATTTGTCTTGCAGATTACTAAGTAGAGAATACCTCAGAGGCCATATTTGGGTGAGCCTTTGTGCAGGCAATATCTCTGAAACCACAGGCCCGGTTTTTTTTTTCAAAATTTTGCTTTATGATATTTTCACTTAACCCTTACACAGCCGAGAAACTCTCAATAGGATCCATCTGCAAGACACATAGATCCTCATGAGCCTCGCGCGATCGCGGGTGCGGTGGCTCATGGCGATTTTGGCTCTTGTTGCTAACACAACTGACAGATATTTATTTGACGGTTGGGGTTCCTTGGGACTGAGTTAAGAAAGATTTCAGAGCAATATTTGCGTCCAGTGGTAGCAAAGAGAGTAAAACAGATAAATAAAAACCAGGTTTATGTCGCTACATCGCTTCAAGATGACGCGCACAGTTGTTGGGAATGCTTTCAGACATACACAATGGCGCATTACTGTCTGCGGGAGGGGGTGGGGCTAAATAGTTGTTCCAATAGCAAACTTTGTTGGCTTAGGTGTGACAGCAAATGTGAAACAGTATAAATGTAGTCACCAATCGTCCATACATTCGCTCTTCAGCCGTCCTGTGTGTATGCGTGCGTTTGTATATGGCAATTTCTTAAGGACTATAATATTTACAGACTTTAAACTCGACACAGCTGTAGTTTACAAAAACAACTTTAGCAACACATTTCATCCGTCGAAAAGGTCAAGGTCATCAAAGGTAGATGTGTTTGTAAAGATTAGTCATTTTTTGGCCACAAATTTTTAAAAGGTTACTCACACACCATATAGGTGAGGCTAGCCCTGGTAGAACGCTACACCTACCAAGGGGAATTAATCAATTACTCAAAGTTAACTTTTGGTGCAAAAGTGTGAAAGTACCTAAGTATGCATTTTATACCACGAATACTATTGCGAATGACCTCTCTTTCAGGTAGAGGGCAGTTAAAAAAAAAAAGAACGTGCGGGAGATTCCGTATAGCTTTTCGTGGGAACTCTTCCTGTCGGCGGAGTCACAGTTGCTGAGAATGTGAAGAGGGTGAGGACCTACAAATGCACCACTTGTTGACTATCAAACGATGGCTGCGTAGTGCTGGTGTTAGTGCGGGTGAGGGGTCCCGGGAAAGGGGAAAGAGGTCTGGAGACCTTTTCACCAATGACCGAAAAATCACACGACGGACTGTTTAAAATTGCCAAGAAGAGGCGCGGGATGGTGTGTGTGTGTGTGTGTGGGGGGGGGGGGGGGGGGGGGGGCGGCGGGATGGGGGTGGGGTGGGGGGTGTGGGGGGTGGGGGGGGGGGAGTTTCCAAACTCCCAGAAATGGAAAATTACACAATAAAAAATATCCTGGGAGCCGTGCACGTTAGAACACCCCTCTCTCCCTGAATCTGCTTTTGAATATGTACATAAACCTGTGTAGATAATGCTAGCTTTTATCAAGTTTTACTTCTGAGGTGGAAAAACTAAATACAGTAGCTTTTATTCCGCCATACATAGAACATTTTCAACACTCTTGCTGACCATGCCTGCCGTTTGACCTTTAGGAGTAGCTAATCAAATTAATATGCATGGACAGGGTAACCCCTAGCAACATTTCTGCTGGGGTCTTACTGAAAAGTTCACATTCGAACTACCTGCAATAGCAACAACCTAAAATAAAAGCCTTCTTACGTCCCGTGACTTTTGATCTTAACGAGAGGTTAACTTAGTAGAGCTGCAAACAAAAGTTGTATCATTAGTTTTCTCTTTGGCAAGTTTTAAAATAAGATTATAACTAGCTTAAAAAAAAAATCGCCCGTTTGACCTTTGTAACCTTGACCTTTTATGAAGGTCAGCGCAAGTGACAACCAAAGCTGTGCCAAATTAGAAGTTTGTGGCTCTGATGGTCTCTCAGAAATTCAAAATGATAAAATAATTATGTCAAATTGGATATACACAGGATGATGGATGGATGGACCAATAGTGGACCAGTGGCGGATGGCTCATTATATTTAACTCACTTTCAATGATAAATGAGCCTATAATGTGTGCTAACCATCTCTCATGCCTTAATTTTCCAACACAATGTAAGTGAAACCTGTAAAAAGGACATATTCACACTGTTTCGTAATAGGAGACCTAGTGTTTCATATTAGGCAAATGGTGCCTAACATGAAACAATGTGCCACTTTTTTCAAACTGGAACTGCTTCTGCGTCGATCCGAGTTTTGAAATTTGGCTTTGTCCTAAGATACATCAATATAATCTCTATCAAACCCTGGTTTTCGATTGATTCTACCTTTCTTTGGACGGTCGCGCGAGACGTTTTTGCTTAAGTGTTTCATACATGGGTATCCTCCCCTACGTTTCATTGTTATTGTGCATTTACAGTGGAATCTGGACGTCTCCGGAAATACGTGAAGCTGTGTCAGCAGTAGACATAGGCCTTCGCTATGCTGCCCGAGTTTACGGTGTGCCTGCCAAACCTCTAAAACGCCACACTATTATGGAGGCAACAAATATGCAGTCCAAGGGCACAATGACATATGGGAAGGCCAGCAACTTTTGACTGACACCTGGAATGGAAACATATCTAGCTCAGCCTCGCACATTTCTGACATGGAGAATATGTTTTTTTTGGTTTCACTAGGAAAGACGAGGACTTTGCCCCCAACACTGTTACCCGGGCCCAGAGGCTCCCGATACTGCGGGTTGGTGAATATACTTTTCTGTGCGGTATATACAAAGATGCGTCCATAATTTCAATTGTACAGTTGCGCTGTAAGATGAGACGACTCAAGGTGGGTTATAAGATGAACGTTCTTTGTATCCTGGCTGTTCATGATTTTTGTTTTGTACAGTTACGTTAGCCTGCTCGGCGCAAGCTCCAATAACTGACTTTTAAAAAAAAAATTAGATTTTTAAAAACTCATTCAGCCCGACGCACGTGAGTATTTCCCAAATTTGGGAGGCGTCATATAACGACAATGCACCTGTTGCAGGAGATGGATCGACCATGATAATTCAAAGGTAGTGCCGGATTAGCTTGGCGCCGACAAGTGCGTCAGGGCTGATTGGGTTAATACAGCAGATGAAAAATGTCATGAATATACCCTGTATTATTGTTTTATCCATTCTAACACGAACCTAGGAAACCTAAAATCTTTTATTTTCTCGTTTGTTCCTGTCATAAGAGATTAGTGTAAGCCATATTACGCGCACTGCCTTGACATATCATAACATGTATTTTGGAAGTAATGCTTTGTTTCCAAAACCTGATTCAAAATCATTATATACACAACAGTGCAACTACCGTAGCATGTCTGATCACGCATCATCGACTGCGCGAGCCGCACATCCGAAGTCCGCCTGGACCCGCGTCGCCGACTGCGGAGCCGTACACCCAAAGACCATCAATTCCGCCTGGAATCGCCGACTGCGGAACCATACATTCCAAGTCCAGTCCACCTGGACGCGCCTCGCCGACTGTTGAGCCTTACAGTCTAAGTCCGTCTGGCAGGCGGCTCAGCAGTTGGGAATGCACGTCCACTGGACGCGCATCCCTGACTGCTGAGCCGTGAAGCTCAAGTCCTCCTGGATCTGCATCGCTGGCCGCCGAGTCATCTATGTTGAATACTTCAGTATTGTCTGTACAAATCCAGATGGGCGGTGCTTCTTTGGTGCCTTTTTTCAGCTGTTGATTGTGCCACACCCGCTTCAATAGTCGCCCGAAAGCACTGTTTGCTTTTGCCAGCCTGTTGTCCAGCTCCTTGTCCAGCTTGGCGTCTGACGTGATGATGCAGCCAAGGTAGGTAAACTGGTGTACAGACTTCAGTTCGGACTCGCCGATGGTGATGTGGGGAGGGCAATGCTCTTCCTTGGGTGCCGGCTGATGAAGGACCTCTGTCTTTTTCAGACTGACCTCAAGTCCAAAGAGCTGGGCGGCATCTGCGAAGCAGGACGTAATGCGCTGCAAGGCTCTCTCTGTGTGTGCAACGAGGGCAGCGTCATCAGCAAAGAGCAGCTCACGAATCAGTTGGTCTAGGGTTTTCGTGTGGGCCTGCAGTCGTCTGAGGTTGAACAGGCTGCCATCGAGACGATACCTGATGTAACCCTTGCTGATAACATGTAAATGTCAAACATTTTCTCTTTCTCCATAAATTTGCTAACTGAACATCTATTGTATTGTCGGTGTCGGTATAAGCTATTGATGCTGCTGATTCCATGACTGTCTTAGATGTGTATAAGATTAATGCTATGCACCAATTTATTTCCCTTGCTTTTGCATCGGTGGCATTTACAAATTCTCCTACGCCATGTTTTTATTTATATATATTTTAAAAAAAATCACCTGTTGTGTTCGTTAATTTAATATTTGATTTTGTTGTTGTTGTTGTTAGTTGTATGCTGTGTTTGTTTTCCTGTTGTGTTTTGTTTTGTTTAAGGCAGACACTGAGTTGCCTATTTAGCTATATCCTGCAATAAAAGATTCATCATCATCATCATCATCATCATCATCATCATCTCTCTCTCTCACCCTCTCTCTCTCTCTCATTGTTTTTTTTTAGGCCGCGTGTCCGGAAGCGGCACGTCTCGAATGAGTTAAGCGCCATTGATCATGACACTGTCTGTATTACACGTGGAGAATTTGCTAGAAACATGTGTCACCACAAAACTCTTTTTCGTCATAGTCTACTGCCTGCAAACAAAATACGAGTATTTATATGGCGTGTACAAAATGTGGAAAGAAAGTGAAATGAAGCAAAATTTACACACACATACTGTCATAGGCGAGAGGGACGTTCGTCGACTTAAACCAAATTATACCCGAGCCGGTATACATTGAAAATTCAGCAATTGTAAACTCCACCCATTGTGAATTCAAACACGCTTGAAGAAGAAGAAGAAGAAGAAGAAGAAAAAAAAAAATTAAAATAAAATAAAAACTTTACAAAGTTTTGGAGACGATATCTTTCTAATGCCTGACTGCACGGCTGTGCGCGGGCCCACTGCGGCCCGACGTGGGTCCGAATACGTTTTGCTACTGGGATTCAGCCTTAATATAAAAGAGACAGATTTTTAAGTACCCCCGCAGCGGTGTCCTGTTGAGGTTTATGTAATCCTATGCATGTTGCACATGGAAGGACCTGACTTTGAATGAGTAACTGCATATTACGGTTCGGGCGTTCACGAGTACCTATGTAGTGTGACTGAACTCAGAAGTGCTCTGAGAGGTCGACTCAATGACTTGATCGAGATCGTACGTGCATACAATCTCAGTGCTTCCCGTTCAGGTCATTTTTAGGGCCGCATGCTGAAACCCAGGTCACTTGAGTCTCCTCTTCTCTGGTGTAGACATATACTGACGTACAGAAGGGGACCGACACCGCTTTAACCCTTTTAACTCTGAGTCCCTACAGCAGGAGATGGATTGACCATGATAATTTAAGGGTAGTGCCATATTAGCTTGGCTCCGCCTTCAGGCGCCAAACTAATCTGGCACTGCCCATGAATTATCATGGTCAATCCATCTTCTGCAACTGGTAGATAGTCGAGTCATTAGGCAACACCTCCAAAATTTGAGAATAATGGGACCTTGGCCGGGCTACTGAAAAGGTCTAAGCAAGAGATATAGATTCTCATGAGCCCCTGCAGTCGCAGGGGCTCACGAGACTCTATGCCTCTTGTAGAGCTGATCATAGTAATTATTGGGTGTGTGAAAGTCAGTAATGTGTCTGTGCCCTGAGATTCAAAAGCTCAATAGACACCCGCAGCACGGCGGCGTCCATGGCCATGCATGCAAACGGATCTGTTTTTGCCCGCGTTCGGCGTTGTAAAAGAAAAAGAGCCTGACCGCATTTCCACCACTGTCACAGCCGCTCAAGGTCGCTGTAGTAATAGGGAATGCGGCAGTTTACCGCCTCAGTCAGTCATAGCCTCACGGGGTCACGTTGGTGTATAGCAGTGGTGCGATAGGATATCAGTGTTATATTTACTCATTATTCATGAGTAGTGACCATAGTTTGGATAGTACAGTGCGCCTCTCCACAACTGAGATCAGTCTGCATCATGACCCCGAATCCGCCACCCGGCCGCGCGGCAAAAGTTTGTGCTTGCATGGCGGCCGACTCAGTGCCGATACATAGACTGACATTGCATAAACCAAACTACCAGGACATTTCCGGCCACACAGGTGTGAATCTATCCAAATAAAAATTATCTGAAGTGTTTAAATGCAGCACAGATCTACAGTGGGCACTAGTTCAGGCGTGGGTGGATTCACGCTGGGTAGATTATTTTTGGGTAGATTGGCGCTGGAATTATGTCTAAAAATAATGAATTTGACCCCTCACGCGTTCATTTGTTTGTTGCACATTGCTTAACGTCCCGACAGCAACAACGAGACTTCTCAGGACGTGCCTTCACTGCTTGTGAAAAACCCCCAACTAAATAGAATATTGAATGTATGTCGCCAGCCGGTCTCAGTAAAACTTGAAACCCTAAGGCGGCCCGGCCATTTAGCAACACACATCCAATATCAAGAGCTACAGACAGCGCAGACAATAGGGAGAGTTTAAAAAAAGCAAAATACAGGTGAATGGACCACTGAAGGGTACAGAACAAGTTAGTGACCTACAGACTACATTCATTCACTGAGCAGTTACTCAGTGCTACTCGACTGAGTGATAGCCTATCACTCAGTCGAGTGGTACAATGATCCTACCCCCTCAGAGTAGCAAACATCTTTGGGCCCATGACGGCCGCAGTAGGGCCGCGCACAGCCGTGCGCGAGCCCACTGCGGCAGTCGTGGGCCCGACGACCTTTGCTTCAATTGGGACACCTGCATTACTGACGAAGAGTTTAGCGGTAGCCTCTGTACTCATTGCTGTGACTAGAGCCTACGATACAGTACTGACGGATACCGCACACCTACTGATACCTGCACGCACTTAACCAGCAAGCTCGGCAACAAAAATCCAGCGCTTTACAGGGCAAACTGGCACTACTACTTCAGTGAATCGTCATGCTGGAGCTAAAAGGAAAAGGCGTCTTTCTGACCGGCGGTGCACGGGGCATTGGCCGTGGTATGGTGGAAGCTTTACTCGCCAAAGGAGCCAAGGCAAGTACACACAAATCAGTGTTTCATGATCTTCGAATTCCGGCCTTACACGGCCTAACCACCCTGTGCATGCAGTCAACCGGTACTGCCGTAAACAGTGTCAGTACAGTACCGGTGCCTGTGCGCATGGTGGTTACAGGCGACAGCTTCAGTGAGGTCGAAAAACCGGCACACGTGAGCACTGCGCACATCATATTTATATATGAAAGTGTTCAGAAGTGTTATTCTCTGTAGGGGCGGACCATGGGGTGGGCCGGGGCTTCCGCAATAAGCCCCCCCCCCCCTCCACCCACACCCCACAGGCCCCGACGGCCAAAGTGACATCATTTTTTTTAGAATTCTGTATTGAAATTTCTTCCTTTCTTTCTCTCTCTCTATCTCTCTCTCTCTCTCTCTCTCTCTCTCTCTCTCTCTCCCCCTCCCCTCCCCCTCTCAGTCCATCCGCTCCCTCACCCCCGGCGGTTGTTAGATATCATTGAAGAACATGGTTTTGCGTCGGAGGTCTTCTGTGTCAGGATGAAGGTCCCAAGTGGTTGGACCCCCGCCCTCCCCCTCCCCCAACTCCCCCCCCACCCCACCCCCGCCTCAAGGTAACTGATCCGCCCCTGTTCTGAGTAAACTGATGTGCAAGGTATAACGTATTCGAGATCTGCTGCATTTGGATACGCGGCATTATGCTGCGTATCCCAGTGCGGCACATCTCGAATGGACGGTCTTACTGAACTCGGCGGCCGAATTTCCCCACTTGGCTCTGCCTTGACGTGTGTTGTATGCTATAGCTGATTCATATACACCTGACACACTTGTCACACCACGCGGCGAGATGGACATGACAGTTCAACACTGATAAGTCTATCATAACTTTATCTGTACTGAGATGTATCCTCCATCAGCCGGCACCCAAGACAGTGTATCGCCCTCCTCACATCACCATCGGCGAGTCTGAACTAAAGTCAGTGCACCAGTTTACTTACCTTGGCTGCATTATCACGTCGGACGCCAAGCTGGACAAGGAGCTTGACAGCAGGCTGGCAAAAGCGAACAGCGCTTTCGGGCGACTTTTCAAGCGGGTGTGGCACAATCAACAGCTGAAAACAGGCACCAAGATCAGCGTGTACAGAGCTGTGGTCCTCACCACCCTGCTGTATGGTTCCGAGTCCTGGGCCCTCTACCGCAGCCAACTACGACTCCTCGAACGCTTCCACCAGCGCTGCCTGCGTACCATCCTGGGCATTCACTGGAGTGACTATGTCACCAATGTCGAGGTCCTTGAACAGGCTGAAACCGTGAGCATCGAGGCTTTGCTGCTGCGGACACAGCTCCGCTGGGCGGGGCATGTCTCCAGGATGGAGGATCATCGCCTACCAAAGATCACCCTGTTCGGCGAGCTTGCTACTGGACACCGTGACAGAGGGGCACCAAAGAAGAGATACAAAGACTGTCTCAAGAAGTCACTTAGTGCCTGCCAAATCGACCACCACCAGTGGTCTTCGCTTGCTGTGGACCGTGACACCTGGCGCTCCACTATTTACAAGGCAGCTGTCTCCTTTGAGGACTCTCGCAGAGCTAGCCTTAAGGACAAGCGGCTCAGGAGAAAGAACAGAGATGCCGCAACTCAGAACTCTGGCCATACCTTCCCCTGCAGCCACTGCGGTCGAACCTGCCTGTCCCGGATTGGCCTCCGCAGCCACGAACAAGCCTGCAGACGTCGTGGGCAACTCCTATAAAATCTTCGTTCGCGAAGTCCAGCCAAGAGACTGAGATGATACATCTACGGGCCGGATTCAGGGACAGCACTGCATTAGCTTGGCTCATCGGGTACGCCGAGCAAGTCTAGTGCTACCCTTGAACTACTGGTCCATGAGCCATCTCCAACTCAGTTTATTGTCAAGTGTGAATGAGTTAACTCATTCGAGACGTGCTGTACGACATAAAGCCGCGTATCCGAATGCAGCACGTCTCGAATATGTTACAATAAAACGTACACAACACTGTAAGTCAACTAAAGGATTAGGATGTTAGCTTAGGGGCGAATCGTGGAGGGTGGGTGGGTTCAGGAGACCCCCCCCCCCCCCAACACACGCACACGCATACTCACGCGCACGCAAACGCCCGTCGGAAAATATTTTAGTATATTATATTGAGCAACATTTTGCTTTAGTGCCGATAACAGGCAGATGCGATTACGAGACCCGAATCAAAATGTCCGAGTCGTAAAGACGATGACATTTTGATAGAGTCAAATACTGAATCGCATCTTTCTGTTTATCGGCACTATAGCAAACAAAACTGTTGCTCAATATAATTTATGTACCCAGTCCAAAGCAAAAACTATGTCTTGCGTCATTCATTTTGCGGCTGAATGCGTTGACAAAATACATGACACAGACGACTGCATATCGCTGTCGATTCAACGCGTTGAGGGTATCCAAACGTCGGATGCATTGTAAGAGACAGTGTATCAACGTGTGGATGCATTTGTGGACGCATTGTGCTGAGAGTGCATCGTAAGAATAAAGTACTGTTGGAACTGTTACTCCATTGTGGTCTACAACCTTGTGCCACGTGTGACGAGTTGCAACTGAGTGAGGTTTCTTTACAAGAACCCTACGTGAATGCGTTTGGTGTGATTGCATCATACTACGACGACTACCACGTAACAGTTATACATGAATTGACGTAATGTACACACACACTCTCTCTCTTTCTGTTTGGCAAGTTATCAACACCTTTACTAAAGGCCACAATCACAGAGACATGAATATTGCACCTGAGCTCACTGCAGATACCTTCAATACCCACTTTCTTAGCATAGCTGAGACTTTAGCACGCACTAATACAAATGATCCTGCGAAATGTTCTGAGCAACTACGATTTCACGGTAACAGTACTGCTGGTTGTGTTTTTGTTTCCCACTCCCCCCAATGACTGTTTTTGACGTGGGTAAATATATATCTAATATGAAAAAGAGGTCATGTGGTTCAAATGGCATCAGTTGCAAAATTCTTAAAATAGCTCTGCCCTACATAGTTGAGTCTCTAACGTTCATTTACAATCTTTCTATTCAAAGAAATATTTTCCCTGATGAGTTAAAAACAGCTAAGGTCATTCCCCTTCCCAAAAGCAAAAACTTAAACTCATTGAATGATTATAGACCTATCTCCATTCTACCAGTCATCTCAAAACCTATTGAAAAACATATCCATACACATCTGCAAGATTTTCTAGAACAAAACTGTCTACTCAGTAAAATGCAGTCTGGGTTTCCCCCGCAACACTCTTGCCAAACTGCCCTTATACATATCATTGATAAATGGCTTACAGCCATTACTAATTCTCAGTTATTAGGTGCAGTTTTTCTTGACCTTAAATAAGCCTTTGATTTAGTCAACCACTCTATCTTATTAAAAAAAAAAAAACTACCGATGTATCACATCGATTCCAATACCGTACATCTGATATCATCCTATCTAAGTGACAGAAGACAGAAAGTTTTGCTTAATGGTAATTACTCGAGTGAAGGTTTAGTAACGTGTGGTGTTCCTCAGGGGTCAATTTTGGGCCCATTGTTGTTCAACATATTTATCAATGATTTATCATTCTCTATCTCACATCCCGATGCAACATGTGACTTATTTGCTGATGACACTACCATTCATACACCAAACAGCGAATTGCCCAAAATAAACGAAGTTCTCCAGCAAAGTCTTGATGAGGTTTTAAGCTGGTGGCAACATAATCATATGATAAATAGTGTCCAAAAGACAAAGAGTATGTTGATTACTTCACGCCAAAAACATCAACGTGGTCTCCTGCCCTTAACATTATACCTGAACTCTGAGCCCCTTGATCAAGTTAAAAAAAACCATCGTTTGCTTGGAGTCACAGTAGATAACCAGCTCAGCTGAGAACCACATATAGCAAACACTTGCAAAACAATATCTAAAAATCTATTCCTGCTATCAAAACTAAGTCAGATAGTTAACACTGACACTAGAAGACTCTTTCTCCATGCCCACATTAAGACACACTGTGATTACTGCTCCACTATCTGGGATGGATGCAGTGAGGTACATTTAAAAAAAAAACTTAACTCATTGTATCGTCGAGGGTTAAAGTTAACTGTGCCTGGTCCCTCTCCCACCGATGAAAAGTTTAGAACTATCCGACTGCTAAACCTAAACAAACAGTTCACATTTAATCGATGCATACTTATGCATAAAATTCTTCACCATAAAACCCCATCTTACCTTCGTACCCCACCCGGGTCTGCCCTGGGGGACTTGGGTGGGGTTAGGTATTTTTTAGTTTCCAGGGTCACCCTGGTCAGCCCCACAGGGTGGGTTTTTCTTTCTATTCTGGGGCATGTGTTTCTGTCTACCCTTTGTCCATTCACCTGTATTTGCCTTTCTAAAACTCTCCCTACTGTCTGCACTGCCTGTAGCTCTTGATATTGGATGTGTGTTGCTAAATGGTCTTAGCTTTATTTAGGCCCCATGTGTTAGGTTTATTTAACGTATTTGACCGGCTGGCGACATACATTCAATGTTCTGTTTATTTTTTATTTTTTCACAAGCAGTGCAGGCACGTCCTGAGAAAGCCTTGTTGCTGTCGGGACGTTAAGCAATGTACAATCAATCAATCATTACCTTCGTATGTTATTATTGAATAGTCAAAGACAAAACACGAGGAACAGTATGTTACAGCTACCATGGGCCAGGCTCGATATATATAAAACCAGCCTTTCGTTCTCAGGTGCCAAAGCCTGGAACGAACTACCACCCCAAATTAAATCCATTTCTAACTATAGAAGCTTCAAATCTCGTTTATATAACATCTTGTTACAGGAACTTAATACCTGAACGGACTACTTATATTATATTATATTATATTATATTATATTATATTATATTATATTATATTATATTATATTATATTATATTATATTATATTATATTATATTATATTATCTCGTATATTATATTATATTATATTATATTATATTATATTATATTATATTATATTATATTATATTATATTATATTATATTTTATTATATTATATTATCTCGGGGGGGGGGGGGGGGGGGGGGGGAGGACTGGATATTCTCCAGCGGGTTGCGGGGCGCCTGGGGGTAGTCCCTATTACTTTATGTAGTAGGTGTTCAGTGGAAGGCTCAAAAGATCTAATAAGCGATGCAGTCACAAAAGGACAGCTGATGTCCTGATGACACAATGCAAGCTTACCAGCCTGGATTTCCATGGCATTAGCACAGCATTCTCAGAATTTTTTGTATGTATATTTATATATATATATATTCTTTACTTTTAACAAAGGCGTCGCCCAAAAACACCTACTACATAAAGTAATAGGGACTACCCCCAGGCTACCCAGTATGCCTACCTGATGAGACCCACCTTGGGTCGAAACCGGTCGTAGGCGGCAAAATCTTAAATCTATCCAGCAGGTCCAAGATCTGTTTGGGAATATTCATGCACTAGCCTCCCCTCTCGGGGGGAGGACTGGATATTCTCCAGCGGGTTGCGGGGCGCCTGGGGGTAGTCCCTATTACTTTATGTAGTAGGTGTTCAGTGGAAGGCTCAAAAGATCTAATAAGCGATGCAGTCACAAAAGGACAGCTGATGTCCTGATGACACAATGCAAGCTTACCAGCCTGGATTTCCATGGCATTAGCACAGCATTCTCAGAATTTATTGAAAAATTATGTCCCTTGGAGCTACTCTGATTGAGTGCATTTTTTGGCTTTGGGCGACGCCTTTGTTAAAAGTAAAGAATAATTGTACCACAAAATTGCCTAGGTGTTGCCTTTTCAAAATTAGTCAGTCTTCTTCCACTGCAACACCCCATAAAGCTTTAGGGATGCAATCCACGCTGGACTAGTGGTTGCTACCAGTCAAATTCTGGAGGCGGCATCTGGTACATGCGTTGTGTTTGCAATTTCAGGTTACGCCGTATGCCTACCTGATGAGACCCACCTTGGGTCGAAACCGGTCGTAGGCGGCAAAATCTTAAATCTATCCAGCAGGTCCAAGATCTGTTTGGGAATATTCATGCACTAGCCTCCCCTCTCGGTGGGAGGACTGGATATTCTCCAGCGGGTTGCGGGGCGCCTGGGGGTAGTCCCTATTACTTTATGTAGTAGGTGTTCAGTGGAAGGCTCAAAAGATCTAATAAGCGATGCAGTCACAAAAGGACAGCTGATGTCCTGATGACACAATGCAAGCTTACCAGCCTGGATTTCCATGGCATTAGCACAGCATTCTCAGAATTTATTGAAAAATTATATATATATATATATATATATATATATATATATATATATATATATATATATATATATATATATATTTTTTTTTTTTTCATTTCAGTTTATTTCTTCATGTTTCGATTTATTGTGTTTCTCTTACTCTTTGCTATTAATGTTTCTTTTCTAACAGGACAGTTTGTAAGAGAGGCGTTTCGCCTAAAACGTTATCCTGTCAATAAAACTTTTCATCATCATCATCTCTCTCTCTCTCTCTCTCTCTCTCTCTCTCTCTCTCTCTCTCTCTCTCTCTCTCTCTCTCTCTCTCTCTCTCTCTCTCTCTCTCTGAGACAGACAGTCTATATTATTTAGGAAGACACTCTCTATTTTTTTTTACGATGTACACCCGCGGGCGCCGGTATTGTGCAAAAAGTGGTTAAAAACATTTAAGCTCATATAGAAGAGACTTTGTGGGCTGGTTCATTTAATCTTGTTGTTGCGGCTGACTTGAATTTGAGCACACGTTTTATGGGCCTTATTTGCGTTTGCGGCCGAGTCACATTGGCTGAATACATCACGTCTTACACTGACAAGAAGAGTTTTGTGACATTTACCGTGCACGCCAAGCACAGTATAGAGCCTTTCACAATATGTATATTGTAGTTTAAAGGACACTGCGCATAGTGTCTTATATTATAAGTAAAATAAAATATTCTCTCAGAACTTCATTTATGTGTCGGCCCACTTTAGTCCTGTCTTTTGTCCAACCCAGTACTAAATGGCTACCGGGCCAAAGTCGGAGCAGTGGGTCCGCGCACAGTCGTGCGCTGGCCCACTGCGGCCGACTTTGGCCCGAAGGCCGAAGGCCTTTGCTTACTGAGAATTTAGCGCCAGCAGACTCTCCTCACAAATATAATAGACCATGAGTTCTGGACACTATGATTTTCAATATTGGATAGCGCAGCATTCTCTGGTGATTGTGTAGTGCATATACTACGTGCGCTGGTCTGTGATTTTGGACCTTACGGCTGTCAGAGCGCTAAAGAATCGACTGAACTGAATTTCGCACGATTTGGAAGAGACATGAACGAGATGAATACACGCCGCTAGAAGACATATCATTGAGAGAACTATTAAAAAAACAATTAACCCATTCTTCACTGCTGCTGACATCATTCGGTCGGCGGAAACGGCCGGCGTGTAGATTATTATAGCGCGCCTTCATCATAATGCACCTATTGATCGTTTGCCACAGGTGTTGTTTTGCGACCTCATCACGGACGTGGGAAAAGCCACCGAGGCTGAGCTGCAGCAGAAATATGGAGCCGACAACGTCGTCTTTCAGCAGTGTGACGTCACTGATGCTGACCAACTCAAAGGTAAGTTTAACCCGTTCAGTGCCGGCTGACGCAGACTGTGTTTCTGCAATCTTAGTTAATTCAACACAAAAAACCTCCACCAAAACCAACAACAAAATACTGAACCTTCGCTGTCCTAGAAACACGGATTCAAAATGGCGTCAGCAAGAGACATAGATCCTCATGAGCCCCCGCAATTGCGGGGGCTCATGAGGTTCTATACCTCTTGCAGTTGGGTGGTGTTCTCATTTTCGCAGTACTGAAGAGGTTAACCAACCAAAGATTAACGAACCAACTAGCTGTGTGATAGAATTATGGTTTAACCTCTTGAATGCCGAAGAACGGCTTGCCACACCCACTTGCACAAAGCACATATCGTCATGTGCCCCCCCCCCCCACCGCTCCCCCATCAAACGCGGGGCTCATGAGGATCTATGCCGATTGCTTGCTTCCGTGCATCCAAGGCAGTGACGGACACACTTCGGATGGTTTGACAGGCATCGTCCCAGACGCTTGCAGTGGAGGGTGGCTCAGGCAAGGTCAAGGACACTAAGACAGAGCTCCGCCAGTTTGAGCGGTGTTGGAGGTATAGCAAGTTGACCATTCACCGACAGTTGTTCGTGCAGAAGCGCAATTACCTAAAATCCCTCCAGCGCAACGCCAAGCGTCAGCACTTCTGCTCCCGCTTGCAGGCCTGCTCTAGCACCAAAACCTTGTTCAGTGTGTCTGATGAACTCCTTGGGGTACGCAAGGATATTTTTTTACCCTCCACCGTACCAGCTTCGGATCTCGCAGACGCTTTCTGTCAGTTCTTTGACAAAAAGATTGAGGACATCCGGCGTGAACTGGATGTTTCTGACGATACTCCTGAGATCACCAGCTATCACGGTCCACAACTTGCAGAATTTCAGCCTGTGTCCGAGGACTTTGTTCGTGACATTATTGCACATGCTCCTCTCAAGTGTTGCTCTCTGGATCCTCTTCCAGCTAGCCTTTTCAAATCATGTAAAGCTGACCTGATTCCAGTCATCACCAGAATCATGAATGTGTCACTACAGACTGGTGTAGTGCCTGAATATTTCAAACAAGCAGTTGTGACACCTTTGCTGAAGAAACCTGGTCTCAACAAAGAATGTTTTAATAACTATCGGCCCATCTCCAATCTCCCTTTCTTATCAAAGCTATTAGAACGCATTGTTCTGTCTCAGCTCCAAAACCATCTCATTTCCAACAACCTCCTAGAAACGTTTCAGTCAGCTTACAGAAAACAGCACAGTACAGAAACTGCTCTCCTGCATGTTACAAACAGCCTTCTGTGCAATGCTGACAACAAGCTGGTTTCCATTCTTTGCCTCCTTGACCTCTCGGCGGCATTTGATACGATTGACCATACTGTACTCCTAGAGAGACTTAACACAGCCTATGGCATCTCTGGCAAAACACTTAGCTGGTTTTCCTCGTATCTGCGTGGGCGTACTCAGAAGGTTGTTGTCAATCAATCAGAGTCGCAGCCCCTCATGCTGAGATTCGGTGTCCCCCAAGGATCTGTCCTTGGGCCCGTCCTTTTCAGCCTTTACACCCAATCCCTGTCTGACGTCATCACCCGACATGCCTGTGAATTTCACAAGTATGCCGACGACACCCAGCTCCACAAAGGTGCTTCTCCATCTAATTTTCCTGCTCTTGTGAAAGAGATTGAACTTTGTATTTCCTCTGTGAAAAAATGGATGCTGTGCAACAAACTGAAGCTGAACGACGGCAAGACTGAATCACTTTGCGCTGGTTCTGACCACTCCCTTAGTCAGGTCCCACCAGGGGCCTCCCTCGTGGTTGGCGACAGTGAAATAACCTTTAGCCAGTCTGTACGTAATCTGGGAGTTGAGTTCGACTGCAGTATGTCCATGCACCATCACATTACTAATGTGTGCAGGACGGCGAACTTCCAGCTGCGAAAAATCAGCTCCATTAGACCATTCATCACCCGGTCCGCTACTGTTCAACTTATTTGCTCCCTTGTCCTTAGCCGCTTAGACTATTGTAACTCCCTCCTGGCAGGTGTCCCCCAGAAAGAACTCTCTCGTCTGCAGACAGTCCTCAACAATGCTGCCAGACTTGCTTTTGGCAAATCTAAAATGGACCATGTAACCCCCCTACTTCAGGAGTTGCACTGGCTACCCATTCAGTTTAGAGTCGAGTACAAGATTGCGGTCCTGGCTTTTCGCTGCTTTGATGGATCCCTACCGCCATACCTCTCATCCCTCCTCAACATCTATCAGCCCTCCCGTTCCCTTCGTTCCTGCTCTGAGAAGCGTTTCCGTGTCCCCAGCTTTTCCTCTAAGCGGTTTGGCAGCCGGACATTCCAGTATCAAGCCCCTGTTGTCTGAAACTCACTTCCCCTACACCTCCGGAATGCTGAAAACATTGACGTCTTTAAGACCCAACTTAAAACCTACTTCTTTCAGCTTGCGTACCATTAATCCACAGATTGTGTGTGCGTGTGTGTGATGTTGGTTTGGTCTGCATACATATGGTTTTGTTATGTGTGTTTTAGTTGTATGTGCGTGCGTAGATTAGAAGTGAATAGATTAGACTTTTTTAAAGGTAGTGAGATTCTCCATATATACATTTTTTTGTAACGCGCTTAGAGCCCACTGCTCATGGGGATTCAGCGCGATATAAATGCTCTTTATTATTATTATTATTATTATTATTATTATTATTATTATTATTATTATTATTATTATTATTATTATTATTATTATTATTATCACCACACATTTCGCGTCCCTGCGTCTTCGGTTTTCTTCGACCAACTTTAGATCACCTGATCTTGCAAACTATAATTTGACTCTCAATCCTTTTAGCCCCAAGGTCCCATTTCTCAAATTTTGGAGGTGTTGCCTAACGACTATGTACCGGTTGCAGAAGATGGCTTGACCATGATAATTCATGGGTAGTGCCAGATTAGCTTGGCGCCTTTGGCTTGACCATGATAATTCAAGGTAGTGCCAGATTAGCTTGGCGCCTTTAGCTTGACCATGATAATTCAAGGGTAGTGACAGATTAGCTTGGCGCCTTTGGCTTGACCATGATAATTCATGGGTAGTGCCAGATTAGCTTGGCGCCTTTGGCTTAACCATGATAATTCCAGGGTAGTGCCAGATTAGCTTGGCGCCTTTGGCTTGGCCATGATAATTCAAGGGTAGTGACAGATTAGCGTGGCGCCTTTCGCTTGACCATGATAATTCAAGGGTAGTGCCAGATTAGCTTGGCGCCAAGCTAATCTGGCACTACCCTTGAATTATCATGGTCAAGCCATCTCTGCAACCGGTACATAGTCGTTAGGCAACACCTCCAAAATGATCCGGGGCTAAAAGGGTTCAACTCCCCCAAAATAAATGACTTCCATTATATAAAATGGGAGCCATTACGTTCTGGGAGGCTGTAGTCACGAAGTGATGGGCTTTAATGACAGGTGGCACGGTTTGTCCTTCAGAGAGTGAGTGCACCTGACACTTGAAGGTCGCATTATTTTGTGGCCACAAATAAAAACGGTTGCTCAAAAACAGGTTTAACCCATTTAGCCCCGAGTCCCGACAACAGGAGATGGATTGACCATGCTAATTCAAGGGTAGTGCCAGATTAGCTTGTCGCCTGAAGGCACCAAGCTAATCTGGCACTACCCTTGAATTAGCATGGTCAATCCATCTCCTGCAGCTGGGTACATACTCATTAGGCAACACTTCCAAAATGTGAGAAATGGGACCTTGTGGCTAAAAGGGTTAACTGTTCATGTATTAACTCCAGTTTTAGTTTTTACGTGCACAGTTACCTCCCTAGGCGTTTCAAACGCATTATCTTTTCAGACCAAACCTAGGAACGTTTTGTTTTTGTTTGTTTGTTTGTTTGTTGTTGTTTTTGGGTGGGTGGGGGTGGGGGTGGAGGAGTGGGGGTTGGAAGGGGGGGGGGGGGGTGTTTGTGCGCACTTTTGGTTGGTGTATCCATTTGGTTATTTTTATTTTTCTTGTTTATCTTGATGCGCGAGTGTGTATGTTAGGGAATATAATTATGTGCTGTAGGATGCAAGGTGTGTGTATGTTAGTATGTCATTTGTGCGGCGCCTAGAGCTTTTCTATCGAAATACTTAAAAATTATTATTATTATTATTATTATTTTGTAGATGTTAAATTTCTTCTTTTTTTTAAGGGGGGGGGGGTGGGGGGGGGGGGGGTGGGGGGGGGGAGAAGGGTGGTGGGTGGTGGGTGGGTGGGTGGGGGCGGATAGTTTGGGGACAAAAAAGATGTTAAATAGACGATAAAGACCAGTTTGAAGCCATGGTTTTTCTTTTTTTTTGAGCGATTTTTGTTTGTTTGTTTTTGTTTTGCAAATACCTGTACTGTAATGACTGTTGATGACTGTTTCAGATGTCCTCAGTTTTATTTTCCAATTCAACTGTTTTTCTGTGCATGTATTATATGTACAGCGGCGTTTGATCTGGCCGTGTCAAAGTTCGGGGCCGTGGACATCTGTGTCAACAACGCTGGCATCATGGACGAGAGAATCTGGGAGAAAATGATTGCCATCAATACGGTAACTATCTTGCAGCTAAGCCACACTTCTCGTTCTACGACGGCACAGATGCGACCTTGGCTCTCGAGTTGTACGCCACGTAGCATTTCCAAACAACTTAAACTCGCTCGTCATTGACCCATTTAGCCACAACGCCCTACAGCAGGACATTGATTGACCATGATGATTTAAGGGGTCTGCCAGATTAGCTTGGCGCCCTCAGGCGCCAAGCTAATCTGGCAGTACCCTTGAATTATCATGGTCAATCCACCGTCTGCAACTGGAACGTAGTCGTTAGGTAACACTTCCAAAATTTGGGAAATGCACCCGTGGGGCTAAAAGGTTTAAGCATAATAAATATCCTTGTTTTCATTGTTCCTTCGGGGACGGATGAGGTTCAGCTAGATGGCCGTTCCTACGTTCCTGCGTCGGTGATGGGGTTCTAGTTCCTCCATAACGCAGGAGAACAAGATAAGAACCTACCAGGATAGTACAAGGGTGGTGCCAGAATTGCTTAGTTCCTGTAGCTATTCTGGCACCACCCTTGAACTATCATGGTCGATACGACTCCTGAACTGTTACGTAGTCATCGCAGGACAGCTTATGACTCAGCGTGTTAACCTCTTCTCTGCCAGTAGACGCAAAATTATGTCTCCCGAAGAAAACACTCCGAGGCAGGTTCTACACCGAATAATTCCGTCAATCCCTTAGATAACCGAACGTGAATAGGGCCAGCAAGAGGCAAAGAACCCATGCTCATGCGCCCCCGCATCTGCGGGGGCTCATGAGGTTCTTTGCCTCTTGCAGCTGGGCGGTGTTCGAAAATTGTGTGTCCGGGGGTAATACTTGACTCCGTCTTGATTGCAGACAGCCCAGATCCGTGGCAGTCTGTTGGCCTTGGAGCACATGCGCCGTGACCGGGGTGGCCGTGGGGGTCTTATTGTCAACACTGTCTCTCTGGCAGGTTAGACCAAGTCCGTTTGATCAAAGCTTGCCTCCTGTTTTTGTTGTTCTTGTTGCAAATAACGTTTAACGCCAGTGATTTCAAGCCAACTCTATGAAGAAAAGATGATCACCAACCTTGGTCCTAACTTTAAAATTTTTACCTTTAGTCTTGATAGCTGCAATGCTTTAGCCGCTGCCCTCGGGAAAGTTAGAACATGACAGGCTATTGAAACCTGCTAAACAAAATATACTGCCGATTGAGCACTGCCATATTTATTCTGATAAACCGCGTCACGCACATCACGTTGCATGCTCAATAGCTTGGTCCTGCAAGTTTTCTGATACGTGCATACCTTCGTGACAGTTTCAGCGTCAGTGATGCACAGGTCAGTGGTCACTAAGGCCTGAGCAGGGTTTGTTACACACCTCCTTCTTTGCTGCCCGCCTTTGAGCGGAAAAGCTGTATCACACACGTGTGATACAGCCGTGTTGCGTGAACGGCCAAGTGTGCACAACATTGTCTTGTAGAAAGTTTGGTCAGTAAAAAGGTATGAGCACAAGCGATATTGAAACTTGATCCATTTTCAGCTCACGCGCAATGACATAATTCCACAGTGACGACTGGCACTCTGGCGTCATGTACTGCACTATTAGGAACACTTAGTCTGGCATCCAAAATATTGAAATCTCATTACAAAGTCAATTACGTCAAGGCTTTTGCCAAGACACAATGGCGGCTGTGTTGTGACTAGGTGTGTGCGGAAGACCAGCTGACATCGGATTTATGCCAAGAAAATGTGAGTAAGAGATAGAATCTTACATCGGTGTTTAGGTGATACTGAGAAGCTCACTCACGTGGTCTTAAAACCTTATCCTACTCGCTTTCGCTCGTAGGATAAGGTTTTAAAACCACTCGAGTGAGATTTTCAGTATCACATAAACACCAAAGTAAGATTCTATATATATATATTTCAACTTTCATATAGGTCATCACGATGGTCTCCTGAAGGTAGTGGCTAACCTTTTGGTTTAAAGCCACTATAGTTTAACATAAATTAAGTTTTGGCGATCACATTTTGTTCTTAGCGAAGTCTTGAAATATGTTTGTTCAAAAGTTATTTGGAAAAAAAAACAACACACGAGTCAAGCTCTGCTCAAACAGAATATACCTCGAATTGTTGTGCACTCAATCGAGACGTGCCGAATCCCTGATACGTGGCTGTTTGCGGCCCTGTATCCTAACGCAGCACGTCTCGAATGTGTTAACCCACATTACACTACAACGGGAAATGGACGGACCTTGATAGTTCATGTTATGTTATGTTATGTTATGGAAGTTAGGTTATGTTATCTTATTTATTTTCTTTTCTGTTCTTTTTTTTGATTGGGGGAGAGGGGGCGGGGGGGGGGGGGGGGTTCAAAACAAAAGACGTTAACCCTTTCACTGCCCGAGAAAAAGGTAACACGAGCCAAATGCAAGAAGCATAGATCCTCATGAGACCCCGCGACTGCGGGGGCTCATGAGGATCTATGTCTCATGCTGAAACCATCCAAATTCCTTGGACTTTTGCCGTTTTTGGTCGTTGAATGAGGACAGATTTCAATAACAAAATGTATACGTCTAGCGACATTGACGGGTTAAACAGATTTAAACAATGTATACGTCTAGCGATATTGACGGGTTAAACAGATTTCAATAACACAATGTATACGTCTAGCGATATTGGCGGGTTAAACAGATTTACACAATGTATACGTGTAGCGATATTGGCGGGTTAAACAGATTTACACAATGTATACGTCTAGCGATATTGGCGGGTTAAACAGATTTACACAATGTATACGTCTAGCGACATTGGCGGGTTAAACAGATTTACACAATATATACGTGTAGCGATATTGACGGGTTAAACAGATTTACACAATGTATACGTATAGCGACATTGGCGGGTTAAACAGATTTCAATAACAGAATGTATACGTCTAGCGACATTGACGGGTTAAACAGATTTACACAATGTATACGTCTAGCGACATTGACGGGTTAAACAGATTTACACAATGTATACGTCTAGCGACATTGACGGGTTAAACAGATTTACACAATGTATACGTCTAGCGACATTGACGGGTTAAACAGATTTACACAATGTATACGTCTAGCGACATTGACGGGTTAAACAGATTTACACAATGTATACGTCTAGCGACATTGGCGGGTTAAACAGATTTACACAATATATACGTGTAGCGATATTGACGGGTTAAACAGATTTACACAATATATACGTGTAGCGATATTGACGGGTTAAACAGATTTACACAATGTATACGTCTAGCAACATTGGCGGGTTAAACAGATTTCAATAACAGAATGTATACGTCTAGCGACATTGGCGGGTTAAACAGATTTACACAATGTATACGTGTAGCGATATTGGCGGGTTAAACAGATTTACACAATGTATACGTCTAGCGACATTGGCGGGTTAAACAGATTTACACAATGTATACGTCTAGCGACATTGGCGGGTTAAACAGATTTACACAATGTATACGTCTAGCGACATTGGCGGGTTAAACAGATTTACACAATGTATACGTCTAGCGACATTGGCGGGTTAAACAGATTTACACAATGTATACGTCTAGCGACATTGGCGGGTTAAACAGATTTACACAATGTATACGTCTAGCGACATTGGCGGGTTAAACAGATTTACACAATGTATACGTCTAGCGACATTGGCGGGTTAAACAGATTTACACAATGTATACGTCTAGCGACATTGGCGGGTTAAACAGATTTCAATAACACAATGTATACGTATAGCGACATTGGCGGGTTAAACAGATTTCAATAACACAATGTATACGTCTAGCGACATTGACGGGTTAAACAGATTTCAATAACACAATGTATACGTCTAGCAACATTGGCGGGTTAAACAGATTTCAATAACAGAATGTATACGTCTAGCGATATTGACGGGTTAAACAGATTAAAAAAAAGTTTTGAAGTGAAGATTTCATTACGGATCAGAAAAGCGATTTTTTTCTTCCAAAGACGTGAAGTATCTTCCAAGTCCTTGATAGTTCAAGGGTGGTCCTGGGATAGCCAGACGAACACACGAGGGGACAGACAGGCACGGTGACGGCAGACAAGCAGGTAGACAAACAAACAGGAACAAGCAGTAATGACGACAACACAACAAGAGGAATGTCAAATTCATTCCAGAAATACGATGATGCGTACTAGTCTGTAAATTTGGACCTAACGGCAGTATGCAGTAATCAAAAATCACAGACCACACATGAAATGAAACGTTTCTTTCATTGTTCAGGTGTAATTCCAAGCCACTTCTTCCCCGTGTACAACGCAAGCAAGCATGCCATGATCGGATTTGTATCGAGTTGGGCGGTGAGTTGATGACTTCTTTTAATGCGCGTGTGTGTTCAAGCGGAAAGTGGTACGGAGTCTAGAACCAGCATGTGACTGCCAGTCCTGCAAAATGCCCCCAAAATGCCCTAAAAAAAGAAAAGAAAAGAAGAACACACGTCTAGAAGTGAGAAGAACCACAGAGTGTAGTTTATCCTATTTAGCCCTATCACCCTACAGCAGGAGATGGATCGACCATGATAACTCAAGGGTAGTGTCAGATTAGCTTGGCGCCTTTAGGCGCCAAGCTAATCTGGCACTATCCTTGAATCATCATACTCGATCCATCTCCTACAACTGGCACGTAGTCGTGAGATGACACCTCCAACATTTCGGAAATGCGGACGCGGGTGTAAATGGGTTAAAATAAACCGTTGTATATACTGACGCGCAAAAGAAATGCGACGCCACTGAATTCGTCGGAAACACGAGAGCGTTTCCGATGATTTCAGTGGGGTCGCGTTTCTTTTGCCCGTCAATATACCTGTCACATCTGGGCTTGCTTATTTCATCGTTGGGTATTGCTTTGTGCGAATTGATGATGAGTGCGCGTACCTCGGCCAGATAAACTAAGTGTACGCGCTAGTCTGTGACTTTGCTAGGTTCGCTGGTAAAGCCCAAGATCGTAAGGTCTAACGTTTCAGACCAGGGCTCAGTTGCACGAGCGAGCTTAAATCCTGCGTAAGCCACTAAGCTAGCAAGGTGCTTAACTATAGCAGATAGAGCAATATTCACGATTCAAAATGTTTTGTCAATAAAATGGATATTTGTCTTTTCCTCCGAGCGCAAATAAATGTCATCTGATATAACCAAAATCTGATATAGCAACACTTTGTCAAAGGTCCCAACAGCAGTTTTTCAACGTAATATCGCCTATAACAAACTTCGGATATAACAACAAGAAAAATTGGGTTTCCTTGCGATTTGTTATATCCGGAGTTTACTGTATCGCAATCTAGTGACACAAATGCTAGCGTAAAAATTGTATGGACAGTAACAGAATCACATAAATTAAACGAACTTTTAAAGTTTTTAACTCATTCAGCCCCGGCACACCACAGCAAGATATGGCTCGGCCATGATAGTTTAAGGGTGGTGCCAGAATAGCTTGGCGCCTATAGGCGTCAAGCTATTCTGGCACCACCCTTGAACTGTCATGGTCGATCTGTCTCATGCATTGTAATGCAGTCCCCAGTGGACAACTCTTAAATGTGGGTATTTCGTACCTGAGTTAAAGCTAAATGGCTTGCGCAGGTTCAAGATCATTCTTGCGACTGGCCTCAGCACACATTCTGTTGCCGAGCGATGTAAATTTCGATGGGCTTGTGTAAACGTGCAATTAACCCCTTGACTGCTACTGACGATACCTCCCGACCGGGAAAAGACGCGTAAATACGCGTCCTTTCCGTCGAGCGATATCATCAGTAGCAGTCAAGGGATTAAGCTGCGGAACCATGTTTTTCTCTCTCAAATAAACGCGCGCGCGTATATAATGAGCGATCAACGCTTTTTATTTTCTTTTCTCTCGAACGGGACGTGCATAGAAACGTTTACATTGGAGTTTTCCAAAGCGCAGTGTCGCTGTCATGTTTACCCAAACATTTTGTTCTTCTTTCAGAAAAATCCCAAGACGGCGGGGGAGATGGGAGTCAGATGGCGATGCCTGTGTCCCCACGCCGTCAACACAAACTTGCTGGTCTTTGAAGAAAACCAGATCTATGATAAGGACAGGTTCATGGAACTCGCGAAGCCTTTCATATTGGAGTGAGTACCTTTATGTAGTGCCAGACGATTATCTGATGCGTGTGAGGTTCAAGTCAATCAAAATGAATCAATACTGCAGAATCTCTTTTGCGCGGCCATCGTTATGAGAGATCACCCGTCAAGACCATCAATTAGGTGGCTGTAATGATGTCATTAATGACGGGTGACACCTTATGCCTTTCGTGATTTCTCTTGAGAGAGTTCTCTTTGTGTGTGTGTCTTTAACTCATTCTACCCCAGACCCACCACAACAAGATAAGGATCGACCATGATAGTTCAAGGGCGATGCCAGAATAGCTTGGCGCCTATGGGCGCCAAGCTATTCTGGCATCACCCTTGAACTATCATGGTCGTTCTGTGTCCTGCAATGCAATGCAGCCTTCAGAGGACAACGGCAAAATTTAAGGATTTCGGTGTTGGGGTAGAATGAGATAAGACCGCTTTTCCTACAAGACAGAAACGGCGGCTCAAAACAGTTTCTAAATGTAGATAGTGTTAGAGGATAATGAAAGTCCTTTTATATGTGTGTGAAGTTAAAAAAAAAAGTTTTATTTTTTGAGGTTGGAAACACAAAGCAGATGGGGTGGGGGTGGGGGTTTGGGGTGGGGGGTGGGAGGGTGGGGGAGGTCTTCGTTCAGGACGCTGGTCAGACTTATAAGGACATGCTAGTGCGGTAGACGGGGAAGTGGCGCAGTGGTTAAGGCGTCTGCCTCCAATGCCAAAGGTGCGAGGTTCGATACCGGGTTCCGGCGTTGGATTTTTCTCCTCTGGTAAGTGTCACCGTCTGGGCAGTGGGCAGATGTTCACATCTGCACGGGACATAGACGACCCCGGCCGCCACGAGTCCCCTGCTGCCTTGCAGGCTTGGCCGCTTGGCTGCGGAAAGGCTAAGGGAGGAAACCCCTGACATCAAAGCCCCCGTGTCTCCGGGGAAGGCTTTTGAGCCAGAGACTAAGACAAGGACAGTCTGATATAAAACCTACGACCCGAGGACCTCGATGCCACCGTCCCAGCTTGCTAGGCCATGGCAAACGAACCAAGGGTTTAAAGGGTGGGGCCAGTACTGCGCACACTGCACTCCACCAAAAAGCTCCACCGCGCAGGCTTTAGGAAACGCCCACGGACTATGACACTGAACTTTCCAAGTCCTGTAGCGATGGGCAAGGGGCAAAACGGCAGGTGAAAGATGTCACTGGAAGCCGCAGTCTCAAACCTGCATGCAGGCGGTTCAGGATATTGGTCGCCTGATGTTGACCTGGGGATGATAACGTCACTCGGCACACCCTGAACGACCAAGCAGCCTTTTTTAGGACAGCACTGCTTGCTCCACACGGAGAGGGGCCTAGAAAAGGTGGCCTAACTAAAGCTCATCCCCTCGTAACCCAGTTGGCTAGCCGCGGTCAACGGGCATCTTCTCATGCGGTCAGAAAACAAGAAAAAACAATGGATCCATTCTCATGACGACCACGACCGGACTCAACGTAGCATGCTGGAACATCCGAACCATGCTCGACACAGCAGACAGCGGACGCCCTGAACGTCGCTCCGCCCTCATTGCCCATGAATTGCGGAGGTTAAACATCGACATCGCCGCGCTCAGCGAAGTACGCCTCCCGGAGGAAGGCAGCCTCCAAGAACTTGGCGCTGGCTACACCCTCTACTGGTCAGGCAGGCCTGCATCAGAAAGACGGCTCTCAGGCGTGGGCTTCATGGTGAAGACCCCCATTGCGACTAAGTTGGAAAACCTACCAACGGGTCACTCCGACCGCATCATGTCCATGCGCCTCCCACTGAGACACCAGCAATACGTCACCCTTCTCAGTGTGTACTCCCCAACCCTCCTGGCAGAGCCTGCAGAAAAAGACAAGTTCTACTCTGACCTGCGCAGCCTCCTGCAGAGCACCCCTGCAGACGACAAAGTCATCATCCTTGGCGACTTCAACGCCAGAGTGGGCCAAGACTCTGAAGCCTGGAAAGGAGTCCTCGGCAAGCATGGCGTTGGGAACTGCAATGACAATGGTCGCCTACTGTTGGAGCTCTGTGCAGAGCAGCAACTTGTCATCACCAACACTACTTTCCAGCAAAAGGACAGTCGAAAGACCACCTGGATGCATCCTCGCTCCAAGCACTGGCACCTTATTGACTATGTCCTAGTGCGTCAGAGGGACCGCAGTGACGTCCTCCTCACCAGAGTGATGCCCAGCGCAGAGTGCCACACTGACCACCGCCTTGTTCGCTGCAAACTCAGGCTCCGCCTCAAGCTGAAACCCAAGAAAGGGGCCCCCCCCAAGAAAAAGCTTGATGTTGCCAGCCTTCAGCGTGACGACAAGAAAGCTGCCCTTCAGGCCGATTTACAGCGCATGCTCAAAGACACAGTTGATCCAGCAGACTCCTCCCCTGAAACACTCTGGGAACAACTGAAAACTGCTATTGTAAAATCTTCTGTGGAAGTCTTGGGCTTTGCTAGAAAGAGGAACAAAGACTGGTTTGACGAAAACGACGTAGAGATCCAGGAACTTCTAGCAAAAAAAAAGAGCCGCCCACCAGGCCCACCTAGCCCAGCCTTCCTGCCATGTGAAGAAGTCTGCCTTCCGCCTCATCTGCAGCAGTCTCCAGCTTAAGCTTAGAGAGCTCCAGAACGAGTGGTGGTCCAGACTCGCAAAGAGGACCCAGCTCTGCGCTGACAACGGTGACTACAGGGGCTTCTACGAAGCACTGAAAGCAGTGTATGGCCCTAGGCACCTGGTACAAAGTCCCCTGCGAATACAGATAATACCTCCATCTTGAACCGCTGGTCGGAATACTTTCAGGACCTCTTCGGCGCTGAGCGCACTGTTCAAGAAACAGTCATCCTCCAAATCCCACACCTTCCACTAAAGGTTGAATTGGACGAACCGCCCACCGCCGAAGAGACCCTCACAGCCATCCACCAGCTCAAGAGTGGCAAAGCAGCAGGCATTGACGGAATCCCGCCAGAGATCTGGAAACATGGAGGCCCAGCACTGCACAACAAGCTCCACGACCTCTGTCTCTGCTGCTGGGAAAAGGGAACACTACCAAAGGATCTCCGTGATGCAGTCATCATCACCCTGTACAAGAACAAAGGAGAGAAGTCTGCCTGCTCTAATTATCGTGGAATTACCCTGCTGTCCATTGCCGGGAAAATTCTTGCAAGGTTGCTCCTGAATCGGCTGGTACCTGCCATCGCTGAAGACCACCTCCCAGAGGGCCATTGTGGCTTCAGAGTCAACAGAAGTACCACCGACATGGTCTTTGTGCTGAGACAGCTTCAGGAGAAGTGCCGCGAACAGAACAAAGGGCTGTACGTAACGTTTGTCGACTTAACAAAAGCGTTTGACACTGTGAGCAGGCAAGGTATGTGGCAGATCCTGGAGCGACTAGGCTGTCCCCCGAAGTTCCTCAACATGATCGTCCAGCTCCACGAGGACCAGCAAGGCCAGGTCAGACTAAACAGTGACCTCTCAGAACCATTCCCCATTCGCAACGGCGTGAAGCAAGGCTGCGTGCTGGCACCGACCCTCTTCACCATCTTCTTCAGCATGATGTTGAAGCAGGCTACAGTGGACCTCGACGATGACGACGCAGTGTACATCAGGTATCGTCTCGATGGCAGCCTGTTCAACCTCAAACGACTGCAGGCCCACACGAAAACCCTAGACCAACTGATTCGTGAGCTGCTCTTTGCTGATGACGCTGCCCTCGTTGCACACACAGAGAGAGCCTTGCAGCGCATTACGTCCTGCTTCGCAGATGCCGCCCAGCTCTTTGGACTTGAGGTCAGTCTGAAAAAGACAGAGGTCCTTCATCAGCCAGCACCCAAGGAAGAGCATCGCCCTCCCCACATCACCATCGGCGAGTCCGAACTGAAGTCTGTACACCAGTTTACCTACCTTGGATGCATCATCACGTCAGACGCCAAGCTGGACAAGGAGCTGGACAACAGGCTGGCAAAAGCGAACAGTGCTTTCGGGCGACTATTTAAGCGGGTGTGGCACAATCAACAGCTGAAAAATGGCACCATGATCAGCGTGTACAGAGCTGTCGTCCTCACCACCCTGCTGTACGGTTCCGAGTCCTGGGCCCTCTACCGCAGCCAACTACGACTCCTCGAACGCTTTCACCAGCGCTGCCTGCGTACCATCCTCAGCATTCACTGGAGTGACTATGTCACCAACGTCGAGGTCCTTGAACAGGCGGAAACTGTGAGCATCGAGGCTCTGCTGCTGCGGACACAGCTTCGCTGGGCGGGGCACGTCTCCAGGATGGAGGATCATCACCTACCCAAGATCACTCTGTTCGGCGAGCTCGCCACTGGACACCGAGACAGAGGGGCACCAAAGAAGAGATACAAAGACGGTCTCAAGAAGTCACTTAGTGCCTGCCAAATCGACCACCGCCAGTGGTCTTCGCTTGCTGCGGACCGTGACACCTGGCGCTCCACCATTCACAAGGCAGCTGCCTCCTTTGAGGACTCTCGCAGAGCTAACCTTAAGGACAAGCGGCTCAGAAGAAAAAACAGAGCTGTCGTAACTCAGAACCCTGACCAGCTAGACCTTCCCCTGCAGCCACTGCGGTCGAACCTGCCTGTCCCGGATTGGCCTCCGCAGGCACGAAAATGCCTGCAGACGACGTGGGCAAGCCCTATAGAATCTTCGTTCGCGAAGTCAAGCCAAGAGTGCCGTGGTAAACCAGACCATATGTTGTGTGTAGGCAATTGCAAGAAACTTTTCATTCTGATACACTACTGCTTGAAATTAATTTGACTATGGTTGTTCATGGCGCCTGAGGCGTCAAGCTATTCTGGCACCACCCTTGAAGTAGAATAGTTGATCTCTCTCCTAATCTGTAACGTAGCCTTTATAGGACAAAATATGAACAATTTAAACAAATCAGCTTCAGACTGTAATGGGTTAAGACAAAGATTAGGTTTAGTTAATATACCCCCCCCCCCTCAAAGGCCATTCTTTAAAATGCTCTATCGAAGTCCCTTAAAAAAAAATAAAATGGGAAACACTCCAATTCCCCCATCCCCCGCCCCTACCCCGCTTATGGATATATTTTTGCCAGTGGTGGGGAGGTGCAAGAGGTTCTCACACACGCTTATGGTCACCCCTCCCCCCCTTCCGCCGCTGTTCGATATTTTGGGTGACGAATGGGAAGGAGTTGCAAGAAGTTCTTACGGGCACACGCTTGCGCTTGGCGTTCCTACCCTTCCATTCCTCCCCCCCCCACCCACCCCCCACCCCTGCTTTTTATGTTTGTGGGCCACTGGGCAGCAAGGTCCTCCGGGAAGTAACTGATCCGCCCCTGTTATTGTTTTATTCAGACCAACTTTATATTCTAATACGCGTCTTCAGTTCGTGATCTGTATTTAACCCCTCGACTGCTGTTGACGATACCGTAACCACGCGTGTTTTCCGCCCAACGGTATCGTCAGTAGCAGTCAAGGGACTAATGATCTTTCTTCCCTCGCCACGTGCCACAGGCCCGAGGAAGTGGTGGAGGCTTTCATCAAGCTTGTGGAGGATGACGAGACCGAGGGTGTCATCTACCAGGTGTGGAAGGGGCAGGGTGGCATGTTCCGCAAACGACGCCTCGTGGATGCCGATGGGGAATCGAACCCTCTTGTGGTTGACTGAATACACTAGACTGTTACAGGCAGCACTGACTGCGGCACAGCGAACAACTGACCGAATGCAAGAGGCATAGATCCTCATGAGCCCCCGCATGTGCGGGGGTTCATGAGGAACTATGCCTCTTGCTGGCGGCATTCATATCTGTGTACCTCATGCAGCGGATAACGGATTAACCGGAAACTCAGTGTGTGCATGCGCAGTGCTGATCTTTTCATTCACGACATAATACAGTTTATATCTAACAGAGTCTATCACGGAACAGTTTAACATTTCTGGGATCACCAACATATTCAGTGCTGTGTAATTTCCGACTTTCAGTAACATTCTCAGAGGCCCATGGCCCTGCATTCAGATCGGGGTCTCATAAGCTCTGGGACTACGTGTTCGGGAGGCCAGCCTGGCCGGTTAACACAGGAAAAACCACAGCGGCAACCAAAACGCATGTTGGTAGTTTCTATGATCGAATCAACTCAAACGTCAAACCGGGCATGTCACGAAGAACGACATTGGTAGAGATACGTCTAAACCACAGGTAGCGGTGATTTTGTAAAAGTTGAGATCTCACCCGGCTCTACTTGCTTTTCAGACACACCAATAGGTTTGCCTCCCAGGCAGAGCCTCGTCCGAGTAGCAAAACGTTTTCGGGCCCACGACAGCCGTGCGCGGGCTATCTGCCGCCGTCGTGGAGCCGAGGACCATTGCTTACTGGGGAGCCAGAACGTACGTTTCAAAAGCAAGCCTCAGCTCGTAAATCAACTGATCACCACTCGATTTTTCCCAGTGGAGGCTCAATGTAGTCACACAATTTGAAAATGACCCAAGCATGCGACCAACTGCACAATGACTTGTGTGTTGTATTTGCTCTTATGATGTTTGGACTTCAGTGTTTGTTTGTTTGCATACAACTGTATACATTTACATTGAATTTCCATGAAACTAAATACAGAGCAAAAGCCGTTTGCCAGTTGTATTTTTGTATTCAGTGCTGTGTTTTGTTCGGCCCCTGCAAGCCTGTTTGTTAACCATTTTCATCCTAAGACACTTGCTTGAAAAAACAAAATTGACTGATAGTTCTAGGGTGGTGCCAGAATAGCTTGGCGCCTGAGGCGCCAAGATATTCTGGCACCACCCAAGAACGAAAATGGTTGATCTGTCTTGTAATCTGTTATGTAGCCTTCATAGGACAATCAGCAATTAAAATTAAAAAAAAAATCAGCCTCAGGATGTAATATTAGTTATTGGTAGCAGGGGTTTGCTACACGGACCCTTGTAGGCCTGAGGGAGGTCAAAAGAACCATTGTACCCCGAAGGCCGAAGGCCTAAGGGATACAATAGTTCCTTTTACCTCCCGAAGCCCCTTGTTTTCATTCCGGCCTCCGATGTTTTCGTAACTGAAAGAAATCAAGAAGAAATCTTCCGACCTGGATCACGCAAGACATGACTGACGACAAAGAAATATACATTTATACATAATAGAATATGACGTAATTTAAAATCTTTCATGACTTTGCCGTTTCCAGTAGTGTGCCTGTTGTTTCGAACAACACTAGGTACCGGCTTTAGAACGTTTTGCCGGGTGATCTTTTATAGAACAAAACTGGCATCCAAGACGCGTCAGAAAGAGAGCTACAAAAAGTCGGCCATTTGTCGCTACAAGGGTTTTTGTATCCCGGTCACATGGTACGGTTTGTGCTAAAGTAATTGGTCGCCGGTCTGACGTTATGAAAACAATGGGTTAAATATGATTTGATATACGCATGTCCCACTCCGAGTCCAGCGTGGCAAAGGCGCTTAGTCTGCGTTCAGAAAAGCTCTCGGAGTATCGCTGGATGCATCGGATGAAATTTGACGTACAGTGATCTGCTTGCACTCTTTCACGGCTCCATTCGTAGATGCCGGATTACGTAACATGTAGTTTTACGCCAGTTCTAGACATCTAAGCTGTTTTGTAATAAACACTGAGTATTGATTGTAGATATTAGTAGCTGATGACGTGTCGAGACTGACTCGGAAGCGTTGAGAGAGAGAGCACTCGATCACACCGTCTCACTTGTACATGCACACCGTGGCACACACTGCACACACACACACACACACACACACACACTGACTGAGCAAAGGCAGAAACCAAACACATCGCCGCCGGCCCGCTAAAACATGAGCTCACGACACTGACTTCACTGGTCGAGACAGAGCCGCGACTGAGAGAGGGAGAGAGAGAGAGAGAGAGAGAGAGAGAGAGAGAGGCGCTTCTGCCTTTGAGCGTCAGAGTACAAACCATTACTGAGGTTTCTGTTGCTGAACGAACAACTACAGACAACGAACGCGAACCGACTGACTGTGACTTGCGGTTTTTCCAGGTCAACTTGTATCACTCTAGTTCTATAGACAACGGTCCGAACTGCTGCAAGAAGCGGCATAGATCCTCATGAGGCCTCCGGGCTCATGAGGATCTGTGCCAGCTCTTGGAGCTGCTTGAAGTGTCACTTTTTTGCCACTCAGAGATGGTTCAGTTATCCGCCGTAACTTGACTCAGTTTGCTCCCCGGCGTTCGTTGTCGGTAGTCGTTCGTTGTAAACTAAACCTCACTATTTACTCTAGCACAGCCGGTTTCGTGGGAATAATTGGGTGTGTGTAGTCCCGGCGTAAATCGTGGTACTTTCAGCCCATATCCTGGCTCTCAGCCAGTTGCACACTGAACGCGGGCTTGGTGCTAAGACTGCATAAATTATCCACAGCACGCCGCGACCACTCGAGCTGCAGCTGTGTTGACAAAATGGATGTGAATGGAAAAGCCGTGTTTTTGACTGGCGGTGCGCGAGGACTAGGTCGTGCTTTGGTGCAAACTCTCTTGTCCAAAGGGGCCAAGGTTAGTGGTTTCCGCGTTTACTCTGCACACAAGCACTCCAGTATAAGTAGGGTGTGTGTGTGTGTGTGTGTGTTTCCGGATTTTGTTCATTCAACTAGTACAGTGATTATGAGTATCTGCTTTGCGATATTTCAGTCGACACACCGTTACAACTGAGAAAAAATGAATTCTCACAAATCTCTCTCTCTCTCTCTCTCTCTCTCTCTCTCTCTCTCTCCGAGTCTCTCTCTCTCCCGCTCTCTCTCTGTGTCTGTCCGTTCTGTCTATCCAGACCAGTGAAGTCAGTGTCGTGAGATTTTAGGCGGCGTGTTTGGTCTGTGTCTGTATAAATTATGTGTGTGTGTGTACAGTGTGTGTTACAGCCGTGTGCGTGTACAAGCTTCAGTGAGACGGTGTGATCGAGTGTGTGAGTGTGCGTGTCAGCGTTTGAGTGTGCAGGGGCGGATCAGTTACCACGAGTGGGGGCCGGTGGGGGTGGGGGTGCAACTTTTTGTTTTGGACCTTCAACCCGACACAAAAGGCCTTCCCGATGCTAGCGGACCTTCTTCTAGTGGCCGAAAAATCAAACGGGCAACGAGAACTTGAAGGGAGGGGAGGGGGGTGGGGGGGGGGGGTTGAGGAAAAAGGCATGTGTGCGTCCGGTTAACACTCCCGTCACTCGCCAAAATTAGTATCAAATAACGGGGTAGTTGGGGAATGGGGTTGGGGGGGGGGGGGTAGGGGGTGTGTGTTAGCGTGTATGTGTGTCGATAACTCGCCAAAAAATAAAATAGGTAAGGGGGGGGAGGACGCAACCACCCCAAAAGGGACTTTGATATAGCATTTTAAATAATTTTGGCCCGCGGGGGTGGGGACAGAAACCCTAGAATATTCCCCCCGAGATCCGCCCCTGGTGTGTGTTTGGGGGAGAGGGGAGGGAGCGGGGTGAAGGGAGGGGCGGTATGTGTGACGGGTGTGCCGCGTGTGTGCCGTGTGTGCTGTGTGGTCGTTTAGTGTACTGGCACACAGTATTTTCACATCAACCTCAGTGACTTATTGAACACTGGTTGTTGAACTAGGTGCTTTTCTGTGACGTCAACGCTGAGACAGGAGCAGCCACTGAAGCACAATTACAACCGCAATATGGCGCCGATAACGTCATTTTTAAGCAGTGTGACGTCACCGACTCTGCGCAGTTTAAAGGTATACTTCGCACATATCCTTTTGGATTGTAGTGTGTGCCTGTGTGTGTGTGTGTGTGTGTGTGTGTGTGTAATTCAATTCTTAAATTTTATGTGAGTGTGTGCTGGTGCTTGATTCTGGACCTTACGGCCTATGGCCGTAAGGTCCAGAATCAAGCACCAGCAAACAAATAAACAATAATCTTAAAGTTTCAGAATGATGTGTGTTGACAGCGGCGTTTGATCTGGCCGTGTCCAAGTTCGGGGCGGTGGACATTTGTGTCAACAACGCTGGCATCATGGACGAGAGAGTCTGGGAGAAAATGATACAGATCAACACGGTGAGGAAAACCAGTGCTGTTTCCGTACTGTCCAGTCTCTTAGCCTTAGTCAGTCCCAGTCATCCCCTAATTGTTCAATTCCCTAAAAAACACTACCGCCCACCAGCTGCACATTTGCCATGCACAAAATACCAAAAAAAAAAAACAACCCCAAAACAGCACATGACCCGTCTCATTTCTTGGCTATGAAACTGGTTCCTTACCAACCCCACACCCAAGCACAGCTGAAATCAGCGTCCCCCTCAAATCACTACGTCAAAGGCAACTCAACATAGGCCCACAAATGTCCACTGGATAAGCTCAGGATGATATGAATCAAAGCACCAAACATGTCTCCTCTCAGCTAACCACAAATTTTCAGCAAATTCCCACATTCAGACCAACTGCAAATTTTCAAACAAGGCAAAAATTATTTTTAAAAACACCGGGCCTCTTACTGCCTCAACTTCCCAATTTAAATGTATAACGTGACCTGTCAGAGAAACTTGTCCCACCTGAACACCATTCAATCTGCCATCAGTGCAACCCTTAGACAATAGCTAAGTCAAACCCAAAGTGACACCCTTGAAAGTTGGTGCATCTTTATGTTATGGCCCATTATGTGAAGTGCCTTGATGTGGCGTTTACAATGCTGTTGATGTGTTGGATCATGCATATCTGATGCCATGAAAAACAGCCTAGATATGGTCAGAATGCCTCCAAAATTGGCATGTACATCAAGTAATATATCTGATCTTCAGAAATGTTGCATTTGAGACACAGGCACATGAAAGTGTTTTATTTTTCATATTTTTCCATTGCCTACCCCCTACTTTTTCTGTTTTTCCAAGTTTACACACGCATGCAATACAGTCAAACTGACTTCTGGTGGGCTGGACAACTTAAAAAAGTTACCATGACACTGACACTGATGAAAAATGAGCTTTCAGACCCAAGGCCATTTCCTTGTGTATCTTAGGGCAGCCCAAAAGACAACACCCAGGCATCCTCATTGACCCTGTTGACTGATGACAACAAGCTGGAAGAGGCCTGTAACCAGCTGCCATGCCCTATATGCTGCTGGCAATCTTTCTCTAGGCAAAAGGGGTCATGAAACAGCTCTGCAATTTAAACATGAAGTCTATTGAGATATCCCACAGGAAAAAGACTACACAAAACAACCAAAACTATGCTAAGCAGGACACGCCGCATACGCTAACAAGTGTCTGGAGTGCTGATTTAGGAGGTAGCATAGAAAAATGGTTATGTACAGTTCATTTTTATATAAAACACACTTGTCAGAGTCTCAAAACACCTCAGCTCATCTTGCAGATGCAGTAGGCATGTGTGTGCCAAACTTGTGAACACTCCTGTAAAACCTTGTACTGGTGCCCGCAACTGCTGGTCCCATAACAATGCACTCAAATGAGCTTTACTCAGTGTACAAGTGCTTGTGTTTGGTTTAGAATAGACACCAGAGACATCCCTCATGACAATTACAGCAGAATGACACCTCAGATGCAACCAGTGTAGCAGTACCATGCAAAATAACACATCTGCAGGTCACATTATTTTGGCCGCTTATTTCACTCTGAGGTCAGCTGTCTGATGAAATGCACATGCTAACACCGTTTCATTGTAGTTTTTATCTTAACCTTTGACCTTAACCCCCCCCCCTCCCCCCCCCCACCTCCAACCCAAACCCCTACCCACCCCACCCTACACCAACCCCACACAACTTCAATAACTGAAAGAGTGAATTTTTTTTAACGCATTTATCAGACTGAACACCCCAAACCCCACCCCTTTCAAGGTCAAGGTCAAAGGTCACAGCTCATGGTCGAAGGAAAGACTCATGACTACCTGTAAGACAAAAAATAAATGAGCAAACACACTAAACCTAGCTCACAGTGCAGGTAAACAGGGTTTTGCCACGCAAAACATGCCAAAACGCCTATAAAACTGCATGCACAGCGATTTTTTGGGCAAAATTTCAAATTTTTCATGATTTTCTTACTTTTCCAACTGCAACCATCCAAACTCAATGATCTGGTTACACTAAACCAGTTTCCGGTCTATGTCACATATGGCATGTGGTGCACCTGACAGGCCACGGACCACAGTGCTGTTTCCGTACTGTCCAGTCTCTTAGCCTTAGTCAGTCCCAGTCATCCCCTAATTGTTCAATTCCCTTAAAAACACTACCGCCCACCAGCTGCACATTTGCCATGCACAAAATACCAAAAAAAAAAAAAAAAAAAAACAGCACATGACCCGTCTCATTTCTTGGCTATGAAACTGGTTCCTTACCAACCCCACACCCAAGCACAGCTGAAATCAGCGTGCCCCTCAAATCACTACGTCAAAGGCAACTCAACATAGGCCCACAAATGTCCACTGGATAAGCTCAGGATGGTATGAATCAAAGCACCAAACATGTCTCCTCTCAGCTAACGACAAATTTCCAGCAAATTCCCACATTCAGCTCAACTGCAAATTTTCAAACAAGGCAGAAATTATTTTTAAAAACACCGGGCCTCTTACTGCCTCAACTTCCCAATTTAAATGTATAACGTGACCTGTCAGAGAAACTTGTCCCACCTGAACACCATTCAATCTGCCATCAGTGCAACCCTTAGACAATAGCTAAGTCAAACCCAAAGTGACACCCTTGAAAGTTGTTGCATCTTTATGTTATGGCCCATTATGTGAAGTGCCTTGATGTGGCGTTTACAATGCTGTTGATGTGTTGGATCATGCATATCTGATGCCATGAAAAACAGCCTAGATATGGTCAGAATGCCTCCAAAATTGGCATGTACATCAAGTAATATATCTGATCTTCAGAAATGTTGCATTTGAGACACAGGCACATGAAAGTGTTTTTTTTCATATTTTTCCATTGTCTACCCCCCTACTTTTTCTGTTTTTCCAAGTTTACACACGCATGCAATACAGTCAAACTGACTTCTGGTGGGCTGGACAACTTAAAAAAGTTACCATGACACTGACACTGATGAAAAATGAGCTTTCAGACCCAAGGCCATTTCCTTGTGTATCTTAGGGCAGCCCAAAAGACAACACCCAGGCATCCTCATTGACCCTGTTGTCTGGTGACAACAAGCTGGAAGAGGCCTGTAACCAGCTGCCATGCCCTATATGCTGCTGGCAATCTTTCCCTAGGCAAAAGGGGTCATGAAACAGCTCTGCAATTTAAACATGAAGTCTATTGAGATATCCCACAGGAAAAAGACTACACAAAACAGCCAAAACTATGCTACGCAGGACACGCCGCATACGCTAACAAGTGTCTGGAGTGCTGATTTAGGAGGTAGCATAGAAAAATGGTTATGTACAGTTCATTTTTATATAAAACACACTTGTCAGAGTCTCAAAACACCTCAGCTCATCTTGCAGATGCAGTAGGCATGTGTGTGCCAAACTTGTGAACACTCCTGTAAAATCCTGTACAGGTGCCCGCAACTGCTGGTCCCATAACAATGCACTCAAATGAGCTTTACTCAGTATACAAGTGCTTGTGTTTGGTTTAGAATAGACACCAGAGACATCCCTCATGACAATTACAGCAGAATGACACCTCAGATGCAACCAGTGTAGCAGTACCATGCAAAATAACACTTCTGCATGATCACATTATTTTGGCCGCTTATTTCACTCTGAGGTCAGCTGTCTGATGAAATGCACATGCTAACACTGTTTCATTGTAGTTTTTATCTTAACCTTTGACCTTAAGCCCCCCCCCCTCCACCTCCAACCCAAACCCCTACCCACCCCACCCTACACCCACCCCACACAACTTCAATAACTGAAAGAGTGAATTTTTTTTAACGCATTTATCAGACTGAACACCCCAAACCCCACCCCTTTCAAGGTCAAGGTCAAAGGTCACAGCTCATGGTCGAAGGAAAGACTCATGACTACCTGTAAGACAAAAAATAAATGAGCAAACACACTAAACCTAGCTCACAGTGCAGGTAAACTGGGTGTTGCCACGCAAAACATGCCAAAACGCCTATAAAACTGCATGCACAGCGATCTTTTGGCAAAAGTTCAAATTTTTCATGATTTTCTTACTTTTCCAACTGCAACCATCCAAACTCATTGATCTGGTTACACTAAACCAGTTTCCGGTCTATGTCACATATGGCATGTGGTGCACCTGACAGGTGCTGTTTCCGTACTGTCCAGTCTCTTAGCCTTAGTCAGTCCCAGTCATCCCCTAATTGTTCAATTCCCTAAAAAAAACACTACCGCCCACCAGCTGCACATTTGCCATGCACAAAATACCAAAAAAAACCCCAACCAAACAGCACATGACCCGTCTCATTTCTTGGCTATGAAACTGGTTCCTTACCAACCCCACTCCCAAGCACAGCTGAAATCAGCGTCCCCCTCAAATCACTACGTCAAAGGCAACTCAACATAGGCCCACAAATGTCCACTGGATAAGCTCAGGATGGTATGAATCAAAGCACCAAACATGTCTCCTCTCAGCTAACCACAAATTTCCAGCAAATTCCCACATTCAGCCCAACTGCAAATTTTCAAACAAGGCAAAAATTATTTTTAAAAACACCGGGCAAGAAACAGGGATACAAACTGGTCAAACCGGTCTCAACAAGAGGCATAGATCCTCATGAGACCCCGCGGTCGCGGGAGCTGATGAAGATCTATGTCTCTTGCAGTTGGATCATGTCCACTTTTCTCTCGGCAGTGAGGGGGTTCAATAGGTATATCTGTTTCCGAGGGGGGGGGGGGGGGGGGTGTTTGTGACCTTTTAATTGCAGACAGAACGTGCCAGGAGATCAAACCATTCTTTCTACGGGTAGCACCCCCCCCCCTCCCCCGCCCCCCACTGCCGAAATCCTACCATGGGTGTACATGACAGGAGCATAATTATATTCTGCTGACATCCGGAGCCTGTCGGGGGACAGAACTCTTGGCACAAAATTAATCTTCGATTTCCTCCCCCTGTGATCGTATTCGAGTTTTGTCGTCTGGGTATTGACGATATGAAATGATTCAGTATACGAGTCATTCTTTGCTAATGGTGACAAAAGCGAGCAGGTTTGCATTGTTTATTACTTGTGAGTTTAAAATAAGTTGCTTTCAAGAAGTAGAAGCTAATAAAACAATTCTATGTCTCTCAATAGCTTATTTTAGAGTGTCGCGTCACATCCCTGAAGCAGGTTACCGCACGTTTACTTTCGACGATTTCTTGCAAGGACACCATCCAAGCCAGCATGTTTGCATTGTTTATTACTTGTGAGTTTAAAATAAGCTGCTTTCAAGAAGTAGAAGCTAATAAAACAATTAATAAAACAATTATATGTCTCTCAATAGCTTATTTTAGAGTGTCGCGTCACATGCGTGACGCAGTTTAGCGCAAGTTTTCTTTCGACGATTATTTGCAAGGACGGCATTTTTCAAACGTCAGCACAACGCCAGAGGTTTGTGTATCGCACATCAAAACATTGATGACGCTTTGCGGCAGAAGTTTCACGTTTTGCGTCCGCTGGAGCCGCAAAACTGTGACGTGTCACACTCATGGTTTCTGTCGTCTGCTCAAGATTCAATTTACGAACCCGTCTTTGTGACACCCCCAGTACGCAGGTTACCCTTTTTCACAGAAGCGCTGTGCAACAACAGCAGGTTGTCTTTAAAACTCTCTTTGTGGTTTCAGCTTTATTTACATATAAGGAACGAATACATGGCATAATGATGTTTGCTGTTTGAAACACTAACTGACCAAAACAGATTGCAAACAAAGTGAGGGGTTCCCGTTCCACTTTTGGGCAGCCATTTTGTGTGCTAAAATAGAAAACAATCAAGAATAAAGACCATTTATTGTGCACTAATTGACTCAAGGTTGCTTTTGCTGATACTTTGATATTTGAAGGATACAACAAACATCTCATTTTATTATGGCCTTTTCCCGATTTCCTGAAAATGTGTCAAGTTTACGCTGACCATCTGCAGTCACCATTAGCAAAGAATGACTCGTATTCATAACATTCTCCGTGGTCTGGTAACAACATTTTGCTTTTAATGCGCAAATGTTGCCAATCACACATATTTTGACACTCATACTCCACGTCAGTACATGCCATCATTTTCGTAGAACGACGGCCATTTTGTATGGAACCCCTTTACTCCGGAACATCCGGAAACGAGCAACAACCAAATTCAAGAGGCATAGATCCTCATGAGCCCCCGCAACTGCGGGGACTCATGAGGATCTATGCCTCTTGCTGGCCTATTTGAAATGCTTGTGTCCCCAGTAGACAGGGTTATGAAATCTGCGATGGTGTAAGAGTCACCATTTTTAGCCACTGGCAGTGAAAGATTCATTTATGACCTAACCCCTTCCCTGCCACTATACGTACATTTTTTCCCCTGAAATCTGTTCATTTAACGACAAAGAAAAAGAAAAAAAAAAAAAAAAGAAAAAAAAAAAGAAAGAAGAAAAAATGAAAGGCCAACACCGTCCAAGGAACATGGATACAAACTGATCTCAGCAAGAGGCATAGATCATCATGAGCCCCCACAGTCGTGGGGGCTCATGATGATCTATGCCTCTTGCGGTTGGATTGTGTGGATTGTGAAGAGGTTAATTATCTCGACTGCGATGGACTCAAACTCTGCTTTTACCGAGTAACGTACAATTCTGCTTGTACGCAATATTTTGACGAAAGAACATTTTCAGTGAAAAGTACTGGGGTCTTGAATGTTTAGATGGCCCCGATCCGTGGCAGTCAGCTGGCCTTGGATCACATGCGCCGTGACCGGGGTGGACGCGGGGGCATTATCGTCAATATTGTTTCAGTTGCAGGTAACTATTTTATTTTGTGCCAAAATAATATACTCACAAACCAGATAGGTGAGGCTAGCGCTGGCAGAATTGTACACAAACCAAGGGGAATCACTACTCAGCGCTGGACAGACAAACAGTTAGATCCCCTGCCCCCGCCTATCAGGCACCCATTCGCCAGCCCACCGAGAAATACGCAGGTATAGAACAAGACGATCATCTACATCCCTTGTTCCAGCGCTGAGTGATTCCCCTTGGTTTGTGTACAAAATAATATAAGTTATTGTTAGCAAGGGTTTGCTACACGGACCCTTGAAGGCCTGAGGGCTGTCAAAGGAACCATTGTACCCCGAAGGCCTACAAGGGTTCGTGCAGCAAGACCCTGCTACCAATAACATACCTGTTTTCATTCCTTCACTATTTTCGTAAGAGACATCTAGGAGAAAACATCCGATTGGATCACGCCAGAAATGGCAGACGTCAAAGGAATATACATTTGTACATAATAGACTTATGAGGTAATTTAAAATCGTTGATGACGTTGCCATCTCCAGTAGTGTGCCTGTTGTTTCGAACAACACAAAGTAAACTTTATATTTTAGAACGTTTTAGTGATCTATAATAGAACATAACTGGCATCCAAGACGCGGCAGAAAGAGGGCTACAAAAAGTCCGCCGTTAGTCGCTACAAGGGTTTTTTTTTTTGTTGTAGGGAGGTCACATGGTAAGGTTGTGCACGAAAGGGATTGGTCGTGTGACGTAGGGATGAAAACAAACATTTGCATCAAGACTACCAACCACCATGATACCAACACTAGTTCACCCACTACAATTAACCCTTTTAGCCCCAAGGTCCCATTTCTCACATTTTGGAGGTGTTGCCTAACCACTATGTACCAGCTGTAGGAGATGATTGATCATGATAATTCAAAGGTAGTGCCAGATGAGGGGTAGGTGTGTGTAATTGTCAATAAAATCATCAAATTTTGCTCTAAGCCCAAAATTCATTTTGCAGTTTACAGACAACAAAATCCCATTTGCAGTGAAGGGCTGATTTTTTCAATCTTTGTTCTAACGCGAGACATCTGCTACAGACCCTCTTGTAAAGTGATTTGGGGGTTGGTATCTTCAACTGGCCATACAGGTACCATCCTCCATAGAAACTAAATGAATGCTTCGGTGAATAATGTCAAATAAATGGCACACATAACCTAACGAGAAAACCGCGTGTCGCGGTTACAATAAAATACATTTAACATTTTGTTGACGGTAACTGCTTTGAGGAAACTCCCACTGCTGTTTTTAAGAGAACCGACAAGCATATGTTTGTTTGTCTGTCTCAACACGGTTTTGTGTGTGTGTGTGTGTATGTGTGTGTGTGTGTGTGTGTGTGTGTGTGTGTGTGCGTGTGCGTGCGTGCGTGCGCGTGCGTGTGTGTGTGTGTGTGTGTGTGTGTGTGTGTGTGTGTGTGTGTGTGCGTGCGCGTGTGTCTTTTTATTTGAACAAGTAGCCGTTTGCATTATAGGCTGGCCTGTTAGTTTGAGAATCGTATTGCATAATACTGCATAACTCTCGTTGCCTCTGTCTTACACTGTTTCATTTGTTCTTATTGTCCCTCTTTGCTCCGTTTTTTTTTTTTTTTTTTTTTTAAAGGTCTCTACCCTGGCTACTGGTTCCCAGTCTACACAGCTACTAAGCACGCCATGATAGGCTTCACCACCAGCATGGCTGTAAGTGATGCTGCTCTGCGTCTGTCATCACTGGTCGTCAATACACTGGTCGTCAATACACGTACTAGTTACTCCTCTATCATAATGACGTCAAACACATCCGCTAGATCTCCTGGAAGGCACGCACAGTGCATGCAGTAAAGGACGAAAGTACATGTAGTCTAGCAGATTACGCAATTTCTGCAGATGTAAGTAGTTTGTCAAAAGAGTAACATTGGTTTGCTGGTACGAAACGAAAGTACTAATGCCATATAGTTTATGTATAGCAACAATATTTGTCCTTAGGATGGAGACATTTTTGTAGAAGTGTTTTTCGAGCGCTGTTTGTTCGCTGTGAGGTAACCAGTCCGCGTTCGCGTCCCGGATAAGACGCAATACACTTTTTATGCTTATCATTTAACATTTCAATCATACAAGTTAAAAGTTTATTCAGGTGATCAAATTAAAATCATCAGCAAATAACAGATATACATATTTACGATAAAATAATTTAAAAAGTAATATTTTTAATGTCGTAAGCATGTTCGCGTCGCTAGTTTCAAATGGCGGTCAGCGAGATGCCTTCGAACGAAATCAATCAGACGCGCACGGTTGATGCAGGTTTACTTTGCTCTTGAAGTGAGACAGAGATTATTTTGGGTTTGAACTTTGAAGCACATCTTTTCAACGTCATATACGTTATTTTTCCTGGTTTTGAAAGCAGCCTTTCTCATAGAACTCGGTCTTTTGTAGGAGGAAAGCATATTGAAAGTAGACTCCTTTCGTTTTTTTAAATTTTTTTAAATTTTTTAAATTTTTTTTTATATATTGTGTCTGCCGACCACCTTCAACATTCTGAAGACTTTTTGTCCAGATACAACATGCATGTTGTTCGTATGTTTTCCAGCCCACCGGCTCTAAGTGTAGACCTGCTTTTTAAAAAAATTTTTATTAGTGGAGATGGGATTTTTAACTGGTCAAAGCCCCCACCCGGGTCTGCCCTGGGGGACTTGGATGGAGTTAACTACTTTTTAGTTCCCAGCGTCACCCCTGGTCAGCCCCACAGTGTGGGTTTTCCCCTCTATTCTGGGGCATGTGTTTCTGTCTACCCTTGGTCCATTCACCTGTATTTTCCTTTTTAAAACTCTCCCTACTGTCTGCGCTGCCTGTAGCTCTTGATATTGAATGTGTGTTGCTAAATGGTCTTAGCTTTATTTAGGCACCATGTCGTAGGTTATTTAACGTATTGGACCGGCTGGCGACATACATTCAATATTCTGTTTATTTTTTTTTTCACAAGCAGTGAAGGCACGTCCTGAGAAAGTCTTGTTGCTGTCGGGACGTTAAGCAATGTACAATGAATCATTTAACCATCTAAATTACTATGTTCAGCTGAACACCTAAATGTTTGAATTTTTATTTTTGCAACTTATTTAACCATTCCGCACTCAAAGACTCACAAGAACTCTTATGATCAAGCTTTATCAGGACTGCAAGAGACACACTACTGATAGTAGCCCTCTCCATTATATTACATGTTTTATTTTTTATTTTATTGAAAAAAATATTTGTTACTGATTAATTTATTTATTCATTTACATGCTTATTTATTAAGTATTATTTAATTATGGACGGAATGAATTCCTTGATGCACACAATGTATGGTGGTGGTCACCAATGAGAGGAAAGGAAGAAATTTGTCAATACGCATACATCTGTGCATGTTTTTATTAAATATATCCTCTCCTTGGCATGCACATTCATATGCCCCAGGTATCTCTGACTTATTTTATTTATTTATTTATTTAAATTATTTATTTATTTATTTATTTTTCTTTGTTTGTGATGTAGGTTTTGCACATACACATCAGTATACAATATGAGAACATTCATGTACTCATAATGTAATAGCTGCCATACCACCCTCTCCCAACCCCAGCCCACATACACACACAAAACCGCAGAACACCCACCAAAAGACATGCATATCTGTGCATGTTCATAATGTATCCATTACTTAGCATTCATATGTCCCAGGTATCTTTGACTTTATTTCATTTATTTATTTATTAATTTAAATTATTTATTTATTTAAATTATTTATTTATTTTTGTTTGTTTGTAATATAGGTTTTGTACATACACATCAGCTTACAACATGAGAATATACACATAAAAGTATGGTAATAGGTGCCATACCGCCCGCTCTCAACCCCATCCCACATACACACACAAAGCCGAAGAACACCCACCAAAAGACATGCACATCTGTGCATGCTCATAATCTATCCTTTACTTAGCATTCAATGTCCCAGGTATCTTTGACTTAATTTATTTTTATTTTTTATTTTTAAATTCATTTATTTATTATTTATTTAAAGGATTTATTTATTTTTGTTTGTTTCAAATGTAGGTTTTGCAGTTAATTCGTGATGGTGTTAATGCGCAACCATGCCAGGTTGACCCTTCGAATGCTGACAGGTGTTTTGAGGGTCAGATATTCTCAAAAGTTGAACCTGTGACTGACGAAGAGGTGTGTGTGATTCTAAAGAAAACTGCCCCCAAGTCTTGTGAACTAGATCCCATGCCCACTTCCCTCCTGTATGACTGTATAGATGTCATTCTTCCCCACATTACCCATGTCATCAATCATTCGCTTCAAACTGGTTCTTTTCCCACCTTGTACAAAAACGCAGCTGTCAAGCCGCTTTTGAAGAAAGCATCTTTAGATCAGAATGACTTTAAGAATTACAGACCTGTGTCAAATCTTCCATTTATATCAAAGGTCATTGAGAAAGTCGTGCTCTCTCAGACCCTGAAGCATCTCACCGTCAACAATCTCTTAAATCCCCTACAATCAGCCTACCGCGTGAGTCACAGCACGGAAACAGCTTTACTGAAAATCATGAATGACTTGTTGCTTGCACTGGATGATGGTCAGGTTTCTGTTTTAGCTTTGCTGGATCTGTCTAGCGCATTTGATACGATTGACCATAGCACCCTATTCTGTCACCTTGAACGTGTCTTTGGTATCCAGGGACATGTTTTTGATTGGTTCAAATCATATTTGTCTAACCGGTCACAGACTGTTTCTGTCTGTGGTCATCTTTCAGTTGCAGCCCCTCTGTGTTTCGGAGTACCCCAAGGGTCAGTCCTTGGACCTGTGCTCTTCATTATGTATATGCAGCCCTTGTCGGGTGTCATAGCTGCACGCCCAATTTCTGACCACGCATACTCTGATGACACTCAGTTGTATGAATCAGGCCATGTTGAGCAGGTCGATCCAGTGTGTGCAACAGTCAGTTTTTGATGTTAGAACATGGATGATAGCCAACAAATTAAAACTGAATGAAGATAAAACAGAAGCCATGCTAGTTTCCTCTACCAGAATATCTTCCTACTTACCGCATTCCATCACAATCCTAGACACTGAAGTTAGCTTTCTGTTCAGGTGAGAAATCTTGGCGTCACCATTGATTGCAGTCTCTCACTCAAACAACACGTTTTGAATACCTGTAGATCTGCATTTATCGCATTAGCTCCATCAGGCATCTTCTCACACCAGAAGCCACTAAAACGCTGGTGTGCTCCTTTGTCTTGTCCCAACTCGATTACGGCAATGCACTCCTGTGTGGCTGTCCTCAGTACCTTCTGGATCGGCTCCAGAGGGTGCAGAACTCAGCAGCACGGCTTGTTGTCAAGGCAAATAAGTCAGACCACATCACACCCATCCTTCGTTCACTTCATTGGTTGCCGATCACATCCAGAGTACAATACAAAGTTCTGTCCATCTGTCATACATGTCTGTCTACTTCTACTGTCCCTGTCTATCTTTCTGAGCTTCTTCATGTGTACACACCTTCAAGACAGCTCCGTTCCTCAGCAGACATTAAACTATTACGCTTCCCGACTGTGAGAACTAAGTCTATTGGCGAGAGCTCTGTTTCATACCAAGGACCATTTATTTGGAATAAACTCCCACAGTCCCTCAGATATGATGATCAGCCAATAGTTTCCGGCAGTCTTTAAAGACACATCTATTCTTTAAACGTGCATTCACCGTTATAATTATTTTATTTTTGTTTTTGGTGTTGCTGTCAGTGAGAGCTGCCTAGTGTATCCTTTATTAGTTTTGTGGTACACGTATATCTTTGGTGTGCATGAGCATTTCTTGTTGGTGTGTTTACTCTGCTAAGTTTATTTTCCCTGTATATTTTGTTGCGTGAGTGTGTATGTTAGGGCATATATATGTGCTGTAAGATGCAAGGTGTGTGTATGTTGTTAGTATGCCATTTGTACGGCGCCTAGAGCTTTTCTGTCGAAAGTATAGGCGCCTTAAAAATATACATTATTATTATTATTATTATTATTATTATTATTATTATTATTATTATTATTATTATTATTATTACATACACATGAGCATACAACATGAGAATATACACATACATGGTAATAGGTGGCATACCGCCTGGTCCCAACCCCACCCCACATACACACACAAAACAGCAGAACATCCACCACAAGACATGCACAAAATAATGTATACTGATGGGCATTGGTGGACTGTAAAACCTATATAGAGACTTGAGGTTAAGAAAGTGGCTTGGATTGACTGCCTGTATTTTTTCTGCCCACCTGCAAATCTCATTTATACAGTTAATCCACACTGCACAAGCAGCCATCAGTTATGTGAACAGTACTGTTGGCCTCATGCACAGAGGCACAAAACCTTAGAGATATGGCCACACCTGATAACAATAACATAACTAATATACATATGCAACCACTAGTTCTGTAAATTGCACCTTTGACGGTAAGCAGCACCAGTAGCCTAATGCACAAAGCCAGCACGGATGATGCCACCACTGATCACCTTAAACAGCAAGTTACCCAATACACTTTGACCAGTGATACCGTGAACTACCCTGCACATGCAGCCATCAGTTCTGAAAATAGTAATAATAATAATAATAATTACGGTATTTATAATGCGCTTATCTTATAATAATTATAACTCTAAGCGCACACTCACAACTCGCGCACGCATGCGCACGCTTTAGACAATGACTCACGTACCACAAACAGTGAAATACATTACGACGGTCAGCTTGGGGTGGGGAGTGCGGTGATATAGTGCTAAAACTGTTGAAAGAGGTGAGTTTTGAGGGCGGACTGGAAGGAGGAGAGAGAGTGTTTCTGACGGAGAGAGAGTGGGAGAGTGTTCCAGATGGATGGACCGTAGACGGAGAAGGAGCGGGGACCGAAAGTGTTAAGTTTGGTGCGAGGGATGTGGAGGCGGAGAGGAACGGAGGCAGAGCGGAGGGAGCGGGAAGGTGTGTAGGGGTGAAGTAAGTTGGAGAGATAGGCAAGAGCGCAGTTGTTCAGGGATTTGTAGCAGAGAGACAGAACTTTGTATTGGATGCGTTGGGGGATGGGGAGCCAGTGAAGGAGTTTGAGCAGGGGTGTGATGTGGTCGGATTTTTTCTTTCTGAGGACGAGGCGGGCAGCATTGTTCTGGACGCGGTGGAGAGTGAAGATGGTGGAGTGAGGGAGACCGGAAAGGAGAGAGTTGCAATAGTCAATGCGAGATAAGATGAGAGAGACAGCAAGTTTGGTGGCAGCTTCGGTAGTGAGGTATTTTCTGATCTGACTGATGCGGCGAAGGTGGAAATAGCATGCCTGGGTCGTGGCGGAGACGAAGTTGGTCATGGACAGAGAGGAATCGAGGATGACGCCGAGGTTCTTGGCCGAGTCAGAGAGGGAGATGGGGGTGCTATCGAGTTGAAGGTGGAGAGAGGGAGGGAGCTGGGAGAGTTTTTGGCGAGTGCCTACCAGCATGGCTTCCGTTTTGTCGTCGTTCAGTTTCAGCTTGTTTGCTGTCATCCAGTTTTTCACGTCTTTGTAGCAGTCAGCCGTGCGAGTCAGTAGTGACTGAGTGTTGTCGAGTTTGTCTTTGTCTTGCAGTTGTGAGTCGTCAGCGTAGAGGTGGTGGTGTATGCGGTGAGACTGGATGATGTTGGACAGAGGAGAGGTGTAGAGTGTGAAAAGGACCGGGCCCAGGACGGATCCCTGTGGAACTCCGCAGGAGAGCGTTACCGGGTTGGAAGAGACGCCGTTGATGGTGACGGACTGCTGTCTGTCAGAGAGGTAGGAGAGAAACCAGGAGTGAGCAGAGTCAGTGATGCCGAAGGAGTGGTGGAGTCGGTGGAGGAGGATAGAGTGGTCTATAGTGTCAAAGGCGGCAGAGAGATCGAGTAGTGTAAGAAGGGAGATGTTGCCAGAGTCAGTGGAGAGAAGCAGCTCGTTTAAGATATGTAGAAGGGCTGTTTCAGTGCTGTGATGTTTGCGATAGGCAGACTGGAATGGACTGAGGAGGTTGTTGTCGGTGAGATGGAGGTTGAGCTGGTTGAGAACAACCTTCTCAAGAAGCTTGGACAGGAAAGAGAGATTGGAGACTGGGCGATAGTTCTTGAGTTCGTTTGGGTCGAGGTTGTGTTTTTTGAGGAGAGGACGGACGATGGCGGACTTGAAGATATCGGGGACGGAGCCGTTTTCTAGAGATGCGTTGATGATGTCGGTAATGAAGGGTAGAAGTTTTGGAAGGCCGTCACGGTAGAGAGAAGCTGGGAGGGGGTCAAGTTCGCAGGTTTTGAAGGGCATGGACTTTATGGTCTTGAGGACTTCATCCTGAGAGACGGTGCGGAAGGACGAGAGGGGAGTGCCGGAAAAGGTGGGGTCGGGAGGGCAAGGCGGAGGAGGCAGGGTGTCGAGTGTGTCGCGCAGATTTTGGATTTTGTCCGAAAAATAGGTAGAGAAAGCAGACGGGAGTTCTTCTTTGCTGTGTGTGTTGGGGAGAGGAGAGTCTTTAGAAGTGCCTAGGAGTGTGTTCATGGTGGCGTAGAGGGTTTTGGAAGAGGTGGATTCCAGGATTTGGTTTTGAAGGTGTTTGCGTTTAGATTCGGAGATCATTTTGCAGACTTTGGATCTGGTTGTTTGGAAGATCTGTCTGTGAACGGTGAGGTCAGATGAGCGCCAGAGGCGTTCCGCTTGTCGGCGCTCGCGCTTGGCCTCAGCTATGTCATCAGTGAGCCAGGGGGAGGGGAGTCGGTTGGGTATGGAGCAGGTGGTGACAGGGGCATGGGTGTCTAGAAGTTTTCGAAGGGAGGAATCGAAATGGGATGCAAGATCGGGAGAGGGGGTGGGGTCCGAGAGAAGGTCGACAGCTTCGTCGAAGAAGCTCTCGCGGTTGACAGATTTTAGTTTGCGGCGAGAGACAACGAGCTTGGTTTTTTTCGGGGGAGGTAGATTGAGGGAGACGAGAATAGCGAAGTGGTCAGAGGGAAGCACAGAGGAGGTGTCAGAGTCGAGAAAGAGTTGATAAGAGGTGCGGGTGATGATCCAGTCGAGGGTGTGGCCGAGTCGGTGGGTGGGTTTAGTGATGTGTTGTGTAAGATTGTGGTTTAAAAGTGACGTGCAGAGGCGTTTTGTGTCAGGGTGGTCGGGTTTGTCAAAGTGGAAGTTAAAGTCGCCTAGAAGGATGTGTTTTCCGGGTCGTGTGCTGTAGTGTTCGAGGAGGAGGTCAAACTCGGTGAGGAACATGGAGTTTGTGAGTTTGTTTTGAGAGCTTGGAGGGGGGCGATAGATACATGAGAAGATGAGGGACTGGCCAGGGAGTGTTGCTACGGCCTCGACAGATTCAAAGGAGGGATGAGCAAAAGGTAGAGACTGAGAGAAGGAGAGGTGAGCGGAAAGACAGTCCCTGTAGATGATGGCAATGCCACCCCCTCTGAAAGCGCGCGGGAAGGAGGCCAGGCGGTAGCCACTCGGAGTGACGCTGGCGATGATGGGTTCGTCGCCAGCCGAGCGGAGCCACGTTTCGGTGATCACGACAATATCTAGGTCATTGTCTAGAATGAAGTCGGAAATCACGTCAGCTTTGCCATCTTTGCAGACAGACTGGGCATTAAATAGACACAGTTTTAGGTTGGAAGAGACAGCAGAGGGAGAAGAAACGGACGAAGAAGAGGACAGAGGAGAGGGAGGGTAGGGAGGGGGGAGAGAGGATGGAGGGGGGAAAGAGGAGTGAGGGGTGGAGTGGGGAGGAGGAACAGTCGGGGAAGGATAACCGCGTAAGAAAGAGGATGCGAGAGGGGGGTGGAGAGGGGAGAGGGGGAGGAAGGGGAGTAGAAAAAGATGAGGAAGAGGGATGGGGAGGGTGACGGGGAGGAAAAAGGGGGAGGAGGGGAGGAGGAGGAGAAAGCAGGCGAAGGAGGAGGGGGTGAGGAGAGGAAGGGGGATGAGGGTGGGGGATTGGGCAGTCGAGGAGGGCATGGAGCAGTGAATGAGGGAGGGAGGAGAAGAAATGGGAGAAGAAGGAAGGAAGGGGGAGGAGGCGGAAGGGGTGGAAGGGCATTGGAAGAGATGAAGAAGTGTGTGGTAGTGTGTGTGTTTGTGCGTCCTGCCTTCTGCTAATTCCACCCCTGCGGCCTCTCTTGCGCAATCGGAAGTACCGGTGGCTATATGCACAGGGGCACCAAACTTAAAGATGAGGCCACAACTGACATCTCAAACAAAACGCTATACCTACACACACATATCAATGATACAGTCAACCTCCGTGTGTGTTAGGCTGGGCAGGCTTTAAGCCTGGGACTGGCATCCTCTCCGACTCCGGCCCTCTCCGCCTCCACATCCCCCGCACCAAACTCAGCACTTTTGGCCCCCGCTCCTTCTCCGTCTACCTACCTGGAACACTCTCCCACTCTCTCTCTGTCAGAAACACTCTCTCTCCTCCTTCCAGTCCGCCCTCAAAACTCACCTATTTAAGCAGTTCTAGCACTATAACATCACCACACTCCCCACCCCAAGCTGTCTGTCGTAATGTATTTATGGTACATGAGTCATTGTCAAAGCGTGCGCATGTGTGCGCGAGTTGTGAGCGCGCGCTTAGAGTTATAATTATTATAAGATAACGCAACTCGTCCCCTGGGGTCTCCACCTTTTGAGTCAGGCAGAGAAATAGGCTAGTGTCTAATACATAAAGCTTGCTAAACACTAACCCAAAGGCAAACTTTATATCACCTTCAAGTTGAAGACTACCTCGGGGAAAAACGGGAGGCCTGGAGGGGTCAATGCTGCGATGATCACTTCATGGTTCGGATGTTACATGAACAAAGGCGAGAAGTCTGACTGCTCCAACTATCGTGGAATTACCCTGCTGTCCATTGCTGGGAAAATTCTTGCAAGGCTGCTCCTGAATCGGCTGGTACCTGCCATCGCTGAAGACCACCTCCCAGAGGGCCAATGTGGCTTCAGAGCCAACAGCAGCACCACCGACATGGTCTTTGTGGTGAGACAGCTTCAGGAGAAGTGCCGCGAGCAGAACAAAGGGCTGTACATAACGTTTGTTGACCTAACAAAAGCGTTCGACACTGTGAGCAGGCAAGGCATGTGGCAGATCCTGGAGCGACTTGGCTGTCCCCCAAAGTTCCATAGCATGATCGTCCAGCTACACGAGGACCAGCAAGGCCAGGTCAGACTCAACAATGACCTCTCAGAACCATTCCCTATTCTCAACGGTGTAAAGCAGGGCTGTGTGCTGGCACCGACCCTCTTCACCATTTTTTTAGCATGATGTTGAAGCAGACCACAGTGGACCTCGACGATGACGATGCAGTGTACATCAGGTATCGTCTCGATGGCAGCCTGTTCAACCTCAGACGACTGCAGGCCCACACCAAAACCCTAGACCAACTGATTCGTGAGCTGCTCTTTGCTGATGACGCTGCCCTCGTTGCACACACAGAGAGAGCCCTGCAGCGCATCACGTCCTGCTTCGCAGACGCTGCCCAACTCTTTGGACTCGAGGTCAGTCTGAAAAAGACAGAGGTCCTTCATCAGCCGGCACCCACGGTAGAGCATCGCCCTCCCCACATCACCATCGGCGAGTCTGAACTAAAGTCAGTGCACCAGTTTACTTACCTTGGCTGCATCATCACGTCGGACGCCAAGCTGGACAAGGAGCTTGACAAAAGCTGGCAAAAGCGAACAGCGCTTTCGGGCGACTATTCAAGCGGGTGTGGCAAAATCAACAGCTGAAAACAGGCACCAAGATCAGCGTGTACAGAGCTGTCGTCCTCACCACCCTGCTGTATGGTTCCGAGTTCTGGGCCCTCTACCGCAGCCAACTACGACTTCTCGAACGCTTCCACCAGCGCTGCCTGCGTACCATCCTGGGCATTCACTGGAGTGACTATGTCACCAACGTCGAGGTCATTGAACAGGCAGAAACTGTGAGCATCGAGGCTTTGCTGCTGCGGGCGCAGCTCCGCTGGGCGGATAAATGTCTCCAGGATGGAGGATCATCGCCTACCCAAGATCACCCTGTTTGGCGAGCTTGCCACTGGACACCGAGACAGAGGGGCACCAAAGAAGAGATACAAAGACTGTCTCAAGAAGTCACTTAGTGCCTGCCAAATCGACCACCGCCAGTGGTCTTCGCTTGCTGCGGACCGTGACACCTGGCGCTCCACCATTTACAAGGCAGCCATCTCATTTGAGGACTCTCGCAGAGCTAGCCTTAAGGACAAGCGGCTCAGGAGAAAAAACAGAGATGCCGCAACTCAGAACCCTGGCCAGACCTTCCCCTGCAGCCACTGCGGTCGAACCTGCCTGTCCCGGATTGGCCTCCGCAGCCACGAGGAGGCCTGCAGACGTCGTGGGCAACCCCTATAAAATCTTCGTTCGCGAAGTCAAGCCAAGAGAGATTATAAGATAAGCGCATTATAAATACCGTTATTATTATTATTATTATTATTATTATTATTATTATTATTATTATTATTATATGAGCGGCTGATGGAAAGAAAACAGTGAAAGAAATAGTACGTGTACATAATGCAGTACGTAGATCCCCCCCCCCCCAGCTCCCTCCCCCCCCCCCCGACACACACACACACACACCTCCACCCTGCCATAAAACTAGCTGTTCATCATAATAAAACATATATCATTGATTGATTACTTGACCGACTGATTTATTAAATCATCTCTTTTAATCCTGATATGAGTTCAGTACTAGTGCCAACTGCTAAGAATGCTTGCAGCGAACTTCAAATGTCAATATGCAGACAAGCTGCAAATTACGCAGCAGCAAAATACAGTTTCTCTTTGTGCAGCTAGGCTACTGCTAGTGAGATAGGGTTTAATTTTAAACAAAACATTGCATTAACTTTCAAGCGTGTTCACATTGTGCTGTATATTCTTTCAATGCATAGTGTACTGTACCATCAGACTGTACCATTAGTGATCACTGAGACTGCATGGCAGCGACCACACATCACAACACAGCTTATCAGTGCAACTGATTGGATTAAATGTTACAGTAATATATAATTAATCAAGTTCCAAATCTTTGTTCAGTCATGACAGTTAAAACCAAGTGGTGCGGTACTCTCTCTTTTACAGCATGCAACATGTTGCACTTTGGACCTCTGCATGAGTCTTTTACAATGACAAACACTTTGGATCAGTATACAGTTTATTGAGCGTTTGGCGCATTAGCTGATGAAAACGTGCGTCAGTGCCACCAGGGCGGAGGGGAAGGGAGTGCCATAATATCTCTTAATCCCAATATCTTTGGAAAACAATTGCAGAAAATTGTGTTGACAAACAAACAAAAAATTAATTGTATTTTTATTTGGAGATCAAAATATTCTTGGAGAAGAAAATCTGAAGATTTTGATTGCTATGGTTGATTTTTGTGAGGCTGGACTGTCACTTACCTTCCCTGCCGAATCCCCCCTCCCCTCCGCGCAACTGCACATCAAGGCTGTACTGTCAAGAATCAATATGTAATAAGCCCTTTGCTATGAATTTAATAAGTATGTGCATGGGGTGTATTTATCTCTGTTTTGAGAAAATAAGTCAGCTTGTTAGGTAAACACAATGTAATTAAGCAGTGACAGTGAAAGGCAATAATTAGCCTGGCAGAAGTATGGATGTGCAGCTACCTTCATTTTAATTGCCAGCTATTGATGAGTAATGTGCATTTGTATACGTTTAAGAATAAGAATAAGAGTACTTTATTATCTCGAAAAGAGAAATTCGGTTGTGGTACATTTATAACAAATAGTAGTACAAACAAGACATGAAAACATTATAACATAATTATGAACATTTTCTCCCTGCGCTTGCACAGCTACAAATTCCAAATGGACATATTTAATAAGTAAACACTACACAATCTTTACACATAACTCTTACACATCTCACACATAAACATCTTTTATGGACTGAACTGAGCGGCACTTATACATTCACACCCACCTCTACACATGCATACATAATACGCGTGTTTCAACGTAATCCTGACCCTCACTACTTATTATACAAACGTCTCAATACATTATTACACATTATTACACAAGCTGCGTAATTTCGTATGGGGATAATTATTGCATTGACTGGGACTGATACGTATATGGGCGGTATGATGGTCCACAACATTTTGAGTTGGAACGTCCTGTGTAAATCAAATATCAGCGACATAATCACTATTTTCAATAGTACTGATCATATTTCCCTCGGAACATAACATAGAACAAATTAATCACCTTGTTTTGAGAGGATATGCGTGCCGTTAGCTCCTCGCACTTTACCGTTCACTGCGCCATCGGGGCCACATGCCGCGAAGAATGCCGATTGTAAACAGATAGGAGCGCTAATTCTTTGTATGCATTAGCACATATTGTTTTTCGCAAAGTACAAATTATTTTCAGTCATTTATTGTGAGTTATCTCGAACACAGTGTTCACAATATTATTATATTAAACTGTGACTCCAGGCGGTCTAATTTATTAAACCAACGTTTCTAATGTGGATAGCGTAAACAGCTGGTCCCCCCAAAAAAAACCTGCAAATGGCGGAAAATCGTCTGTCGACGTCCGCGGTACAAACTTAGCTACAGAAAAATGTCTCCATCCTCCGGCGGCACAATTTTGACATGGGGGTAATGTATTCATCCCATACTTCATTTTGATATACCCAAACCTTTGTTACTCTGAAGAAAATCACTGTCTCGTAAACGGCTGATCGTCTATGAAGGGCATCTGCTAGACTAAGGTAGTGGGGCTTCGTTTGCAACGAACAACTACCGACAACGAAGACCAGCGAAGTCACGATAGAGAACCGGCTTGTAACAAAAGCGTACACAACGCTCCCAACGTCTCCAAGAGCAACAGATCCTCATAAGCCCGCAGGACTCATGAGGATCTATGCCTCATGGAGATGTTTGGAGTGTTGTCTACCCTTATGGTACATGTTAGTTGTCAAGCGCGATTTCCTTCCCGTTCGTTGTCGGCAGTCGTTTCTTGCAAACGAAAGCTCACTCTAGTGACCCGTGATCGCTACGATCACTCGGGCATCTGCCATCCTCCTGTCAATCGCACACTGAGCTATCCCGTTCACATTCTGAGAAAAAGTGAGTACCACCCAGCTGCAAGACGTATAGATCTATGCCTCTTGCTGAAACCACGTCGCATCCACGTTCCTTTGAAGGCCGGGGATATTTGACGTGGAGCTGACAATGATTCCATAACAAAATCTGCGTCCACAGGCAGTGTAGGCAAAGAGTACAGATCTAGAGTAGCCTCTTTACTCTTTGGTGTAGGGGCTACACCTGTAGCCCCTTTACTCTTTGGTGTAGGGGCTACACCCTGGATGGCTACCTCAGTCTAGGGATGTGAGGGAGACCGATCCTTTGCCAGCAGGAAGCCAGCATTCTCACGAACAGCTGCAATAGATACTGCACAGCGTCTTTGCAGCTGCACATACTTTTCTTTCTTGCAGCTGCGCAGGACCTTCTTGTTTGGTCCACTGAATGGCGCTTTATAAAAACTTAAAACTATATATTATTATTTTTAATATTACTGTGTGATATTGTGTGCATTTTCGAAATTTGGGGATAACCTCAGTCACAATTGTCTCATGAATATTTAATCCCTTCAATGCCAGCGGACACAGATTGTGATTCTGTAACCTTTGTTAATTCTACGCCAAATAGCCCCAGCTGTCCCTTGACCATGGACCCAAAGTGTGCCAGTAAGAGGCAAAGATCATCATGAGCCCCCTGAACTGCGGAGCTCTTGAGGAGCTATGTCTCTTGCAGTTCGATCGTTTTGACCTTCTCTTCAGTCAAGGGGTTAAGGGATATTTACCGTTTACTAATGTCATTTTAATATTTAAGCTTGAGTTTCTCATCGAAACTGTAAATGTACGTATGATGGCGCAAGCTGTTTTAAGGATCCATTTTTAACCCTTCGAGTGTGGGTAGCGGTGTTTGTCGCGCCGATTCCTGTAGGACAAACACCGCTACCCACACTCGAAGGGTTAGTAATAAACGCATGACTGCATATTAAAAAAAAAATAAATTATTAATTCAGGCTAATCCTCAGATGTCGGAACTTGGCGTGAGATGGCGCTGCCTGTGTCCGGACTCCATTAACACAGACCTGTTGGTTCTGCAAGAGGGCCAGGTCCACAATCCAGAGCACTTTATGCAGGAGATCCGTCAGGCAGGCGTCCTGGAGTAAGTGCTGTCTATATTTCTTTGGAGTAAATTTAATCTGCCCACTGAAGGCAGACGATCGCGAAAACCTCGTGAAAAGCGAGATTGTCGCTGTATTACACTGCAAATTTTGTTTTCCCCATGTCCATTTCCATTGTACCGCAATGTTATTTTGCCTTCACTCTACACACACAATGTTTGCAGTTACGTCAATAACATGTCACTACCCATCATTCCCTTTCACTGCCGAGAAAAAGTGAGCGCGTTCCAACTTCAAGATACAGATCCTCATGGGCCTCCGCGACTGCGGGGGCTCATGAGGATCTATGCCTCTTGCTGAGACCAATTTGTATCTACTGTGTACCTTGGGCGGGTTGGCTTTTGGTCGTTGGACGAGCAAAGATTTTAGTAACAGAAATGTTTGTACAATGGCAGGGAAGGCGTTAAGCGGGTAAAGAAACGTTCACTGAGCACGAAGGTTCGCGATTAGCGAAGGCCTCTCAGCCCCCCTCCTCCCGCCACGCCCCCCCCCCCCCCGGCCACTCCCCACCCCCACCTCGACTCCTACATTGCAATGCCAATGTCATTACTGAGATGACTGTTCCCTCAATGTATGTATACGCAGTCGTGGTTGAACATTCAGCAGTCTTCAAAAGCTTCCCAGTGCGCAACAGTTAATCGATCGTGCCGACGTCGGCCCAACGACCTTTTGTGCGCTGTGGGGTTTTGTAAGAATCAAGCCAGGTATAGTTACGTGGTGGACGCGGTCGTAGTATGATACAATCACACCAGACGCTTTCACTTAGGGTTCTTGTAAAGAAACTCCACTCAGCTGCAACTCGTCACACGTGGCACAAGGTTGTAGACCACACTGGAGTAACAGTGGCAACAATATTTTATTCTCACGATGCCCTCTAAGCGTCCACAAATGCATCCACACGCTGGTAGGCCGTCTCATACAATGCATCCACAATTCTGATACACTGCGTCTCCCATACAATGCACACACTTATTTCCTAACTCGCTCTTTTACGCTATTATAGATTTCCAGAACAATCTAGCAAATCATTACACAACTCAACCAACCAGAAAAGAAAATGTAACCAAAACTCATTAATATTCATTAAAAAACACTCTAGATCTATCTACAGCTTTCCACTAACATACGGCGCATACCATAAATGTTGCTAACTGTAGCCAACTTGTTTACTACAAAGCTTTGACGTCATTAGAAAGGTCGACCCTGCCAGAACCTTCCAAAGTTAATGTCGGTTAAACCTTTCAACACTGTAGCGAAAATACGCAACATTCTAACTATACAACAAAATCGATCGGAATTCTCCATGAGAAAAAACAAAAAAAAACAACAACAAAAAAAAAAACCGAAAGGTACGTGATACTTATGCAAAACAACTCAACTGAACACCGGGTCTTTCCTATGATCACCACAAACATGCCCTAAAAAGAATAACACAACCATCAAACGTAACAGGTATTCATAAAGCCCAGTAGGCAAGCATCAGTATTGAGACGGTTTTTGTGCCAGGGTTGAAGAAGTGGTGGAGGCGTTCTTGAGAGTCTTGCAGGACCAAACGTCCAATGTCATCTTCGAGCTGTTGAAGGGGACCAAGGGACAATACAGGAGGCGCCAGCTGGTGAACAGTGACGGAGTTACCAACCCGGTGATCGTGGACAATTCTACAACCTCTTCTATTGACGAAAATAAAGTATGATCAGAGAGGTTATCGTGACTGTGCGTGCGTGTGTGTGTGCGTGCGTGCGTGCGTGCGTGCGTGCGTTGCGCGCGCATGAGCTTATGCTCAGTTCATCACCCAGGAAATATCAAAATTCATCACCATCCTATGACACATGTTAGTGAATAAGATATTAAAAACAAACAAACAAACAAAAAACCCAACAAACAAACAAACAAAAACACACCCAAAATAACACCAAACCAACAAAAACAAAAAACAAATTCACAGAAACTGCGCCACGAACGAATGCAGTCGAACATCGAACAAGCAAAGCAACAAACAAATAAGCGTCTTTCCCAATGCGCAAAAGGCCATCAGGCCGACATCGGCCTGATAGCCTTTTGCGCATTGGGTTGTCATTACAAAGATAAAGACCAGGTAAAAACGTTTAAGCATAGAGCAAACTTTATAATCTCTATTAACAATAAACAACGCAGCACACACGTTACAATATTAACAGGAAATAGCATTTATCAAATGTGAACTTTTACGTTGGAATAAGAGACTGTTATGCTATCAGCACAGCGGGCGTAACTGAATGGGTCCTCATCGTGATCGCAAATGAATTGTATGCTGCATAATAATAAAAATGGCACACTAAGTACAGATAGAACATTGCTCTACCCTGCCAGATCCAGCACTCAAGTTAACCCCCTCATTGTCGGTGGACGCAGAATTATGTTTCTGAAATCATCGTAGAGTTCATCGTCAAAGATCCATAGCCGCAGGGACATGGGTGCAAATTGATTTCGGCAGGAGGCATAAGTACTCATGAGCTCCCGCAGACTATGTCTCTTGCAGTTGGCTCATGCTCCGTTTTTTTCTGGGCAGTGATGGGGTTCATCAGGCACTACACTGGGATTTACAAAAATATACTTTTGTTTCACTGCACGTATTGCCCCAGAACAGTCAACTCGCCTTACAGAAGCAGAACTGCAAATATTAACCCCGTCACTGAAACCCCTAGCCGAGAAAAAAAATCTGAACACGAACCATCTGCAAGAGACATAGATCCTCATGAGCCCCCGCAGTCGCGGGGGCTCATGAGGATCTATGTCTCTTGTTAGTTAGTCCTACATGTTCTTTGTGCCTATCTGTCTCTTCACGCGAATGACAGGTCAGCGTGCAGTTGTTTCAGACGCGAAATCCGTGATCACTGACAGCGAAGAGGTTAACAGTAGGACTGCTACGGTCTCTTTTGTCCTTACTATAAAGGGAAGCAGCCTACTGTCTTTCTTTGCTAATAGAACTGCTGAACCCACTGTCTTTGACCTGATACTGGATAGGGATTAAACCAACTATGCTTCCGCCGTGACCGTTTAAAACCTGTTACATTGAGTTCCGGGCATAACTGCATGTTTCGCTCACAGACAGATTAATTAAGACGCCTGCCTGTGATATAGCCCCACAAAGGTCGTTATATCAGATTGCCAGCTACTTTCTGTTTTGCTCGAGGACCTGGAGTTTGGAGCTATAAATAGCTTTTACCACGGCTCTGACGCTTGGTGAAGTTGAGCGGCGTATACGCTTCAGCGGTAAAACGGACACAAAGTGACGTAATCACGCAGTTATGAACGAAATAACAACCGTAGCCACTCTTTAGAAGGCATTTTCACACACAGTTAGTTATTTGGGTTTAATGCCGAGTAGGCGATATATTATATATATATATATATATACTTTTAACAATAGAAAGAGTCGCCCAAAGCCCAAAATGATAAAGTGCACTCAATCAGATTAGCTCCAAGGGACGTAATTTTTCATTCAATTCCGCTGAGAATGCTCTTGCTGTGTTAATGCCATGGAATTACAGGCTGGTGGTAAGCTTGCATTGTGTCATCAGGACATCAGCTGCTCTTTTTGTGACTGCATCGCTCACGAGATCTAGAAAGAAAGGGTAGTGGGAGAGAAGGAATGACAGACCTATCTTTTTGAGCCTTTCACTGCTGCTTGGATCCATATTTGGAGTGTGTGGTTGCCAGCTTTTTGGACAGGTTATATATATATATGATATTCTCCAGTGGATTGCGGGGCGCCTGGGGGTAGTCCTTATTACTATATGCAGGTGTTCAGTGGCAGGCTAAAAAAGAGATATATATATAATATATATATATATATACCAGGTGTTGATATTCGTCACACTTTTGTATGCAGCTTTGAGAATGCTCCGGGAGCGCTTATGGCTTCAACTGCCATGGCGAAACAGTCGAGCCACTGATTAGTCCACCGTGAACAGGTTGGACACGCCGTCGCTGTCCACAAGCTGACGTTTCCGCCAGGCGCCCAGTTGCGGCTTGCTCACTTGGTAGATGACGTCAGTGCTAGTTTCGTCCTGCACCATCTTCATAAAGCCCTCGATCGCCTCCGGCACCCTGAAATATACAGTATTGGTACGGACAGAATCATTGGGGTAGGAAGATGTCAAGGTAAGGTATCGCTCAACTAGTAAAAACGAAAGGCATAGCCCTTATGGCTCACGTTTATGGCCAATCCACATAATAAGTGAGACATTTGTGTGTTCATGTATTTAAACGTTAGTCAAGGGTTGGCTTTTGTACCAGGGTAATCCACGTTTTCTCAAAATGTACGCATTTTTCACACATGTGTCGACCCTTGACCTATGTCAGGGGGCGACTACATTAGCATGCATAGAAAGGTGGTATCATCAGCTATCTTTATGCCAAGTTTGATTAAAAGTTTGCAAACAACTTTGATAAAACTACAATTCTATCAAAAACTGACATTTTTCACACATTTGCCGGCCTCCTGTGACCATTGAACTTTTCGAGGCCTCATCCAAAATAAGTATGCATAGGAAAGCCTTATCCAAATTTGGGCTTGAAGTTGAAAATAGTACTTGAGAAAAAAAGGTTTTGTCAAAATGCGGCTATTTTTGACCTATTTCTAGACCCCTATAACCATTGACCTTTGCGATCTGACCACTAAATTAGTGTGCATAGAAAGGTCTTATTATCAGCTACCTTTGTGCCAAATCTGAAACGTTGGCAACCACTTTGATAAAAACTACAATTTTATCAAAAACTGTCATTTTTCACACATTTGCCGGCCTCCTGTGACCCTTGAACTTTCCGAGTGGTCATCTCAATTAGTAGGCACAGAAAGATCTTACCATCAGGATTCTCTTTACCAAGTTTGGATTTGAAGTTGAAAATAGTATTTGAGGAGAAACAATTCATGTCAAAATAGTACTAGTTTTTACCCCTTTCTGTGACCTTGACCTTTGCGAGAGGTCACTGCAATTGGTATGATTAGAAAGGTTTTACCACTAAGTACCCTTGGGCCAAGCTTGAAGTCTGAGGCTTGAATAGCCTCCGAGAAAATGCCAGCACGGGCGCCGGACGGACGACGGGTGACACACTACATGGACTCTATTCTGTTATCGTACGTGAGCCAAAAACTAACCCATTAACTGCCGGAGCAATGAAAACGCTACTCAGCTGCAAGAGACATAAACCCTCATGAGCCCCCGCAGTCGCGGGGGCCCATGAGGATTCATGTCTCTTGTTAGCTCTGTGTTCTTTATGGATAATTTCCCTCACATTTACGTATTCTGACGTGAGCTAGTTACGCGGTGACGGTGCGCACGCGGTGGCGCAGCGGAGTTGCATTTAGTCGAAGCACCACGCGTCAGGCCCTTATGCATTTACCAGTTCCTTCAGGTGAATGTCGGTCAGTGCACAGTAGTTTCAGACGTGAAATTCACGATCACCGGCAGCAAAGGGGTTAAAACGATTTCATGGATAGGCACGGTTTAACTCTTATAAACTCAGACGACAAAGCATCAAAGAATGTGTATGTTTGCGTGTATATCTGGAGGGAGGTGGGGGTGGAGGAGGAGGTAGGGGTGGAGGAGGGGGTGGGGGTGGAGGAGGGGTGGGGGTGGGGGGTGGGGTGGTGGGTGGTGGTGGTGTTTAAGCGAAACATATTTATTATATGACCAGTGCGTACCAAGCAGGAGTATCATGTCCAATGTGACCGATGCAAACAATAGCATTCACAGTCACGTACAGCTTCGTGGCTGTTCGACGCGTATCCGCATAGCGGCATATTTCGTATGATACTGTGATTTTCCTGTCCTTTATCGAGAGCTATAATAGTCTGAGCCATTTGGGGCTTGGGCCTTGTGGAGGTATGGCCTTGGTGCGTGTCATGAATATTCGTTGGGAGCGGAAAATGGGCAGACAAGAATATATGTTCCAAGCTATTATAAAAAGTAGTTGTGGCCAAAGGATTCTAGCTAACAAAGGTCCTCGGGCCCACGATGGCCGCAGGGGGCTCGCGCACGGCTGTGCGCGGGCCCCCTGAGGCCGTCGGGGCCCGAAGACGTTTTGCTGTTTTGTGTGGCCAGATATGTCCAGAAGAGATCGGACCAGCATAATCATACCAACCCTACACATGGTATGGTCATACTCCCCCCCCCCCCCCTTCCCCTACCCCCCGCAAAATAATAATTGTAACTTTGTGTCTGTTATCGAGGGACTACAGCAGACAAAAGGTAGGGGTCAAATGATGTCAACAGGCGTCACCGCAGCCCGGTCATGATTCCTCAGTTATACAGGCAATGTTTCCACCGCCGCCACTATAATCAAGGGACATAACCACGGACCTCCCACCAGTGAACTTTAACCAAAAAAACATAAAACCCCCTACGTTGACGGACCACTTTCTGTGTGGCTTACAGTGTTTTGTATATATAAGATAATATAATTTACAATGGCGAATTTGAATTTCAAAAGCAGATGACTAATCGAAAAGAAAGCTTGAAAAAGGAAGCACATTCTTCTGAAAATTTCACAATGAGACACGTCGATATTTTGTGAAGGATCAATATTATTCAAGGAAGTAATCTTGAGGTAGTTGACTCAAATGGATATTCCCGATGTAACAGCAATTAGCTTAAGCCCATAAACTCATGTCCGATACGCCTATGTATTTCCCACTTAACTCATTCGAGACGGACGGCATCCGGATACGCGGCTTCAGCCGCGTGTCCGGATGCCGTTCGTCTCGAATGAGTTAATGCGTCATAGTCACTGTCGATGGACGTGATAACATCACAGTTCAAAGCCCGACAATCCCACTCGCCTAAGAGACACATTTACAAATTGGGCTAACCAGGATACACATGATACCTCAGTGAGCGGCGACCCATGAGGTTCTATGTTTATTGCAGAAGTGATGTGATCGACCCCTGGGCTGTTAACACGTTCGAGACGTCCTGAATATGGCTTTTATAGCGTCCCCTTAAAACGGCGTATCCGGATGTAGTACGTCTGAAATAAGTTAACTCACACAAGGGCCGCCTTGAATGAGTTAATAGTCGTGTCGTTGTTCAGGGCTAAATCAATTTGTGATTTTTTACAATAGCGTAGCGTGAAATGTAGAGAGCATTCACTAACTCAAAGATGAAAGATAAGCACTAATAATTTGTAACCCCTTACTGAGAGTGGCCGCAAATTGCTTTTCTTAAATCTTTCTCGATCAATGCACGGCGTGCAACTCTGTTGCCCGCTATTCTTCAACAGTAAACAGAACAAATAAACATTGATCTTGCATACACACCGTGAAAACGAAATTCAGAACCCCCCACCCCCACCCCCCTCCTCCCCCCGCCCCCACAAAAGGGAAGATGGCAAAATGACTGCCTAGAGCGTAAAATGCAAAGAAATACCCAACAAACATAGGGCCCTGACGCCGTTCCAGTTTTTACTGAAAGCGAATACCGCGTGCGCAACCGTTCACCGGGTAAACTCATAACTATAGCTGTGTACAACTCCAGTGTTATAGTTATGAGTTTGTGCGGTGCCCGGTTGCGCACGCGGTGTCACAGCGGTTTTCGCATTCATTAAAATCTCAATCGTCAAGCCCCTATGCCAGTAAACGTGTTTCTCGACCCACTGCTTGTGGTGCTTACGTTAATAACTGTGCAGAAACCTGTTCCATGGCGGCCTCGTAGCTGTCTGCTTCCTCAACCTTGTCGTGGCTGGCTTTCAGCAAATCCGTTAACACTCCGAAAGGGCACAGAACTCGCCACTTCACTCCCATCTCAGCCATCTTCGGGTTTTTCTGTACAAGCAGAACAAACATAAAATACGACACCACATGGATACAAACTGATATCAGCAGGAGGCAATATTAAACCTCTACTTCCAATTTTCCAACTGATGTGAGTTTATGCGTGTGTTGGTCCGCGGTGATTGTGCACATGCCTGATTGACACAAAATCCACAAAATCCAGACCAAAAAGGTGAATGCCACAGACGAGCACATAATAAAAATTCGATCTGAACCATAAGTCTGTTACTATAAGTATGCAACGCCTATCGAAAAAGTCGACGCCTAGGGTCGCGGGCAACGCGCGTTTGAACAGGTATTTTCCAGGTGTCTATTTAATAGTAATAATAATAATGATGATTTCTATGGCGCCTCACCTCAGGTTGAGCTCTAGGCGCCTTACAAATTTCAAAATTACAATTACAAAAACTGTACACAGTATTACACGCACGCACGCACACGCACACGCACACACACACACACACACACACACACACACACACACACACACACATTCCAGGCTCCACAGCAAAACTACAACAGAATCCTCAGCAGTCAAATGATAAATCAGCGGGGTAATGGAGTTTTAGTGAAAAGGTGTGTTTTAGCGCACATCTAAAATGTGTTTTGAAGCACTGTGGCGGACATGGGAGGGGAGTTCGTTCCAGTACAGCGGCCCAAGATATGATAAAGACCGCTGGCCAAAAGACTTGGTACGGACAAAAGGTACTCGCAAAATGCGTCTGTCAGCAGGGGATCCGAGTTGTCTTGAGGGAGTGTACAGCTGCAGGATAGAGGACAGGTACGGGGTGCTTGATGTGGAAACGCAGCTGAAGCAGACAGAAGAAAGTTTATACTGAATTCTTGCAACCACAGGGAGCCAGTGGAGGGATTTAATTACAGGTGTAATATGATCAGTTTTGCGCTTTTTGGTGACGAGCCTCGCAGCAGAATTCTGAACTTTTTGAAGCCTGTCAATCTGATATTTGGGACAACCTCCACACAGTGAATTACAATAGTCCAGCTTGGAAAGAACAAATGCACAGATGAGGGTTTTTGTGGCTTCGATGGTCAAATAGTGTCTGATAGAAGAAATGCGACGGAGTTCCATGTAGGCTGTGCAACAGGTGTTGACAATCTGTTGGTTCATGGACAGTGTTTCGTCCAGGGTTACTCCAAGATTCTTGGTGGTGTGTGAGAAATTGATGATGCTGGTTCCTATGGCCATGGACGTGGGGAGGGAAAGTCAACTGGTCAATCGGGGAGGTTTGATTATACGAGACTCAGTTTTATCATCATTAAGTTGACGTTTGTTTGATGACATCCACTCTTTGACATCACAGATACAGTTCTGAAGGCTTAGGATGGGATGGCTCTAGGGACTTGGTCGGGACTAGCGTGTTTGTACAGCTGGGAGTCATCGGCAAAGCCATGGTGGGAACCGAGAATCTCTCAATTACACTGGAAAGGTGCTGGATGTAGAGCATGAAGAGAATGGGGCCTAAGACTGAGCCCTGGGGAATCCCAAAGCGCAGTAGAGAAGGACTCGACCGGTAGCTGTTAATGATAACAGTCTGGTGACGATCAGTGAGGTAAGATCTGAACCAGGATAGGACACTACCCGTGATGCCAAACGTGGAATGAAGTCGATGCAGGAGGATCTCGTGGTATATTGTATCAAAGGCGGCTGTCAGATCGAGCAAGGCTAGAACAGAGACATGTCCATCATCAATTGTCCTAAGCATGTCATTCACAATCTTGAGGAGAGCAGTCTCAGTGGAATGCCCGGGCCGATACGCTGACTGGGAAACAGGAAGAAGACTGTGAGCATTCACATGGTCAAGGACCTGGGAGAGAACAATTCTTTCAATGAGCTTATTTTAAGACAGGGTGTCGAGAGAACACTGGTAAAAAGTACTGCACGAGCCAGATACACAGAAATGTTTTACGTAATAAAATGTTCGTCTTATGACGTATTGGTACGTAAACGTCATGTAATGTTCTAAGCATGCAATGTTGAAAGAATACTTTTGTTGTACAGTGCAGGATTTTGCGTGGTGTGCGTGTATGTGTGTAAAGTAGAGGCGGGAAGGGAAGCAATTGGCTGCATAAGATGAAAAAAAAAAAACAAGAAAAAACAAACAAACAACGATTTTCTCATTTTTTTTCTACACCTGCACAGATGTAACAACGCAAACAAAAATCCTGCTCAACACCGGTCTCATAATTGCCAGACAGAAGAATCGTTACTGACCGTACAGGTACTTTAACTCATTGTGCCCGAGGTACGAAATGCCCACATTTTGGAGTTATCCTCTGAGGACTGCATTACAATTCAGGAGACAGATCGACCATGATAGATCCAGGGTGGTGGTAGAATAGCTTGGCGCCTATAGGCGCCAAGCTATTCTGCCACCACCCTTGAACTATCATGGTCGAGCCATATCTTGCTGTGGTGTGTCGCGGGCGGAATGAGTTAGCACGTCGTTTCTCTTCGTCTTCGATCTTTTTTTCAGAAAACATCAAGCAGCATTGAATGACCACATTTGTCGCCATGCTGCATACTATCTGATTTTCTAACACACCTCCTTGTTTGCTGACTCTGAGCGGAAAAGCTGTATCACACACGCGTGTTACAGCTTGAGCGTATCACACGTGTGTGATACAACCCTGGTGCGTGAACGGACACGGGTGCACAAGATTGTTATGTAAGAAATCTGGTGAACAAAAAAATACGGGCACACACGATATTGAAACTTGACCTACATTCAGATCACGCGCAATGACGCCATTTCACGGTGACGACTGGCACTCTGGCGTAATGTATTGCGCTTTAACGTCATCATATAAGAACATTAGCCTGACATCCAAAATATCCACGTCACATTACAAAGTAAATGACGTCATGTTCTTTGCCAAAGACACAATGGCGGCTGTGTTGTGGTTAGGCCTGTGCCGAAAATCAACTCACATCTGATTTATGCCCAGAAAAAGGTGAGTAAGAAAGATTCTTACATCCGTGTTCAGTTGATACTGAGAATCTCACTCTCATGGTCTTAAAACCTTTTCCTACTTGCTTTCGCTTGTAGGATGAGGAAACCACTCGAGTGAGATTTTCAGTATCACCTACTAACACCGATGTAAGACACCGATGTACATAAAAACAAAAAACGCCTATCGGCGTAAAAATACGGCCAGAAATGCATTATTTCCTCATACATACGATAAAATCCCACTGAGGAATCCAAAACGAACATCAACGTATCAAGATTTACTCATTCCGAAAAATATATAAAAAATCAATCCAGACCAAAAAGGTGACTGCCAAGCGTGTGAAATGCAAAGAAGTACCCAACGGAGAAAGAAACACGCTTAGAAAAAACGGTACAACACACTTTATTAATATTTCGGGTAAATACCCTTTGTCAAAATAGACAAACAGAGACATTAGCCGCTACTTATCTTCAGATGCAGAAGGAATGTGGCAACTCAGTCCAATTCAAAACAGCTCTTACGCACCAGGGATGTACCACATACGTGTGGTACAGCCAAGCTACACCACACGTGTGTGATACAGCTCTTCCGATCAAAGGCAGCAAAGAAGGAGGTGTATAAGAAAAACTGATATCAGCAGGAGGCAAACCTCAATTTCCAAATTTCCACAGCGAGTTTTGCATGTACTGGTCCGCGGTGATTGTGTACTTCCTGATTGACACCGTAAGGTCCCAAATCCACAAAATCCAGACCAACAAGGTGACTGCCACAGATCAGCACACAACAGAGATTTGATGTGAACTCATACAATGCGCCCGGCATCAACAGCTGGGGAAGTGTCGTGTAACGTTCCCTCCGGCATCGCTATACGACACGTTCGCAGCTATTGATGCTGGGCGCCTGGAATGAGGTGACTTACCGCCCAGCTTGTGGTGAATCCGACTATAGCGTGCTTGGTGGCATCGTAAACCGGGGCGAAATGAAAAGGCATCAGACCTGTAGTGACAACACAACAAGCAAGACATAAATCAAGACCTTTGACGAGAATGGTTTTCAGGTCCACTCGCATCACTTTTTCGCCGACATGTGAGCGCACACACTCACACTTACACACACTCAAACGCGCGCGCGCACACGCACGCGCGCGCACACGCACGCGCACGCACGCACGCGCGCGCGCACACGCACACACACACACACCCGCACCCCCCATCCCAAAAAAACAAACAAACAATGAGTGCAAGGAGAAACAAGTATTAGTTTGTCACCAACCAGTTAATTTTTTCATGAAACATATCCCTATACGCTTAAAAAAAACCCGCCATATACACAATAGCAACAAAACTGTAAACATATTGTGCGAAAGTGTGTGTCTGTGTGTGTGTGTGTGTGTGTGTGTATGTGTGTGTGTGTGAGTGCGTGCGTGCGTGCGTGCGTGCTTGTGTGTGTGTGTGTGTGTGTGTGTGTGTGTGTGTGTGTGTGTGTGTGTGTGTGTGTGTGTGTGTGTGTGTACGTGTGTGTAAGAAATGGAGGAGATAGGGGAGGGGGTCCAAATTAAAGAGAAAACTCAGTCTGACCTGTGCAGTGCCACTTGACTGTGTTTCTGCGTTGTGCAATGTTCGTTAAGTTAATTCAACACCGAAAAAAACCTAGCTGTTCCAGGAGCATGGATTCCAAGTAGTGTCAGCAAGAGGAACAGATCCTCATGAGCCCCCGCGACTGCGGGGGCTCATGAGGATCTGTTCCTCTTGCAGTTGGTGTTCAGATTTTCCAGGCACTGAACAGGCTAGACCAAAACGTAAGATGATTAAATAAGACAGCAACGGGCTTTAAGGCCGATGCCTGCTGCTTCAGACATCGGCTGGAGGACCAGCTTTTCCGTCGTACAATAATTTTATATATAGACCTTTTGAAACCGGAGCGCTCAAAGTTTTCCCCAAATATCTCAGGAAAAAAATATTCTGTACCACTTAAAGAATAACTATCATTTAGTTCCAACTGACCCAATGACCTTTTTATGATTAAAAAAGAAAACAACTGAAGTCCTATGATTAGTCGATTTTGCTGAACAGTTGTAAACATTTGGTGAAAAGACAAGAACGAGCCATTTTTAATTCCCTAAACAGAGCCCTGGCAGATTTCAAAATCGAGGTCAAGCATGTAGACTGCATGTATGCCTGCTCCGTTTCAGGTTTTAAAACTAGGCCCATTGACGTTAAAAGAGATCTTTCTTATACTGGGCTTAATATATCTAGGGCACATTATTTTAGTGATGTAAAGAATTGTTACGATTGTGCAGCAAACCTGACACATTGTTTGAGTTTCGTAAAAGCAAATCGTATTATGTCAACTGTCACTGAATTATATTTCCTCTAAGTTTGGTTTAGAAAAGAGCGTCATTGCACGTGAGCTGAAAGTAGGTCAAGTTTCATTAGCGTGTGTGCCCATACCTTTTCGTTGGCCAGATTTTCTACACGACAGATAGCGGAGATATTTGCGGAAAACGTTTTGCGCTCCGATGTCAAACGACATATACCAGCTACAGACGCCGTGTTGATGATCATCCCCCCGCGACCACCCCGGTCACGGCGCATGTGATCCAAGGCCAGCTGACTGCCACGGATCTGGGCAACCTGTGGCAAAATGAACGAGTAAAAGCACGGATAAAAACTCCTGATTATGTCGTTGCTTTCAACAAGAATAACTTCTGAACAATTACTTAAGGACAAGAATACGATAACCCGACCGACGCGGCTAATTTTTTCACGCCGTCCCTAATCCCCCCCCCCCCCACACACACACAAAAGAAAAAAGAAAAAAACACGAAAACCCCCCCCCCCCCCCCCCCCAGGAAAAAACAATAAAAAAAGAGAAAAAACAAACAAACAAACAAACAAACAAAAACCCCCCAAAACCCACAACAACAACAACAACAAACAAACAACAAATAGAAAACAACAACAAACACACAAAAAACATGGTGCTATTTTAAGTTTGCATTAAAAAAAAAAGAAAAAAAAAGAAAGAAAGACAAGTAACTTACAGCATTGACAGCAATCATTTTCTCCCAGTTTATTTCGTGCAGCATGCCAGCGTTATTGATACAAATGTCCACCGTGCCAAACTTGGACACGGCCAGATCAAACGCCGCTGTCAACACACACACACACCCACACACACACGCACGCACGCACGCACGCACGCACGCACGCACGCACGCACGCGCACACACACACGCACACACACACGCACGCACACACACACACACACACACACACATGATTACGATTATGCGGCCATACTAATAATAATGGGTAGACCATCTAAAGCCGATGATGTCGTCATTATGCATGACTTCTATTTGTGGGTGCGGGTGTGGCTGGCCAAGGCAGTCCTGGAGCCCCACCTGCGAGGGCAATGGGGACACTGGAACGTAGCTGTGGGGAGAGTTGACGCTGTCTTTCTGCGAGCTCTGGCACTTGTGATCTTTTCGCGCCGATTGTGTTCAAAGAGCGTGGAGGCTTTCCTGGTGGCGGTACGCCAGCCAGTTCTGTCTTGCGCTTGCGCTTCAAGTTCCTTTACCGGGAAGACGCAGTACTTGAGGCTGTCTTAATTGTATGCAGTCTTTGAAGCGTTTCTTTGGCCGTCCTTGCTTCCTGTGGCGTTTTGAGAGTGTACCATACAGAAATTGGCGTGGCATGCGAGAATCATCTATGCGTATGACATGACCTGTCCAGCGAAATTGTGTCTTTAAGATCAAGGCTTCAACACTCACTAGGCCAGCATTGTCCAGGACTTCCAGGTTTGTCACCTTGTCTTGCCATTTGATGCCCATGAGTGAGCGCAGGGATCTCATGTGGAAACGTTCAAGCTGCTTGAGGTGCTTCCTGTACAGCGTCCATGTCTCACAGCCATAGAGGAGACTGGGGAGGACTACTGCCTTGTAGACTTTGATCTTGGTGGAGAGCTTGACGTTGTTCTTGTTCAACACACGAGTGCGCAGACGACCCAGGGCTTTGCTGGCTTTGCTGATGCGAGCCGATTTCCTTGTCGATAGTACCGTCGGAAGAGATGATGCTCCCCAGGTACCTGAACTGGTCGACAGTCTTCAGCTCGGTGCCTTCAATATACACTTTGGGTGGGGGTGCTCTTGTGCCTGGGGCTAGTTGGTGCAGGACCTCGGTCTTGTTGAGACTGATGGTGAGGCCATACTATGTCTATATGAATTAGATGTTGTCACACTATGTCTGCACGTTGTTGGTTGCCAGACTATGTTTCTATTGTGTGTTGCCACACCTTGTCTATAGTATGTGTTGCCATAATTATATTATATTGAGCAACATTTTGCTTGATATAGTGCGAACAACAGGCAGATGTGATTACGAGACCCGAATCAAAAGGTCCGAGGCGTCTTCTGAGGATATTTTGATTCGGGTCAAGTAATCACATCTGTCTGTTATCGGCACTATATCAAGCAAAATGTTGCTCAATATAATTTATGAACCCAGTCCAAAACGAAACTTTACCTGGAGTCCTTGTATTTGCGGCTGATTGCCGCCATTGGTGTTGAAGTAGTGAATCTTGCTATATTTACGCATAAAACTACCCCACGTGACACTACACGGCGCAATGTACTCCGCGCTAATCCACCCAAGCAGTGCAAATGTGTTCCGCCGAGGTTTCATTCATTTTTGGACTAAAATAAATTCAGCGTGAATCTTTGCAGCATGATTCCACCCAAAATAAATCGACAAAGGATTGAACGTACTCAAATAAAAACGTCTTGAACTTACTCAAATAAAACGTCTCAATGAAATAGCGACAGCACAAATTTACACTGGGTAGATTTACGCCGAGGTAGATTCAAACTGTGGCGAATAGATCATTGCTGGGTAGATTTACGATTTTTTAGTTTTGCGCTGAAACATTGCGAAACTTACCCCTCCAGCGCACTATACATCCAGCACGAGATAATTTGCTATAGAATATCGTCATAATAAAACTCTTTTACGACACAGTCTAGGGTCTGTTATTCAAGCTGAAAAGTTAATATACCTTTCTATTTGAAAGCGTTAAGATCTTGAACTCAAGAGGATCATTGGCCTAAGACAGTACCCAGTAGATGATCTGTACGATAGAGATGTCCGAAGGATAGCTGCTAGCATTGTCAGTGATCCTCGTCACCCACTATCTGATCAGTTTCAAATGCTACCATCAGGCAGACGTTTCAACATGCCACTTGCCAAAAAGAATGTTTTAAAGAAGTCTTTTATTCCAACTGCTGTCTCGATTTTGAACTCTATTTTATAACGCCGCGATATGTGTGATCTACTTAACATTACCTCCCATCTTGTGACAAATTGCTTGTGATAGATTGCTGCAATGATAATTTTCATGGAATGTTCTTGTGGCGTTTATTAGTGTCTTATATTGTTGTTTTATGACGAGCCAAAAGGCAAATTTCTGTCGTGCTTTGACTCGAACAGACAATAATGTTGTATTGTATTGTATTGTATTATATGTCACTCAGTGTGAGTTGTGTTCTGCGCCTAGTGGCTGCATCAAGCACTGCTCTCTGCATATTTTGTGTATTTTTGTTGGTTCTCGGAGGATTGCAAGCATCATTTTGGTATCAACATGTTTGTTATCAGCAGCTGATCATCATGGTGTAATTTCTTTCTTCATTTTGTGAAAACATTTGGAGTATTTCATTGGAAAAGAAAAGACATTTTTCAGTTGAAATCTGTCTCAGTGACATTTCAGCAGTTCATGAACTGTACTCAGTAGTCAGTGTCAACAGTGCAGACAACACAATAGTGTGGCCTGTTAGACTGCCCTGCATAACAATAGTGTTTGTGACCTGGCCTAGTTTTGGCATTCAAGTGTACACTGCACAGATACTGTATAGATGGATACCTACAGCACCCTGATACGGACTTTTATTTCCCAAGCAAAGAACTTTAGACTCCAAAGATGTGTTTATGACGTATTATCAGAACTTGGGATTCTTGCCAAGCCTGGACGTAAACGTGGCTGCAGAGGTGGCAAATTGTGCCACCAACGCTCTGGACTTTTAGCACTTTCCAACAGCCAGTCTTCAGAATTCCTGTCTCCTCCCAAGGGGCACGGTATGGTGTCTTCACTGCTGCCTTCTGTGACTCGGTCACATCATTTTGCTTCACTGCTGCGCCTGTCTTCAGTGCCACACTCTCCACCGCACGGGCACCCAGTGACGTTATCTCCACCAGAGCACCTGTCTTCAGTGCCCCACCCTCCACCCCAGGGGCACTCAGTATTGTCATCTCTACACTCATGCCTGTCTTCCGCGCTCCACCCTTCACCCCAGGAGCACTCAGTAATGTCCGCGCCACCCCAGCACATGTCTTCGATGTCCCACCCGCCACCCCAGGAACAATCAGTGATGTCGTCTCCACTTCATCACCTGTCTTCAGTGCCCCACCCTTCACCTCAGGGGTACTCGGGATTGTCATCTTCAACCCAGCGCCTGTTGTCGGTGCCCTGCTGTCCACCCCAGGGGTACTCGGTGCCCTGCTGTCCACCCCAGGGGTACTCGGGGTTTTCATCTGTACCTCAGCACATGTTTTCGGTGCTTCAGTCGCCTCACTCTTTTTCAGCCAAGTGGCCTACCCCAGTGTCGTTTCCCCCACTCCACCCAAAGCCGCTTCCCCTGCCGCGGCTGTCCCTACATTTACCACCGCCCATGCCGCAGGCCTCACCATCGCCATCACAGCAGCAAAGTCATCACATGCCTGCAGCGCCCGTGGGTCCTCCGCCAACACAATGCCTGCTGTCTGCATTATCAGTACCCCAGTGGGGCCATCCTACACCTAGTGTCCCACCGCTACCACCTCTGGTACTTCAGCCCCCACCATCACAATCATTCGTGTGGCAGCCCCTACTTCCACTTCATTGGGCTCCATTCCAACCATCACCACCCCCTCAAACCTCTCCGTCATCATCACCATCACAACTTCTTGAACGACCACACCTGTCCCAAGAAACATTACAACCCGTCTCAGTCTACATCAGCTCCAAGAGAATCACAAGCCATACACACCAGACTGGTAATGTATCTAACCTTATTCAGGTTCATCTTCAAGACACTACCAAAGTACCAGGTCAGCTGTGCTTGGCACTGTTTAACGTGCGCTCAGTTGGTTGTGCCAAGAAGCGCTCTGAAGTGTGCGAGTTTGTTACCGACCACCATGTTGACATTCTGTTCTTAACAGAGACCTGGCTTCGTGCCTCTGGTGATGAGGCCAAATGTGCTGATCTTGCCCCATCTGGATACTCTGTGAAATCCTTCCCCCGCGATTCTCGTGGGGGTGGTATTGCAGTCGTCCTCCATGAAGCACTGCAGCCTTTTGCATCATTTTCAACGTCTTTTAGTTTCTCCCATGAGTCTTTTGAGCTTGTACAGTTTACTCTAGCTTTAACTCAGAAAACTGTTCATTTTCTATGCCTCTACAGACCCCCGCCAAACCGCAAGAACAAATTAACTGATTCAATGTTTGTTGATCAATTTCATGATCTTCTCGATCACTGTAATTCTCTTGCTGGCAGTCTGATAGTCCTTGGTGACTTTAACATCCACTTTGACAATCAGAAGCACCACACCACCTCTGCACTCATGGACATTTTACACATGTTCAGTCTTTCACAAGTTGTCGACAAACCAACTCATAGACAAGGGCATACTATTGACTGGATCCTTCATAGATGTGACGATGATATCTTGTGCTCAGCACAGGTTTCTGATGCAATATGTTCAGACCATTACTGTGTGATCAGTCATTTGAGGGCCATAGTCCCACCTCCAGTGCCTATGCTTACCATAGTGCGCAATGTTCGTGCCATTGACAGACTAGCCTTCAAGGCTGACCTCGTTCAGTCACTGTCTCACCATCCTAGTCCTAGTGCCGAGGAGTTTGATTCATGTTTACGCACTGTCTTAGACAATCATGCACCATCTTTAAAGCGTAAAAAGTCAGCTCATAGAATCAGCCCGTGGTATAGGTTTGTGAGCAAAGAGCTGCGTTCGGCTAAGCAGATGCGGCGCCAAGCTGAGAGAATGTGGTGCTCAACTAGGTTGACTGTTCACAAGCAGATATACACATGTTCTAAGAAGCATGTAAATGAGATTGTTCACGGAGCAAAATCTTCGTTTTACAACAGGAAGATCAGTGAGTGCACAACAATCAAAGAGTTGTATAATGTGACCAATAAGCTTATGGTGAAGAAGACTCCATCACCTATTCCCACTACATTTCCCCCGTGCCAGCTGCCTCAGCTTTTTGCAGATTACTTCATTGATAAGGTCCGCGAAATTCGTGATTCTCTGGATCTCATGCCCACTTCAGTTTTGTTCACCGAAAAACGCTTTAGTGGAGAACCTCTCTCAGCCTTCGAACCTGTGCTAGAGGATGAGGTCAGAAAAGTGATCACAAACACTGCCCAAAAAACTTGTGAGTTAGACCCCATACCCACTCCCTTGTTGTACGAGTGCCTGGATGAAGTGTTGCCTGCCATTACACAAGTCATCAACAACTCTCTCTCCACTGGTATTTTTCCTGAAAGCTTCAAGACTGCACTTGTGAAACCCCTATTGAAGAAACCATCTTTAGACCCAAATGTACTGAAAAACTATCGCCCAGTTTCCAATCTTACATTTCTATCAAAGATTCTTGAGAAAATTGTCCTTGTTCAAACTTTAAAGCATGTCAACTCTAATAGTCTGTTCAGTGTATTCCAGTCTGCATATCGTCCCCATCGTAGCACTGAAACAGCTTTGCTGAAGATATTCAATGACCTGCTTTGTGCTTTGGACGAGCGTAAGATCACAGTGCTTGCTTTGCTGGACCTGTCCAGTGCGTTCGACACTATTGACCATGAAATTTTGCTGTGCCGTCTTCAATCTGTATTTGGCATTGAAGGCTCAGTCTTGGCATGGTTTAGTTCATACCTGACTGAACGATCCCAGATTGTTTCTGTCGACGGCTGTCGTTCTGAGCCATCACCTCTTCGGTTTGGTGTACCCCAGGGCTCGGTCCTAGGACCTGTATTGTTCTTACTGTATGTTCAGCCCCTGTCCGACCTGATTTGTAGTCGCTCCATTTCCCATCATGCATTTGCAGATGATACGCAGATGTACAAAAGTGATACTGTCGAGCGAGCTGTGAATGCCGTCCAAAGTATAAGCCAGTGCATTGACCATGTCAAATCATGGATGACCACCAACAAACTGATGTTAAATGATGGCAAAACTGAAGCAATGTTGGTAGCTAATCCAAGATTATCTTCGTCCCTGCCTTTACCATCATCGTTGTCTGTGGATGGAACACTCATTGGCTTCTCTGCGAGTGTGAGAAACCTGGGTGTTACACTTGACAGCGAGTTATCTATGTCACAGCATGTCAGTGCAGTGTGTAGATCCACTTATCTGGAACTTCGTCGTATTAGTTCAGTTCGTCACCTGCTGACCGTGGAAGCCACTAAAACACTAGTTTGTGCATTTGTGCTGTCCAAGCTAGATTATTGTAACTCTTTGCTTTGTGGCTGCCCTCAGTATCTCATTGATCGCCTCCAAAAAATTCAGAACAATGCAGCCCGGCTTGTTGTGAGAGTCCGTAAGACTGAGCATGTCACACCCATCTTGAAGTCCCTTCACTGGCTACCTGTGTCCTCACGTATTCAATACAAAGTTATGTCAATCTGTTTTAACTGCCTTTCAGGCACCAACCCAGAATACTTGTCCTCTTTGCTGCATGTGTATACACCCTCTCGTGAGCTCCGCTCCTCTTCTGATAAACGGAAGCTGTGTGTACCTTCTGTCAAAACTAAAACATTTGGTCAGCGCACTTTTGTTTATCAAGCCCCAGTGTTATGGAATACACTTCCTCTTGACTGAGGTCAGAAACAGTGAGTCTGTCTCTGACTTCAGGAGGTCGTTGAAAACTCACCTCTTCAAGCTTTACTTTGAATGACTGCCAGTGTTTGATGCCTTAGTTGTAGTTCTGCAATCCTCCTTGTTTAGACTGAATGTTAATTAGAATATAAATTATTATGTATGTATTGTTGTTTAGTTTATTGTAAAAGTGGTGTGTTCGGGCATTGTGCTTTGTTTGTTATGTGCATATGTCATTGTATTTTATTTTTGTGTACAGATTGTAAAGCGCTTAGAGCTTTTGAGTAAGATTAAGCGCTATATAAGTACCCATTATTATTATTATTATTATTACTCTGGCAAAGGTTGGCTCGACGCCGAGGTTCGGCCCCGACACAAAGACCTATGGTGTGTGCAACGGATCGGGACTGTCGACTCAGCCCGCGGACGGAGATTTCGTTTGACTGTGTAGACATCAGTGCATGTTGCCGAGTGGATTCTACTGATTATTAGATCACGGATAATAACGAAAATGCCAGCAGGTTTGTTTATTTAGTCATTTTCTCAGGGTTATTGCTATCACTAGCGGACATGTCAAATTCACTGATGCAGCGATTCTCTTCGCGTGTTTGTTGCTGTCTGTTCTCCGTTTATGTGTGTGTGTTTGGAAAAAAAATCGAGCTTATGTACACACTAAGAAGTATTACTTGTGCGCATAAGGAGCCTGATACCGTGTCAGTATGATCGTATTTCGCGTTTTCATTGTGAGAAATGTTAGTATCAACATTGAATCGTATGGTCCTGCAAGGGATTTTGGGAAGGAAAGTATATCAAGCAAATTTGTGACTATTTATTTGCTTGTTATACTATATAATATCAGTACATGCGTCTCAGAAAGGGGAACTTTATGGAATGGGTACATAGGTTTATATCATGTGTTGCCACACTATGTCTATGTGTTGCCACGCCACGTCCATAACATGCGTTGTCACACCATTATTGATTTTATTTTTTCAATCGCTCTGGATATTGCGAATTAAACATAATACTGTTAACACATTCCAGACGTGTCGCATCCGGATTCGCGGCTTCAAGCCGCGAATTCGGTTGCGGCGCGTCTCGAAAGAGTTAACTTACATACCAATGCGACAATGTAATTGCCGGTAACATAAACAAAATGTACCTTTGAGCTGGTCAGCATTAGTGACGTCACACTGCACGAAGGAGACGTTTTCTGATCCGTACTGTTTATGCAATTCTTCCTCAGTGGCTTTCCCTGCGTCTGACAGGATGTCACAAAACAACACCTGAAATTTAAAAAAATATCATCTAGCTATATTCAAAATTACAAGTGAATATAACGAAAATTACGGACTCAAATGTGGGTCAACTTACTTTCTATAAACGGTCATTTAACTCTTCACTGAGACATCTAATTTCAAAGTGCTGCCCAGCCTGCAAGCCCATGAGTAACGAGGTGGGGCCGAAGCGGGCCCTGAGTGGTTTGCCTGTGGCTATCTGGGGCCCTAGTAGGCGCCCCACCTTGGTATTCACGGGCTGGCAGTCTGGGAAAGATCGGAGGCTCCCCTAGGCCGCACCCCTAAATGAAGCAACTTCCCTAACCTCAAGCTTGTGCGTATGCAAACTTTGGAGATTTTCTTGTTTACATACATACGCGCGCGCACGCACGCGCGCACACGCACACGCACACGCACACACGCGCGCGCGAGGCGCTACGCGCCAAAAATACGTTCTACAGCGAGGTTTGCGTAACTAGACATGACGTAATTTTTATCTTGTTACTTCGCTGTCAGAGTTTTAGGCCAGTCCGCCTATAAAGTCATGTGTGTTCTTTTGAAATCGTCCCTCCGCGTCCCATCCTAAAAAGCCTCTTCTATAAACAGAAGAGACCTAAAAAGTCAGATAAATAACAACTGAAGGGGTTATACAACATTCAAACTATATGCACGCGTTGTGTGCAACCTATGGTACTTATTTCATACAAAGAGCAACTTAAAATGCGTTAAATTAGAAATACCTGAAGAAGAATACGAAAAAAACCTCAGAGAGAAATTTCCAGGAGTGTTCCGTTCGTGCGAGATGCGGGTTGAGCGACAGTCAAAACACGTACTCAGTTTTGGGTTCTTTCAAGTTTATACTTCGTGCTTATACGTGTATATTATAAAGGTTGAAGACAAAATCAGGCAGCGCCGGATCATTTAGTATTTTTTTCTATTGCCAGGGTCTAGTATATATCAAAACACCACAACCGAAACTGTTCTTCTGACGTTTTTGAAAGTTTCTAACTGGTGTTACGTACGGCACTGAAACACAAGCGTTACAACTCAATTTTAAACACACTTATTTATAGTTTGATGCCAGCCGGGTGGGGGGTGGAGGGGGGGGGGGTGGGGGTGGTGGTGGTGGTGCTGTAGTACCAAAGCACCCCCGTTAGATCCGGCCCTGTCAGGGGGAAAAGTTTCGGGCTAAAGCCCTCGACTTTTACCAAGGACACTGAACTCCCTGATGGGACTCTTGAGGCGACAAGAACCACTGGCAATTAATAGCTCGTAATGCAGCTAATAAAATCATACTGCTTTACCTTCGCTCCTTTTGCCAGCAAAGCCTCCGCCATACCTCGTCCTATACCCCGAGCACCGCCCGTCAGAAACACGCCTTTACCACTCAGATCCATAGTTATGTTGTAGCGTGTCGACGCGGCTTGCAAAACTTAAGAATAGTTGTGGGCTCAGTGTGTCACGTGCACAGGATTGAAAAATTCTCGCATTTGCTGCGTTGCTCTGCCGCGCGATGTTTGCTTAACACGTTCGAGGCGACCAGGTTGCGGACACGCATGCTAGTCGTCTCGAATGAGTTTATGTTTTAGAGTGACTGTGCTAGCGATGTTGTAGGCTAGCACTAAATTAGAACTAGGATGTCGATATAACGAGTCTAGCGATAACGTAACAGTTTTTACAAATATCATAAACACTCCTTGACGTCTTCAGATGCTTTGTGACAACAGTGTTTGTATGTCACAAAGCATGTGGATGATCCGAAGTTTGTGTACAATTGTTAGAAAGCACGTTCAGGCTGGCTCCTCGGACTTTGTAAAGAAAAAAAAAAAAAAAAAAAAAAAAAAAAAAAAAAAAAGAAAAAGAAAAGAAAAGACACACACACACACACACACACACACACACACACACACACACACACACACACACACACACACACACACACACACACACACACACACACACACACACACACACACACACACAAAGAGACGATGTTTGGAAATCAGGAGTATGTCACAATTGCGCATGTTTTGAAGAAAACATAGGATTATAAGCATGGACAAACATGCAATATTACACACCTGACCGGGCTATTAATTTGCTGTTTTTGTCGTTGTATGCTTGTTTGTCCAGGGTTTTAATGCACTGTTATTTTGTGGAAACACCTGCAAAGTTTGAACTACTTCTGATTTATGGAAATTATTTATTGACACAAAGAGTAGTCGATGCTGTTGTGGGGAGTCTTCGCGAGTTCTATCACGCATTGTCGTTAACGTCTTCAGTGAGATCTGCATCAGTAGCTGCGAAAGTGTCGTACTGCGTTGCCGACGGCAACGCTATGACACTTTCGCGGCTATTGACGCGAGGCAGCCTGAATGAGTTAAGCTCGCCGAGGCCTAAAGAGCTTTGTAACAAGAGTCACAAAGAGCAAATACAATTTTTGTCACAACGCAAGCGAATTTATACTCCAGGGAGTGTGCACAAACTTTGTAACAACTGGTTCATTGTAACAAAGCTCGTTACACCAAAGCGTACCTTTTTCGCTCTTTAAAAAAAAAATGTATTTCCTGTGACCTACGTTATCGCGGGTTTGTCCTTATGCGATGTTTTCAAATGCCCTATTTTGGTATGAAAGCTCTACCCCGCCTAAATGTGTTTAACCCCTTTTTTACTGCCGGGGGAAAATGAACACCCACCTGCAAGAGGTATAGATCCTCATGAGCCCCCGCAGTTGCGGGGGCTCATGAGGATCTATGCCTCTTGCCGAGACCGATTTGAATCCAATACCATGTTCCTCGTGGGACGTTGGGGTTTCAGTTTGGTCATGGAATGAGCAGATATTTCAGACACAAAATATGCGTCCAGTGGCAGGCAAAGGGTTAACTCATTCGAGACGTGCCGTCTCCGGATACGCGGCTTATGCCGCATATCAGGAGGCGGCACGTCTCGAATGAGTTAACGTCGCTGTGTAAAACCTTACATGTTCGTTTGGGATATTCAGCGTTAGATATTACACTGACACGCATCAAGGCCGATTCTGTATGTTGCTCTAGCATGTTACTGCATTACATTACTGCAGTACACAGGCATGGGATATTCGTTGCAAATTTGACTACTTCTGTCACACAGCAGGAACTGTGGTATTTCCTACTAATCGTGTTTTCAGAAGTGCCGATCGCATTCGCAACGAATGTCTCATGCCTGTGCTGTAGGATAAGTTACACGAAACCTCTCTCTTCATATCCAGTGTCTTATTTGCTTACACTGTGCTTTGGACTCCGCAGCTACACTGACATGCACTGTGATTTCAAATCCATGAAAATGCTCAGTTTAAGAATGACTTCGTTACGTTCCTTGGTCCCAGACCTTCACTAGACACAATGCCTACCCTGCCCAAGCTCTCCTAACATGTGTTATTATCGTTTAAAGTACTTAACTCATTCTACCCCAACACCGAAATCCTTAAATCTTGCCGCTGTCCTCTGAAGACTGCATTGCAGTGCAGGACACAGATCGACCATGATAGTTCAAGGGTGATGCCAGAATAGCTGTGTCTGGGGTAGAATGAGTAAAGTATGCATTCGCATTTTTGTGTTTTGACAAGATAGTCTCTCTTGTCTGCATCGTTTAAAACCAAGTG